>OX454526.1:234783917-235994917 GCA_949715645.1 Portevinia maculata
CCAACATTATCCTGCACTATTTCTTCGATATCTGCCAACCAGTTGACCTACAGCGATAAATAAATATGACTGAATTCTAGATTAAATTATCTATAAAGTTGCATTAATAGATTTTAATTTTAGATACAAAAAAAAACCAGCATTATCCTGCACTATTTCTTCGATATCTGCCAAACAGTTGACCTACAGCGATAAATAAATATGACTGAATTCTAGATTAATTATCTATAAAGTTGCATTAATAGATTTTAATTTTAGATACAAAAAAAACCAACATTATCCTGCACTATTTCTTCGATATCTGCCAAACCAGTTGACCTACAGCGATAAAATAAATATGACTGAATTCTAGATTAAATTATCTATAAAGTTGCATTAATAGATTTTAATTTTAGATACAAAAAAAAACCAACATTATCCTGCACTATTTCTTCGATATCTGCCAAACCAGTTGACCTACAGCGATAAAATAATATGACTGCATTCTAGATTAAATTATCTATAAAGTTGCATTAATAGATTTTAATTTTAGATACAAAAAAAAACCAACATTATCCTGCACTATTTCTTCGATATATGCCAAACCAGTTGACCTACAGCGATAAATAAATATCACTGAATTCTAGATTAAATTATCTATAAAGTTGCATTAATAGATTTTAATTTTAGATACAAAAAAAAACCAACATTATCCTGCACTATTTCTTCGATATCTGCCAAACCAGTTGACCTACAGCGATAAAATAAATATGACTGAATTCTAGATTAAATTATCTATAAAGTTGCATTAATAGATTTTAATTTTAGATACAAAAAAAACCAACATTATCCTGCACTATTTCTTTCGATATCTGCCAAACCAGTTGACCTACAGCGATAAAATAAATATGACTGAATTCTAGATTAAATTATCTATAAAGTCTGCATTAATAGATTTTAATTTTAGATACAAAAAAAAACCAACATTATCCTGCACTATTTTCTTCGATATCTGCCAAACCAGTTGACCTACAGCGATAAAATAAATATGACTGAATTCTAGATTAAATATCTATAAAGTTGCATTAATAGATTTTAATTTTAGATACAAAAAAAACCAACATTATCCTGCACTATTTCTTCGATATCTGCCAAACCAGTTGACCTACAGCGATAAAATAAATATGACTGAATTCTAGATTAAATTATCTATAAAGTTGCATTAATAGATTTTAATTTTAGATACAAAAAAAACCAACATTATCCTGCACTATTTCTTCGATATCTGCCAAACCAGTTGACCTACAGCGATAAAATAAATATGACTGAATTCTAGATTAAATTATCTATAAAGTTGCATTAATAGATTTTAATTTTAGATACAAAAAAAACCAACATTATCCTGCACTATTTCTTCGATATCTGCCAAACCAGTTGACCTACAGCGATAAAATAAATATGACTGAATTCTAGATTAAATTATCTATAAAGTTGCATTAATAGATTTTAATTTTAGATACAAAAAAAAACCAACATTATCCTGCTCTATTTCTTCGATATCTGCCAAACCAGTTGACCTACAGCGATAAAAATAGATATGACTGAATTCTAGATTAAATTATCTATAAAGTTGCATTAATAGATTTTAATTTTAGATACAAAAAAAAACCAACATTATCCTGCACTATTTCTTCGATATCTGCCAAACCAGTTGACCTACAGCGATAAAATAAATATGACTGAATTCTAGATTAAATTATCTATAAAGTTGCATTAATAGATTTTAATTTTAGATACAAAAAAAACCAACATTATCCTGCACTATTTCTTCGATATCTGCCAAACCAGTTGACCTACAGCGATAAAATAAATATGACTGAATTCTAGATTAAATTATCTATAAGTTGCATTAATAGATTTTAATTTTAGATACAAAAAAAAACCAACATTATCCTGCACTAATTTCTTCGATATCTGCCAACCAGTTGACCTACAGCGATAAAATAAATATGACTGAATTCTAGATTAAATTATCTATAAAGTTGCATTAATAGATTTTAATTTTAGATACAAAAAAAAACCAACATTATCCTGCACTATTTCTTCGATATCTGCCAACCAGTTGACCTACAGCGATAAAATAAATATGACTGAATTCTAGATTAAATTATCTATAAAGTTGCATTAATAGATTTTAATTTAGATACAAAAAAAAACCAACATTATCCTGCACTATTTCTTCGATATCTGCCAAACCAGTTGACCTACAGCGATAAAATAATATGACTGGAATTCTAGATTAAATTATCTATAAAGTTGCATTAATAGATTTTAATTTTAGATACAAAAAAAAACCAACATTATCCTGCACTATTTCTTCGATATCTGCCAAACCAGTTGACCTACAGCGATAAAATAATATGACTGAATTCTAGATTAAATTATCTATAAAGTTGCATTAATAGATTTTAATTTTAGATACAAAAAAAAACCAACATTATCCTGCACTATTTCTTCGATATCTGCCAAACCAGTTGACCTACAGCGATAAAATAAATATGACTGAATTCTAGATTAAATTATCTATAAAGTTGCATTAATAGATTTTAATTTTAGATACAAAAAAAAACCAACATTATCCTGCACTATTTCTTCGATATCTGCCAAACCAGTTGACCTACAGCGATAAAATAAATATGACTGAATTCTAGATTAAATTATCTATAAAGTTGCATTAATAGATTTTAATTTTAGATACAAAAAAAAACCAACATTATCCTGCACTATTTCTTCGATATCTGCCAAACCAGTTGACCTACAGCGATAAAATAAATATGACTGAATTCTAGATTAAATTATCTATAAAGTTGCATTAATAGATTTTAATTTTAGATACAAAAAAAACCAACATTATCCTGCACTATTTCTTCGATATCTGCCAAACCAGTTGACCTACAGCGATAAAATAAATATGACTGAATTCTAGATTAAATTATCTATAAAGTTGCATTAATAGATTTTAATTTTAGATACAAAAAAAAACCAACATTATCCTGCACTATTTCTTCGATATCTGCCAACCAGTTGACCTACAGCGATAAAATAAATATGACTGAATTCTAGATTAAATTATCTATAAAGTTGCATTAATAGATTTTTAATTTTAGATACAAAAAAAAACCAACATTATCCTGCACTATTTCTTCGATATCTGCCAAACCAGTTGACCTACAGCGATAAAATAATATGACTGAATTCTAGATTAAATTATCTATAAAGTTGCATTAATAGATTTTAATTTTAGATACAAAAAAAAACCAACATTATCCTGCACTATTTCTTCGATATCTGCCAAACCAGTTGACCTACAGCGATAAAATAAATATGACTGATTCTAGATTAAATTATCTATAAAGTTGCATTAATAGATTTTAATTTTAGATACAAAAAAAACCAACATTATCCTGCACTATTTCTTCGATATCTGCCAAACCAGTTTGACCTACAGCGATAAAATAAATATGACTGAATTCTAGATTAAATTATCTATAAAGTTGCATTAATAGATTTTAATTTTAGATACAAAAAAAAACCAACATTATCCTGCACTATTTCTTCGATATCTGCCAAACCAGTTGACCTACAGCGATAAAATAAATATGACTGAATTCTAGATTAAATTATCTATAAAGTTGCATTAATAGATTTTAATTTTAGATACAAAAAAAAACCAACATTATCCTGCACTATTTCTTCGATATCTGCCAAACCAGTTGACCTACAGCGATAAAATAATATGACTGAATTCTAGATTAAATTATCTATAAAGTTGCATTAATAGATTTTAATTTTAGATACAAAAAAAAACCAACATTATCCTGCACTATTTCTTCGATATCTGCCAAACCAGTTGACCTACAGCGATAAAATAAATATGACTGAATTCTAGATTAAATTATCTATAAAGTTGCAGTAACAGATTTTAATTTTAGATACAAAAAAAAACCAACATTATCCTGCACTATTTCTTCGATATCTGCCAAACCAGTTGACCTACAGCGATAAAATAAATATGACTGAATTCTAGATTAAATTATCTATAAAGTTGCATTAATAGATTTTAATTTTAGATACAAAAAAAAACCAACATTATCCTGCACTATTTCTTCGATATCTGCCAAACCAGTTGACCTACAGCGATAAAATAAATATGACTGAATTCTAGATTAAATTATCTATAAAGTTGCATTAATAGATTTTAATTTTAGATACAAAAAAAAACCAACATTATCCTGCACTATTTCTTCGATATCTGCCAAACCAGTTGACCTACAGCGATAAAATAAATATGACTGAATTCTAGATTAAATTATCTATAAAGTTGCATTAATAGATTTTAATTTTAGATACAAAAAAAAACCAACATTATCCTGCACTATTTCTTCGATATCTGCCAAACCAGTTGACCTACAGCGATAAAATAAATATGACTGAATTCTAGATTAAATTATCTATAAAGTTGCATTAATAGATTTTAATTTTAGATACAAAAAAAAAACCAACATTATCCTGCACTATTTCTTCGATATCTGCCAAACCAGTTGACCTACAGCGATAAAATAAATATGACTGAATTCTAGATTAAATTATCTATAAAGTTGCATTAATAGATTTTAATTTTAGATACAAAAAAAAACCAACATTATCCTGCACTATTTCTTCGATATCTGCCAAACCAGTTGACCTACAGCGATAAAATAAATATGACTGAATTCTAGATTAAATTATCTATAAAGTTGCATTAATAGATTTTAATTTTAGATACAAAAAAAAACCAACATTATCCTGCACTATTTCTTCGATATCTGCCAAACCAGTTGACCTACAGCGATAAAATAAATATGACTGAATTCTAGATTAAATTATCTATAAAGTTGCATTAATAGATTTTAATTTTAGATACAAAAAAAAACCAACATTATCCTGCACTATTTCTTCGATATCTGCCAAACCAGTTGACCTACAGCGATAAAATAAATATGACTGAATTCTAGATTAAATTATCTATAAAGTTGCATTAATAGATTTTAATTTTAGATACAAAAAAAAACCAACATTATCCTGCACTATTTCTTCGATATCTGCCAAACCAGTTGACCTACAGCGATAAAATAAATATGACTGAATTCTAGATTAAATTATCTATAAAGTTGCATTAATAGATTTTAATTTTAGATACAAAAAAAAACCAACATTATCCTGCACTATTTCTTTGATATCTGCCAAACCAGTTGACCTACAGCGATAAAATAAATATGACTGAATTCTAGATTAAATTATCTATAAAGTTGCATTAATAGATTTTAATTTTAGATACAAAAAAAAACCAACATTATCCTGCACTATTTCTTCGATATCTGCCAAACCAGTTGACCTACAGCGATAAAATAAATATGACTGAATTCTAGATTAAATTATCTATAAAGTTGCATTAATAGATTTTAATTTTAGATACAAAAAAAAACCAACATTATCCTGCACTATTTCTTCGATATCTGCCAAACCAGTTGACCTACAGCGATAAAATAAATATGACTGAATTCTAGATTAAATTATCTATAAAGTTGCATTAATAGATTTTAATTTTAGATACAAAAAAAAACCAACACTATCCTGCACTATTTCTTCGATATCTGCCAAACCAGTTGACCTACAGCGATAAAATAAATATGACTGAATTCTAGATTAAATTATCTATAAAGTTGCATTAATAGATTTTAATTTTAGATACAAAAAAAAACCAGCATTATCCTGCACTATTTCTTCGATATCTGCCAAACCAGTTGACCTACAGCGATAAAATAAATATGACTGAATTCTAGATTAAATTATCTATAAAGTTGCATTAATAGATTTTAATTTTAGATACAAAAAAAACCCAACATTATCCTGCACTATTTCTTCGATATCTGCCAAACCAGTTGACCTACAGCGATAAAATAAATATGACTGAATTCTAGATTAAATTATCTATAAAGTTGCATTAATAGATTTTAATTTTAGATACAAAAAAAAACCAACATTATCCTGCACTATTTCTTCGATATCTGCCAAACCAGTTGACCTACAGCGATAAAATAAATATGACTGAATTCTAGATTAAATTATCTATAAAGTTGCATTAATAGATTTTAATTTTAGATACAAAAAAAAACCAACATTATCCTGCACTATTTCTTCGATATCTGCCAAACCAGTTGACCTACAGCGATAAAATAAATATGACTGAATTCTAGATTAAATTATCTATAAAGTTGCATTAATAGATTTTAATTTTAGATACAAAAAAAAAACCAACATTATCCTGCACTATTTCTTCGATATCTGCCAAACCAGTTGACCTACAGCGATAAAATAAATATGACTGAATTCTAGATTAAATTATCTATAAAGTTGCATTAATAGATTTTAATTTTAGATACAAAAAAAAACCAACATTATCCTGCACTATTTCTTCGATATCTGCCAAACCAGTTGACCTACAGCGATAAAATAAATATGACTGAATTCTAGATTAAATTATCTATAAAGTTGCATTAATAGATTTTAATTTTAGATACAAAAAAAAACCAACATTATCCTGCACTATTTCTTCGATATCTGCCAAACCAGTTGACCTACAGCGATAAAATAAATATGACTGAATTCTAGATTAAATTATCTATAAAGTTGCATTAATAGATTTTAATTTTAGATACAAAAAAAAACCAACATTATCCTGCACTATTTCTTCGATATCTGCCAAACCAGTTGACCTACAGCGATAAAATAAATATGACTGAATTCTAGATTAAATTATCTATAAAGTTGCATTAATAGATTTTAATTTTAGATACAAAAAAAAACCAACATTATCCTGCACTATTTCTTCGATATCTGCCAAACCAGTTGACCTACAGCGATAAAATAAATATGACTGAATTCTAGATTAAATTATCTATAAAGTTGCATTAATAGATTTTAATTTTAGATACAAAAAAAAACCAACATTATCCTGCACTATTTCTTCGATATCTGCCAAACCAGTTGACCTACAGCGATAAAATAAATATGACTGAATTCTAGATTAAATTATCTATAAAGTTGCATTAATAGATTTTAATTTTAGATACAAAAAAAAACCAACATTATCCTGCACTATTTCTTCGATATCTGCCAAACCAGTTGACCTACAGCGATAAAATAAATATGACTGAATTCTAGATTAAATTATCTATAAAGTTGCATTAATAGATTTTAATTTTAGATACAAAAAAAAACCAACATTATCCTGCACTATTTCTTCGATATCTGCCAAACCAGTTGACCTACAGCGATAAAATAAATATGACTGAATTCTAGATTAAATTATCTATAAAGTTGCATTAATAGATTTTAATTTTAGATACAAAAAAAAACCAACATTATCCTGCACTATTTCTTCGATATCTGCCAAACCAGTTGACCTACAGCGATAAAATAAATATGACTGAATTCTAGATTAAATTATCTATAAAGTTGCATTAATAGATTTTAATTTTAGATACAAAAAAAAACCAACATTATCCTGCACTATTTCTTCGATATCTGCCAAACCAGTTGACCTACAGCGATAAAATAAATATGACTGAATTCTAGATTAAATTATCTATAAAGTTGCATTAATAGATTTTAATTTTAGATACAAAAAAAAACCAACATTATCCTGCATTATTTCTTCGATATCTGCCAAACCAGTTGACCTACAGCGATAAAATAAATATGACTGAATTCTAGATTAAATTATCTATAAAGTTGCATTAATAGATTTTAATTTTAGATACAAAAAAAAAACCAACATTATCCTGCACTATGTCTTCGATATCTGCCAAACCAGTTGACCTACAGCGATAAAATAAATATGACTGAATTCTAGATTAAATTATCTATAAAGTTGCATTAATAGATTTTAATTTTAGATACAAAAAAAAACCAACATTATCCTGCACTATTTCTTCGATATCTGCCAAACCAGTTGACCTACAGCGATAAAATAAATATGACTGAATTCTAGATTAAATTATCTATAAAGTTGCATTAATAGATTTTAATTTTAGATACAAAAAAAAACCAACATTATCCTGCATTATTTCTTCGATATCTGCCAAACCAGTTGACCTACAGCGATAAAATAAATATGACTGAATTCTAGATTAAATTATCTATAAAGTTGCATTAATAGATTTTAATTTTAGATACAAAAAAAAAACCAACATTATCCTGCACTATGTCTTCGATATCTGCCAAACCAGTTGACCTACAGCGATAAAATAAATATGACTGAATTCTAGATTAAATTATCTATAAAGTTGCATTAATAGATTTTAATTTTAGATACAAAAAAAAACCAACATTATCCTGCACTATTTCTTCGATATCTGCCAAACCAGTTGACCTACAGCGATAAAATAAATATGACTGAATTCTAGATTAAATTATCTATAAAGTTGCATTAATAGATTTTAATTTTAGATACAAAAAAAAACCAACATTATCCTGCACTATTTCTTCGATATCTGCCAAACCAGTTGACCTACAGCGATAAAATAAATATGACTGAATTCTAGATTAAATTATCTTGCGGAAAGCTTTCTCATGCCCAAGTGATCATTCAAAATTGAAACCACTGAGCCATGCGAGATCCCTACGGCTTCCATAATCTCTCGCACTTTCAATCTTCGGTCGGCCAACACCATATCGTGAATTTTTTCGATTGTTTCGGGTGTAGAGACCTCAACTGGGCGTCCAGGACGTTCGGCATCTTCAGTGCTTGTACGGCCGCAACGAAATTCAGTAAACCACTTTTTTACCATTGAAATCGATGGTGCAGAGTCCCCATAGTATTTTTCAAGCTTAGCCTTGGTCTCGGTAATGGTTTTTTTTCGCAAGAAATAATGCTTAATAAGCACACGAAATTCACTTTTTTCCATTTTCTCCTCAAATTAGTGAGTAGTCTGATAAAAATAGCTGTCAAACACAAACTAACTGACGCAGCAAGTTTAAATTTTGACAGGAGTCAACTGACAGATGCCTGTTGACAGGAGCAGTGTTGCCGTTTCAGTAAAGAGGTCAGAAATTCAAAAAGTCACGGACTTATTGACCCGCCCTCGTATTTTCAATATTCAAGACGACGGAGCCGACATTCACAGATTAGTCAGAATTTGGCAACGTGTGGCAAAGCATTTGCTTCCAAAATGAATATTTACGTGAAAATTCCAACAGTACCAGAACAAAGAAGAGTCACAGCAAGTTCTTCGATATCCGCGGAGCTTTATATTTACGATTAACATTTTTCCGACCGGCAGCTATATTTCAATTTTTTTATTCATTTCACAAACGGTTTCGCGCGCCCCGCCGCCAAATACAAAACGCTCCCTCCTGGAAGTATGAGAAACGAATACATCAAAAAACAATAAAACCCTTAGATGAGGTACATATTTTTTTTTATTAAATAAATACATTGGCATTTGATGAATAATTTCGTTTACAGTAATTCGAATTTTTTATAAACAAATTGCAATGCCTTTTTGTTGATATCAATGATTGTTTTTTAAAGTTGTTAATAAATATGAATACTGAAAAATATACATTAAAATATATAAATTATTAAGAAAATATTATTTCTTCTTATAATGTGTTTATTAATTTTTAAATAATTTGAATAGTTTTGTTTTTTTTATTTAACTCGAACTGTTCAAAATGATTAGGATATTTTTATTTCGACTCTTTGTATATATAACTTTTTTATGCATTACGCAACTCTCGGTTTAACATCCAAACTGTAACATTGTTCAACTGTAATTATTATATATTTTTAAAGTTTTCTGCTTATTTTAATGAATTACCAGTAACACGTTCAACTCATCTTTTTTGAATGGCAGCGTTAATTTGTTTATAATTCTTATTGAATTTTTTTTTTCTGCTCTACTTAAAATTCATTTATTTGAATTAATATATTATATATATATATATATTAGATTTACATACATACAATCTTTAAAATATTTGTATTTGTTCACTTTGTATTTATATTTAGTTGCATCTCTTTTTATTAACAGCTTATCATTATATAGTCCAGGTTGTTTTTCTTTTGTTAAATATAGTTTTATATACTCCTAGATATATTTATATATAATAAAATTCCTAACTTAAAAACATTGAAATAATTTAAACAAAAATTTGAGTTGCAAACATGGAAAGCATTGTGAATGCAAGAAACATGTACACATACATAAAAAAAATATTTTTATGTTATGCCTACAAGTTGAGGAAAAAAGTTTGTGCAATATATATTATTAATACCATTAGGCTAATGGTGACTCTTAATACAAAACACCAAATAATTTAATACATCAATGATAAAATATATGCGCGTACACATAGTAAAAAGAAAGTAAGAAACCAAATTTATTTTTATATTATACTCGTACTGTTATTATATATTACATGTTAATGAAAAATAGTTGGTTGTAAAAACTGCTATACACACAGGAAAATATATTCCTTATTTAAATTGTTTAAATACTTGAACCCTCGACATGGGGCTGTTGATTTCAATCGGGCAACATATGCACAAAACTGACAGGAAACATGCCACGCCTATTAGGATTTCCTTCGATGACACCTTCCATCCAATTTTCGTCATCGGTTCGTTCGTTGAGAACGATTAGTATTTCGCCCTCTTTAAACTCCAGTTCATCGTCGTTGTCGGCAATACAGTCGTAGAGAGCGCGACATCTTCGGTGGCCATTCTGAAAATATGTATAATGTTGGATTCTATAAATTGGGGTTTACTTTTTTGGTACTTTTGAGTAAGTTATTGGAATTAACATCTCTACACATCATGGTCATGAACGCGGCAGACAAAACAATCCTAAGGATGGCAAAGGAGGGAATTGGAAGAGGGAAATGCATCGGTTCGAAAGAATACGGTGACTTACTCAAAAATACTCCCACTTCTTGCCATACCTAGGGACGACACCATCAGGAAATTCAACTTCGAGAAGAATTTCCAGATAAGGCTCAGCAATAAGGAGGAACTGGAGCAATGAATCCACAACTTATGGACTGAGCAACCACACAACAAAGTGGTACAGGAACGGCTCGAGGACCGAGGAGGGAACTGGTGCAGGAGTGTTTGGGCCAGGAACTAAGCACTACGAATCCATGGGCAAATGTACCAGCATCTTCCAGGCAGAAATATGTGGCATAGACAGGTGCGTTCGAATCAACCTAGAGAAAAACTACAGAAATTGCAACATAGCAATAATGTCTGACAGCCAAGCAGCCATAAAGGCTCTTGACGCCTACGTCATCAAGTCAAAACTCGTGTGGGAATGGCTACACGGACTGAATAGACTAGGCAAGAATAACAGAATTTCCATCTGGTGGGTACCTGGCCATGTTGGCATTACAGGCAATGAGGCAGCGGACTCTCTGGCAAGAAAAGGGGCAGAGAAACCCTTCATAGGACCTGAACCGTTCTACGGGATAGGAGAACAAACACTACGCGAAGAGTTCAGGAGACTGGAGGAAGAAACAAGGGCCAAAACCTTTTTTAACCTACAAGGTCTGAGGCAAGCAAAAAACCTCTTAGGAAACTACAACCAAAAGATATTCAAAGCTTGAGCTTCAGTCTTGACAAAAACAACCTTAGAATCCTAACAGGCCTCCTCACGGGGCACTGCAGAGTCAAGGAGCACCTGAGGAAAATGGGTATATCAGAGGACGGGCTCTGCAGATTCTCCAGACCACATACTGGAATCCTGTGGGGCACTGGCCCACAAAAGGATGAGATATTTGGGCAGGCATCGAATATCAGACAAGACATACAAACCATGAACCCACAGCTCATTCTCAGATTCATCAAAGAAATTGGACTGGACGCTGTGCTCTAAGGAGTGAGACCTGCCAAGGATAAATCAGAGCAATACCTCGATACGCTTCACGAAAGAAGTATCTAGAGAGGGCTCTGAAATAGGGCATAAATCTCTCCGAGGCACAAGCAGGGGGCGCAATAGACCAATAGGTCGCAGTGTAATATACCCTAACTAAATATTATTAATATTATTATTTACCTTTTGCGATCCCTGGCATCCTGCTTTTATTAAAAAGTAAGTTTAGTCTTTCTTTTATGTGCTGATTATGCGATCGCGTCTGTATCTTGTCCTTCGAAATCGATGCAACTAGGAACAATTATCCGACGAAGAATGAGGATCAGTGGTTATTTGTAAAGAGCTAACACTTCGAGTGAATTCGGAAACGAAAACAAAAAGGTGCATCACTGCATAAACTAGTATGCCAAAAAACCACTTTTTGAACCTCCTATAGTTTAATTGAAAGTGTTGATACCGTTAAACTTGCTCTCAGTTATAAAAGAGAGTTAACAGCTTACACAACATGTATACAATGTATAGGTACAAAAAAAGTGCAAAGTAAATCCGTTGCTTTTCTACTTACACTATATTTTTGGCAGCTTGATAAGATCAAGTAAAATAACAAGTGTTTAAAAAAAAAAGGTATTAAGGTACGAAGAGATAAATCGTTTGGTTATCACAATTATTCAAAAAGTGTTTTTTTGGCATACTTTGAGGGCGTCTTGCAGGCAGAAGACGCCCTGCAAAACGTCTTGGACCTGCATATTCGCAATCAGGGCGATTAGCTCTACATTTTGAAGTTATGGTAAAGTTGTTATCACAATTATTTCGATTTTGGAAAAAACTGTACTTTTGATACCGTATTACTAACTATTGCTCCCACTAGACCATGCAAGACGCTCACATTTGTAAATAACTACTTAAGGACTATCTAATTATACTAATTATTTTTTGTTATCAATCACACCCAAAAATTGCTGTGGGCTCTTAGTCTATTAAGATTAGTTAAGAAAAGAAGTACGAGTATAAGGTTGAGCGTTCCAAATTCATGTCAAAGAGGAAAGGATTTCCAATACAGGCCGTTTCAAATCACAATGTACTGGGTTCGTTTCTTGTCTACATACAAATCAAAAGAAATGTCTAATGATGAATGCAGCATATCTATATGCATAGGAACTGGAAAGTTCCTCTCTCTGCGCACCTTTCCAATTGCAAAGCTATTCAAAATGAACCGCATTTGCACCCTTACAAGTTTCAAAAAATTAATTTTGTTAATTTTTTAACAAGACTTGGATGCAGTCTATGGGACCAATAACAAATTGTTTCTGCAATTTATTCTAATATGTAAAAGAAAGAGACCATTTACTCAAAAACTACTAGGCTTAGGAATCTGTCTTTTCCATCTTCATTCTTCTTCAACGAGAGGTTATAATCAGAATTAAAGGGATCGATCATTTTGAAAAACACGATAACTCAAGAATCGTTTGTCGTTTTCATTCGAAAAACTTGGCATGTTGGTAGAAAAGACCTCCAAGAGGTATGACAGCTGACTCTTTAAAGGTGCCACGGGTAACTGATGTTATCAGAAGTATCCGCTTTTCTATAGAAACATTTTATTTTAACTTTTAGTGCACTCTCTTAAGGGCCATTTTTTTTTTATAATAATTTTTATTATTCATCTGCGAGCGAATGACTTTGGGAATAATTTGATTGGTTTGATATCTTGGGCTATTAAATGTCAAATAAAAAAATGGCAATGAAATTTTTAAATTCTGGAAGCTCACAAATTCATGATTTTCAGTTAATGAGCAGTGAATTAACTTTTACTTCACATTTTAGCTAGTTTGTGAATAAGAGGCAAATTAAGTAATTTTTATTTATACGGCTGTAAGATTTTAATAAATGCCAGACGAGTTTCTTCACTATCTGTTTTTACATTTGATGCCGATGAGTAGAATAAGATTAATTAATGTTTTATAAAGGATGATTTTGAGTTCATTTTGCGGTGGGATACAAATGATTTTTAACTTTATTCATTTTAGGTTTGTTGTATACATACTTCAAAAGTCTGAATCCTTCAAATTCATAGTTTTCGTATTTTATTATGAATTTCATACTCATTTTTCTAACAAAACAAATTAAACTCGGATAGACCACAAGCACGTCGTAAAATTTTCGCTTGAATGTTTTTGACATTTCTCGATTGCCTTTCATTGCAGGCGCCTAAGCTCCCTAACGCAGTTGTTAAAAATCGCCCTTTAAATTCAGCCATTTCAACCAATTAGCGGTCGAGCCTAGTTATGGCTGAAACAGATGTGCATCCAGACCCCTGCAAATTAAGTAATTTTTATTTATACGGCTGTAAGATTTTAATAAATGCCAGACGAGTTTCTTCACTATCTGTTTTTACATTTGATGCCGATGAGTAGAATAAGATTAATTAATGTTTTATAAAGGATGATTTTGAGTTCATTTTGCGGTGGGATACAAATGGTTTTTAACGTTATTCATTTTAGGTTTGTTGTATACATACTTCAAAAGTCTGAATCCTTCAAATTCATAGTTTTCGTATTTTATTATGAATTTCATACTCATTTTTCTAACAAAACAAATTAAACTCGGATAGACCACAAGCACGTCGTAAAATTTTCGCTTGAATGTTTTTGACATTTCTCGATTGCCTTTCATTGCAGGCGCCTAAGCTCCCTAACGCAGTTGTTAAAAATCGCCCTTTAAATTCAGCCATTTCAACCAATTAGCGGTCGAGCCTAGTTATGGCTGAAACAGATGTGCATCCAGACCCCTGCAGTAAGATGATTTTGTATGTAAAATAACACATTGCTGACTGCATATCAATTCTTTCTGCACGTTGTCTCTATATCTAATCTTGAGTCGCCGATTGTATTTAGTAGAACAGCACGTTACAACTTGGTCTGTTTAGTCTTTCAGTGTTAAGGTCGGGCAAAGGTCACTGCACACGTGGTGTTTTATGTGCGTTACTGCGTGGATAACTGCGTGCGTCCCTGCTGCAGATCTGTTTTAGGCATTAGGTTGTGGCATACTGAACGCCATCAATCTCGCTTCGAAATCTAGATTTGCAAACGTGCCCATACATCCGATAAAGATTTATTTTTTCTTAACAAAAATTGTTCTCAGAGCAAAAAAAGTGCTCTAAATCTGAGAAAGATTGTTTTTTCTGCCCAATGGAAAGTGACATAAATTTCCGAGCCTTTCAATGATAGCTAATGTCGAATTCGGTTGGCCATTTTCGCAAATTTCGAAGAATGGGTGTCGTCGCGAAAACCAAACCGGAGTAAAACTGGTGAAGTGTCAACAACTGCCAATCATTGCAAGCACGGCAGAAATGTCAAATATGGTAGTGTGATTGCAAGTACGTGTTTACCCTCGCTATTTATGTGGGGTAAAAACAGAGTACTCTTAGAGTGTACTGAGGGCGATTTTTGTCTCGAAACGAAAACGATAATTGCTCTGAAATCAGTTCGAGTGCTAAAGAAAAGTTATCAATCGAAATCCACATAACACACTGACATAATCAGCGGCTACAATTATTTGTGTTTGAAATTTCAAAACTTCAAGGAGAATAGCAATGAAAAAGATTTTTTTTTTATAATTAATTGTATTGATATATTGTTTTTTCTTATCAATATTTGGCAATGGTATAAAATACTGTCACATTGACATAATGTAGATGTTGTACGAATCGATTGATCAGAAATTTCTATGATCAGGATTTAATCAAATGGATCATAACCCTTCCCACTTTTTTGCGGTTCTACTGGCCCAATTAATTCTCTTAAGATATTCTTAGCCCATCCCTGCCCAAATCCCTTTCCATATGCCAGAAAATAGCACTTGAAATGATTAAAGATCTCGCTCATCAACAAGGAGCAAGAAAAATAAAAGCAAATTTTCTATCAAAAAATAATACTTACAAAGCTATTATATTGTTTTCCCTTTTGATTATTATCTGGTGATGCATTTACTCTATCAACATCATTTAATGATACATTTGAATCCGTTGAGTGATCAAGACCCCAAGACGAGTCCATATCTGTTATCCAAGGCTCAAATTCGGAGTAATTTGATTGATTGAGTAGCTGCAATGGAAGGTTAATAGAGCTTTTAATAATCATACCCATTACACGTATCTAGCCAAAAATGAAAAACAACAAACAAAGTCGACGTGAAGTTATATATGTATAAAAAATCACACACACACATTTATAATGCTTTAAACGATGTGAAGCAGCGACTATATATAAACACAACGTATCGGCGTAGTGAATTGCCAAACATGGAAATGTAATTTGTTCAATGAATTGATTTATTCGTTTAGTATTGCAAATGAAGAAGACAAAAAATAGAAATACAACACAAACTTTGCATATTTTGTTAAAAAAAATCGCTTCAAAACTCTTTAACTAAATGTGTACACAGGTATATACCGTTTCTTCACTAGGACTGGATATTTTATTTAATTTTTCAATTCTTCGCTGCAATGAGAATATTTTGAAAACTGTTAGATACTAAGCTTGTCAACAAAAAATAAATTTAAATCATCAGTGGTACGATTTTCGGAGGTGTTTGATTGACAAACAATACACCTTGTACGTTTGTATATGATTGACAAAATATGCAAATTTAAGTCTGGAACACATTAACAGAATTCTGACGCCTGGAGACGTTCAAAACCGTGTGAGAGTAATGATCAATAAAGGTCCCAGCAGTCCACGTGCGCTTCCCACTGGAAAACAAAAATTAGCCACCCAAACACCGTTTGATTCGAAAAACAGCTTAGTTAGTCGCCTACCAGACAAGGAGCACCTACCGGACAAGGAACACCTACCCTTAGCGGAGCAACGGAGTTGCGTGAGCAGGTTAATCCATGCGAAAAAAATTGTGAAATTCCTTAAAACACCAAACCGATTGAGCTCGAGTTTTCAGGCAATCTTCGGTATTGGTCTGAGTGTTTCTTTGAAGTTTGTTCGAAATCGGTTAAGCTGTTTGCCTTGCAGTTTGTTTGTTACTATAGTAGCACGCCGGATACCTGCTAGTCTTATCATACAAACTTATCAACTTCTATCTACTTTTTGTACATTAAACATACAATCTTTCGATAAAATTAGAGCTGAAAGTGTTAGCAGCTAGGCTCCTATCTTAACTATTTGCACCGTCATATCAATCACAACGACGATCTGGGGAAGTCGTAATTTGTAAACCCTATTCTTAGGGTATTATAATTATTTTGATTCAAAGCTTTTAACATTCCTTAATGTTTATTGTAAACACCCAACTGTATATATATTTGTGATTAGATTAGCATCAAAGTTATGCCCATGTACCCATATGCAAAGTATTTAACTTACAAACTATTCTTCGTTTGCTAAGGAAGCAACAACAGGATTGCTCCTTTATCACTTGAGCTACACATTTTGTACAATTCGCAGGAGCCTTTTCTGAGAACACACATAAAACTAAGAGAAAATGCAACAAATCGCTATCGCTACCGAACCTTTAAATTGCCTGTTTAGTTCGAAAAGGTTATTGTTGTAACATAATAAAAGTTGTATTTTCCAAATATGATTTCGGGGCTTTGGCATCAGGTATCATGTACAGCATACTGTCTCTATCCAAATAAACTATGCATTGCTCTGTATAGCGCGTTTCTATTAATGCTTCTTTAAAGCTTTATAGAAAGCAATCAAAAAGAGGTAGATATTAGATTTAAATTGCAGACAAGCTTGTTAAGGTTTAGTATGCATTTGTGTCTTCTCATCACTTGATCAGCTTCTAACAAAACTATGCATAGATCCCAGTGTACTCCAAGAAAACAAAATGTTACATTTAAAACTGAAGCTATAACTAGCAATAACCCCTGCTTTACAACACTAAACTCAACCCTACTCAACCAACTCTGAATACATTTCTATTGAAATTTATAAAAACTTCAGGGAGCAAAGTATACGTGTGAAAACAAATTAACATTTTAATGAGCTGCGAAGTCTACTTTGGTGACTAACGTAGATAATTAGGAACATTTAAGTGGTGAGAATCCACTTAATAGAGAATAAATTCGAAGTATATTTTTTAACATTTGAAAGCATACGCATCGATCCAAGTCTGTCAAAAACACATTGACTTTCGTCTTTAATTCGTTTTCCAAAATCTTTACTACTGCCAATTGATTTTGAATAATGAATGAAGCGTTCATATGAGTTGGGAGTAAACAAACACAGCAGAATATACGGCACCACTTAAGCTTCCCTATCCGAACACAGATCGACGTACCTAATAAAGTAAGTTTTTATATGGAGACCCTAGTTCATCATTCCATTGTCATCTAAATGGGTAGGAAGGTGCTTTATTATTTATAACTTATATAAGTTAATTTTTTAGTATTCATTTAGAATTCGACCTGCTTACCTTTCTTGGTGGTGCGACAGGCCCTTCGTCCATCGAACTTATACTTTCATTTGATTGACCATTCGATATTTCTCGTTCTGCCGTGAAATGAAAACCAATCAAATCTTGTCATTGAAATTGTAATGCCTTTAACTTACCCGGCGGTGGACCCGGTGGTGGAATTTTCGGCCTCGACACGGACTTATCGACATGCTTTAACTGGGGAAATTCTCCTGTCGGTGGTAAGACCAACTTTGCTCCAGCTAAGTGTAAGTTCCGACTCAAAGACTCTCCGCTCGGCGAACGTTTGTGACCAAATGTCGGAATCTGTATGAGACTGCTACTGCTACCACCGCCGACGTCATGCAAGCCAGCTGCTTTATCGTATTTACCACTCATTGGTGACTGTTGTGTCATGTGCGAATCAAATCTCTCGTACACCTTATTATCACAATGAAACACAGTGCCCCGGGCACTGTCCACGCTTCGCAAATGCGGCAGGGTACTGTAGACCACCTCCGATTGGTTCTTATGGTTAGTTGTGCGTATGTCATTGTTGTCAAAGTTTTGGGAATGTCTGGGCGCATGAGGTAAGGTACCGTAGAATGAATTCGATGCTGGTGGCGGGGCGGGCGCTGTTCGTTTTTTAAGCGAATTCATGTTAGCTAAGAGGTGATAAGAACGTATAATTATAAATACACTTAAATACTTGATGATGAAAGAACTAACCCGTTGAAGTTGATTTGCGTGCACCCTGACCAAGGCCGCGTGTACTGCTCGATGTTGAACTAGGACTAGAACCACTCCCTCCGCTTAGATATTGTCCGACGGGAATGTGTTGCTTGGGACTAGTACCAGCCTGATTAAATGGTACCGTTGTCGTAGGCAACTGAAATTGCCGATTTGGGCAATTTGATATTGGACTAGAACCACTCTGAATGGAATCACATGTCGAGGAACGTGAACGTAAAATGGGTGAATCACCTCCAGCAAAACTTGGCGGACGCGAACGTGATTTCTAAACAAGATACTGCTTACTTGACCCCGAAAAGGCTGATAAATACTTACTCGCTCATCAATAACCGTATCATCGTCTGAGAAATCTGTTGAACCATCATCATTTGGCAGATTCCAATCAGTGTTGATGTGATCAAACGCACTCTTCTCTCTTCTTATGGCACACTCAATCTGCAAACCAAAATTTTTAATTATTTAATTCAATTTCCGATCACTGTATTCTCACCAATTCTAGGCACGCATTGTGACCCATATCTTTGGCAATATCTTGAGGAGTTTTGTGCTGCGAATTCTTCAGCTCATAGTCAGCTCCAGATCGCAGCAACAGCTTCATGCATTCACGGCGATCATGCAGCGCACACAGATGCAAGGCCGTGTTCTTTCCATTCGTATCCAGAACATCCGGCGGATTAGTCGCCTTATTTAGACCCTTTGGTGCCATATTTTGAATAAGAAAGTCCACGATGTGCAGGGTGGATCCCATCTCACGCAGAATGGCCAAATGAAGCGCAGTATCGCCATCATCTGAAGAAGGCAGACAGCACGTTAAATCTGCTCCCTCAGCCCAAACCTGCAGAAGCTGACTCATGTCAGCATTTACTATAGCCTGCTCGAGATCGCATCTCAAATCGTTGTCATCGGCGCATGTTCGCATAACGTACCGCTTTGCGACATATTTTGCCCGGATAAAATCATAACGTTGTTCCCTGAAGAGAAAATAGTGCATCCCTTTACTTGATACTCAAAATACTTACATTGTACTGTCTGGTGAAAGCTTTCCCTTGCCTAGGGTCGCTTCCATAATCTCGTTGAGTGTATTGTTACCCATTGCACGAGCAATTAATAAATTCGCTGTTGTCAGATTGTCCAGTGTTAAGCTCTGTATCCTGGAATGGTGCACACCCAGGTCTCGATGAACGCCCGAACATTGAATGCAGACTAAGACGCCGAAATTTAAGCTTATCCATGTGACATCATTACGGGAACCACAATCACAGCATTGGTCGTTTCCTGGGAGATTTTGGACGTATCTAGAGGACGAAAAGGGAAATATAAGTTTTCAGTGAAGGTAAGAAGCTGCGACATTTATATATAAATGAACCCAGGATTTGTGAGGGATACCATCACCGTTGGAAGTAAGATTCTTCTTCTTTAACGGCGAGGTGATTATCAAGATTAAGGGAATCACAACCCAATCAATACTGGTGTTATTATATTTGTGTGATCTAAGTGTTTTCACACCTTTCTTCTTCTCATCCACATAACTACTCGTACCTACACAAGCCACATGCCGATCACAATCGGGACATCCTCTTTATAAATCGTAAAAAAAAAAAAAAAATCTTTACCTTATAACAGTCTTTTGCAATTCAACCAAACTAGGACTCATTTGTGGGTTCGCATGCTGGAATGCTTTTGTTAATGCCTTCTCCTTACAGTTAACTAACACAGCCATCCATGCCTTTTGATCGGTTTCATCCTCAGCTTGGAAATGATATGGACGATTATCTATTAGAAAACACATTCGTTTTTGTAGTTTCGAAAATCTAAGAAAACCATTCCCCACTTACAGCTAATTAGGTCAAAACCTCGTTTATCATCTGGAACAGGCTTGATTTGGCATGTTAGCAAGTTAACTCGTGTCGGTGTTTTCGATTCGTCCGCATGACAAATATCCAAGAAGCCATCGGCTGTAACACGACACCTTCGCTTTTGCCATACCCTGCGCACTTTGCCCTCGCTCTTCTTAAGCAGATGCCCAGAACGTGTGATACCATGATGTTTATCGCCCTGCAACTGATGAAGGGAATAACCAGTTCCCTTGTCCGTTATTACATTCTCTACTCGCTCAAAGTCAGGCGTACTGCGAAGCAATGTTCGCAAGTCCAATAGACTACGTCGATCGTCGTCTTGTTTTTGTTTAATGCTTTGGAGTGTAGCACTTAAATCGGCGATGTAGTTGCCAAAGTGATCTATGGTTTGTAAGCCGTCCTTGAAGTAGCTGAAATAACAAGCAAATATCACTTTACAGCTCATATATCTAAAATAACACCTCTTCCATTCAACTTACTTATTCAGCGCGTGGTAGTACTCAATAAAATGCTGCAGCAGCTCGATGCCAGTCTTTGTTTTGATTTCCTTATACTTGAGCAGATACTGTGAACAAGAGGAGAGTAGGTGGAGAGGTAAAATTGGTTTTTTTTGTACATATTTCCTTTGTTTATCAACAAATGGAGCTGTTGTGTGTTTGTGTAATTTACCTCGCACGTTTGAAGCTGATATATTCGTCGTTCCTTCTCCATTTCTTCGGCAACGGCAGCAGCATCGATTTCGGTTCGCAGCAACCCAGCCTCTTTGGCTTGAGCCTTTTTTTCTTTTTCGATCTTTATGAACTTTGCTTCGTAGTCTTTTGCTGCTTTGTCAAATGGCCGTTTCATTTCGCCCCGCACGCCGCGCAACTCTGTCTTGAGCATTGAGTCAACAGGGAACATAACGATGTTGTTTATGTTTTGCATCTGAAATTGCATTTGAGAGAATGAAATTGAAATTGTGTGATGTCTTGATTGAGTGCACAGCGAAAACGGATTGTTTACCAAGGTCTTCATGAGGGCACTCAACTCCTTCGTTACGACGGAGAACTTTAAGAACGCGGCTCCGATGTCAGGCTCATCTTGGTCGATCACTTTGCCCCCAAGCCGTTCTAGAGCACGTACCAGGAACATTTCGTTATCCACATGAGCTATTTGGATGAAGATGTAAATTAGACGATTAATATTTATTGGCTAATGAAATGATGTTAGTATTACTATTTCCAGAGTTGTGAATGGCTTTGACTGCCTTTTTGAGTTTGGTTAGGCCTTCCCTGTCGATTTCAAGACGCTGCAAGTAAAAAAAATAGTAACATATTAATTTCTATCTATAAAAAACTAAGTTTTAAAATACAAAGAAATTATCAAACCAATTTCGGCCTACGAAGCGCAATTATGGGGATCAACGTTTTCACATTTAACGACAACAGTCTTAATATTTTTGGGCGATAGTTAACACACCTTGGTACGTCTCAAATGCTGATTTACACCTCCAATTAATTATACTAACTATCGACGCCAAATTGAAAAAAGATTAGCCTAAACCACGTACCCAATTTTTTTTTTATCCCAACGACGATGTCAACATACTGGTACAGACGGAAACAAAAAGCAATCGCCGTCTTTAGACTCGAACCATCTGACTTACCGATTCAAATAAGATAATTTATTTGTATTACAATTTTACCTAATCGTTAGCATTTTTTATTTGCATTATAGATATATAAATAAGGCTATTAGGGCAATGGCCTACAAAGCTGAAACTAAAATTGCTAAGCAATCGTAAATAAAGTCACTTAATGTCGCAGGACAGATGTAAGTAAAAAAAATATATGAATTGGATTTCGGTTAAGTTTGTATCAGATGATTGAGCGAACATTTTAGGAATTTGTTATAAGTAACGTCTGCAGGACGTTGTCAAGTATTAACCAAAAAAAGAAAACTATTACCACAACTTTAAACAAAAACGAACTTAATATGAAACTGACGACAATTTTAAAAACACCGCAAAGGTGACGAGTCTTTCAATTGCCATCATAAGTTGATTGATTTATTGTTGCAACTGTTTATAGGACAACTAGCGGAGCGATGCTGAATCTCTAAATAGCAAACATCCTGTCTGATATACTGTAAACCGATAGTAAGCATCGATCTCGATATCATCGGAATCGTTCGCGATCTTTTCATTGTAATGTAATGTATTGAATAAATGTCAATGGTGACGAAGGCTGTCATCACCTAGCAAGCCGTGCCTTGGTTCCGTTTAATAGGCATAATCCATTCGACCAATTCTTATTAAACCGATGACCTTAGTAGCTTAATCCGAAAGTCATCATGGATACACATAGGCACGAAATCCTTTATTCCCAACAGGATAGACACTATAAAACCTAAGGTAAACGCGTGGTGTAGCTGGAGCTGTATAGAAGCGAAGAAGCCAGTAATAACTTACCTTTTTACCAAGCTCGCAACCCGTGGACAATCTCTGTCTGAGGCAATGCAGCCTTGTATCCTCCTCGATCTCGCGCACGATGCTTCCAGTTGTCCAGACCAAGCGCTCTGGTATCCGCAATGATTTGGGTCTTTAAAACGGAGATTTGGTCTTCTCTGTCGTATAGAACCTGGGGTCTGGGAACCAAAGATCCCTTTTGGCTGGAGCATTATTGTGCATTCGCTGGACATGTTTCAGGTTTTCGGACTACATCATAGAGTTCGCAGTTGTATCTTCTCCTCCATTCGCCCCCCTCGCTCACAAGCCCAAATATCCGATGGAGTATTTTTCTTTCCAAAGAACCCAATATTAGCTCTCCTTCCCTGCTTATCGTCAATCTTCCCCATAAAGCAGAAGTGGCAGTATTAGTGTTTTGTAGAGCTTACACTTGGTAAGAAGTTTTGAACCCATTGTTTTTCCAAACGGAATTAGCAACGGTTTCCTAGGGTAATTCTTCATAGGATCATTACTAAGGTGTCATTCGTGTAATTTATGTTTACTCCGAGGTAGGTGAATTCCTTAACCATCTTGAAGTTATTGCTATCAACAGTTTGTCCTAGGGGGTGGACAGATGTTTGTTTGTTTGTTGACAGCATAAATTTGGTCTTGATTCATTATCTTCAAGACAAACCAATTTTTCCGGTTCTTCAATCGCCGTAAAAGCTTCTAACACGGCACGGTGGGAACAGCCGATGTGACGATATCGTTCGCATACCCCGGTAGCTGGACGAATCTACTGATGATAGTCCCTTTCGTGTTGAATCCTGCCCTGCGCACTAATTTCTCCAGAACAAGATTGAAGACGTCACCTGATAGAAATCTCGTTGCCGTAGGATCCGTCCAGGAGGTCAAAGGAATCCTACTTGATAGGATCGCCTGCTTCGTCAGTGTGCCAATATTAGAATAACGTTGTCAAATGTACAAGCCGATTTCCCACGAAATCCGCATCCTAAAATGTGCATCCTTTTGTGACAGTTGTTATATATGTCATTTTGCCTACCTTATCATATCAATCGTATCTCCTATATTGCGTTCATACCTACCTTATACCGCGCAAGGATAGATTCAAGTTTTCAAACAGCCCCAGGAGCGTACAGTGTACGTTCTTTACAGGTGCATACTCTCAGTTTATAGTCCGTTGACGTTCCGGGTCGAAATATAATAATAAATGAGGGTTGTGCATATCCGAAGCTGGTCTCTCTCTCATTACTAATCTTTAACTTTATCATATATTTTAGTACACTAAAGACAAGGACACCTATTGCAATCGTGCTGAAATTTTAAACTCAAACTGAGTATGAGGTATGATATTACGACTATAGAGAACTCCAAAAAAGTGTCTCCCGAATTTCCGTCCCCCTGTCAGCGAGGCTCCGTCCACAATGCGGGGACGGATTTGTTTCAAAGTTTAAATTTGGGGTTTGTAGGGTTATATCTCGCCGCCATTTTTTTATTATTTTAAATGACGTCTGACCAGGAGTTTCAATTGTCATGAGAAGCTTTTCAAGTTTGCCGTTCGGATTCGGCTTCAAATTGTAGGTCCCTTCCAGTTCGCACAAGCAAATGATTGGAGAAGCTGAGTTTTAGGCTCTGTGTTTTTTTTTAAAAATGCACTCGCACTAAAGGTATTTTTGGATACCCTTATAATATATAGCAGCACAGCGCGGGCGTTAAGGAAATTAGAGTTAGGTATAGGTAGTTAATGCCAATTTTTTTTCTTTTTATTTTTTTTAATAACGGATCCAACCATACAGATGGTTTTTTCAACAAAGATTTTCCAGAAAACGGTTGAAACGATTTCGATCATTTTTGAAATATAAAATAATTGAAGTGAGCGTAAAATATGGCCTACTCAGTTTTCACGAATATTGTCGAATAACGGTATTTTACAAAAATGCCCATATCTCAAAAACGGGTCCAGTTATTGGGAAGAAAATTTGCACGCCGACTAACACTACCACTTGGAAGGAATTTTTATACTCAAATTTTTGAAATATTTTTTTTTTTTTTTTATTCATACATAGGTATCAGTTTTTTGAATTTTTGAAAATCTCACTTTTCTCACAAACTCTTTTAACGACTTTAATTAAAATTGATGTCTTAAATATTGGGATTGAAAGTCAGAACATGGCATACCCAGATTTTTGCAAAAGGCTTGAATAACGGCACATTAGAAAAATGGATATATCTCAAAAACTGGTCGAATGATTTCAAATATCAAGTCTGTTCTATTATTTTAAACAAATTTGCATACTTAAGTTCTCAAAAAAAAAGTATGAAGTAGTAATTCTTATAAAAGTTTCTACAAACATTAAAAATTTCATTCAACGATATTGATCTGTGCTGGTGTTTTAAATACTTGGAGTGAAGGTTTCAAAATCGCATACTCAGTTATTACCAAGAAAATTAAACTATGAATTTTAAAGAAGTTTGAGATTTGAGCTGACACAAAGGTTAAGGAAAAATTTGTACAGTAAAAACTCTTTAACCCGGAATCCAATAACCGGCAACATCTAATAGCCGGATTTTTTTTTAGAAAATATTTGTGAAATTTACACTCTAATATCCGGAGAAACCTCTAATATCCGCAATGCTGTGTGCTGATGATTTCATGTAAATGTTCAAAAATTTACCGTCTGCGTTTTAGTCTGAAAAATCAGTTTACCGTTTGTCGTCTAGACTAAAAGGCAGATTTTAAGTTTTGTTTACCTTCACCAAATAGCACATCTCGTGAGCACTCGTGGTGTTTGACGTTGTAGTAAGAAAAGGCTGAAATTGTAATCGATTTGGAGAAAGGCACAATCGTCCGATTAATTTGTAGCAAATATGAGATAGGAGAGTCAACAGTTTACGACATAAAAAGAAATAAGGATGCCATTAAATAGTTTTACGCGAATACTTATTCCACAAAGACGAATCAAAGTCGTAAGACTATGCGAAAAGCTGAGAATCCCAAATTAGAGGAGGCACTTTATGAATGGTTTCGACAACGGCGTAGCGAAGGTATTCCAGTATATTGACCAATCCTGATAGAAAAAACTAAAAGGCTTGACAAATTTAAGAACTAAGAACCGACATGGAATCCACGGCCTGCAACTTCATTCCTGAAGCGAGAAGACATTGCATAAAAGTAGTACTTCCGGTCGGTTGCAAAATCATTCTTTTATTGGATAATTGTGCAGCACATCCTGATGAAGAGCTTTGCGAGAGAAACCACGTTTCGGTCAAACTTTTCCCTCCCAACTGTCGCTTATTCAGCCGATGGACCAGGGAGTAATAAGAAGTCTAAAGGCTCATTACCCCAAAGAAATTTTGGGCCATATTCTGAACCATGAGTAGAAGCAAAGCTATTAACATTTTTAGCTATTACATTTTGGACAGGCTGTCACTCAGAGGCTCCTGCATATGGCACTTTAACTGACACCGAAATCGTGGAAATGGTTCTGAATCCTCAAGAAAATACTGATCAAAATGGAAGCGACGAAGAAATCGAAGTTTTGCCTGAATCTAATGGAGTTAAGATAACTGAGGCTATCCTCTCAATTGGAAAACTTATTAATTTTTTTGAGGAAAAAAACTTTATTTCCCAACAAGAAGTGATGCAGCTTAACAGATTGCAAGACAAACTTATAAAAAAAAAACCGAAACTGCTAAGACAACAAACCTTGGATAGATATATTTCTTTTTTAAAAACACTTGTATGTACTGTACAGTATACATACTTGCAAAATGTTCACTGAAATGTATTTACATATATGTACGTATAAGAATTAAATTGAGAAACATATAAATGTACATATGTACATACTTATAAAAAAACTGTTTTATTTTCGAAATCTCTTAACCTCTAATATCCGGAAAAATCGATTATCCGGAACACTGTCGGTCCCATGCATTCCGGATAAAAGAGTTTTTACTGTATTTTCAAATTTTTTAAAATATGTTAATCTTTTAATTTTTGACTATAGACACATGAGATAGTTGTTTTTGCTTCAAATATACACATTTAGATCGAAAGTAATTATGACAAATCCAAAACCGTTCATAAAATCAGAACCACAAAGTCAATTAGAGTCAATAATAAAAAAATGTGATTCAAAACCGAATTCGTATAAAAGCGCGAAAGTTATAGTACGACAATACAACCATAAATATAGAGTTTCAGTTCCAAAATACCTTCTGGAAATGATGCCAGTAATCCACTTCGGAAATATCAACGCTGCCGTTGACCCATTGAGGGGTCATCCGCACCATCTCCATTTTAACACTCTGGTTCACTCTTGAAAATCCTTAATGACCTCCGTTCTAAATATGCCTAAATAGCCCATGATATTTATATGCCATGCTAGCCGTTGACGACACCGTCAACCCAATCACGTGAACTCATCCGCCGTACGTCCTCGATCTGTGGGGCTCGTGAAAGACTTCGGAGACTTCTTCTTTTCTCTTGTTATACTCTCGCGCTTATACTCGTAAGTATAGTTGGTTGGTCCAGTCTGGGAGACATGGCCAGTACCCTGCTGCCAGGTAAAATAAGCACAATTAGTCTTAGTTGTGGCACTGTGCATTACTAGGTTGATAACAGGTCAATGACATCATTCAGTATGCTTTTTGACCCAAATATCACTGAACGACCAAACAGACTAAAATGCTAGGCAATGTCTTAGAATTTCACAGCACGAAACGTCAAACCGGAAAAATTGAAACAAATTGTGCTGTTCTACTACTATTGGTGCAGTTAAATTAGAAATAGAGACAACGTGCAGAAGGAATTGACATGCAGTAAGCAATGTGTCGTTTTACATACAAAATCATCTTACTACCGTGCATCTCGCAACACATCTGCTTTAGCCATAATCCTACAACACCCAAGAACCTGTTGTGAAACAAGTGCTGGTATCTAAGGTTGAGGGACTGTTTCTCACATAAATATATAAGACTAGAACAGACAATCTACTTGACGGCCTCAATCAGGAGCTAAGGATTTAGTTTGAGGCTTCTGTTGGCAACCACAAAATGTTTGATGCCATTTTTAAAACGAAACCTTCGAGTTTATTATTATTATTATTATTTATTTACATGTAATTTAAATTACAGTGCAACTAATAAAAAAGGAAAAAAAAGAGCCTAGCTACTAAGGCCTTCGAGTTTAATTTTCGCTCTCAACTCAAGTTCTAATCAACTTTTTAATCATCAGGTTTACAGTAGAAACAAAAAACAAACCAATTTTGCTATCAAATACATTAGCGCTTATCAAAACTCAAACGCAATTTCTTTTGATTTAAAAGTGCCGACTGTCACACTAATAATAACCCCCAAGCCAATGATTCATGTAACAACGGTTTATATTTCCCGCCCAACCACAGCCGTAACAATATATCCGTAATCACATTTAGATTAGCGAAATTGATATCTTTAGGAACAATTATTTTTGGAGCCCTAGATACGCGTGCATAGATAATCACAGAAACAAAAGTTTAACTTTTTTCACCCTCCAAAAAAAGAAAATCGCCTAATCAATTAAAACAAAACCAAACAAGAAAAACATTTAATTAAAGAATGTCTAGCCTGTAGATTACATCCGCTGCGTTTCGTTTTTAATAATTCCCTGAAGAACGAAGCCCAATTTGTGTTCGTCCAGCCTAATTTAAAGGAATATTTTTCACTTTAACTCTTTATCGTTGCTGACAACGATGACGATGACAACGACCGCATGACCTTGTGTTTGACTGTTGAGAGCACTAAAAACAAATTGCAATTGGAAATTATGTCATTCATACTAGCAACAAAATGCAAGTGGCACTCAACTGATTAGAACACTAATTTATACACGGACCAGTATCTTTGGCTCGATACTGCGACTTGGTTTCGTAATGAGTACCTCCACTTGTTCGTTTGTTCGAACTCTATGCTGGGGTTTCGTCACATCAACAATACGAATGAGAATTTCCAGAATAGAACCACAACTCCGCCCCGCCATCCACTGAGCCTATCTATTGGAATGACCACTGACTACTTGCGTTGGTATTTATTTTGCACGATCCTCTTTATATTGTGAGTAAAACAAAACATTTGTGCATCCACATATAGAAGTACCTACGGTGACCAGCTTAGTGTGGAGATTTGCAATAACAACAGCACACACCGCAGCAGCATGAAGCAGAATTTCACGAATTGTAAATCGCGAAAATATTTGCTCAGCGCGCTGAAGCTGGAGTTTTATAAGAACCTCCAGCAGGCTCAGGTAAAGAGATTAAAAATTGCATATCAACGAGGTTAAACAATGTGGCTGTCGGAAATGAATCAGAGGTAGGGAATGTTTTTGTTTCTCTTGCGTTTGGCTCTACTCCCTCTCTTTGTGTTATCAACACTGATTCGGTTAATAAAAAAAAAGTTCTTTACACTCTACAACGCTCGTGTGGTACTCGTTCTCGTTCTTTTTCGGAATTACACGTTTTTGAGGGCATTTACTCTTGTCCAGGCTTGGTTCGATGTCTTGACAGAGTGAGGTTCAATTGCATTTTCTTTGTTTCCAATTGGTTGAGATATCAGTTTGCAACAACAACAACTGCTACTGCAGTCAGTCAGTTGTAAGTTAAGGTTGATGTCATGATTGAGGTTTCCTCTTTTGCCAATGAAGTGTATGCGCACACACAAAGGCAATTTCATTGTGTGATGAACTGGAAGACGTGGCACATTGGATGGAGAGGAATTAATAAGTAATTAGAGAGTACTCTGATAAGCAACCACATTCAGGCTTTGTTTTCTATGGAGAAAGCAACTGCAGATGGAGAAGTGACACCTGACCTTTATGTCAATCGGAAATAATGTGTGATGTCGGATCTAATTTATTTTAAGTGAACAAATAGATATAAATATATGTATGGCATTTACCCTGTATGGGCCTTAAAACCTAGCTTCTTAAAACAGTTTGTGTATAGTGGAAGGGAGATACAATTTTTAAACCGAATCCAAGCGGCAAATTTGAGAAGCTTCTCATGACAATTGATACTCTTCGATGTTTATCAGACGTTCGCAAGACGTTTACCAGTGGAAAAAAGCATTAAGATAAACCTGAGACCTTACGATTAGTAGTCCAACACACTAACCTCTGCGCCCACTTCGTTCAAAAGAACGTTCATGAAACATTTTGGTATTTATGTTGTACCGACTTTATTGATGAACTTTATTTTATCATTTGCTTATACCATATTCTAAGGGTATTATAATGTTGATTCATAGTTTGTAACATACCTTAAAAATGCTCATATAGACCCCAACAAGTTACTATAAATGTGATCGGCATCGATAGTAATATCGATCTAGCCATGTCCGTCGGTAATTTGAAGGCCAACTCGAGCTAGAAAGCTGAAATTTGGAATATAGAATATACAGCGTGTCCCAGTTAAGCAGTATAATCCTTCAAGGGGAGATTCCTAAAGTTCCGCCGCACAAACAAAACGAATGGTAGGGAGGGGGGGCGGGGTCTATTCTTACCCCATTTCAAGGTATAACCCATCAAAGTGGGTGACCTTTAATTTGAAGGTGTAAATACTTTAAACGCTATAACTTTCAAACTATTAAGGCACACTTGGTGTTTTGTACATTTTGAAAAGACAATTTTAGTAGCGCATATACATCTGTGTAGCTACAAAAAAGTTATGGCTCCTTAAACCCAAAATTATGAAAAGTTGTTGATCCATTTTCTTACCGAAAATGCATTTTCTCAAAATAGTTACTCTATAATTTTTTTTTATGAAATTTTTATCCTTGAAATATTTCCTTAAAACTAAGTTAAGCAACTTTATTACGTACCATCAACAAAAGTTGTAGTTAAAACCATTTTTTGTCAGACAAAAATGGTCAAAAAAGTGTACTTTGAAGAAGTTCTTCATAGTAATCAAGTTCTTACCTTTGAAAGGATGCTGTGCGGGGGTTGGAGTCTGGCCAGTGGTGCAAATTAGAGTGGTTTGTAATCCCATCTCTTCTGAATTGCGCTTCGTCAGTGCACAGAAAATTCTTGAGGAAGTTGCCCATTATCTGCCTGTCGGCGCAGTAGCCATTGACAAGATTCCATGGTAGTTAATCCGGTTCCGGTTTTAAATGGAAAGGGTTCAATCTATTACTCTGTAGAGTTCTGTGAATCCTGGTTCTGGGAAGTTCCAACTATTCAGCTAGTCTGCGGACGCTGTATGGAGGCTGAAATTCCACAGCACGCAAGATTCCACCCTCAACTTCTGCCATCGCTGCGTCTCTGAACGTTGTTCGTTTTTATTTGGTGCAAACTGGACTCACTTAGAAAACTTGATGGCACCTTCACTGAGACGAAAGCGGAAACTCTTAGTTATCTGCTGGAGTCTCATTTTCCGGGTAACCAGATTACAATTGGTTCACAACCAGCCCCGATTACCGAGACTATGAGTGAGCCAAGACAAACAACTCGGCGTAGCTGGTATATTGCGAAGGCCGTGGTGACGGACGAGGCCATTAAATACGCATTTGCGTCTTTTGACGGCTTCAAGTCGCCTGGTACGGACGGAATATACCCAGCCATGCTGCAACAATGTACAAACCAGCTGCTACCGACTATGAAGAAAATCTTCACCGCTGTCCTAGCACTGGCATACATTCCAACACCCTGGCGTACAGTTAGAGTGGCATTCATACCAAAAATTGGCAGAAGTGACTACTCGCTCGCCAAGAGCTTCAGACCAATCAGTCTGACTTCTTTCTTGCTGAAAAGCTTGGAAAGGCTGGTCGAGCTTCACGTGCGCAAAGGTGCTTTGCGATTGCACCCACTATCTCCGATGCAACATGCCTATCAACGCGGAAAATCCTGCGAGACTGCGCTCCAAAATCTAGTTGGTAGAAATGAAGGCGCGCTTGACAGAAAAGAATATGCGATGGGCATTTTCATCGATATTGAGGGTGCTTTTGACAATGCGACTTTTGATAGCATGTGCAGCTCCGCCAGACAACACGGAGTAGACGAACCATTGGTGTTGTGGATTAAAGCAATGCTAATGAATAGAACGTTAGTTGCGGATGCGGATTGTGGCCGCTATGTTATGGCGGGGGTAAACAGAGGCTGCCCGCAAGGCGGCGTCCTGTCTCCACTGCTGTGGTGTATGCTGGTCGACTCTCTGATTTACGCTCAGGCGTACGCGGATGATGTTGCCGTGCTTTCTGTTGGATCATGCCTAGCGACTGTATGCGCCAAGGCGCAGGCGGCCCTTGACGTGATCGACGAATGGTGCACTAGGAATGGGCTCTCGGTCAATCCTCTTAAAACTGAGGTTGTTCTCATTACGAGAAGGAGGAAGCTGGTCGGGTTGACTCAGCCAGTGCTAAAAGGCGTCACAATCCAACTCTCCAATGAAGCAAAGTATCTGGGAGTCATCCTTCTTTGGTCCAAACATGTTGAGCTGAAGACTGCCAAGGCGCTGTCTGTTTTCTGGCAGTGCAAAGGCATTTTCGGCAAGACATGGGGCTTATCACCGAAAAGAGTCCTATGGATTTATACGGCTATGATAAGACCATTTATAGCATACGCATCGGTTGTTTGGTGGAATGAGCTTTCACGTAAATACGTCACTGCTGCTTTTGCCAAACTCCAAAGGCAGGTATGTCTCGGCGGCACGGGGGCCTTCCCCAGCACGCCTGGCTCCGGCCTAGATGCACTATTGAACCTTCCACCCCTTGATGTTTACATCATGGGATGTAAAATCAAGGCTATCTCACGTCTTACAAGAGGTGGCTTTTGGTATAACTCGCACTGGAGTTTTGATGAACTTGCGCAACGGTTGTCCTTCGAATCCTGTCTTATGGATATGCCGTCTGATGCGATGACACCGGAACTTCGGCTAAAGCGCAAATACGAGGTCGACTTTCCTCGCGTCCAGGACTGGCTCTGGCCGGACTCTGAACCTGGAAGGGAATGCAGTCGAATCTTTACGGATGGCTCCAAAACCGATCAAGGATCTGGTGCTGGTGTCTTCGTGGAGAGCGATAACGTTAGACTTTTCTTTCCGTTAGGCAAATATGCGTCAGTCTTCCAAACAGAGACTTATGCTGTCCTAATGGCCATGGACTAAGTTACGAGGAACAGGTGGAGGGGGCGAAGTATCTGCGTCTGTAGCGACAGTCAGGCTGCGCTTAAGGCCTTTTTTTTTTTTTTTTTTTTTTTTTTTTTTTGTCGGGATGTGTGAAACTTTCTGCACTGGAGCACTCAGACTCAATACTGGTCCATTGTACTGCCAGGCAGACACACCACATTTTATTGTGGGAATTTACTCGTTTTTCTAAGAAAAACGAGAAGGCGCTTCAATGATAAGGAGCTTAGGTTTACAGCACTCACCATATCCGCACCAAATACCTGCCACCTGATACGAGCAAAAGCAGGACAATCACAGACGAAATGTTCCGCAGTGTCGTCGCTTTCTCCACAGGCTTCGCAGTTGGTGGTGTCGCTTAGGCCTAGCACCTTAAGGTGTTTGGCAAAAGCGTAGTGTCCCGTAAGAACGCCAGTAGTCTGTCTGCAGTCTTTTCTGTTGAGAGACAACAAGAATGCCGCGGATTTCCCACAGACGTCGGGGAGCATTTGCTTAGTCTGTCTGCACCCTGGAGAGTCATGCCAACGGCGATTGTGTTCATAAGAAACCCAACCGTCAATGGAAGCCCTGACCGAGGACGCAGGCAGACAGATCGCTGGTTCAGGTCCTGAGAGGTCCCCCTCTGAGCCTTGTCTAGCAAGTTCATCGGAGATCTCATTTCCCGTGATCCCGTTATGACCCGGGACCCAGACAAGTTTAAGTGAATTCAGCCTTCCGACCGAATTCAGAGATATCTTGCATTCACGTACTATTTTGGAGGTAGTTAAGGGTTTGAGTAAGGCCTTAAGCGCAGCCTGACTGTCGCTACAGACGCAGATACTTCGCCCCCTCCGCCTGTTCCTCGTAACATAGTCCATGGCCATTAGGATAGCATAAGTCTCTGTTTGGAAGACTGACGCATGTTTGCCTAACGAAAAGAAAAGTCTAACGCTATCGCTCTCCACGAAGACACCAGCACCAGATCCTTGATCGGTTTTGGAGCCATCCGTAAAGATTCGACTGCATTCCCTTCCAGGTTCAGAGTCCGGCCAGAGCCAGTCCTGGACGCGAGGAAAGTCGACCTCGTATTTGCGCTTTAGCCGAAGTTCCGGTGTCATCGCATCAGACGGCATATCCATAAGACAGGAGTCGAAGGACAACCGTTGCGCAAGTTCATCAAAACTCCAGTGCGAGTTATACCAAAAGCCACCTCTTGTAAGACGTGAGATAGCCTTGATTGTACAGCCCATGATGTAAACATCAAGGGGCGGAAGGTTCAATAGTGCATCTAGGCCGGAGCCAGGCGTGCTGGGGAAGGCCCCCGTGCAGCCGAGACATACCTGCCTTTGGAGTTTGGCAAAAGCAGCAGTGACGTATTTACGTGAAAGCTTATTCCACCAAACAACCGATGCGTATGCTATAAATGGTCTTATCATAGCCGTATAAATCCATAGGACTCTTTTCGGTGATAAGCCCCATGTCTTGCCGAAAATGCCTTTGCACTGCCAGAAAATAGACAGCGCCTTGGCAGTCTTCAGCTCAACATGTTTGGACCAAAGAAGTTTGCTATCCAGGATGACTCCCAGATACTTTGCTTCATTGGAGAGTTGGATTGTGACGCCTTTTAGCACTGGCTGAGTCAACCCGACCAGCTTCCTCCTTCTCGTAAAGAGAACAACCTCAGTTTTAAGAGGATTGACCGAGAGCCCATTCCTAGTGCACCATTCGTCGATCACGTCAAGGGCCGCCTGCGCCTTGGCGCATACAGTCGCTAGGCATGATCCAACAGAAAGCACGGCAACATCATCCGCGTACGCCTGAGCGTAAATATTAGAACTGTTGAGTGCGTTCAACAGAGAGTCGACCAGCATACACCACAGCAGTGGAGACATGACGCCGCCTTGCGGACAGCCTCTGTTTACCCCCGCCATAACATAGCGGCCACAATCCGCATCCGCAACCAACGTTCTATTCATTAGCATTGCTTTAATCCACAACACCAATGGTTCGTCTACTCCGTGTTGTCTGGCGGAGCTGCACATGCTATCAAAAGTCGCATTGTCAAAAGCACCCTCAATATCGATGAAAATGCCCATCGCGTATTCTTTCCTGTCAAGCGCGCCTTCAATTCTACCAACTAGATTTTGGAGCGCAGTCTCGCAGGATTTTCCGCGTTGATAGGCATGTTGCATCGGAGATAGTGGGTGCAATCGCAAAGCACCTTTGCGCACGTGAAGCTCGACCAGCCTTTCCAAGCTTTTCAGCAAGAAAGAAGTCAGACTGATTGGTCTGAAGCTCTTGGCGAGCGAGTAGTCACTTCTGCCAATTTTTGGTATGAATGCCACTCTAACTGTACGCCAGGGTGTTGGAATGTATGCCAGTGCTAGGACAGCGGTGAAGATTTTCTTCATAGTCGGTAGCAGCTGGTTTGTACATTGTTGCAGCATGGCTGGGTATATTCCGTCCGTACCAGGCGACTTGAAGCCGTCAAAAGACGCAAATGCGTATTTAATGGCCTCGTCCGTCACCACGGCCTTCGCAATATACCAGCTACGCCGAGTTGTTTGTCTTGGCTCACTCATAGTCTCGGTAATCGGGGCTGGTTGTGAACCAATTGTAATTTGGTTACCCGGAAAGTGAGACTCCAGCAGATAACTAAGAGTTTCCGCTTTCGTCTCAGTGAAGGTGCCATCAAGTTTTCTAAGTGAGTCCAGTTTGGCTGGTTTGCCCTTTTTCAGAACTTTAACCAACCTACTAGTTTCACCCAGCGTCTCAATCTTTTCGCAGAAATTCTTATAAGAAGCACTTTTCGATACCCGAATTAGCCTCTTATATTCCTTCTGCTTCGATCGGTAGAGACTCCAGTCCGTCTCCAAATCAGTCTTGAGTGACCTATTTAGAAGCTTTCTAGCTTCTCTACGAATTCTTTGCAGTTCCGAGCTCCACCAGGGAACCGGTGTTCTGCCAGGGGGTTTGCTTACTGGGCACGTCAGTTCAAAACAGCTAGTAATGGCACTATTCAGGTCTTGAACAGCTTCCTCTACCTTTTGTCTCGTCCTGAGTTTGGTTGGAGTTTTGAGAGTTTTCCCTAATTCCTCCCTGAAGCGTATCCAGTTGGTTTTTCTCGGATTCCTCCTCTCCTGCAAAGTTATGGCTTCGCATCCGATTTGGAATTCGATATATCTATGGTCTGAGAGGGACACCTCCGAAGAGACCCTCCAGTTAGTAACCGCCTTAAAGTATCTATTTGATAAAGTTAGGTCGATCACTTCCTGTCTTCTTGACGTCACAAAAGTTGGTTGCGAGCCAACATTGTTGATAGTAAGATCAGATGATAGAATGAAATCCAGGAGATGGTTTCCTCGCATGTTGCATTTGCTGCTGCCCCAAACAGTGTTTTGAGCATTGGCATCACAGCATATAACTAGGCCCATCTTCCTGGTGTCGCAATAGTCAATGAGTTCAGCAATTGCCCTCGGTGGTGGAGGCACTACCGAATCATAGGGGAGATAAGCTGACGCCACGATGAAGGTCTTCCAATTTCCATTCGTTTCGTAGCTAATGGCTGCAGCAACCAAATCTTGGCCACAAAATTGTCCAAGCTTAGTCGCTGAGAAAAGGTTCGACACAGCAAGACAAGCCCTTGGTCTCTCGGACCGCTCATCACAGAGTATCGTAGTGCCACGGACACCTCCAAGGCCACAGATGCGATTTTTCCACACCCATGGCTCCTGTATGGATATTATGTGGGCTTTTGTATTCAACACAGAAAGCTTCTTACTGATGAGTGCAGTAGCAGCCTTGGAGTGTTGAAGGTTAATCTGAGTAAATCCAATCATTGGAAATACATCAGCTGGAAGTGTTCTAGTGGAAGGGCACGCAGAAGGTGCGCGCGCAGTTCCACCGACAGGAGTGCTTGAGGTCTTCTTCCTCCGTTTGTTCCTGTTCGAGCTATTGGAAGGGGAGGCAGCGTTGGTTTCAGTCAGCTGGCTGGTTTCGGTTGGGGTAACCTCTGCCGACCTGCATCTCTTTGCCGTCGCCGCCGGGGAAGGGCAGTTCTCAGCGCTTGCGCCTTCAACTGGCGGTGCAGTTTCTTTGCGCCGCACGATAGCCGCCTTTCTCCTTTTCCTCTTTCGCTGGCTCTTAGATGGACGCTGACCAGTGGACGCCGCCTCTGTGGCCCGTTTCACCTGTTCGGTTTCGCAGGCCTCGTCGGCAGCATCACACCTATCGGCTGTCTGTCTATTGGTCTGAAGATTAAGCGTATCAGGTTGAACCTCTCCGCCACTTTCTTCATGTTTCCAGCCCAGTCTACCGAACGTGTCGGAGATAGAGCTGCAGGAATCTTCGGAAGCAAACCTTTTCGCAACTCGAAGGTCAACGCCTGTACAGGCGGGGGGTATATGTATGTCGGTTGGGGCCTCCAGAATCCGTGCCCCGACCGTGGTCGAAAAGACCACGGGTGGATTTTCGCCCATGCGAGTACCACCTGGAGTATTTGAATCATTAAGTTGTTCCTGCATACTTGTTTTTTGGTTTGGTTCGCGATAGAGCTTTGACGGTGTATAAAACGCCGCTATGACTCTAAAACCTCGGATCACGAACGTATCGTACCGAGGTCCCCCTATCCACCACCTGGGGACGCGCCTGGTGGGTAACCAACCCGACAGGGCTTAAGGCCTTACTCAAACCCTTAACTACCTCCAAAATAGTACGTGAATGCAAGATATCGCTGAATTCGGTCTGAAGGCTGAATTCACTTAAACTTGTCTGGGTCCCGGGTCATAACGGGATCACGGGAAATGAGATCTCCGATGAACTTGCTAGACAAGGCTCAGAGAGGGACTTCTCAGGACCTGAACCAGCGATCTGTCTGCCTGAGTCCTCGGTCAGGGCTTCCATTGACGGTTGGGTTTCCTATGAACACAGTCGCCGTTGGCATGACTCTCCAGGGTGCAGACAGACTAAGCAAATGCTCCACGACGTCTGTGGGAAATCCGCGGCATTCTTGTTGTCTCTCAACAGAAAAGACTGCAGACAGACTACTGGCGTTCTTACGGGACACTACGCATTTGCCAAACACCTTAAGGTGCTAGGCCTAAGCGACACCACCAACTGCGAAGCCTGTGGAGAAAGCGACGACACTGCGGAACATTTCCTCTGTGATTGTCCTGCCTTTGCTCGTATCAGGTGGCAGGTTTTTGGTGCGGATATGGTGAGTGCTGTAAACCTAAGCTCCTTATCATTGAAGCGCCTTCTCGTTTTTCTTAGAAAAACGAGTAAATTCCCACAGTAAAATGTGGTGTGTCTGCCTGGTAGTACAATGGACCAATATTGAGTCTGAGTGCTCCAGTGCAGAAAGTTTCACACACCCCGACAAAAAAAAAAAAAAAAAAAAAAAAAACAAGCAAGGGGGTTGCAGAAGGGCAGCATGCCCCAAACATATAACACTGTTTATGGGATCTACTTTTGATATTCATGGCGACGTAGAGTTGCGAAATTACAAGTAGATCCCATAAACAGCACAGTACGAATGGGGGAGTCATGCTGCCCACTTGCAGCCCCCCTGTTCACTGTTGAATTTAGAGCAAGTGCGAGGTTGGGTAATGGGTATATTATTTAAAAGTCCCGCAAAAAAAAAACGAAACTTATATCCCAGAGACTGATGTCCCTGCGCCGTTAATAAGACCTTATTTTAGCGTTTGGCCATATTGCCATATATATTTTTGTTTGATCGTCCTTTTACGAAATAGGTGATCTCCAGTCGTTTCAACACACGACTTTGCATGCACCATTGCGGGGAGTTTCAAGATATTTAATGCGTCGCTAGGCTTAGCTGGTTGTTCAAATTAGCTGGATGTAATTTGTCACCCTAAACGCCTTAAACGCTGCAGTGATATTCTCAGTCCATCCGTGCACAGTTTGAAAAACAAATCGCGCTAAAATTTAGATTTGGTTTAATTCATTGCCCTTATTTCTTTATTTTCTACTTTCATTCACGGAACTTTACAAATCTGGTTGATTTTTTGTCAGAGCTAATTGTAAAAAGGATCTTATAAAAAAAATGTGTATGTATTTCTAAATTCGTCTCTTTGTGAACTTTTTGTACTTCTTGCCGAATGTAGTTATCCCTTGATAGGTAAACTTATCTCATATTGAATACATTCAACAGACAGGAAACTGCGAGTTTAAGGTACGTTTGTTTTGATATACACCCCGTTCCACGTGTTCACGAACAGGTAGTTTCTTGATTTAATTTTACGAAATTTGTGAAATCCTTCGATAATATAGAAAACCAAATGCAATATAAAAGAAGGCTATACCTATTGTGTTTTTGTTGTAAAAAAACATGTTATTAGGCAGATAAATTCAATTTTTATGATGCTTTTTCCAATAAGGTCATAAAATTAGTCCTTTTTCGTTCCACCTGTTTACAAACAGTAACTAAATCTACATGTTATCATATTTTAAATCGAATATAAAGGCATTAAGAGTACCAGGGATCTTTGTTCAAAACATAATTTAACAGAAACAACAACTGTGGGTAAACAAAATTCATTAACTAAGGAGGAAATAGGTCAAATTGGAGTTTACCAGGAACAAGGCAAATCTATCCGTTTTATTGAAGGTAAGATTGGAAGAGGACCAACTATTGTTCATAGCTATCTTAAGGACCCTGAGATTCCAGGCAGAACTCCTCGCCATTCAAGAATGCGATAACCAGATCTTCAACACTGGTATTAAAGGAGCTCACATCCATATATTCACGGACAGTCAAGCAGCTATAAAAGCCCTTAGCTCTCACACAATTATTGACTCCAAATCCTTCAATACCCTCCAGAAAATCAGCCAAAGAAGCAAAACCAAACTGTGGTGGATTCTTGGGCTTGGGGGTTTTGAAGGAAATGAAAAGGCTAACGAACTAGCCAGAGGTGATTCAGAAACCCCTTTCACAGGACCTGAACCCTTCTGCTACACACCTAAATCAGCTACTTATTTAGCTATAAAACACTCATGTATCTCACACTGGGAAACACTCCAGGTCTAAGACAGGCCAAACGAGCCATCCAGCCCTTTAAAAACAATGCCAGCAGGATCCTAAACCTACGTAGGCATGATATTAAAAACGTGATAGGCTACCTCACAGGTCACCACGGTTTACGATATCACCTTAACAAAATGAACGTAGCCGACTCTTCAGAGTGCAGGCTGTGACTCGAGGACGACGAAACCACGGAGCACATATTGTACGAATGCCCAGCCCTCTGCGGAATCAGAAAGAGGATCTTCTTCAAAGAACTCTTAAGCAATGAAGACTTGAAGAAATCCCCTGCTAGAAGCATTATTACCTTTTCTAGAAAAGTGGAAAACTCATTAGCCTAAAATCTTTTCTGACCTATGGTACAATAGATCTATTAGGTCGACGTACCGTTTTCTTCGCCTAGACGGGTCAGGAGCTAAAGAAAAAGGACCTTGAGAACTGTGGAAAAAACCGGAAAGGAAGGGAAAGCAAAGCAACAAAAATTCAGCATCGATGGATGATACTGATGGCTGCTTCTAATTCAAGACTTTCCGTAAGCAAAATCAAGGCAAAAACTGAACTTAAAGCTAGTAGATCAACTGTTCATCACGTGATACAGCAGGCCAAACCATGGAGACCTGATACTACAACGTAAAGTGTCAACACTCAATTTCGGTCTAAGATGGCAACACTACAACGAGCCGATAGTGGTTTCCCCCTCCAGATGTTCATGTGAACTTGATGGATATTATTTGACAGCGCGAGAGATAAGCGGCTCCTCCATGACGGGGACGTCGCCAATGCTCATGAGCTCCTCCGTTTTAGTACCGCAATATCGGAGAGGGATAGATTCGACACGGAAAAGCAATTCGCCGAATTTTGGTGGCTTGTTGAGGGGGGAGGGGTCAACATGCCCTCCCAGGACGGTGCGTTACTCTAGGTAACATCCTCTTAGCTTATAAGTTAGATTAAGTTAGCTAGGGCGTTTTTGGGAGAGGCCGGGCTCGCCAACGTGTGGTGGTGCTTCCGGGAGTTGGCTGACGCTGTAAGGCTTCAGTCGGCTCACGGCGGCGCGTGTGCACGTTGACGACTGCCAGGCACCCGGAAAGCAATTAGAATTTTGACCACTTGTTGCGCAAGGCAACGAGTGTTCAGAATCCTAATTATAGTTAGAATATGTTAGGTAGTTTAAGTAAGTAGAATAGGTAGTTGGTAATTTGTTTTATATAAAAATATAAAATTTAAATAATGATGCCGAGTTTTATTTAATTTTCTCGAGGAACACATATGTAAGATTAGTTCGTAAAATAGTTTTTAGGCCGAAAGGCAATAATTATAAGATATAGTTAAGTTTAGGGCGTCCGCATAAGGATCAATAATCTAGAATAAGTATCCTGTTAATTTTAAGTTAGATTTAATCATTTTTGTCTAGTATGTAAGTTGATATAAGCTAATAATTAATAAAAATGAATTTAAAAGTAAAAGTAAGATATTATTTGACAAATAAAGACGTGAAACTAATGCAGTGTTGTACTTTTATTTCAATCATAAAGATTCACAGGTTTTCACATTGGCGACGAGTATGGGATCCAATTGAATTATTGGTGTAAAGGTTGTGGAAACATTAAATTGATTGTGTTTTTAAAAAGGAAATAAATGGAAAAGAATTTTTTTTTACAGAAAGAAAAGTGAAAAAAAGTAAAAGGGCTGTATTGAATTACGGCAAGGAAAAGAAAAGAAAGAAGAACATTGAATTGTTGAAGAAAGACAGAGAAACTGTTGGGCTGTATTCGGCAGAAAGAAGAACATTAAATTGTTGACGAAAGACAGAGAAACTGTTGGGTGAGAAGAGTACAGATCACGTTCGCGAACTGTCATTGAGATTTGTTTACTTTAATTTTTGTTTGTACATATCGTTCGCGCAGATCGGAGGGACATTTATCTACTAAGGAAAATGGTTTATGTTAAACCATTTCTATGTGACGCTATTGAGGAGACCCTTTTGCGAACAAAATGGGAAAAATTACTACGTTCGTTTACGCTATATCTTCAGGCCGAAGAGATAAGTATCCCGATTAGAAAGAAAAATAAACTTCTTCATCTTGGTGGCGGTCAACTTCAAGAAGTAATTTTCTACTTGCCTGGAGCTTTAGTTGAAGGAAGTGACGTTGGTGGTAGCGGTGTTTATACTGTCTTAGTAGAAAAATTATCCGAATATTTTTCGACAAGGAGGAATACTACTTTTGAAAGACACATATTTAGGAATTTAAAACCGAGTACTGGCCAAAATTTTAACACCTTCATTTTGGAACTCCGGCAACAAGTAAGCAAATGTTCTTTTGGGAACAGCAAGATCGAAGTTGAGGAGATAGTCACATGGCACCTACTGAAGTAAAGGAAACGTTTTTAGAGAAAGAACAGACTTTGGAAGAGGTTATTAATGCTTGTCGAGTTCATGAACAAGTAAAGAATTGTTCACAGACTATGACACCAAGTGAATATGGTAGGTACTGTTAACAGGGTTTTCAATAAAAGGTATTTTGAGGGGTCCGAACAGTGTTGGCGGTGCGGTAGGCAGGGTCACAACAATCAGAACCCAAACTGTCCAGCAAGGAACGCAAAATGTTACAAGTGCGCTAGGTTCGGGCATTTTGCAAAACGGTGTAAGTCAACAGATAGAAAAAGAGGTGCGTTCCCCAATGAAGAGACACAAGCAAAGCGTTACCGGAATGATACTTTTAAGGTATGCAAGATGTGTAGAAACAGAAGGCAACGTCGACACTGCACTGGAAAGTTGGCCAGGAACCCCAGCCTTTGATGATTGTTGACTCGGGTTCACGGTTTAATGTGCTAGGTCAGACGGACTAGTTGAAGCTTAAAGAGACAAAAGCAGTGGTGTGGAATTGTAGGACTGAAACTACGAACCAATTTCGAGCGTTAAATGTTAAATGTATTGTGTGTTTTCGAAGCACCGATATCCACAATGGGGAGGCAGGATGCAATTGCTCCATTTTACGTAATTGAAAATGGAAATGAATCGCTCTTAGGACGAGAGACTGCCGTTATGCTTCAAATTTTGAGGTTAGGATTAAATATTAACAGCGTGGAAATTTTAAATGCTTTCCCTAAGTTGAAGAACATAAAAGTTGAACTTTCCATCGATAATTCCATGAAACCTGTGCAACAAGCATTGGCGACATGCAGTAACTCTCTTAATTACCTTGATGATGTAGTTGTTTTCGGAAGTACTCTGAAGGAACATGATAAAGCCCATGATAGAGTAATGGAAAAACTTAAAGAATATAATGTGTTACTCAACGAGAACAAGTGCGTAAAAGAGTTACAAGCTTAAAATTACTTGGTCATATATTGTCTGGCGAGGGTATTCTACCGGACCCGGACAAGGTCAAAACGGTTAGTGAATTTCGACCTCCGCAAACGAAAGAAGAGACAAGAAGTTTCCTGGGGCTTGTTACGTACCTTGGGAAATTTATACCTGATCTCGGAGATGTGACTGAACCTATTCGACAATTGATAAGAAATGACATTAAATTTTCTTGGGGCAAGGAACAACAAAGCGCATTTCAGAAACTAAAAGGGTTGCTTGTAAAAATACCAATTTTGATTCTAAAAAAACGCACTCGACTAGTAGCGGATGCTAGCCCGTTAGCCCTGGGAGAAGTGTTGTTGCAGATTGAGAATGAGCAACCATATGTAAAATCCTTTGCCAGTAAAAGTCTTTCAGTTGTCGAACAGAAGTACTCCCAAACTGAAAAAGAGAGTTTGGCTCTTGTGTGGACAGTTGAAAGGTTCTATTTTTATTTGGCCGGTTTGGAATTCGAGTTGGTAACAGACCACAAGCCACTTGAAGCGATTTTTTAATTCGAAATTCAAACCCCCAGATAGAATTGAGCGCTGAGTGTTGCGATTGCAATCGTTTAGGTTGAAAGTAATCTACCAAATGGGAGAACATAACAGTGCTGATTCCGTATCCAGATTATGTAAACTTCGGGAATCATTCATTTGACGGTACCTGCGAAAGTAATATTTTTCAAATAATTGAATGCGCAACACCAAGGTCAGTAACAATATCAGATTTTGAAAAATATAGCAAACAGGATTCAGAATTATCGGACGCTATTAAAAAGTTACACGATAACGCTTGGAGTGACGAAGTAAAAAACGCTTACTATCCGTTTCGTTTCGAACTATCTAACATGAACAGGGTGGCGACGGTGTAGAGGTTAGTGTGGTGGCTTGTGACCCGTGCGGTGCAGGTTCAATCCCCATGGGGAACAACAACATACGCCACCCAATCACATGCCTCTACACCAAAAGGAGGATTTCTGCCTGGTAGTACAATGGAACGTTACCTAGTCTGAGTGCTCTGGGATTTGGATTTCCTTTTTTTTAAAAAAGAAAAAAAAAAAAATCTAACATGAACAACATTTTGCTTCGTGGAACAAAGATCGTTGTCCCAAGGGAATTAAGAACAAACATTTTGCAGTTAGCTCATGAAGGCCATCACGGCGAATCTTTAATGAAGCGAAGATTGCGAGCTAAGGTATGGTGGCCTCAAATCGACAGAGAGGTAGAAGCATTTGTTAAATGTTGTCGTGACTGTCTGCTAGTTTCGCAGCCGACCAAGGAAGCTCCCATGACCCGGCATGAATTTCCAGATGGACCGTGGCAGTGTTTAGCTGTGGATCTACTAGGACCACTACCAAACCATGAATGGGTTTTCGTGGTAATTAATTACTACTCGCGCTACCATGAGATAAAGTTTTTGAAGAAAATAACGTCTGAAGTAATCATGGATGTTCTAGAGGAAATGTCCATAAAAGCCGATAATGGACGTCAATTTGTTAGGAACGATTTTAAAACGTTTTGCCAGATTAACAACATAGATCTAATAACTTCCCCGCCGTACTGGCCTCAGGCAAATGGAGAGGTAGAAAACATGAATAGGGCCCTGGTAAAACGCCTTAAGATCGCACATTCTAATGGAAATAATTCCAAGAGAGAAATTCAGAAGTTTATCCTAATGTATAATGTTACCCTACATGGGACGACGAGCTACTGTTTAGTAGAATCATTCGAGATAAAATTCCAGATAGTCTTGAAATATTCAGTCAACCTTTAGACGTAGGAGCTAGAGATATGGATCAAATTAATAAACAAAAAGGAAAAGAAAGGGAGGATAAGAGACGCGGAGCGAAACAAGTAAACATAGAGATAGGAGATAAAGTTTTGCTACGTAATGTGATTTTGCCACATAAGTTGACTCCGACCTTCGGCTCAACGGAGTATGAGGTTATCGCTAAGCGCGGAAACGAAGTTGAAATTACCTGCGGCGAAAAAACATTTCGCAGGAATGTAACCCATGGTAAAAAAGATACCTAACTTAAATACGACCACAGCCGACACGTCTCAGCATACCGGTGTAGGATCTAATTTATCACAGGATAGTGTTTCGGATGCTACGATGTCTTCGATTGATAGCGGATCGGACACGTCCATGAGCAACTCATCGAGTGGGTTAAAATTAAAACTTAAAAATATTGGAGGGATGTGGAGACCTGATACTACAACGTAAAGTGTCAACACTCAATTTCGGTCTAAGATGGCAACACTACAACGAGCCGATAGTGGTTTCCCCCTCCAGATGTTCATGTGAACTTGATGGATATTATTTGACAAATAAAGACGTGAAACTAATGCAGTGTTGTACTTTTATTTCAATCATAAAGATTCACAGGTTTTCACAGACACCAACAAATTAAAAAGATACAATTATGGAACCCGGCACGCAAAAGTCGTAGGCTTCAGTGTAACTACAAATACGAAAAAGTACGTTGACACACTTTGAAAAGATTAACTACAACGACGCGTAAGTAAAAATACCCAATAGTCAAAATATCGAAATAAGTATTCGAAATATAGAACTAATGAAACGGCAAACCATACAATTAAATCTAATTGAAGGTCCAGATTTATTAAGTATTGCTTATCGAAGCGTATATTTATTTTATTCACTCAGTTGTGATATCTGTGAGATAGGAGCTTATCTAATCGACAACTTGTCCACAAAAACCATCAACACGAACGATTAATTGGGTCATTTGTTCCAACATTCCTGTTAAATCTAAACGCCAACAAGGCCTGCAAGCTCCCGACGTTCCCACAAACACCACCTGCGTCTCTACATCATCCAAACAAAGCTGTTATTATTGTTTGAGTTATGGTCTCCTTAATCCCATTAAAAGAAGAAAACAATAAAATGTAAAAGCAACAAAATCAATTTCACCTTGAAAATTCCTTAGAACGACAATAAAACTATTTTCGTATACGAAAAGCACAATTTCATGCTTGTAGGACGTCATTTTTTGACGACAACGCTGACAACGAAATCAGACTTTTGCCGAAGGTGCACGCCGACGACATCTCTCTGCGTTACGTAAGGGTATTTGATTTTGTGACGCAAGTTCTGGCTTTGAAGGGCACCCTACATACAGTCTATTCAGGTACAAGGTAGCCAAATTTGCAAGTGCAGTCCATTCCCTGGCCTCGGCATCTAAGAGGGCTGTTATTTTTAATTTGTTTTCAAACATACTGGGTTGCAAAAACAAGCCGCCCACCATCAAATACCCGCCCACTACACACGGCGTTTATGTACAAACGTTTTTCTTCTTCTTCAATGAAGCTCAAACAAATTTTATTCATGCAACTTTGTGCGCACTCCCCCTACCATGTAGAGAACTGGAAAAAGTTTATAAATTAACACCCCATTAAGAGGCGATGAGTGACCTCTGATGAGAGACGGCTAATTGAATTCTATCATTCGATTTAGACAATGTTATATTGGCCACCCTGTTTGCGCCCTGCATCTTTCTTTATCAGCAAGCTTGATGGTAATTGAATCATTTTTCTGCGATGAGATTGTGTTTGTCGTCTTGTTTCTGTTGGACAACTGATATACATTTAAAAGCGAGATGACGACAGTCGTGCGGGGTGAAATGTGCCACAAGAATGTTTTTTTTTTTTGTAATCTTAAGATTACTCTTAATTGCGGGGTTTCAAGAGAAGAACGAGATTTTTTGAGATTTCGTTCCTAGATTAAAGTGAAGGGTTTTTGTAGGATATATGGCTGTCTAATGAGATGATGCTTGTAGATGCTTTAATGAACTTGAGCGTTTGAATAATGTTCCTGAAGTTAACAAGATATTAATCAGAAAATTATATTTATTGCGGCAGACACTTAGCAAATCTTCTTTGATCTCTGACAAGTTGTTTCACTTATAAAAAGGCGTGGTTTATTTGTTTGGAGGCATTTTATATGCACAAAGATTAGTGTGACCTCATTAGCTGCAAAAACATATAGTTTGTCCTGCTCTTAGTCACCGCAAAAGACTCAACGAAAGCGTACGAGCAGCGATAAAGGATTTAAATAGAGTTTACGTGTTCTCGTAGCTGGGTAGCTTTGCTTGATGTATCTTCGATGCTATTTAAAGTTCTCCAACTAGACACATCGGCTTAACTATACAACATATGCCGAAAACGAGCTACAGGCGCTCCAGCTCTTTCCCGAAACACATTTCCCGGACTCCTCGATAGTTCCAGAATATCAAGAAAATCCTCCCCAGAGAAGGATATATAGACCGCTCAGAGAGGACTGGAACAGGTCAAATAGTCTGGGCAATCAACTCTTATCAACTCTTCAAAGCCCCTGGAGATGATGGAATATTTCCAGCTTTACTACAAAAGGGCATCCCGCAACTGCTACCTGTATTTATCAACCTATTCAGGGCTAGCTACGAATGGGGATTTATACCAAAAAAATGGAAAGAGGTTATTGCCAAATATATACCCAAGGTAGGACACAGACCGTCTGCTCTACCAAAGTCATATAGACCAATAAGCCTCACTTATTTTTTCCTCAAAACTATGGAAAAAATTCTTGAAAGGCATATCAGAGACGGGGCACTTCAAACGAACCCCCTTCACAAGTACCAATATGCCTACCAACCCGGAAAAATCAGCCACACACGCCTTGCAAAATATCAGAGAATTGAGAAATCCATCAGAGGCAAAGATGTAGCGGTTGGGTGTTTCCTCGATATAGAAGGAGCATTTGATAATACAGAGTTCTCTCAGATATATAAAGGTATCCAAAGGAGTTGACAACACTACATGTAAATGGATAAAATGTATGCTAGAGGATAAAACAATAAAAACCTCATTAGGCAACAATAAACTCAATGTGACAGCTACGAAATGACGCCTCCAGGGAGCAGTACTCTCACCCCTGCTATGGTCCATCGTTGTAAATGAGCTTCTGATCATTCTCAGTAATGATGGTTTCTATGTCCAAGGATATGCAGACGACATAGCTATCCTAATCAGAGGTAAATTCAAAGACACAATCTCGGATCGCCTCCGGAGGGCTCTCAACCTGGTTGCTGAATGGTGCACAAAATTTGTACTTAAAGTCAACTCCAAGAAAAGCACCATAGTTGCATTCACCAAGAGAAGAAGGCGAGAAAAACTTAGAAATGCTACAATCTTCCGTGAAACAATAGAGTTCTCAACGGATGTTAAATATCTAGGAATCACACTAGACGGAAAACTTACATGAAACTCTCACCTTACCAAAACCATTGATAAGGCCAGGACCTCATTATGGACCAGCAAAAGCCTATACTTGGTAAAAATTGGGGACTTAACCCCAAAATGACACTATGTATGTACATGCCAATTACAAGACCTTTTATGACGTATGCAGCCGGCGTTTGGTGCTACAAAGCAACGCAGAGGTCAGCACAGGATAAGCTAAATAAAATACAGCGACTAGCATGTGTCTGTGCAACTGGTGCAATGAAAACTGCACCAGCAGCTGCTCTTGAAATTGTACTAAACATCCCACCACTTCACCTAGAACTCATGAAAGAAGAAAAGGTAAACGCATATAGGCTCATCACAGAAGATGAATCAAATTTCAACATAGCTCACTCTGCAATCCTACGGGAACTTAGAGAACACGAACTACTTGAAATACACCTAACATACACATGTCAACCAAGATATAACTTCCGACACAACTTCAAGGTTAAATTCCCAGACCGTCTAAACCGTGAACAGAATAAACCTACGTTTGCCAAAGATTCACATGTATGGTACACAGACGTTTCGAAAACAAATGAAGGAGTTGGAGCAGGACTATACGGTCCTCGCACTGAAACATGCCTATACGCTAGTATGGACACAAGCAGCACCGTATTTCAGGCGGAAATCCACGCGATAGAGCTTTGCATTCGAGAGAATCTAAACAGATTCATAAAAAACAAAACATCTACTTTCTCTCCGATAGCAGGGCAGCCCTACTCGCAATCAACGCCTTTGAAATAACATCAAAACGGGTCTGGGGTTGTCTCCAACTCCTACAACTACTGGGCACCACAAACAAAGCTCAACTGATTTGGGTGCCTGTACACAGTGGATACGAAGGCAATGAAAAAGCAGACGAACTATCCAGAACAGGAACCGCATCCCCATTTATGATGCCAAGACCATTTTGCGGGCTACCAATAAATACTATAACAAGTTGTGTTAAAACCTGGCTTGAGGAAAAAAAGCTCAATTTCTATAGGGAAACCAAAGGAAACAGGCAAGCTAAAAACTTTATGCCAAATAGTTCCCACAACAAAACGAAATAACTACTACGACTAAGTAGAAGTCAGATTCGACTAGTCACAGGCTTCCTCACAGGGCACTGCCGTGTCAAAAAACACCTGATGACTATGGGCATAGCACAGGGCAATGCCTGCAGATTGTGCAACGAGGACGAAGAAACAACAGAACATAATATATTACGTGAATACAACTGTTTAATCCAAACGCGTAAAAGCTTCCTAGGTAAATTCTACCTTGCAGCAGCAGATATAGCTGCCAGCTCCCCAAAGAATTAGCCGGCTTCCTAAAAAACTGCGGCATCATGGACGAGCTCTAAATGGAGGATATCACAATAGGGCCACAAGCGGCCGTATTGATTTGGATACAGTATCCACCTCCCCCCAAAAATCGAATCTAATCTAACTATACATCTGATCGAGTACCGTGAGAGTCGGGGTATAACAATTAAAAACCATTATGACGTTAGTTTGCGACACTTACCAGCCAGTAAGGTGGATAAAATCCCACTTTTGTTGTATTTTAGCGGACCTCCTCACTCGTGCATACCAATAGTTTTCTTGCTCCGCTATTAGATGCGAAAAAAGAGCCCCATGGCGTGCAAACTGTGAGAAGATAGAAAAACTTCCAGAGGTGGCACGCCTCCAAAGGGCCCTGTCAACGGATCAAGAAAAAGGCATGGGATTGTTAATTAAATCAGATGGTTCAATCACACGCGACCGGGAAGAAACGCTGAAAACTTTGCTTCAGGCTCACTTCCCAGGTTCTCACACGATGGTCATTACAGACGACCATACAGCGGAGGTCTCAATTCCAAGAAACCTCAGCAGAATTCATAGTTTATCCGGAACACTTTTTACTCCGGATAAGGTTAAATGGGCAATTAACTCATTTAAACCATTCAAGGCATCAGGTACAGACGGTATTTTTCCAGCCCTCATTCAAAATGGAATAGAATTTGTACTACCATCCATGATTGCCTTATTCAGGTTCAGCTTCAACTGGGGGTATATACCAGTTACCTGGAGGGAGGTAAACGTAGTATTTATACCTAAACCGGGAAACAAGCCGAGAGAATTACCTAAATCATATCGTCCGATAAGCCTGACATCGTTTTTTCCGAAAACAATGGAAAGGATTATTGACATTCACATTAGAGAATGCATATCAAAAAGCATGCCTCTGCACCCTCACCAATATGCGTACCAAAAGGGCAAATCCACGGAAGGCGCTCTGTTAAGACTAACTACAGAGATAAAAAACGCCTACCGTTGCAAAGAGATCGCACTTTGTGCCTTTCTGGACATAGAGGGTGCTTTCGACAACACTGGATATGAATCCATATCAAATGCTTTGTACCATAGAAATATAGATAAACCAACTAATAAATGGATCAAAGCGGTGCTGGAAAGTCGCAAAATAACTTCCTCGTCAGGAACGACCTCAGTATCAGTAACAGCCGTAAGGGGCTGCCCACAAGGGGGAGTACTCTCACCCCTTCTGTGGTCATTGGTCATGGATGACCTGCTACACAAGATGAGCAGTTTGGGCTACACCACAATTGGGTACGCCGATGATATTGTCATCATAGTTAGGGGCAAAGACTCAATAGGAGTCACATCAAAAATGAAAAATGCTCTAAAGACAGCCATAGACTGGTGCATTAAGGAAAATCTTTCCATAAATCCCAGTAAAGCCGTCATCGTTCCTTTCACTAAAATGAGGAAATTAGACATAGGCCTAATCACAATAAACGACACGGTCGTAGAGTATTCCGACGAAGTCAAGTATCTTGGAGTAATCCTGGACAAGAGACTTAACTGGAACTCTCACATAAACAACAAAATCAGTAAAGCTAATAGAGCTTTATGGGCCTGTCGTCGCACATATGGTAGAACCTGGGGAATCTCTCCAAAGATCGTCCACTGGATCTACACAGTGATGATAAGACCCATCATAACATACAGCTGTTGAACAGGTACGCATGGCTCCGGAGATACCAAGGCACGCAAGCCGTTGTACCTTTTTGAGCTTCTCTATTGCGACCTTTTGTGTGGATTTTGTCCACCATACTATGGAGGCGTATGGTGGACAAAATCCACACAAAAGGTCGCAATAGAGAAGCTCAAAAAGGTACAACGGCTTGCGTGCCTTGGTATCTCCGGAGCCATGCGTACCTGTCCAACAGCTGCCATAGAGGCAATAACAGGAATTATACCCCTCCACATATACGTCCAAAAAGTGGCGATCCGCAGTGCAATAAGTCTAATACAGCTAAACGAGATAAGTCTTAATGATCATCCGGAACTTAAGACCCTTCTCGATGAACTGCCAGAACTTAACATGAACTGCGCGGTCACAGACCGCGTTCAAAAAACACTATGCTTCAACAAACGGTTCTCCACGGAGATACCCAAAAGAGAAGCATGGGTTAGCAATAACCCACCAAACAGCCATAACGGCATAAAGTGGTATACGGATGGTTCTAAAATGGAAACGGGGGTAGGAGCGGGAATATACGGACCACACAAACGCATTACGATACCCATGGGAAAAAGTCCCAGCGTATTTCAAGCGGAGCTCCACGCCATTCAAGAATGCGCCAGCCACATTATCTTATCTGGCATAAAAGGTGCAACCATCCATATTTTCACGGACAGTCAAGCAGCTATAAACGCCCTTAGCTCGTATACCATTGACTCCAAATCAGTCATGTACTGCTTCAATATCCTATAAATACTCGGAGCAAGAAACAAGACCAAATTATGGTGGGTTTCGGGTCATGTCGGGGTAGAAGGTAGCGAAAAGGCCGACGAACTGGCCAGAAAAGATTCAGAAACACCTTTCATAGGTCCCGAACCTTTCTGCTGCACTCCTAGATCAGCAGCAACGGCAGCAATTAAAAGCTGGGAACATAGAAAATGTATCTATCATTGGGATAACATCCCAGGTCTAAGACAGGCCAAACGAGCCATTCGGCCCTTCAATCATAATGCCAGCAAATGTCTAAACCTAAGCAGGCATGATATCAAAAACCTAGTAGGTTACCTTACTGGTCACCACGGTTTAAGATATCATCTACACAAAATGAGAATAGCAGATTCTCCTGAGTGCCGACTCTGTCTTGAAGAGGACGAGTCAGCTGAACGCATTTTATGTGAATGCCCAGCCCTTAATGGAATTAGAAAGAAGATCTTTCTCATTGAACAATTGAGCCCCGAGGACATAAAGAATTATTCTACTGGTAAAATTGTCCGCTTTACACGGAAAGTGGAAATTTTACTAGTTTAAAATTTTTCTGGCCCATACGGTACAAAAGATCTTTTAGGTCGAAGTACCCCCCCCTTTTATAAATCGCCTTGGCGAGCCAGAATTTAAAAAAAAAAAAAAAAAAAAAAAAAATTAGATGCGAAAACGCTGACAAGTGAATAAACCCATCAAAGAAACAGCAAGCTTTAAAAATCTGGACTCACAGATGAATGGGGACGGCCCACTCAAGACGGAACACACACATAGAATTTAGTGTTGTATGACGAATCTGTGTTATGTATTATGTGCCAAATAGATCTAACAGCAACTGTGTCGCCTGACGATGTAAAACATGCGTTGCAATATGTAATTAAAAAAAAGCGCTGTAATGTAACTTATTTCATGTTGCTCTAAAGCAGATAGTGTGTAGAGCAGGTGTCAACACCGAAGACACATATCAATTCAGCTACTGGAGTACGCAGACGATATAGAATCGGCCCTCATCAGCGTGCAATTCACGTTAATGGAAAAACAGGCGAAATAGGTTGTTCTTGAGGTTGTGACAAAACGTCACTGTTGATAGCACCAATTTGGAGGTAAAGTTAAGAAGCTCATCTTACTCGGAGTAAACATCAACTCCACGCCCAAGTGGAGATTCGATGAAGAAGCAAATGCCTTCAAAATTCCTAATTGGAAAGAAAAAATGCCTGCTAATTCTCAAATAACTCAGCATTTTGTTCTCGATTTGTTTTTCTTTTCTTTTGTTTGCTTTATTAATTGGAATTCTGTTATTAAGTGAAAGCGTTCAGCTAATATATTAAAGGCTTTGAAAAAGACTTCGCAGTGAGTGAGACAACTATTTTTTTTTTGAATTTGATGGAATGGGAAGAGTTCGACTGGGCAAATTGTTTTTCTGCTGGACTCTGGACATCGTCGAAAATATCTGAGCATCCTCGCGAATCCCGGCCGTCTGGCAAATATAACTGCCGTAGTGCATATTTATTTGCACCAAAAACCAGACAAGCAGTAAATAGAAACACTTCCATCATAAACTCTTTACATCGAATTCTGCACACGACTCATGAGTCATGAGTCGACTCAGGACTCAGGAGTCACAACCCACGCTCAGGCTAAATTAGCAGTCAAAAATTAGCAGTGAGCCGTTTATGAACGCTCGTGAGTGAGTATTTCTGTACCCTGTCCTTAACTAAGTGATGCGGAGCGCATGTGTTATGTATATAATTGCTGCTATGAACTATTTTCAATAAGAATCGCCTAGTTACGTGAGTGGTTAGTGTGTTGGACTGCTGCCGCTGTAGATATTTTTACCACGCTGTTTAACAATGCGCTGAATAATGCACATTATCCAAACATTATACGAACACTGCCAATCGCCGGTCGATTAGCTTGCTTCCGAATATTAGCAAGGTCTATAATAAGGTTGTCAATAGAGCCCTGTTGAAGTGGAAATCATTCCGGCAACCAAATTGGTTTGAAGGCGGGGCATAACACTATTCATGCCGCAGCGAAATTAGTTTCTGACATTCAGTGGGATAAATGCAAGAACCAATACACGGGTACTTGTCTGGTTGATTTTGAGAAGGCTTTAGACACCGTATGGTTAGAGGGACTTTTCTATAAGATGACCAGTCGGGCGATGCACAATCTTGCTATATGTAATTTATAACATGCTTATAGGAAAGAAGTGCGTTGTCAAATGTGGCAACGTGACTTCGAGCAGTTTTTGAAATTAAAAACGGTTTACAGTAGGGGGTGAATTCTCCGATCCTGTTTAGCATTTACACGAGTGATCTGGTGGGTTCACTCAGACATGCTATAGAGTATGAAGACGATTCGGTGGCATACAGTGAAAATCAGACTTTCAGAAGACGAAAACAATTCTGTTCAGAACAATATTGGGTATGGCCTCTAGAGATACCAGAACAAACTGGAAGAAATTGACCATTATTGAACAAATTGGGCAGCCATTGTCGGTGAGAAGCGTATTTAGATATCTGGGTATCTGGCTCGAAAAGTATATATATTACGATAGACATATAGGTGCCTGTCTTGATGGAGCCAAGAGGGTTTATGCTCTGACAATGAGACTGTTTCATTGCAGTCAACTTGACTCCAGAGGCAAGTCCATATGCTACATTGCCTTTATAAGGCCGATCATCGATAATGGTTGCCCATTGTGGTTCATTATAACGCCTAGTTATATGGAAAAGATTCGGGTTTTGGAGAAGCATGTCTCTGGTTGTTCCGAACGCCTAAATCCAACTATTTAAAATTCTATCCGATACGATGGGGCTCAATTGAACAGAATTAAAAATTTCCTCATTAAGGTGAAGGTGAAGACTCGTTGCAAGGGCGATGGCCAGCGACAATAGTCTGATCTTTTGGGCATACTACCACAATGAAATGTACATAGAGCATACGCTCCTGTCTGGATTTATACCGCTGAAGGTTTATCCATATCTATTTAAAAGAGCTGGTGCAAACGAGAAATGGTATCCCGGTATTATACCACCGCTACAGCAGCGCGATATATAAATGCGGCTCATCCACGGTGGGGACGTCGCCCATGTCCATGAGCTCCTCCGTTTTAGTACCGCAATGGCGGAGAGGGATAAATTCGATACGGAAAAGCAATTCACCGAACTTTGTAGGCTTGTTGGGTGGGAAGGGGTCAACATGCCCTCTAGGTAACATTCTCTTAGTTTATAAGTTCGATTAAGTTAGGGTTTTTGTGTGAGAGGCCGGGCCTGACAACTTGTGGTGTTGCTTCCGGGAGGTGACTGAGCTTCAGTCGGCTCCCGGCGGCGCATGAGCTTGTTGGCGACTCGCCAGGCGATTGGAAAGCAGTTGGGATTTTGACCACTTATTGCTTAGGGCAATGAATGTTCAGAACCCTAATTAAAGTTAGTATATGTTAAGAAGTTTATCTAAGTAGAGTTGGTAGTTTATAACATGTTATATAAAGGGTCTTTTATTTGCGACTTGACAACTTTAAACTTTCAGTGTGAACGCACCCATAAAGTGATTACCGAACTGTCAATATCAAAATATTCGGTAAAATCAGCATAGTGAAGTATTCTTAAGTATTAAGTATTATTACAAAATATTCAGTAAAATCAGCATAGTGAAGTACACGAAGGAATAACGTTTACAAATAATTAAAATTTACTACCGAAATTGAGATTCGCCAATTTTCGGTCGTAATTCTCGTCCCAGTAGACAAGCAATTCATAGTGTAGTGACAAAATTTGAGTCAGAATATTCGGTGCTTGATGTTGCCGTGCCAGTGAGACTACGTCTTGCCCAAAGTGTGGAGAATATTGCTGCCTTTTCACGGCGTTCTCAAGAATTGGTCCCCTCTAAGACCCAGACCACATTATGCCGAATTTTGCGTTAGAATCTTCACTACACCCTTACAAGGTCAAGCTGACTCAAGAACTAAAGCCACTTGATCATATGGAGCGACGTACGCTCTCTAATTGGGCTCTGGACATGACGGAAGAAAATGAAGAATTTCATCGCAAAATCATCCTCAGTGATGAAGCGCATTTTTGGTTAAACGGCTTCGTCAATAAGCAAAATATGCGTTACTGTATGTATGTATTTTTATTTAGTATAATTTTACTATTAATAACAAAAAATAGAAGAAAACAAGATTTAACATCAATTAAAACTGTTACAAATATTTAACCATTGGATCGAATGAAATTTATAAGAAGCATTTTAAATGTACGAAAAACTGGTTCATTTTTTATGTTGATTGGTAATTCATGAAATAGTTTTAAACCTCTGTACATAATAGTGTTTTGAGTACTAACATCTTTAAACAAACTTAATCGAACATCAGAATTTGACCTCAGTTGGTATGGTTGAGTGTCCTGTACATACGTTAATTTAGATGAAAGATAATTTGGTACCATCTTATATTTAATTTTAAAAACAAAAATTAAGGTGTTGAATGTTATTCTTTGCTTAATGTTCAGCCACTGTAGACAGGAAAGCATCCATTGAGTTGGAGTGTAAAAGCCGCATCTTAAAACAGGTGTACAGGTGAGTACCCTCATGTACTTCATGAAACAGCACTTCATCCGCAAAAAGTCACTGTTTGGCGCGGTTTTGATGCCGGTGGCGTCATTGGGCCGTTTTTGTTGTCGATGAAAATGACCGTCACGTTACGGTAAATGGTATTCGCAACAGAGACATGTTGCAACGTTATTTCTTTGAGCAATTGCATGAATTGGACATCAGTGATATGTAGTTTCAAAAAGACGGTGCCACAAGACACACAACAGCCATCGAGTTATTGAAGTCTCAGTTCAATGAACATGTTATCTCGAGAAACGGACCCGTCTATTAACCGCCGAGATCGTGTGATTTAAAGCCTCTAGACTTTTTTTATGGGGCTACTTTAAATCATTGGTTTATATGCCACGTTTTTAGGAGCTCAGAGCTGAACGAGAAATAGCGGCCGTATCGGTCGAAATGTGCGACCGAGTCATCGAAAATTGTCATAAATGTTTTGATAGTAATTCAAGCCAATACATTTTTTTTGAGATGTCTCAAGTAGTTAGCATTTTATTTAGAAACGAAATTGTCAAGTCCTTAATGAAAGACCCTTTGTAAAAATATAAAATTTAATAAAGATTCCGAGTATTCAATAATTTTCTCATATTTTAGTTCGTTAAATAGTTTTTATGCCGAAAGGCAATAATTAGATTGACGTTAAATTTAGAGCCTCCGCATAAGAAATAATCTAGAAAAAGTATCCTGTTAACTTTAAGTTAAATTTAATCATTATACCCTATTCTAAGGGTATATTAATTTTGACGCATAGTTTGTAACATACCTTAATATACCCCTAAAAGTTACTATATTTATGATCAGCATCGATAGTAATGTCGATCTAGCAATGTCCGTCCGTCGGCAAAAATTAGGCCTTTAAACTGGACCTAGAGAGCTGAAATTTTAACCATATACTCTCTAGGGTCCCGAAATAATCAAGTTTACGAATTTTTGAAATCCGCCAACAGACACGCCCACAAACTCAAAAAAACTAAATTTTGGAAAAAATCGAATTTTGAGCTAGAAAGCTGAAATTTTTTATACATGATCTATGACTGCTAAAACTGCTCGGGATAAAAAAAAATTCAAAATCCGCCCACAAATAAATAAATAAAATATTTTTTTTATACCCTATTCTAAGGGTATATTAATTTTTGAAAATCCAAAGTTTGAGCTAGGGAGCTGAAATTTATGGTGCAGGGAAATAAGTCCACGGGAACTAAGTCCACTGAGGGACTTAGTTGCCACTTAGTGGGAAATAAAACCACTTTCGCGAAGTGGACTTAGTTCCCATGTTAAGTGGGAACTAAGTCCATTTTTTTATGGGAACTTAGTCCACATTCAAATATAAGAAGAGGGAACTAACATCCAACATTTAGAATTAAACAAAAAACTGTGCAAAGTGCAGTTAGATATCACACTCTTTAAGCAAAGTCTTAAGGTTATCATGGTGACATAAAGCCAAAGTTTCAAAACCGTACCTCGCACCTACTCCAAATCAAATAGTGACCCCAAGCAGGGGGGTTGTAGGGGGGCAGCATGCCCCCCCCCCCCCCCCCCCATATGCATTACACTATTTATGGAATCTATTTGCGATTTCGTAACTAATCTCATAAACAGTGCAATGCATATGGGGGGGCATGCTGCCCCCATGCAACCCCCTGCTTGGGGTCACTGTTTGATTTGGAATAGGTGCGAGGTCACGGTACCTATATTACTCTGTCTCAGTTAGAAGTTAATTTATATTTTGTTAATAAAAATTGCAAAGTACCTACTTGCCTCTTTAATTTTATTTTGTTCTTAGTCGACAGTGAGAATTTACTTCACATTAAAAGGGAACTAAAACCACTCAGAGTTTTGGGAATTTATTTCCCACCTTACATGGGAACTAAGTCCACTTCGCGAAAGTGGTTTTATTTCCCACTAAGTGGGAACTAAGTCCCTCAGTGGACTTAGTTCCCGTGGACTTATTTCCCTGCACCGAAATTTATAATATATACTCTCTATTGCCCCTTTTAGGCTCATGTGTAAATATTTTCAAAATCCGCCCACTGACACGCCCACAATTAATTTGTTTTTTTTTGAAAATTCAAAGTTTGAGCTAGGGAGCTAAAATTTATAATATGTACTCTCTAGGGGCGCTTTATTCTCATGTGTTTATTTTTTTTTAAATCCGCCTACTGACACGCCCACTATTAAATAAAACAATTTTATTGAAACACCCAAGTTTGAGCTAGGGAGCGTTTTTCTTATAAAATCCTTTAAATGTTATATAACAAAATATGTAGAGCGTTCTTAACAATTCAACCATACTTAGACTTTTGACACGCCCACTTATGAGGGATAGGAATAAGAATAGGGTATCCAACAGTTCGCCCAAGCGGACTGTAGCCCGTCCCTATGTTTTTTGTTTAGTATATAAGTTGATATTTCATAATCCATAAAAAAAAATGAATTTAAAGGTCCATAAAAGAAAAGAAAAGTGTGTTAGACTTCTTATCGAAAGGTTACCGGCTCAAATCCCGCCTGGGCCAAGTAACCCACAAAGTTTTTTCCACTAGCCCACCGCTTGCAAACGTCTAAGAGTATCGATTTTTCATGGAAAGCTTCTCAAATTTGCCGTACAGATTCGGCTTAAAATTGTAGGTCCCTTCCACTTCTCACAAGCAAATTGCTGGGGAAGCTAACTTTTAGGCCCTGTATGGGCCGTTAATGCCTAATACTTTTAGAAACGTGAATACCAAACACCTGTTAGTCATATGCAACTTCTTCATAACAATTGCGCTTTAAATCAAAATGACTACAGGCAAATACGAAACCGTCAACTGCATTGTATTTTATCATAATTATAAATGTAGGTATGTTTGTCGAGTTACAAAAAAAAACTTTAACAAAAAAATACCTCTCTTTGAAACAATAAGCCAACCTCAGCTATTATCGGCAAACTTCCGGTTTCGTCTATGTGACTAAATTAATTATTGAATTCTCTTTTCAATTTCCTACCATACTCAAGCACATATATATGTAAAAATATGTACATATTCGGTGTACAAATTCCAATCCGAAAGCTGACATAAAACGTAACAACAACTGGCTATGAATAACGAAGCAACGATTTGCAATAACAATTCATCCAAGTCAACTCATCATCACCGTCGCGCCGTGCGTCGTTCGGTCGTCGTCGCTGTCGGTTGGTATTGACTCAAAAATTAATTTCAAATAACGAATCGAATAGAAAACACACAAAATTACCAGTGCAGATAGCAATGGCATGCCCTGGCAAATATGAAGGCAGAAGGTAAGGCAAACGTGCCGAGTCGATGGTGATCGTAAATAAGGTCAAAACTTTGTTGACAAACAATATTGTTTGCTCGACTGTATCCGATGATTCTTTTTGGCTTCTTTTTAGACAGATTCCACAGCTATTTAGGTGTAAGGTTTGAAGTCTGGTCTGAGCATAGCATAAATAGATCGGTTAAAAATATTTTTATTTCTACTAATTTCTTTTGATTTTCTTGGCAAGAGTTATGAATTCTTTTTTTTTTTGTTAATTAGTACTATCACCAGATTAGTGATGGGCCTCACTTAGTCGTCGAGAATTGGAGTGAGTACAAAACGGGCGACATGTACGAAAAATGAAATCAGAAGCGCAACTGTAAATATTTTTGTTTGTTTGTTTATAAAAGGAAATCTTAATGCCAGAGCACTCAGACTCGGTAACGGTCCATTGTACTACAAGGCAGAAATCCTCTTTTTGTTGTAGAGGTCGGAGAAAACAAGGTGTCATTCGCTTCTCTCCAAAAATGGGTGGCGTAAATAATAACAAATATTTCTCAACCGTACTATTCTTATTCCTATCCCCAAAAATTAAGCGTGGGTAAATTGTAAAGAAGGATCTACATACATATTTTGTTAAAAATATGGTGCCGGGAAATAACTTCACATGGGCAATCTTTTACTTTTTACTTTTAAATTCATTTTTATTAATTATTAGCTTATATCAACTTACATACTAGACAAAAATGATTAAATCTAACTTAAAATTAACAGGATACTTATTCTAGATTATTGATCCTTATGCGGACGCCCTAAACTTAACTATATCTTATAATTATTGCCTTTCGGCCTAAAAACTATTTTACGAACTAATCTTACATATGTGTTCCTCGAGAAAATTAAATAAAACTCGGCATCATTATTTAAATTTTATATTTTTATATAAAACAAATTACCAACTACCTATTCTACTTACTTAAACTACCTAACATATTCTAACTATAATTAGGATTCTGAACACTCGTTGCCTTGCGCAACAAGTGGTCAAAATTCTAATTGCTTTCCGGGTGCCTGGCAGTCGTCAACGTGCACACGCGCCGCCGTGAGCCGACTGAAGCCTTACAGCGTCAGCCAACTCCCGGAAGCACCACCACACGTTGGCGAGCCCGGCCTCTCCCAAAAACGCCCTAGCTAACTTAATCTAACTTATAAGCTAAGAGGATGTTACCTAGAGTAACGCACCGTCCTGGGAGGGCATGTTGACCCCTCCCCCCTCAACAATCCACCAAAATTCGGCGAATTGCTTTTCCGTGTCGAACACATGGGCAATCACTTCACCCCGAGTGGGAAATAACTTCACTTTTTTTTTTGTTAAGTTATTGCCCACAATCCTAAGGATGGCAAAGGAGGGAAATGGGAGATGGAAATGCATCGGTTCGAAAGAACACGGTGACTTACTAAAAAAAACTCCCACTTCTTGCCATACAGCATCAGGAAATTCAACTCCGAGAAGAATTTCCAGATAAAGCTCAGCAATAAGGAGGAACTGGAGCAATGAATCCACAACTTATGGACTGAGCAACCACACAACAAAGTGGTACACGGACAGCTCGAGGAGGGAACTGATGCAGGAGTGTTTGGGCCAGGAACTAGGCTCTACGAATCCATGAGCAAATGTACCAGCAACTTCCAGGCAGAAATATGTGCCATAGACAGGTGCGTTCGAACCAACCTCGAGAAAAACTACAGAAATTGCAACATAGCAATAATGTCCTACAGCCAAGCAGCCATAAAGGCTCTTGACGCCTACGTCATCAAGTCAAAACTCGTGTGGGAATGGCTACACGGACTGAATAGACTAGGCAAGAATAACAGAATTTCCATCTGCTGGGTACCTGGCCATGCTGGCATTACAGGCAATGAGGCAGCGGACTCTCTGGCAAGAAAAGTGGCAGAGGAACCCTTCATAGGACCTGAACCGTTCTGCGGGATAGGAGAACAAACTCTATGCGAAGAGTTCAGGAGACTGGAGGAAGAAACAAGCGCCAAAACCTTTTTCAACCTCCAAGGTCTGAGCAAGCAAAGAAACTCTTAGGAAACTACAACCAAAAGAGATTCAAAGGTTGAGCTTCGGCCTTAACAAAAACAACCTAAGAATCCTAACAGGCCTCCTCACGGGGCACTGCAGACTCAAGGGGCACCTAAGGATAATGGGTATATCAGAGGACGAGCTCTGCAGATTTTGCGGTGAAACCGCCGAAACTCCAGACCACATACTGGAATCCTGTGGGGCACAGGCCCACAAAAGGATGACATATTTGGGCAGGCATCGAATAACAGACAAGGACATACAAACCATGGACCCACAGCGCATTCTCAGATTCATCAAAGAAACTGGACTGGACGCTGTGCTCTAAGGAGTGTGACCTGCCTGGGCACAATAGACCAATAGGTCGCAGTGTAATATAACGTAACTAAATATTATTATTATTATTATTATTCACCTTTTCGATCCCTGGCATCCGGCTTTTATTAAAAAGTAAGTTTAGTCTTTCTTTTGTGTGCTGACTATGCGATCGCGTATCTTGCCCTTCACTCGAAATCGATGTAACTAGAAACAATTATCCGACGAAGAATGAGGATCAGTGGTTATTTGTAAAGAGCTTACACTTCGAGTGAATTCGGAAACGAAAACAAAATGTGCATCACTGCATAAACTACGATGCCGATAACACTGCTAATGCTGATGAGTCGAAAGCATCGGTAATTTTCTTGATGCTTTTTTTGATGACATTAGCGCACGCATTTACATAAATGAACATAATGCCTTTCAAGTGATACAAAATGTTTGTTTCAATGAACGTTCGGCAGTGCAAAGCATCAACTGTGCAGTGATGCGTTTCCGAATTTACGCTTCGTCTTCCTTGTTAAAAGATTTGTATAGCCAGACCAAATTTCAGCAATTGCTTAGGGTGATTCTTTGTCGAATCTTTACTAAAGTGTTATAGGTAGAGTTAATATTTACTCCGAGGGTGGTCATTTCCCTAACAACCTTAAAGTTGTTTCTTGTTTTTTCTTAAAATGGCATCAGTTTACGCATTTCCTTAAAATGTGTGCACTAGTTTACGCATTTTTACAAAAATTAACGTAATTCCTTTCCAGTGATGCAAAATGATTTCATTAACTGGAATCCTGTGGGGCACTGGCCCACAAAAGGATGAGATATTTGGGCAGGCATCGAATAACAGACAAGGACAGTCAAACCATGGAATGGACCCACAGCTCATTCTTAGGTTCATCAAAGAAACGGACTGGACGCTGTGCTCTAAGGAGTGTGACCTGCCAAGGATAAATCAGAGCAATACCTTGACACGCTTCACAAAAGAAGTATCTAGAGAGGGCTCTGAAAGAGGGCATGAAGCTCTCGGAGGCACAAGCAGGGGACACAATAGACCAATAGGTCGCAGTGTAATAAACCCTAACTAGATAATATTATTATTGCCCACTGACGGCTTCTGCCGACAGCCACCTAAACCTAGCCTAACCTTGCCCACTGGCGGTGAGCAATTACTCCACCGTAAATTTTGTGAAGTTATTTCCCATCTGTAATTTGAGAATTTGTCTATTATAATTGAAGAGCAAATGTGAAAGTTATTTATGAGGTTTTTCTATAATTTCATTTATAACAAAACATAACAATTTATTTTTAGCAATTTATAAGGCTAATTTGCCCTTATTTCACCCCCACCCCCCCCCCCCCCCTTTAATGCACCACCTCTAATGCAATGCACTGTTTATTGGGCGTGGTTAGTAGTTAGATGGGCGACCACTTGGGAATACCGCGTGTTGTTGGCATCTTTTGCGAACGTCTGACAAACATCAAATTGTCATGAGAAAGCTTCTCAAATTTGCCCTTGGATTCGGCGTAAAACTGTAGGTCCCCTCGGCACTGAGCATGAAAGTGGTTGGAGAAGCTAGGTTCTGAGCCCTGTATGGGCCGTTATGGCGATAAAAGAAGCCCTGACGTGGCTGAAGAGAAATGTGATATCCACAAAGGATATCCGTATCTTCTCGGACAGTCGGGCCGCGATCAAGTCCGTGGATTCAGTATCTCTAAATTCCATTACAGCCCTCGACTGCCGTTCATCTCTCATGGAGATGGCGGAGAAGTTTAACATTCACCTCTGTTGGGTGCCGGGGCATAGAGATATTCCTGGAAACTGCAGGGCTGATGAACTCGCCGAAAAGGGAACCAAACTCCCCCTTTTACCTGAAAAGGGTTCTCTGGGTATCCCAATCGCTACCTGCAAACTTTTATTGAAGCTATCTGCAATCGAGAGAACAAACCTTAGGTGGACAAGTAGTAATACATGTCTAGCGACTAAGCACATCTGGCCAAAGCTGGATCTGCGACGCTCTAAGAGTCTGATCTCACTAAATCGACTGCATATTAGCTCCACTATAGGTGCAATTACAGGGCACTGTCTGATAGGCAAGCACGCATCGAGGCTTGGCGTTTATTCCAACGATTTCTGTAGAAGTTGCTTGGACGAGGAGGACGAGGAGACTATACTTCACCTTCTCTGCACATGTCCAGCTCTCTCCCATAATAGAAATCTTTATCTGGGAGATTTCTTGCTTAATAATCTTAACGACTTGGCTAACGCTGACGTTAGAAGTTTATCGCGCTTCATAAGAAGCTCTAAATGGTTTAACTAGTAGTGGGGAAACCCCTCGATCCGTGTGGCATCACAATGGACCTAACCCTGGTCTAAGTGTGTCAGCCACTCTAACCTAACCTAATCCTAACCTATGGGCCGTTAATGGCCTAATATGTATGTATGTATGTAGACCGGTACCAAGTCTGAGTACTCTGGGATTAGGATTTCCTTAAAAAAAAATATTTACAGTTTACAATGCGCCCAAGGGGACTATAGCTTTTCTGTTAGAGTGGTTAAAGGAAGGGTGCAAGCCCAACAAATACCCTATCTACACGATCTACGTATTATAAGTGTTTTATAGGAATTTAGGGTAATCTAAGTATTCAATAACATTTTTATTAAGTTAGCTGTGTAAGACTTTATATATACAAGGTGGCGCAAAAGTAATCCTCCTATCAGAAAATGCTATAAATTTTGCCATTGGCCCCTAATGTCAGTTCTGTTTTGACATTTGTGTAGTAAACACATGCGAAATACACGTTAATAAACAATGTTACACTACACTGCTCCAGAACGCGGAATATTGGTGACTATTTATTTGAGCAATAATCGGTCGGTGACTTTGGCACAACGTGAATTTCGTCGCAGATTTCCTACCCGTCCAACGCCTACTGGTGAAACACTGCGACGTTTAGCCGCTCGCCTCGAAGAGACTGGCACAACACGAGATGCTGCCAGGCGTGGCAGACCCCGGAGTAGCCGTTCTGTAGAGAATATTGCTGCTGTAGCCGAAGATGTCATGGAAGCGCCGTCGACATCGACCAGACGACGTGCCACGCAAATGGGTATCAGTCGACGGTCTTTACAGCGAATTTTGATACAAGATTTGAAGATGTTTCCGTACAAAGTCCAGACGGTGCATCAGCTGTTAGCTGCTGACCGCCAATCGCGTCTAACCTACGCTCAAGCCATCCTTAATCACCACCAAGAGGAAGATGATTTTTCATCAAAAATAATCATGAGTGATGAGGCCCATTTCCATCTTAGCGGGTACGTAAATAAGCAAAATTTACGCTTCTGGGGCACTGAAAATCCGCGTGTAACCCACGAAGAGCCATTACACCCGCTCAAAGTCACTGTATGGTGTGCTGTTTTCGCTGGAGGAGTCATCGGACCTTTTTTCTTCGAAGACGTCGCGGGCCAAACGGTTACTGTGAATGGTGAGCGCTACAGAGCAATGATCAACGAGTTCTTTTTGCCGCAACTTGATGAATTGGGATTGGAAAACATGTGGTTCCAACAGGACGGTGCAACGGCACACACTGCATGTGCCACAACCGATATGCTGAAGGATCTCCCGTTTTGGCGATTTGCACTAGCCAGCAAGATCGCCTGATTTGACCGCTCCAGACTTCTTTTTGTAGGACTTTTTGAAGTCGCGGGTTTATGTCAACAAGCCTCAGACTCTTGCAGCTCTTAAAGACAATATCCGTCAATAATGTGAGGACCTATCGCCGGAAGTTTTGGTCAAAGTGATGGAAAATGCCATAAAAAGGGCTCAAATGACAATCAACTGTGGCGGCGGCCATTTACATGACATCATATTCTCGACTTGATGTAAAAAAAATTAAAAGACCAAATAAAAATAATCCACAAGAAGAATCAAAGTTTTTCATTTTTTTTTTAAATTACAGCCAAAAAACATCGGAAGGCTATTTTTGCGCCACCTTGTATATGTAGCGTACGCATGATTCATGTGAATTGAATCGAAACTTATTGTAATAAAATTAGTCTGGAGGTGTAACAATCAAGCTGTTAATAGCGATATTTCTTAACAACGTGTAAACCAACGACCATACCACGTCGAGTTAATCGGCTCTCGTCAGATCACCGTAATTAAACGACGTTGGGCGCGGTTAGTACGTAGATGGGGGAGATTGAGAATAACCGCGTGTCGTTGGCCAGTCCCATCTACAGAGTTGAGGTAGATAATATACGTGGTATCACAATGGACCTAAATTGGTCTAAGTGTGTCGGCTTCTGCCAACAGCCACATAAACCTAACCTAACCTAACAACGTGCAGGTATATTTAAATGGTTTGTTCGATTTGATCACAACAGCAATTAAACAACACCCAAGATAGAACTTTGCGAAACTCCCAACTCGACACCCACCGAGTCTGATATGTTATCACCGAACTTTTTTCTTTCTTTCTCCTGCCTATATACCTATGATTCCTATGCCCTCATCGATTTTTGCCTCCATTTATATATCAATTTATTTATCGCTGTATCAAAAGATTGTTCATCAACTAAAAAAATATTTTTTTTCAATTATAATACTGTTAAACTCAATTATTTTGTCGCTCTTCATGTTTATCTCCATCCATTTTGTTTTATTTTTGTTTAATTTTAAATTTTTCATTTTCAACCATTTATTAATTTTACAAAAATCATTTATGTGTTTTGACTTGCATTCCTTTGAGCCACATCCTTAGGCATAAATCACCGCGTTGTCTGCATAAAGCATTAAATTACTACTACAATTGGTATTTCATTTATGTTACGAGTAATTACAAATAAGAACGCACCAAGTATGAAACCTTGCGGTACCCCGGAGTCAACATTTACGGGATCGGTGATTATGTTGTTAACTTTTGTGCGCTGGTTTGCTTAGTAAGATATAAGTTAAACCATTAAAGCTCTTAATCGATTTCATACATGCAACTTTTTTAAAGAAGAAGAATCGCGCGTTATATCTTTTCAAATGCACTTTTAAAGTCTATAGAAAAAAGCGATAATTTGTTCGTCCTGTTTCTTCTGCATTTCCACTCGTTCACAACAACAGGCCGCACTCTCAAATGAATAATTCCTGCGAAAACCTGATTGGTATTTGCTTAAAAAATCACTCTTTTTGTTTTTTGGTCCTTTTTCCACAGGAGTTATAATAGATTCTTTCCAAGAATTCGGAAATTACCTGGCCTTTAAAGACTTAATAATTATTTTCAGCATAACCGAGGCATCCCAGATGTAAATTTAATTTTTATTTTTCTTTAATACCAGGTCCTATGCAAAAGCGAATGTGGATAGAGTTAACATTTGCTCTTTAAGTTTTTGTTCTCAAACATCGACGTTTTTTCGCCTATAAAAATAACCCCGTTTTGTTGGAAATGCTATCCGTAGTGAAGTAGGATTTTACAAGTATTACAAATACAAGATCCCACTGCGAACCACTGCGGATAAAAGCAGAAGTAAAGTCCTGCTGCTGATAGGTTGAATGAACATTGAATGAACTTAAATGAACTTTTGATTGGTTCATTCTTTATGTTGGTACGATTAATACATTTTATGCTTCGTTCGTAGAGTAGCGTTGAAATCACAATGCAGGTTTTCGACTCACGAGTTAAGATGGATTTGGAGTTGAGTTGAAAATAAAAACATTTTCTCCAAAATGCCGTGCTTGTGCAATAAAAAAGTCGAACGTAATCACGATAAAATTCAGTGCGAAACTTGCAATGTTCATTTTCATCTGCTGTGTGCAAAAATGCAAAAAAGCGACGCAGTGTATATGAAGAAAAATCATATCCCATATCGCTGCGGAAAGTGTACTACACAAAGGAGAAATTCTATGCGCTCTCCTCCACGCCAACATCAACGATCACACAGTGCATCCACCATCGATGACGACGATTCAAGTGCAGCCGAACCCACCGCCACCAATGCACCGGTTCTCTCAGCGAATTCCAACTGCTTGCGGCCGTTAGGCAAAACTCATAGCAGCTCTCCGTTGGGTGTCACTTTAGAGGTACTGTATGAGGAAATTGTTGCACTGAAAGAAATGAATATCAATGCACTCTCCCTCATTAACGATCTTAAAATCGAAAATGTAATGCTATCCAACAAAGTGACTGCTCTTCAAGGAATTGTCAACAAAATGCAACAAAAACAACTGCGTAAGAGTATCGACATAGTGGGAATTCCTTATATCGAGACTGCAAATGCCTTGGATAGTGCAGTGAAGATATTGCAAGAGGGCTTGGGCACGCGAATCAGCTGTGATGACATCAAATCATGCTTCGTAAAGACAAACAAAGTGCAACGTATTGGTGAAGAAACTCGTCCGAATATATTGTGTGTGAAGTTTAAAACATTTGAATGCAAGGAAAGAGTTATGAAACTAAAACGCCAGAAGGATTTGTCAACTAAATTGCTTGGTCAGGCACTAAAAGAGCAGCGGATATATCTAAATGATAGTCTAACCAGTTATAATCGATTTTTATACAATAAAGCCAAACAAACAAAAGTGGAAAAAAGTTTCAATTTCTGTGGATACAAAATGGTGAATTGTTAATGAGAAAAAAAGAAGGTGACAAGTACTTTAAAATACGTTGTTTGGAGGATCTTGATAATTTATCATAATCTCATGTGCAAACTAAATAATGATTCTTTTAAATAATAGTATAATTGATGATCCTCTTATTAGAAATGTAAATTACCCTTCTTGTAACTTTGATATTAAAATCTTTCAAAGTGTTTTTCATAACAATCCACATAAAAACTTCTTTATTATCCACCAAAACATTAGAAGTTTACGTAAAAATTTTGATTTGCTTATTGCGCATCTAGAACTATTTGAAAACAAACCCGACTTAATTTTTATTTCCGAAATTTGGATATACGAGCGTGAAAAGGACTTTTATAATGTGCCCGGCTACAAATTTTACCCTAATTGTAACAATGATTATGCAGCCGGTGGTGTTGCCTTCTTCATTAAAGAAAATTTAAACTGTGAGTATGAGTTCGAATGTTGTTCTTTTCGTAGTTCCGATATGATCAAAATTGATTGCACTTTAGAAGCACAAAACTTTGTTTTTCTGTGTTTTTATCGCTTTCATGATAAAAGTAAAGATGTTTTCATTGGCGATTTAACTTCAGTTTTAAGTAGGGAGAATGCCCGTAATCTGATCATTGTGGGTGATATGAACATAGATATCCTAAGTACCTCTTTAGATACATTAAATTATATGAGCTTAATGTCGGCGAATGGGTTAGAGTCTTGCATTAATGTCCCAACAAGAATTTCGGATTCAACTGAAACTTGCATTGATCATATCTATGCCAGACTTGATTGTAATGCTAATCTATCTCTTGTCAGCACTGTGTCTGATTTCAGTATTACTGACCATTGCATGACATGCCTCTTTATCTCGAATGTAGTTAAATCACCTACTGTAGTGAAAACTCCTATCAAAACCAACAATCGTATTGACTTTGTTAAGTTAAATGCACGCTTGCTTCATGAAACCTGGACTCTTGTTTATAGTGAAAATGATCCCTCTTTTGCCTTCGATTATTTTGTTGACATTTTAAAGACACATGTAGATATGTGTACGGAAACTGAAGCACGCCGAAGCTCTGCTGCTAGGAGACTCAAACCCTGGATGACCAAACATCTATTGGAAAAAATTGGAATCAAAAATAAATTACGTATTAATTGCGGAAAACATCCAAGTGACACTAGGCTTCGGAAGAAGTATCGAAACATGTGCAAGAATATTAAAATGTTAGTTCCTTTGTACAAAGAAAGCTATTATGTAAATAAATTCAATGGAGCTAAAGGCGACTCAAAGCAGGAGTGGGAAATCATAAATGAATTATTTAATAAAACTGTTCCTTCTAATACACCGACGTGTATTAAAATTAATAATAATGAAATCACCAATCAAGCGTTGATAGCCTCCAGCTTCAATGATTGTTTTGCTGAGGTTGCTTCAAACACGCTTTCAAATGCAGGTTTTAAAGATGAGAATTTGCATTGTCAAGATTGCTGCCTGAATTGTGAGAGAAACTTCCATAACAGCTTTTATTTTGAGCCAATAACATCCTTCGAATTGCACAAGCAGATTATGCTCCTAAACAATTTTTTTTTTTTTTTTTTTTTTATAATTTGCGTGCGCTAAAGGGATTTCTTTTTTCTGTAGTGACACAGTACCCTTATAATGGTAAAACCACAGCGCAGGCATTTAGTTTGTTGCGCAAGTAGCTCCCAGCAATTCATTGCCTATTTTTGGGTGCTACTTACTGAAAGAATAGAAGGATAGGAAAGAAGTTTGGTGCGATGGGATTTTTTATTTCTCAACAGGTGGCGCCTAAATTGTTTTAGGGAGATCAGTTTTTGTTGTGTGTATTCAATTTATAAAAATCATGGCTCTGGTCGGGATTCGAACGCACGACCTGCCAATCACTTTAGTGAATACACTACCATCGCACCATTGCCACAACGCGAATTAAAATCTTTCACTCGAAATAGTTACTCTAATGCTTTTATTAAAATCATAGCTTATAACATTGTCGATGTCCTGGCACACATTTTTAATAAAAGTGTATACAATGGCATTTTTCCTAAGAGCTTGAAAATCGCGGAAGTTATTCCAATACTAAAAAAAGGTGATTGCAAAGATGTTAATAATTATCGACCCATATCCCTCCTTCCCGTTTTCTCTAAATTATTCGAGAAAGTTATCAAAAATAGAGTGGTGAGTTTTCTGGAAAAGCATTCCTTTTTCAGCTCAAGTCAATTTGGCTTTAGAGCTGGTATGTCAACAGAAGATGCCTCTTAGATTTCTGTGAACAAATTTATACAAGCTTGGACAAAAAAAAGACCACTGCTGCGTTGTTTATAGACATTACGAAGGCTTTCGACACAGTAGATCATACTCTGTTAGTCTCAAAATTAAGTAAAGCTGGCTTTCGTAGTTTCATTCTGGATTGGTTTTCCTCATTTCTTCAAAACAGAAAGCAAGTTGTGAAAATAGGTCAATCTTTTAGTAACTACCGTAATATCGAAACGGGGGTCCCACGACGATCGGTCCTGGGACCCATCCTTTTTCTAATTTTTATTAATTCTATTTTTAGCCTCCCACTAAAAGGTATGAAAACCGGTTTCGCTGATGGCATTGCCTGCTCGTACTCAACTGATTCAGTTTTAAATCTGGTTGCCGACATCAATCATGATCTAGAGCTATTAAGACACTGGTTTAAAACACACAAGCTGGTTAACAGTGCTAAAACAAAAATTATGTATTTTAAACTCCCACTGCTAAATAGTTGCCCTCCACCATTAATATTCCACAGTTGTGACTGCAAGAATATGTTGTTAAGTACAGAAACCTGTGTTACAAGTCCAAATATAACAACTTCTTTTGATATTGATGAAGTTTGTTCGCCAAATTATTTCCTAATAGAAGGTGTATCTACTTTTAAATAGCTGGGTCTTCTTTTTGACTCTCAAATGAATTGGAACTTACATACCTTGCTGTTAAAAAATTATATGTTGAGAGCTACTTATATAATGTATCATCTAAAGAGGTTGTGCTCCCAAAAACTCCTACAAACCGTATATTAGGTATGCCTTAATACAATCAAAATTGCAATATGGTCTGGAGTGCTGGGGTGGCACTTACAACTATAATTTGCACCCTTTGTTCATATCACAAAAACATGCTCTCCGAATTATATGGAAAAAAAGGCGTCGAGAACATACTTTTCCGCTTTTCCTGAAGTCAAAAATACTGCCTTTAAAACATCTTTACTTCTACAAAGTCCTGAAAATATTTTTCCGAAGGAGTGGTAACTTTCCAAACCAAGAAATTCCTATTTATCAACTTCGGAGTGCTGAAAGAAGAATCGCTTTCATTCCGCCTCATAGTACCCAACTGTTTCTAAATTTCTTTTCATCGTTAGCGCCTAGATTATACAATAAATTACCGCTTGTAACTCGGCACATTTCACAGTCCTTTTTATTTAATAAACAAGTTAGACAATGGCTCTTCAACTTTGACCATGCCCAGATCAATACTCTGATCAGAATTGTTACGTAAAATTTAATATATAACTCACCGAGTTTTTCTACTCTTTTATCACCCCACAACCATCTCTTTTTAACATTTTTTTGTAGTGTAATATTTATTTACTCAAATCACTACATTCGTCACTAGTTGGCTAAAGGTTCTTATCCTTAGTCTCTATAGAATGTAAAGATATACAACAATGTTTTATTTGTATTATTATGAAAAACACTTAACTTTAAACTGTCTGTAAATCTTTTTTTCCTTTTGAAACTATATTGTTTACTTAGTTTTATAGATTTAAAGTTCTTTGTAAGCTCTGTACAGACATTGTTGAAATAAATAAATAAAAAAAAAAAAAAAAAAAAATAGAAATAATAGAAAAAGGAAGGATATTCCTTTATTTGTTTCACAACATAGGTAATATGTATGTACCTAGTACGCGTATTTATCAAAAAAATAAATGTATGTATTTGTACACACTGGCGTGAATACACAGTCTAATGCAACAGTACAAAACCAATTTTAAAAATAATAAAAAAGGAAGAGTATCCTCCATTTATTTAAAACATATTACCTAGTACTCGTACTTATAAAAAATATAAATGTATTTGTACACACAGACGTAAATACAGTCTCACGCAACCGTACGAAACCAATTTCAACTCAAGACATTAAGACTGTACGAGTTTCTATTTTGAACATAGGTAATCTACGAACGTACTCCTAACATACTCTACAGACGTACTCCCCTCACTTTGATGATCTTGTTTATATAAAACAGCTAATATCATTTCGCGAAAAAAATGTCACAACAGGAAAAGGGCAAAATTATAAAAATTATCCATTCTAGTTGAATAAAAATGTAAGATTTTGTTTATTATTAAAAATTTTATCTGGTTTTGGCATGACACAAATCATTTTGTTGGATTTGTTGAGTTTTTCTGCAAATTATTCTGACAACTCGAAGCTGTTATCGTAGTAAGCTTACCAAATTTCACTATGGATAGCTTTCCCAACAAAACAGGGATAATGTGTGCGTCATTTGCAAATAGATCAAGGTGGAAGTGTTAAGTCACAATTATGTATTTACATCATTGATGAATATGATGAACAACAATGCAAAACTGATCCTTTCGAAACACCAATTAATGTTTGAATTTTATTCGACAATACACCATTTAATTTAGTTCTCTGTGACCCTCCATTGTGAAAAGACTGAAACCATTTTAGTTTGTTATTTTTAATGTCATATTTTTGAAACTTATGGATTAGGAAATTTCTATCGATAGTCTTAAACGCTCTTTTAGGTTAAGTTCTTAAGTTCTTCTTTCCAACTGATTATAACATTATTCAAGACTGATTCACACGAATGTTTTTTTTTCTAAAACCAGATTGACATTCATGCAAGCGCTAATTTACTTTAAAATACTTTTCCACTTGGGTTTTCACTATTTTTTAAAGAAATTTTTCGTAATTTTCGGGATCCATCCGTTAACTTGGCAAACAGTCGTCCAAAATAAACCAAATTTTTATTATTTTCTGGATGGGGTAACCCCCACAGAGCCTTTCCACGATTCGGGAAATATTACACTGATTAAGGACGCATTAACAAGTTTAAAAAAGGAATAATCTTAGCTGACAAAAAGTTGAAGCAAGTAACTGTTGAAGAGAATCTGCTTAAATGGATAAATACAATGGTGTTGCGGATGTAATACATAGCTGTAACCATACCAGCTGTGCGAAAACAACGTGCAGTGCTGCAACACATTAACTCTTAGTTTGCCTGCATCACAATTATGTTTATCCATTTTGTCAGTCAATTCGGTGGCGTAGAAAGATAAACGTGTTAGCAATTTTGATTCCCTTTGCTTAATAGGTACCTAGTCCATGCGGTTAGAAATCTAATAACAAAATACAGACCTAGCCGATATTGATTTAGTAAAAAATGTGAGCATTTAATGTCCGAGTGCAAATCGAAAACGTAAGTACCAAATTATTCGGATTCATCACAGTGGCACAACTCAAAATATATTGTCTTCTTATTGATGGCTTAAAGGAAAACCAAGAACCAGGCTGAATGCAATGGATGGTTGTCTGATAGCGGCAAGAAAACAACATCAAAAATAAAACCATGTTTTCAAAAAAAATAATTCATGAATTGCTTTGCTTAATTTGGATTAATCTTTCTTTCATTTCTAAACCCAGAACTCAGGACAGTGCATACATACGCGAATTGGAAAAACATTTAGAAACCACCAGAGTGTAAGGGAAATTCAGGTTGTCAAGGAATGTATCTATCTTCTAAGAAAGGAAAACAAATTTTTCGCACCGAATAAATTTTATTTCCCAGGACCCAGTGTCGATACTATCATATTGTAGAGAAATTCTCCCTCCTTGTAGAGATTGGTTTGAGTATACACATTGAATATTGATGGTTTCTCAACACTTACCTCCTCCAATATCGAGATTGTCTGGCGGCAATCTGGCATTCGTGACGCAAACGTCGATGTCGTCGGCGAGTTGTAATCATCTCGGGTCTCCTCGACGAAATCCGCAATACCTATTAGCACAGGCATTTTGCAGGACGAACAAAAAATTCAACTTCACTGTTTTGTTTTGCTTTCGACCTTTTTTGTTGCTGATTTTAAAACTGAAAACTTTCACTATGTACCTAGAGACTGTAGAACGCCACCAAAACAAAAGAAAATTCAGCCACCAAATCACTGAAGGAGACACTTATATACTATGTATGCAGGTACTTCAAAACATACTTTGAAACAATTTTTAGCTGCACATTTAAAACACATAAGCTATAAACGAATTGAATTGAGTTAGCTTAGCGATAACCACTGGCACCACCATCATCTTCTTTGGACACAACAACAAAATCATCATCACAATTCACAAGCTACGGGCCTCAGAGTAGAGAAAATTGTTGACACCCATTTTTTCTTGGGCGCTGGGAATTCTGCTTCTGCACGCGATGTACAGGAAAATGTTGCACTTTCCGTGGAAAAAAAATCACAAAAGAATTTTACAAGTCATTACGGGACACAACAATTCACATTGGAAATGAAAACAGAAAAGATTTCAAGGATTAAACTGCGACGAAGTAGGCGCGTTAGTGGACTCGGACTAGGTGAAGAAAAATTACTTCGCAGTAACTACTGCGTCAAACAACCGTGTAAACAGCACGATTAATGAAATTTCACAGCACAATAAAGAAATTCAAAGAAATCATTTTTTCGCCAATTAATCGAACACATTTGCATAAATAATTTGCAAATCTACGAGTGACGAAATGGGATTGTTTTTCTCCGACTTTTTTTGTAGATTTTCTGCTTTTCAGAATGGAAAGCAGCGAAATACTTCTCGTCGCCTCTCACACGCACGTCCTTTGCGAACGCAAAGATATATACCACTACAAATTATAAAACTTGCTGAATACAAACGACGAGCGAAGATAAGTGCACAAAGGAAACCGATGACAGCAGAGTTCGTTTGAGATGTGTGCTCATTACTCGCTGGCAATGTAGTTTTCCATTGGACACAAAACTTGATGATATTACTTTTTTTGATATCAGATTTCGCAAATCTTAATTTCGTAGCAGAGTTTACACCATCTTGCACTACAACTAAAACATTGGACATTTATGGGTCAATTTCCTATATAGGGACACGCACTTCTAATGGACTGTTTTTTTTATGTAGAAATAAGCCCTAATATGACCGCAGTGGTGCAGAGGTTAGTGTGTTGGACTACTAATCTAAAGGTCGCAGGTGGAAATCCCGGCGGGCCAACTAACACCTAAAAGTTTATTACAGTTCCCCACCTCTTTCGAACGTCTCACAAACTTCCAAGAGTATCGATTGCCATGAGAAGCTTCTCAAAATTGGCATTCGGATCGGCTCTAAGCTGTAGGTCCCTTCCACTTGCACAAGCAAATGGTTGGAGAAGCTAGGTTTTATACCCTGCGTGGGCGCTGAATACCCATTTTTTAAGGAATAAGCCTAAAAACAACGTTTTCACAAGTTACCATTTAGAAAATGTTGTAAAATTTAAAAAAAAGTTTTTACAATATTCGTTTTTAATCTCACTATGTTAATAAATTTCGACCCTATATAGCAAAGCTCAGCCCAATAAATACCTGTGTTTTATATTGTTCTATTGAAAATAAAATTGTTAAGCAATAATAAACATGCAACTTTGCATCTGTCGGAAATAAAAGAAAAACAAGAAAAAATTGTTTCTGCTTGCTTCAGCGAAAAATAAATTTCTCCAACAATAGGGCTTTTTCCTTTTTGACAGACGACAGTGTCCAACTGTAAGCAAACTCTTGGCGTGAGACTCAAAGGAATATGGAAATAAACGTAAGTTTTTTTATTAAAAATTAATAGTTTTTGACTTTTTTTTAGGAAAATGGATTCATCTAAATAGGCAATGAAGTTGGATGTAGTAAACAGAAAGAATTGCAAAGTTTCTTTATTTGAAAACCTGCAGGTGATGGCGAAATAAAGAGAAAGTTCTCATAATTTTTAAAATCGCAAGTCATTGAACTTGACAAAGACCTATATGGATCCGATTATCATCTTGTAGAGTGGCTTCAAACATATAATACTCAAGAAACCGAATGCTCCCAAGTGAAACGACCTGTTGATAGAAACGTTCATTGTACAATTCTCTTTCTGTTTCACTCTCTGCCGTTGTATTTTAAGTTGGACCCAAGACTGACGTGTTGGCTGGGTGTGCATACTCACACAAGCTCAGTCACCATATCAAGTCTTTCGCAATGTATTAAGACACATAAATCTGGAGCAAATATTTGGTTATTCAAGAATGAAATTTCATTCTCCAGATATATTTGAGATCAATCAGTTTATTTATTCACGCTCGTGAGCTTGCGTAAGATTTTCTATCTGTCACTTTGTTCAGGGCTCTTTTCGAGAAAATGGACAACAGTATTTGTCCGGCTGGGTACCAGGACATAGTGATGCCCAAGGGAACTGTGAGGCTGATGAATTGGCTAGACAAGGCTCCTCTGGTACAAATAGCATAACTATAGACAACATTGATGTAGCAATGTCATCTTCTGGGTACCTCATCCACCCCGACGCGCTAAAAAAAGCAAACCTCCTATGGAACCAACTTAGCCAGTGTAGCACCGCTAGACAATTATGGCCAAAGCTGGACCAGAGAAGGACAAAGAGACTTCTAAAACACAAAAGAGGAACCCTCTCTACCCTTACAAACGTAATCACCGGACACTGTGCAATAGGAAGATATGCTCAGAGACTGTGCATTCCCTATAACGACTTCTGCAGAAGTAGCAGAGATGACGAAGAGGAGGAGACAGTCCTGCGCTTCCTATGCACGTGCCCCGCACTAGCCTACATCAGGATGGCTACTTTAGGTAAATACTTCTTCCAGGATCTATGTGATTTTAACAATGCCTGCACGGCTGATATTAGCAACTTCATAAAGAGTAGTAGATAGTTCTAGGTTCGAGCAGCGTGACTCACCTGCCCCTTCCCTATTGGCATCACAATGAACTTTCTCTGATTTAAGTGTACCTCATCGAGGGCCTACCTAACCAACCAATAAACCATGCCCAGTCTTTGAGCATGTCTTCCTATAGCACAGTTCCCGGTGAGGGTATTTACTAATTAGAGAGGATTCCTCACTTATGCCTCAGAAGTCCGATGGACCTCGATTTATTATTTCCATTCTTTGGAGTTTCTCAGTCTTATTGCTGAGTTGGCAGTCAGCTATTTGCTGTCAGTCGGGAGAAGATGGAGCATGGTTTTGCCGCAGCAGTGGGAGAGGAGACCTGGCAAAATTCCAAAAACCAAACCACATTTTCAGTGGGATTTAAAATCAGACACATTTCCGCTTAAAACGCTTATCGCAGAATCTTCACAAAATTTATTACATTAATGTAACCTACACGTAAGAAAAGGAACTTGCTTACAAAGCACCCTGCTGAATAAGTACTGTCACGGATCTCGGTGTCAGTTCCACGTTATTTGTCAAAAATTTGTAATTTACTGCCAACTTCATAATAGAAAAGAAAAACCACCACTGAAGTCAGTTGGACTCCTTTTTTGCCTTCATCTCATAGTTTTGCATTTAAAAAAAATTTGTGATAAAACATCCGTTCAGTAGAATTTAGTTTTATCGCATCAGCAGTATTTCACAAGATTTTGCGCTCTTTATCTAACACCTTGTTGCAGCTAATCAGTTTCCAATAAGACCGAAGGGGACGTAGTGTGGGAAAAAGAAAAAGAAATTTTTTTTGCAATGAGTTCTAACGTTCGTGGGTCGCAACAGATAAATTCCGCTTCTCCTGATACTGAGAATCCAGATAACGCTTGTGTAGTCTGTTTTAAGGATGTCGAAATCTATTCCATTGGCGAGTGTGATCATCCCGTTTGCTATGAATGCTCAACAAGGATGCGAGTCCTTTGCGAGCAACTTGAATGTCCAATTTGTCGACAGGGATTGGAAAAGGTAAGTTGTAACCATTCAGGTGGGTGGGGTATGGGATTACTAATTGTATTACAATAACAAAATTACGCGTTATGAATGTTGAAGGTCTTCCTGGAATATAATATATCAGGTGTCCTTGTTTTGGGTGAGTTTTTTTGAAGTTCATTTGTGTGGTGGTATAATGGAGTTCGTTGGTGTACCTTTGTGCAGAAGCTTATCGAATCCGATCAACCAGAGGATCACACAGCTTTAAACATGTCAATTATGCAATTGAGATTTGTAAATAGTAAAAAGAAGGAATGGAATAGATGAATGCAATGATAATGACTAAGATGTGACTTATTTTGTTGAATATCTGTGAAGCCCACATTGCTGTTTACTTATTTCTAAATATCCAGAAGTTGTAATTTAATCTTTTTGATCAGGTTCCATGCTTCTAGGCCATAAGGCTAGACCGAATGTGTCTTTCGGTTTCTCTCAATAGAGTTTCGCTATTCAATTAGTGATTGAAGAGAATAACAAGAACAAATGCTCAAAGTACCTACTCTTATCGGAATAAACTTGATGGATACCAAAGTTACATTTATGGCTCTGTACAACTCCCAGGACTATTATCACTATCGACTCGACCGTATGGCTTTCCTTTTTGTACGAGTTAATATTTATTTTTAGATTTTTGTAGCCCAGTCTTTATAGATACAATTTTCTCTTAAAATTTTAGTTTCACGATACAAATCATTGAGATCTTCCTTAAGTCACCATTAATTATAAAAAAATCGTTGATTTCTGTTTCACCTCAGTCAACCAAATGTTACCCTTACCAATATTTTTACTGTTTTGTTTTTAAGTAACGCTATAATCGGTAGGTATAAAGTAGCAGGATGCCCATTATCTGCGAAACGAATCGACGAACAAGTTCCACGAAGGCGTTAATAGGAAGAATGCTATCGACTTGCCGAACCATGCTGTTCACTAAAAAAAACAAACAATACTACAAATGTATTTACAAAAGAAAAGCTAAAAAAAATGTTCTCTGTGCGAGTTGAAGTGCTCTGTCTAATAAAAAAATGAGTGTGCTTAAGACCAGACGACTGAAGTAAACTTCTTTCGCTCCATCTAATTTAAATTGTGGGCGTGTCAGTGGAGCAATTTTGAAAATATTTACACATGAGCATCAAGGGCCCCTGGAGAGCCTATATTATAAATTTCAGCTCCCTAGCTCAAACTTTAGTTTTTTTTTTAAATTGTGGGCGTGTCAGTGGGCGAATTTTGAAAATATTAACACATGAGTATCAAGAGCCCCTGGAGAGTCTATATTATAAATTTCAGCTCACTAGCTCTAACTTTGGTTTTTTGCCGTCCGACCTGAAAATCTGACGATGACGGTGACGCTCTATATTTCCAACTAATGAACTGCGATTCATGGACACAATGACTTTACTCACTTCCGGTGAATTTCATCTGTCGTTAACTGTTTTAGATATAGCTTTCTCCTTTGGATCGGTTTGGATAGATCATGAGCTTGGTATTGCCCTATATTGAGGAGATTCAAGGGTGTTTACCCATTCCACGAACCTTTCGGCCGACTAAATTTTATTTTTACAACACATGTGACCTTGGTTTTACACTCTGTTAGTTACACTTTTGACAGTTAGCTTTGGATCCACTGCACTTGGCAACAACAGGTCCAGTGATGATTTGATGACATGTCTTAGCAGACTCTCTGCCAGAGAGTGTCGTAATCATTATGGTGGTGGACGGAATCTGCTTGCCCTTGATATTTCCAAAGTGTTAAAGCCAACTTTATTGCGACAAAAACGCAACACCACTGCCATGGACTGAGCTCTAAGGTCAGCTTGCTATGCATCAAAGGATTCATAAGGTCCACATCGACCGCTGATTATGGGCAAAGCTATAACGCCTTTCGATATCTTGAAAGCTGACCTCTAAGACAGTCTATAACTAAGAAAGTCTCCTAAGTGGATTTTTTTTTATAATAAACACGCACTAAAGGGATTCGTTGGGCCCCTTATAATGTAATAGCTACACAGCGCAGGCGTTAAGGAAATTAGGGGGAAGAAAAGGAGAGAGGCCGATGCACGTTGGTTTTGAATGTTTGTAGGTTATAACGTGGAAGAGTATTCCACATTCGTGTTGTACGGCTAAAGAAAGATTCCTTGAACTTCACTGTACGTCCGAACACAGGCTTGAGGGTGAACTGATGAGCATTCCTTGCATGGCGGGTATTGCGGTAGAAATGGGAGGAATGCAAGCTAGCTCTTATATTAGACACATGAACTTTTCAACAGCTAACACCAACCCTAAGAATACGGATTATTTCGTCCTATCACGGCTGGGAAAAAGGTCAGAATTGGCCAAAATATTAGAATCACAAACACGAATGTCAAAATCCTTAAAGAAAGGACAAAATCATTTAGCGAAGTTGTCAACTTTTGCGACACCTAATGGTGCTGAGTTTCAAGTCACAGAAATATTCTGGGCAACAAGTCACCGGTCTGTACCTACATGAAAACGGAAGGTACCGTAAGCTCTTATACAAACGATCTTCACTATCAACACTCAAAGAAGGCAACAGTAGATAGAAAAGCATTAGCGCCTGTACATCCTCGAAACGAATTTGCACAAAATATGATATAAGAAAACGTCATTATTATTGTGCTAGGAGTAATAACTAGCCATGGGCTTTTAGGCAAGGAGCGAGTGCTTTCCATAAGTTTCTGTATTAGCTACAGTTCATTTAAAAGAACCAACCCAGTCATCTTGTGCAACTGACAGACATTTGCAATTTTGGAAAAGCAACTCGTAATTGTGGTGCATTAACTAATTAATTGCTAACTTCAAATGGTTAAACTAGGCGGGTCACGCCTCCTATCGATATGTCCCCAAGTTCATCTTATTCTACTCTGCCTAATCTGAACTAGCACATAAGAGGCAATCAGCAAATATATCTTACCACCCTAGTTCCAACCTCGAACTCTAACGCACAAACAACTGAGACTCATCTTAATAGTACCAATTTGACAGAGTTTGGTGGCATCTGGCTCTTTTGTCGAAAATGAGTGCTTTTGGGATCGATGTGTCTCTTCTTCAATGGATTAGAAATTACCTGTCCGGCCGTTAAATCCAAGTCGTTTTGGATGGCTATAAGTCCGATATTTACCAAATAAATGCTGGTGTTCCCCAAGGCTCAGTTCTGTCTCCGACACTTTTTCTTATTTTTATTAATGATCACCTGCCTGCCACTTCTAATCCAATACATTCCTTCGCTGATGCTAGTACTATTCTCTTGGGGTGAACCAACATGGTAGAATTGAATGCTTCCAAAGCGCAATGCTGTTTACTATCATTTGAGCGTTATTCAAATAACACTCCGTTATCCATGAACGGTACTTCCATCGAAGAATCCGAAAGTCTCCATTCTCGGTATATGTGTTAATGACAAACTTCGCTGGAATGACCACATATTCGAAGTCGCCAAGAACGCTGCGAAATGTCCAGGTTTCCTCAATCGATGCAAGAAATACTTTACCCCATCTGATTTGGCGACAATTTATAAGACCTTTATTTGGCCCAAGCTTGAGTACAACGCTCATATCTGGTCTGGCTTAAACATCTTTGTACCTGCTAGATAGAATACAAAAGCGTACGGTAAGGCTAATAGGTGACCGAAATATAGGTTACTATACATCCTCTGGGTCACAATAGAAATGTCTCATGTCTTTCTTTATGTTATCGTTACTTCTATCTTCATAGTTCTAATGAGATAGCCGAACAATACGCATGCGGAATGCTTCGCATCACTCTGTTTTCCCTTCTCACTGCGACGCTCAATTAATTAAAACCAACGTGCACCAGTTACTCTATTCTCTCCTTTTTATTTATCCCTCTACTCGTGCTGTGCATTAGTTTCCATAAGGTTATCCAAACCCTTGAACATTAGTGACATAAAAAAAAAAAAGATTTGTGATAGTAAAACACATGACTCCCATTTGATCAAAATCTTTTTCCAACCGAGCCATTTCTTTATATTTGAAAACAGAAAAAAATCACAGGGAGCTTAATGTGAAAAATAAGGTGGATGAGAGACCAGTTATTAGCGCAATTCAGCTAATTTTGCTGTTGCTATTGCATACGAGTGAGCTGGTGCATTCTCGTTATGAAACAGCACTTTTTTCTTCTTTAAATGGGACTGCTTTTCCATTACTGCCAATTATAAATTGGCATATTGCCTGTCGTCCGGTGATCGCTTTTCCCTTTTCTAGGAAGCCATTCAAGATAATGTCATGGGAATTCTAGGAAACATTTGCCATGACTTTTCCAGCCGACAGAACCGATTTCGCCTTTTTTGCACGTTCGTCTGAAGAAGCGGAGTCTTTCGAGGATTCATCAACTGGATTCAGGATTCATCAACTGTTAAAAAACTACCTACAAATGCGCTTGAACAGGTCCAAATACTGTTTTGAAATTTTAACGTGGTTTCGTTATCGAAGAACTAAAGGGTGTTCAAATTTGACGTATCACCTTAAATTGGTCGCCACTTTTTTTACAGCTATTAAATTACACCGAAGTTTTTTCAGGTATGAAGTAAAAGCATTCCCGTTAGCTAAAATGGATCGGTAGACTATTGAGCAACGTGTTCTTATTATTAAAACCTTTTTTTAAATATGGTGAAAGTTTTGCAGACTTTGAAAGAAAATTTCGTTCAAAATACGGTAGAGAAAATGCTCCGTCAAACCGTGCTATTAAACTTGTCGTTCATAAATTTGAAGAAACGGTTCAAGATTAGAGAAGTAAAGCCTATCATCGTAGCGGTCGCTCGAGTGGAAATATTGCAGCCGTTAACAGAAGTTTTGCTGAAGAGCCAAGGACGTTAATTCGTCGTCGTTCACAGCAATTAAACCTAAAACCAACAACTTTGCACAAAGATCTGCATGTAAAGGCTTACAAAATACAGTTAACACAAGAATTAAAGCCAACTGACCACGCAGTGCGTCGGCAATTTGTTAATAGAGAAGCAACAACAAAATGACCATTTTTTCAGCAAATTGTTCTTCACGGATGAGTTTCATTTTGAAATTGGCGGTTATGTCAATAAACAAAACTGTCGCATTTGGACTGAAGAAAATCCTAGAGGATTGTTTTGAAAAGCCAATGAATCAAAAAAAAGTTATATGGTGTGGATTTTAGTGTGGTGGCTTAATTGGTCCATTTTTCTTTGAAGATGAAAATGGCAATGCAGTTACTGTGGATGGTGCTCGATATCAAGCGAAGATTAGAAACTTTTTGTGGAGTCAATTGGAAGATATTGATGTGCAGAATATGTGGTTTCAACGGGATGGTGCAACCTGCCACACAGCAACGAACTCAATTGATCTTTTGAAAGAGAAGTTTAACAATCGCATAAATTCCCGAAGAACAGGCGTGAATTGGCCACCAAGATTCAACACCACTGGATTTTTTCTTATGGAGTTTCTTGAAGAGTAAAGTTTATACCGATAGTCCCCAAACAATGTACATTAATCTCCAATAAAAACAAATACAGATTTCACACAATTTATGTCTTTAATTCAAAATGATACCTCAAATTTGAACACCCTTTAGCAAACGCGGCACCCATATGCCAATAATTTGTTTATCCCAAATAGTTATGCAGGAGACGAATAACGCCGCTATTTGAAAAGGCTACATGTTAAGCTACCCCAAGATTGTTTGGTGTGATTTATTGGCCAACCTATCTTGTAATAGAAACGCTCACTTTCTTGTGTATACATCAATCAGAACTCAATCACATTAAGATTAAGCCTGCTTTGTGATTTGCTTTGTTTAGTTGGTTAGTTATCTTGTAAGAGCTCGACATAGACAAAGAAACTTGACCAAAAAAGCTCAACAAACCATTTTAATAAACTTGAAGAATTGGCCACATTATATAATTCATATAGACACATTCAATTAATCACAGGACTTCTTTTTTGATATGTCAAACGTTCTATGTCGTCTCTGACTATTTGAATTGCGATCTATGACATAACTATGACGAGCGAGAGATTCTCCTATAAGAACGATACGAATTTATAATCAGGGAATATGAGAAATATGCAAGCGCTTTTAAACCGCTAAATTCAGACTTAACTGTTTTTGCAGGTAATTTTCACCCTTGACAAACTGTTGTACCGTGAGTTGGAAGCCAAGAATCGATCAGAGTACTACAACTCCAAGTATAAAATTTGCTTCTACACGAAATCAACTCAACAGGCCTTCAATAATCTACTCGATCATCGATGCCCTAAGTATGAAATCTCAAGAGGCTGGCATACATATAGAAATATCTTACTCATTTTTCCTTATTTCCAGCTGTGATCATTCAGCCTTTCGTAAATTTACAGCATTACGTGAGCACGTCTCCAAGGACCATGACCTCTACTACTGCGACTTGTGCACAGATAATTTGAAAATATTCTCATTCGAACGACGTTGCTACACAAAATCTGAACTACTTTTACATCAACGAAAAGGCGATCCTGATAACAAATCGCATCGTGGTCATCCCCTGTGTGAGTATTGTGACAAACGTTATCCTGATCGTGATGAATTGTTTCGCCACTTGCGACGGGATCATTACTTTTGTCACTTTTGTGATGCTGACGGATGCAATGAGTTTTACAAGTAAAGTTGAAGTTGCTATTTATTGTTTTGAATGGAATTCAATGAACAATTGTTTCAGGGACTATGCAGCGTTGCGGAATCATTTCCAAAAGGATCATTACTTCTGTGTGGAAGGTAGATGCGCTTCGGAAGAGTTTACGGGCGCTTTTCGAACAGAAATCGATTACAAGGCACATATTGCCAATGTGCACGGCAAGTCGTTGAATAAACAACAAGCAAAGCAGGCACGAACCCTAAAATTGGAAATAACACTTGGTCCGCGGGGACGTTCCGGTCAAACGGAACCACGTATTGCTAGTCTTCGCTCAAGGGGGTAAGTAATTGTTTATTGTTTGTTTATAGAATGCAGCTTCAGGATTACTCGAAAAATATTAATTTTGGAATGGAGCGAAAGAAGTTCAACAGCAACGTTATTTCAAGAAAACACGTAGTTCGTTTGTAGAATGTTTACAAATGCCCAGCCTTATTATCTATCGTCCGGACAACATTGTGCTACATTTTTTGTTTATAAAGTGGTGTTGAACGATACGAATTTGAAAGACAGTCATCGATTAAACAGGAGGTTTTTTTTAGGCTATTAATCCCTTACTTACTTCTAATTGAATTGTCAGAAGACATTCATGTATTTATGTCTGTTGGCGTATACAGCGATTTTTGTTTACTTCTACTAGTGGCGTTTGAACTTTGATGACAAAGAAATAAACAAACGATAGAGATAAATAAAGATAATTTCAGGTCTCACATATTGTATGCGATATGTGTTGTCATAACTGTAGAACCAGAAAATCGCTTAGATTCTTAAAAATGGAGGCATCAATGGGTTTTACTGAATCGATAAAATACTTTGTAGCAATGAAACGGAACGGTTGTAACTTGAGCTTCAAATTACTAATTGCATTACTCTATGTCAGTGCTTAGAATGCTGTAGTAATCGGTTCCATACCGAAAGTTCTCTGGTGCTTATCAGGTGTATACACGAATTTTACAGAGGTAACAAGCCTTAACGGGGTGAGAAGCTAAGACCGAAAATATCGTTTATTTTGAAGATAAAAGAAAAAGGTGTGAATAAACTTGAGGGGAGAAAGTATTAAATGTATCCTCCTACACCATCGTCGATATACATGAGTATTGACATACATCCATCGCAGGATGCTAGGGCTTCATCCCCATGACTTTCACTCTAGTTTTTTATATTTTATTAATCATGAGAGCACGGGTGACAGTTTCTGCGATTTCTTCGGAATAGTTTCTCCAAATGATCTTGCCGTCTGGTTGTTAACCTGATATTGGAATTGCTTTAGTATTCTTTTCTTCGTGAATGATACTACCGTTGTTTTACCGGTTTGATGTTAAATCCACCTATTTGGCACTACGAGTATAGTTTCTTTAAGCCCTCTCTGAATGTATTACTGACCGTTACTTCAAACCTTCCCCTGACTATCAAAACTGTCATCGGCACTTGCCACAAGTTCCCGACCCGTGAAGAATCTCTGCCTGAGGGAATGCAGCCATCCTTCCTCTGCAATCCCGGGCACGCTGCTTCTAGTTGACCAGACCGACTGCTGTGCATCCGCGATGGCTTGGTCTTTAAAACGGAGGTTCGGTCTTCCTTGCCTTCTCGAACCATGGGGCTGGGAGTCGAAGATCCTTTTGGCTGGAGCATTATTTTCCATTCGCTCAATGTGGCCGAGCCAATGTAGTCAACGTGATTTAGCTTTTTGGACTACATCCACATCTTTCTACAGCTAATATAGTTCGCTTTTGTATCTTCTCCTCCATTTGCATTCCTCGCACACAGGCCCAAATATCTGACGGAGTATTTTCTTTCAAAAGAGAACCCAATATTAGCTCCCCTTTCCTACTTATCGTCCAGCACTGGGCACCACAAAGCAGGACTGGCAGGGTTAAGGTTCGATAGAGTATGTATTTTGTTCTCCGAGTGAGGAGTTTTGAACCCATTTGTTTGGCCAAACCGAAGTAGCAGCGGTTTCCTAAGTTAATTCTCCGTCGGATCTCCACTAAGGTGTCATTTGTGGAGTTGATGTTTACTCCAAGATAGGTGAACTCCTTAACTACTCCGAAGTTATTGAAGTTATTGCTATCAACGGTGACGTTTTGTCTTAGGAGGTGAACAGACTTACTTGGCCTTGTCCTCATAACCTTCAACACCGAACAATTTCTGCCTGTTTTTCAATCGCCGTAAAACACTCTAACACGGCACGCTGGGAACGACCGATGATGTCGATATCCTCCGCATACCCCAGTAGCTGGGCGGATCTATTAAAGATATTGCCATCCGTGTTGACACCGGCCCTGCGTACTTTTTTCCAGACCAAGATTGAAGAACTGCTTCCAAACTGAACATATCACCGCGTGTTTTTTTAATGTCACGCGACGCTGCTGAATCAGTTTTGCCGAGATTCCATTTTCGGCCATCGCCATGTAGCCTGACGATGAATTATACGACTTTAAAGTCGAAACAAATTAAAGTGGTATACGGATGAATCAAAAACTGACGAAAGAACTGGCTATGATCAGGACTAAATTTATCAATTATCCCATTTTACTCCATCCCTAATGAATATTGGCAGGTCTCCTGGTGTGGGATCACTTTATAGCTCTGAACAATAAAATGCTATTTCATTTTATGATCCAGGAAGATTCCTGCCTATTTTTTTACGATTTCTACACGTGCATTCCTTCAATGGTGATTATTGTTTGATCTTCCTTCACGCAAGGTTCACGTGAATAGTAAAATTGCCTAGATGTGATTTCTTATCTTATTCGCCTTTTACGACAAGCACTGTTTTTTGGAGGGCGCTGCATTGATATTCTTCACCCAATTATGCACGGGAAACTGGTGCGGAAGTTTTCGGGCCTTTCGGGCTAAACACTACAAAACGGACAAATTTACTAGCCTCTTTCCGGTCGAAATATGTGGCTTGAGAAGCATTGCAGAAACCGTCGCATAGCAATGGTGTCTTGTGGCCAAGCAGCTTCAAAGATTCGATAATCATTCACGTCGAAGAACATATCTTAAGGAAAATGGAGCGCGACCGGCTCAGTTGATACATATATAGTCATATTTAAAGGAGAGATCCTACGAACCCTGTCAAAAGGGAAATATCAACGAACATTCCTATACAATCGCGAGGGAGAGGCAGGCCTAAAAACCCCTGGATAAAAAATAACAACACCAGCATTTGATTGTCCTCAGGGAAGATGTGAATCGAAACCGGAAGGTCTGTAGATACTTTTTGAGGTCAAAACGGCGAACCAAACAGGCAGAACAGTAGGGGTGCAGTGAATTGGGAGGGTTATGATCCCTCTTGTCTAGATCATAACCTCGTCGTTAAAGAAGAAGCCAAGCATTCACAAAGGCACTTAACGCCTATGTCATTAAGTCCAAGTTTGTGTTGGGGGGTCTACATATACTTAACAAATTAGGCAAAAGTAACTGAGTAACCAGTCCGCTGCATAATTGGTTCAAGCAACTGGAGGACGAGAAAAGGAATAGGTACCTGGAAAAAAGTCTCCAGCTTCAGACAGGCTATGCAATTTTTAGAAAACTTGAAAGATCCCAAGCATGCATCAAGTCTTACTAGGAATAAGCTCTCAGTCCTACCATATTTTCTAGCGGGGCACTCAGGGAACTTTTTCTTCTTTAACGATGAAGTAATGACCTGGATTAGGGGGAGCCTAATCTTCACACTTCAATTCATCCCTACTGATCCGCCTGGAGGGTTTGCCGACTGAGGAAACACTGAGAAAAATAGGTATACCAGATGAATGTCTCTTCCACATGGGGATTAAATATTTGGGAATAAAACAAGAAATAGATACAGACATACAAACTCATCTTCAACTTATTTTCGGATTCCAAGGTTTTATTTATTATGGAGACATCCAACGCCCAGAACTTCACACCAAATTTATTATTGAGACGGGCCATTGTTTTTAATCAAAGACCTCATTTTCATAAAAAAATCTCTATTAAATGTTGTTCAAATGCGCTCTACTCGTAAATTTGTCTCTCAAAATCCAATGCCCAGGCGATTGATAGGAAGAAGGCTCAAGAATGTCTTCCTGGATGAGTTGTAATAATCTGGAGGTCTTTAAAAGTAAGTGCATTGGCAATGCTCAAGCGATCGATCTCTTAACGTGTCGGTATACTTCACGGATTACACCTTTACCAATATTTTCCTTTTTCGTCGTTCTATTATATCCTTTAAATCTTCCTAAGACTATTTGATGTAATATACCTTCGAATGTTTTTTTTTTTAATGGTGATGGTAAAGCAGTTTGCAGACTTTTATAACATACGCTTGCTACAAATTTTCCAACCGAGACAGTCGTATTAACGCGGGTGCGTTTGTGGTATATTTTTCTACACTTCCTTCTTGATGTGTGTGTCGTTCATGTGGTTCTTGCTTGGTTTTCACTACAATTGAAGCCCTGCAGTCCGAGAAAAATACGCCCGTTCGATAATTCTCCTGCCAACAGCTGTCTTATGTGTCTTCAATGGAAGCACTTTTGTACGCTGAAAATATTTGTTTTCGTGACTCGTCCTTTTATATCGCTTATAGCGACTTCCTAATGGCTCAGCAAAAATCAACTTCAACCCAATGTTCATGTTTCCCGTTTTATGTTTTTCTTAGCCACGATAACCACGAAGAAGAAGAACCAGAAAGCTCATATTATATACAACCTCAAAGAGCACCACCAATCGATGCACGCAATGAACAAGATTTCCCCTCACTGGGTGGCGGAGCTACATCTACTTTAAGTTTGACACTGCCTCCACCTATCGGAATGCGAACAAAACTAGGTTCAGCCGGTCTAGCCAGAACAAAAGAGAATTTCCCTGCTTTAGGCGGTGGCGATAGTGGTGGTGGCGGTATTGGTAAGTAAATCAAACGATTCCATCTCTCCTCAGAAACATAAACTTCTACTCCAATATTAGTTCGCCCAAAACAATCGTCAATCAGTTCGATGATCAAGAAAAATCCCCCCTCATCAACGGCTCCCAGCATGCTGATTCATGTTTCAAATCGTCCAAGCACAAGTGCCACCGGTGCAGCTGGTAAAAAACCAAATCCTTCTAAAAAAAGTGATTTTCCATCTCTTCCCGGTACATCGAAGGCCGCCGCTTCTGCTGCTTTCCGAGAAGATATGATTCCATCGAATTCCAACATCAATTTCAATAACGTTTCAGCAAAGCATCGTTCAATGATGGATGACTACGTGTCGGTTGCTAATCCGAGTAATTTCCAGAAACTTCAACTCGTCCAGAAGGAAGCTGAAGAGGCTAAAGCCAAGAAAGCTGCGGTTGAAGCAAGTGCACCAAATTTGGATTCACTAGACTTTCCTGCACTCGCTCTAGGCAGTAACGCAGCCGTTCAGGCTGCGCCGAATTGGACAAAGTCGCTAAAGCAACGTGAAGTTGAGAGTCGTAGATCAAAGGTTGCCCCAGCGCCACTTCTCAATATCAGTTCGAAGCAGAAATACTCCAATAAATATGGACAAAACGGGAGCAATACCAGCAAGACTACTCCGAATACAGAGAACAACAATAAGAAGGATAAAAAGAGCAATAGTACTGGGAATGAAGGGAAGAAGTCACCCGAAACGAGTAATGGCAAACAGAAAAAAGAGAACAACAACGAGAACAAGCCAGCGAATGCGAACAGAAAACCAGAAGTGTCGGAGCTTGTCAATGGAAATGCAAAGAGTTCAAATGAAACTGAGTCTTTGCATCGAACAGTTGGTCCGCCACCAGGTTTCAGTACACCAATCAAGCCGCCCCCTGGCTTCCAGAATGTAACCCTTAACTCGGTGGCCAAATCACCAAACAACCTCACCTTTACGAGTTCCTTGGGCGAGAGCTACAACATTGTACCGACCCATAACTTCATTCAGCCACCGGAAGCGATTACTAGGAATCAGGTAAGTTTTCTGGTGTCTGTCAAAAATTCTTTAATGCAACAACCACATTCTCACATTTTCTTTAGAAACTAGTTGCCCATTTCAAAGAAGCCCTCAGCAATCCAGAAGCTTTAGAAGAATTTCGTCAAATATCTCAAAAATTCCGCGAAGGATTATACAAAGCCCAACCCTACTTCGAACACTGCCAAGCTGCGCTTAAGGACAAATTCGATCTGATTTTTCCCGAGTTAGTATCACTCTTGCCAGATATCGCCAAACAACAGGTAGTTTTCTTGATGGTTCCGTTAACCAGATAAACATAATTCACTGGTCCCCATTTTTTTAGGCACTCTACTTGGTCTATTCACAACACTTAAAGTCTTTACCAACCGACCAAAAGAAATTACTCCCTAAGTTGGAGGTATGCTCAACATGTAAACAGGTTTTGCTGTTCTCTGATGCCGCTAATCATTATAAACTACACACCATGCGTAGTAGTTTCCCAACACTTTGGGAAGTCTGACACCAAAAACAATGCTTAAGCGCGAACCGAAAATAAAATGCAAAACAGAACCAGAAAAAAAACAATTATTATTATATTCTAAATAAAAATAAAAAGAATAACGAATTTGTTTGGTGCTATCTAAATTTTCAATAAAAATTAACACCGGAATTATATTTTAAAATGTTTACGTGTTTTTCCCCATTTAAATTAATTCGCTTTGAAATTTCCTTTGCATGCAATTGTTTTGATTTTGCAATTTTTAATATTGTTTTGTTATCTCTGATTCTCGTTTTATGTATTATCGCTGAGAGAAGAATTTTATTTAAAAAGTTAGTAGGTAATATTTTTGGCACGGAATCTTGTGATTCCGCTTTGTATATTATTTGAAACAAAAATAAAACATCAAAGTATGTGTTGTGTATAGAGTCAGACTGTATATAATAAATAAACAAGAGAAAGAATTATATATTTAATGTATGCCCTAAATATAAATACAAAACTTTGTACAAAACCTGAATTTGTTGTTCAACATTCCAACTTCATTGAAGATATGAATAGAAATTGCGGATCGATTCACCTCCCCATAGAAATGGCGCCCAACATTGGATGACTTGTTGAATAGCCAAAAAGGTAGGTAAAATTGTTGTTTTTATTGTTCACTTAGGCCACCAGTTTGCTGGATGGATCTTTTGACACCAGATAACCGGCTACGATCAACAAGTGTGGAAGTTATTTCTTGTTTAAATTAAGTTTACCTTTTTGTTTGGGCTGCTTCTATGGTCTTGTGTTTTGTGATGCAATAAAAACAAGTTTATTTCATCCTTGCAGCCCACGTTACGAATTTTTGTCGCTATAATTTATAGAAGGTATATATGGAATTTGGCGAAGTAAACATTAAAAGTTAAAAAAATTACAGTCAAGCTTTTAATTCGTTAGTGACTTGTAAAGGGCTTTGCCTGATATGTATGAGCAAATGGTGCCTTTTTTTATGGCACACTAACGCGACCTAGCAGGATGTGTAGAGTATACTTCAATACAAACAGTAGTTACTACGGCAGCTCAGCTCTAAAGTACATCCGTCTCGAGTTATGCGCCCTAATCTATAAAATGCATTTAATTAAAAAAAACTAATCTGACACATCCTGCTAGGTCGCGTTGGTGTGCCATCAAAAAAAGGCACCATTTTTGGGCATGACCCTTTGTAAGACAATGTGTTTAAAATTGTGGAATAGTTTTCCTATAACAGATTCGTAAACTAGAACGCACCAGCTTTCAAATGGTTTTTGCTAAATTAAAATCCGATTATTTTTCGCGGAGTTGTAGCGCTTTGAAAATCAAACTGGAATACAGTCTTTGCAAGAGGCTCGCAAAGAGAAAGTGCGACCAAATTCAAGCAAAGTGTGTGGAAGGTCTGTATCGGGAGTTAGAGGAAATTTATTCTTCGGCTGCTGATAGAAACCAGGCTGTCCACGAACTCCGACAAACCAGCTTGAACAGGGGCACACCAATTTTCCAAATTGCCGCTCAGAGGAGGAGGAATGTCCAGGAAATCGGTTCGCCAAAGTTCATCAACAATGCTTAAGGGCTGCTTCTTGTGGATGACGAAAAAATACTACACAGGTGGCAGCAGCATTGTGAAGGACTTCTAAATGAACAATTTCCTCGGATATATTTTCGTAGAGCCTTTGCTAACAATGAAGAAGTACACTGTCGTTGAAGTTAGGAAGGCGGTCAAAGACTCCAAAAAGCGAAAGCAGGTGGCCCGGACGAGATACCGTCTGTGAGTTCTGGAAAAAGATGGGAGACATTGGGTCCAAATGGCTCATGATTTTCATCTCCAAACTGATGAAAGACAATCCAATGGCTAACCAGTGGGAAAGTTTTCTTCCTTTGTACAAAGAAAGAGGCGATACACAAGACTGTGACAATTACCGTTCAATCAAGCGGGTATTAGATAGACGAATGCGAAAAATAACACGGCTATCTGAAGACCAGTGCGGGTTTGTCACATGTAGATTAACCACCGATGAAATTCAAAGTAAAAGGATCATGATGGAAAAATATTGTGATTTCTTAGGATTTGCATATGGTGCTGGTTGATTTTGAAAAGGCCTTTGATAGACAACCAAGGGATCTGTTAAAAGTGGCGCTAAGGCAGCGAGGAGTTGTTCCAAAAATATATGTACAGATGATCATGGACATGTATGAGGGAGTAAAGGCAAGAGTAAAATGCCCCATTGGCGTGACCTAGGAGTTCGCAATCAAATTCGGTGTACATCAGGGAAGCGGCTTAAGTCCCTTGATATTTATTATAGTTCTTGATATTTATTACAGTCCTTGATTATCTGAAAAGTGACGGACCCCATAGTGCTCAGTTATTCTTTGCTGACGATGGAGCCATTATTAGCGAGGATCAAACGTCGCTGCAACGAGCACTTGATGTATGTGTGGAAGTTTTGGAGGGGAATGGGTATTGTTTTAGTTCGAAAATAGAGAACACTTGTGCTGCCCATTCTCTGATCCACTCCTACCTATTCCAGACATATGAATGTAAGAGTGATTCCCAAGTGCGAAAAGTTCAAATATCTGGGAACTATGATCAATAGCCAAGAAAGCTGTGATGACGACATTAAGCATCGCGTAAGCGTACGGTGGATAGTGCCTGAAAAACACAGCCATCTTCTGTGATCGAAAAATGACCCTTAGCTTAAAGGAAATCTCTTCACCGCAGTTGTGCGTCCGGCGCTCACACACGGTTCACAATGTTCGACGGCGTACAAAAAGTATAAGGACAAATTAACGGCAGCTGAGATGAAGATGCTTCGCGCGATAGCAGGAGTAACAAAGATTGATCCAATAAGAAGTTCCAAGATCCGAGAAAGCCTTTACGTCAAAGTCCCTATCTCTAAGAAAAAAATAATTTAAATCAACGTTCCAATAAAAGCGCGAAAAAGAGGCAGGCCTAAAAACTCCTGGATTACTCAAATGCAGCAAAACCAGCATTTCATTAGCCTCAGTGATTCCAAATCGGGAGGCCTATCGTTATTTTCTTAGGTCAAACTAGCGAACCCAACAAGCGGATGCAGTTAGGTGGGAGGGTTATGATCGCTTTAATCCTGATCATAGCCTCTCCGCCGTAAGGAAATACGAAAACTTAGATGAAAATTAAAGGTATATTACGTCATTCTCAACTAAACTAAAGATAGCACCAAACTAATATCAAAGAACAATGCCTATTGCCTTTTCTGGTTTAAAGCGTAAAGCGTCGAGAGTTTATAACACAGATTGTCGTGGTCCACAGTTTCGAACGCTTTAGAGAAATCAAGAAGAACGAGGAAACATCAAATGCACTTCTGATGTCTTCAACTATATTTATATATTATGTGCATCAAGGTGGGCATTAATCTGTTTTTGCACGATCCTCTCAAATACCTTGGATAAAAATGGGAGCACAGAAATAGGTTTGTATTCAGTTCCATTACGATTTTTTGGGATTGGAAGGATTTTCGCTAACTTCTACTGAGAAGGAAATAAACCTGTCATTAAAATCGTATTGAAAGTATGTGTAATGTAAGGCAAGGTAATAGGAAGGATCGATTTAACAAATATGGGTTGTATGCCGTCGATGCCAACTGCATTGGACCTAACAGACACTCTCTACAACATCGGTAATTTCAACACTTTGGAAATCGAACATCAGTTCTAAGTAAGACCCATTAGGAAGCTCTTCAATGACTGGAAAAATGCCAGAAAGGGTGGGAAAAGGTAAGGCAACACAGTAGTGATTTAAGGAATCGACGTCAAAATTCGCGTCCAGAACTCGTTTTTCCTTCCCTATACGTAACTCCTTCAAGTTCTTCCATAGTTGACGCCCGCTCATGAAAGGGCTACAGTTGAACTTTCGCAGTTCTTATTTTGCATACAACTAGGTCACGCAAGCTACGATACATTTGATGGTGAATGTCTAATCTACAGCGTTTCCATTCCTTATAGGAATTATCCCTTTCAAATATAAGCCTCCCAATTTCATTGGAAAACCAGGGACGCTCAGTGTTTAACTGTTGTAGATCTTAGTGGAACATTACTATTACACAAGTTGATAAAATTATTAATAAGGAATTCAATTTGGTCATCGGGAGAGGGTAAAAAGTAGAAACGTTCCCGTTCAATGCTTCGAGCACTATGCTCCAATCGAGTATAATCTATCGTCTGAAATCCCTGTATTCATGAGGTTACGGAACTTTTGATCTTAGATAGGTATATGAGATCGTGTTTAGAGAATGCTGGCGCTGACAACTGATCATATAGTAAGACATCACTGATATCGCTTACAAAAGACATCTAAAAGTGATTGCGATTCTCGAAAAAAAAGTGTAGCATTATTCGTGTTAACCGGAAACAAGTTAAATGTTCTCATACCTTAAATGAGAAAAGTCTGGACTAAAAGATTGCTATTCATGTCGCCACAAACAATGATCTTAGAAGGACCCAACGAGATTGTTTCCAACAGTGTAAACAATGACGAGAAATAAGTATCACTATTGGGTCTGTAGATAGTCCCAATTAGAAGAGTACCTTCGTTATCGATTATATCTATAAATAAATAATCTATCTCACTACCCATTGCCGATTTACAGTTTATTTTGCAAGTAATACCTTCACGAACATAAAACGCGACTCCTCCGCCTCTCCTACCGTATCTATCCCCCCAAAAATGCCTATAAGCTTTTCGTTTGCTTTCGTCACTAACGCTTCTACGCTCTGAGCTTGCCATTGAGATTTTAATCGAAGCGCCCCCTTAGCCTGTCTGCGCAAATTGCCCATTGTCGGCTCACTGGCACCGGTTAACTCCCGAGTGCTGCGAAAATAATTGAATTTTAATAGCAATTCTGATTCTTTCTCATCCATCTGCTGTAGAAGTTCCATCAGCTTCGATAAAAACAACGCTATGTCATCAAATGGATCCTTCATGAAATTGTATTATTTTTGTTCTTCAAATTACATATTTGATTCGGAAGCTTGTTCATAAGTGCTCATGACGTCCACATTGCATTTGCCGTATCGAAGTAATCTGCGTGCAGTTTTAGCGGATAGGAAAGTATTGATATTTCGGTTTCTAAGTGCTATGCAGCATAAAATTCGGCGTGCATGTAGGCAGTCTAAAGATTTGTCTAAGAAAATACCTTAGGAACTTTTCCACTTCCTCAAAAACCTAATTAACGGCCCTAAGCCCTATCTTCTCCGAGGTGGAAGGGACCTGCATTTTTAAGCCGACTTCCAACAGCAAAGAGAAGCCCTCACGAAAATTGATTCTCTTGGATATTTTTCAGACTTTCGCAAAAGTAGTGAAGCGGAGGAAAAACGAGTTAATAATCCCCTTTGTGATTTGAACCCGACACCCTTCGAATAGCAGTCTCCAACGGATTTACCACTGAGCTCATGATACATGTGAGTCTTCGAAAAAGAAGCGACACCATGTAAGCCATCGAATCTCAGAGTTAGTCTTGGCACGTCATCGGAAAGTCCTCGTTTCCTTTTTATTTCTTCTGGTCTTCATTCCAGGTCGCATAAGAACACTAGTTTTTTAACACAATGCCTCTAGTTGTCATGATGACACAGTCTTGGTACCTAATTAATGCCAGCGTTCTATGTCTAGGAATCTGTCCATTTTGATGGAAGGGATTGCTTCCACTTATACATTACGTTAACGGTTACTGTTTTCACCATTCAACAATTAAACGGAGCAAATAGAAGACAATGAACGCTCAAAGAATCCTAGTCGTAGGTAAAATTAATTGTACATGTAAACATTGAGTCCTTATCGAGATTTCAGAGTGGGATTTCTTCTTTAGTTCATTTCACAACTCGGCTCCACCGAAACCTCGTTAGTCAGCTTGCTCACATTTTTTGTTGATTGATTGCTGTTCTCCGCAGTGTGGAACCATAATGCACTACAGTTATTAATCGAACATTTATTTAGGGAGTTATGACTTGCATGCCCATCTATCTAAAAAAAAATAACCACTTCATGTTCGCGATCAATGGTCACTTTTATCTTAATTTTAACAATAAGATAGTAAAATCTGGGATCACCCGAACTATGTTCTACTTCTCAGTATTCCTTCTCCTTCTGTTCCTTCTCAGTTTTCCATTCAGCATAGTGCATCTTCTTCTTGTGGGCAAACATATTGGCTCCAGAATTGAAGGTTCTCGTACAAAACGTACACTTATAGAGTACTTCTCCGGTATGAAGCGTCATGTGTTCCTGAAATCGATAACATGAAGCCATTAAAACATAAAATCAAATCATCAGAATTGCCTTCAACGACACCGCTCTCTTAAAGGCCTTATCGCACAAGGTGCATTTAAATTTACGCTCACTAAAGTGCACATATCTCTTGTGCTTGAGGATAGCGTTCCGCGACGGACCAGTTTTTCCACACAAATCGCATGCATGTACTGTTCCCTCGTCGTTATGCAGCCGCATGTGGGCACGCATTGTATGCTCATTCTTCATCCAAGCGTTGCATATTTTGCACTGCACGCGTGGCAATGATTGGCCCATATGCTCTAGCTGGTGCTTTTCAAAGAACACCCGACTCTTGAAGATTTTGGCACAAATCTCACACATATGTGCATACGACTTCATGTGAACCACTCGGGTATGGACACGCAGAAGAGATTCCGTTGCATATCTGAAAAAGGAATACACTTTATACATGAAAACGGGATTAATGTATTACTGACGGTTTTGCGCAGTCCTGGCAGGTGTACTTTTTATCCTCTGGACGCAAATGTGTCAGCTTGTGTTGGTCATAGCGATATTTCTTTAAAAAGGTCTTCTCACAGTACTCACAGTGGAAGATAGTGGAATTAGAATCCACATGTGTTATCATGTGCTCCTCCAAGTGTTTTTTGTCGGGAAATACATCCTTTAGATTGCACTTGGTACATCTAGATAGTTAAAAAGTTATTATACATTTATACATAGTTACAACTAAAGCACAACTTACATAAATAACTCGGGTTTCTTATGCCACAGGACGTGTTCGGCAATCTTTGCTGTCTTAAAATATTTCTTCCCGCAGCACATTATGAAGCCACGAATCTTATGCGTCACTTCATAGTGATCGAAGAGCTTGCCGAAGCAAGTATATAGCTGCTGGCATAGCTCACATTTTAAATTAAAAAATGAATTTATAAGCTTTTCATTGCTCTCGTCTTCTTTCGACACTTTTCGGCGAGTCCGTTTAGTTAATGGTTTCCGGTTTTCCACGAACTTATTGTGTGTATCGGTTTCTTGGTCTAAAAGGTATTTATTTGGTCTTGTTCGAAATGATTTGGATCTTATTGGTAGACTTGCTTTTGACACATCTGCGGGTATATCTGGAAACGGGCATTTGTCTGTTGAATGCTTACCTTCTCCTTTTGCTCCATCTTCTTGTTGCAGTTTTTGTTGTTGTTGATCTTCTCCTTCTTCTTCTTTTTCTTCCTTAAAGACCAAGTCCATTTCCGATACCTTGCTCATAACTAGTGTTGACTCCTCTTTCTGTTCTAAGATGTGATCGTCTTCATCATCATACACATTGGCTAAGACGACTTCATTTCTATCGCTTTTGCTATCCACATAGATAATGGAACTAATGCTCTCTTGGATCTTTTGTACTCTCACGCAGAATTCATGGAAATCATGTATGTGCGCCCAGCAGTTAGTGCATATTTTATTGGAGATTTCATCGTCAGGTTTTAGCTTTAAAGGAGAACGATTAGATGCATCTAGAGAAGATGGAAGTAAATGGATTTCTACCTCTATTATGGAATAGTGAATGAGAACATCATTGATTCTTAAGACGTCCTCTTCGTTACGAAATATCTCCAGCAAATCATCATTGTTTTCCAGGCACAGGCGGCACAACGTACTTTCCGCCATGCGAACTTATTTGGAGGAATTATTGTGATGGACAATTCTAAAGCATTATTTAGAAAAACATATTCAAATGATATGTTTTTTTTTGTTATTTGTTATTTTGACAATTTGCAAGTAAACAACCATGCCAGTGGCCGCATTCAGCAGTCTTTTGTAACCTTACCTAAATAAGTTGTTCTATAAGTAGGTATCACCAATGCTCTTAGGAATTAATCGCGTTCAACTACTTAAAAATAGTTTACCATCATTTTACCGTAATGGTAGAAACACATCAACACTTCAACTTGGACTTCAACTTTGATAATCACGCCACACTTTTTAGAACCAATGCTTTTTAATGGGATGGAACAAATTCAACGTTAGACCTACATAAATCTTAAATTCAAAGTTGAAGTACAACTCCCACCAACCTTGAGGCGATGTTTTCAGTTTTCGAACATGCAAATGCTTATACTTTAAACGCCGAAGTTCTCGCTCTTGTCAAAGTCGGAGTCGAAGTTAAAGTGTCGATGTGTTTCTACCATATATTAATTTGCTATTACATACAATTTTAAAACCCTTACAAACGATCACAGGCACAGCACACGGAGGACTGCGGAAGCCCGTAGCGGATGTTAGCTGAAGTGCCGATTTCATTGGTAATTATTCAATGACACAACCAAAGAACTTCCTTATAAACTCAGCGCGTAGCGAATGTTAGCTGAAGTGCCGATAATACTTATATTTTATTATTACTGACACATTTGCGTTGAGAGGATAAAAAGAACATCTGGCAGGACGGCGCAAAACCGGTAGTAATTCACTAATCCCTATTTCAAGTATGAAGTGTAATTCTTTTTCAAAAAAAGACGTCAAACGTTTCAAAGCACAACACTACTATAGTGGTTCATTATATAACATATATGATGCGAAAAGAAAAGCCTACAATGCATCGTGAACAAATCTGATGCAAATCACATTTCAAATTTATTTATTTTCCGAAATGCCCGTACAAACCACGCAGTATTTGTTTGTTCAAGGTTATATTACCAAGAGGTCCTTGGAACCCTCAGAAAGGTCCTTCAAAACAAACAAAAGGATGTATTTCCGAAATGTCCTTGGTAACCACGCAGTATACCTGTGTACAAGGTTATTTACGAAGAGGTCCTAAAAACCGGTCCTTATATACATATAAAACTAGAAAAGGATAATTTTTGAAGTTGTCCTTAGAAACGGCGCAGTACATCTGTGGTCAAGGTCATTTTATAAAGAGGTACTTGGAACCCTAAAAAGGTCCTTAAATCAAGAAAAGAGGATATTTTTAAGAATGTCCTTCGAAAACGCATACTTTTACATCTCCTCACTTATAGCAAGTGAACACAAATATACATAATATCACTCCAAAAGCAGCTACCTATGTATAACAAAATATGTAGACAATATTAGACTCCTGCATGAAAGTTGTTAATATACCTTAAGCGGTATTTTATAGTGTATTCTACTGATTCGGTAGTTTAATACCAGCGGAGGAATCAAAATAAGATCCATTCGATCGCTAATTACCTTTGGTTCGACTTGAGGAGTCGTGATTGTGTTTCTAGTTGTTTTATGTTATATTCAGCACACGTTTCGTGTGGTCCATCTATATGAAGTTAAGAATTTAGCGTACGAATAGGAGTAAGCTCGGAAACAGATGATGTTCAATCAGCCCCGTCGTACGTTCATAGCATCACTGGAAAGGAATTATGCTTAAACCAAAATCACGCTTTGGCACATGCGTTGCCTTCGTTACGTCCAAAGACTTTACGTGCACTTTGAACTTTGACTGAAACCAAAATCTGATTATGTACATTTTGCGGAAGACTCGTATCATACGAAGAAAAGTTTGAGAGTCTATACTTTTCCCTACCTTCGCGTTGACTTCCGGCGCTTTACAGTAACGTTGCGCCACATTACGTTTTGTTTTTACGAGTCTCATTTTAAGTTGAAACGCAACGCACCTTTGTAATAGGTTATATTGATTTATATGGTTCAAATGAATGCGTTATATGATAAGCAATCATGATTATTTTTTAAATAAAAATAATTTGTTTAAATTGTATTACAATTAACACAGGAAATGCAACCTCTGACAGCTATTATAATTGTTCCCCTTTATTTTTCTTCCTTTCATTCTGTCACTGGCCACGGTCACTTTCTTAATTCAACTACCCGGTAAATTTATTCAGAGCGCTAACGGAGAGCTCTGAGTCCAAAAAGAAACACAAGTTGAGCGTTCAGAGCGCTCTGAGGTAAAAAGGAAAAAAAAATATTATTTTTTGACTCTGAGCTTAAAAAGTAAAACACCGAGTTGCTTTCATTGCAACAGAACAGATTGATCACATCATTCCCAACTTCAAGTTAATCTCTTAATTTGATGTTGCTGTGTAAATTGTACAATGCGACGATGTTTTCAGTTTTCCCAAAATTCGAATGCCTATGTTTTGAGCGAATGTTCTCTTTTGTTGGTATTTTTAAATAATTTATCTCTCTTGTAAACAATTTTTTTTTTTCGCTGTGTGCTGTGCTAATGTGTTTGTGTTTCAGGCAACACGTTTTGGAGCTTCGCGCCATGTGTTGCGCATTGGCATGCTTAACTACTTCGTCTTATTTTTTCTTTGTAGGCATATTTGAATGGGAGCTAAAATTAAAAAAAAAAATGTAGGCTTAGTGTTTAGTATGTTGGACTAAAAGGATATTATGTTCAAATCACACCAGGGCCAATGTTTTTACCCACTGCCACCGCCAATGTTATTTTTCCACAGCCCCACCTCTTGCGAACGTCTGACAAACATCAAAGAAAACCAATTGTCATAAGAAGCCTTCTCAGATTTGTCGTTCGGAATCGACTCAAAACTGTGAGTCCATTCCACTTCGCACAAGTAAAGCCCTGTATCGTTCCAGCGCTCAACTTTAGCGGCTCTAGTCTCCAATTATTCCCTCCATACCAAAGATAATTGCTCGCTAATTTTTTTTTTATTCAGGACACAGATGAGACAAGAATTCAAATGTTATTGACAGATGACTGTAAATGAAATTTAAATTGGACGCGTCACTTGCAATCTATCATGTAAAAGCTTATCGTGAGAACACAATAAAAAGTACAACGCTAAAGCAAGTAATTGTTCATTTTTTTTATTTATTTCTCCAGTGGGAGTTTACTGCCCATATACTGTTTTTAATTTTACAAATTCCTAATGACTGAACGTTCCTCCACCAGCCTAGCCAATTTCTTTTTCTTCATGCAGGTTAGTATTATTTTCCTCGCATTCTTTTTTTCTGTTTCTTCGAGGTATTTCACAAGATATTTCATGTCAAGTCTTTAAATCGCTTATTGTTCAGGATACCGTTTCCGAAATGTCAAAAATTTTGCACTGATTTAATGTGCCGCTGTGTACTCGTATTACACATGTTATAATCGAGTGACATTTTATGCGCTCACATACATAACACTGCTTCACTGCCTCTCTAATGTTTATCTTTGTAGACGTTTTTACTAGAGTTGTTGGCGACAACAGCAGTAGGTATCAAATGAATTAATTGAAGGAACAAATTCGTGAAATTCTATAAAGCGAGTTATGTAAAAAAAAAACTTCCTGTATCAAGATGAACTATCCAAACACCTTTTTTTGAATACTAAAAATTAAATAATATAAAAGGATTGTGTGATTTTTGTTTGGAAACATATTAAGTTGAACAATCTTCTATATACATTTTATACTACTGAATACATACGAACATAAACTTAATTAATTACAAAATTCTCCAAAAAAAAGTCAAAATGCCTGTTATTAATCGCTGCATCAAGAGCTGTACAAACCGTTTTAGTCAACATGAGAAAGTACTCGCTGTTTAAGAAAATCGGCAAAATTCGATTCTGAGTTAATGACACCAATCGACTAATAAAAAACATTCTCCATCTCTGTGTAAAAAGTGGAACTAACGTAATTTAATACATAATTCGAAAAAATCTATAAAAAAACCACTGATTTTCTGAAGAATCAAGTTTTATGAGTTATGCCCATTTTTTTAAGAATCGACTACTTTCTCAAGTGTTTTTTGTCTTTTTATTTCGTGACAACATTTGGCGAGTTCAATTTGCAAGGCAACTGCAAGTTCCCTACTAATTAAATTGCTATCACTTGCCAAACGATGGTCACGTGAGTTATTTGGTCAATGAGGAAAGATAAAATAGTAGGGCAACTAGCAAATTGAACGTGCCCATTGACAAAAACGCTCAACTGCATTTAAAAAAAAAAAAAAGAAACTTGTGGCCTGAACAATTGAAAGCGCCATTTATTTTATAACGTATCATAGCGCTGGGTAACGCATTTTTTGCACAATATCGTAACGTATCAAATCAACCACAACCCGGTGCGGCACGAATAGTTGTACAAATTCAGTAGTCTCCTTAAAATAAATTGCTGATGCTGAATTTCTGCGAGTTTTTCAAATCAATTAAAAAGAACAAACAACAATAAAACATGTCGCGTTATGAGGGAAACAAAGATTCTTACGAAGAGGACTGGGACAACGACGATGGCCAAAACACGTCGTCCCATTCGCAAAGGCAAAGCACAAGCTACTCATCGCAGTCGTATAACGAACCACCACGTTCTGACCGCTATCAGGGCTACCGAGACCAACATGATCATCGCGACTCTAATCGCTCATCGGAGTATCGTCGTCGCGACGGTGACCGCAATGGCTATCGCGGAGGGAATGACAGAGATTATGAGTCTTCTGATAGAAGGCGTGATAATCGGGGTGGGGATAGGGATAGGGATTTCCACCGAGGGAATTCGGCACAGTTCTCCGAAAGTATTTCAATAACTTCCGAAGATATTGGAGCCATAATTGGCAGAGCTGGCTCCAATATAAAGAAAATCCAATCGGACTACTCCGTTCGTGTAAATGTGGATCGGGATACGAACCAGGTAAATGTATCTGGAGATGATCAGCAATCTTTAGATAATGCTGTCAAATTCATTAAAAAACAACTGGATAAGCCATCGGATAAGATTCAGTTCGTTTGTGGGTATGGTCAGACTGATGAAGTCGAGGATATGCCAGTCATCGATTGGGACCAGTTAAACAAGACAGCAGTGAGTTTGTTTTTTGCTCAACCAAACCGAGTGGCAAGTTCCTGATTGTTTTTCTTGTTGTTCTTAGGAAGTGGAACGTGCTAAACGCTGGGCAAAGTGCCCGCCACTAGTAAAGCAGTTTTACCAGGAAGTATCAGAGGTGGCCAATTTGCCACAAGAGGAAATTGCACGCATTCGTGCTGAGAACAACAATGTCACCGTGGATAGACTTTTTAAAGAGAACAATGAAACATCTGATCCTATCCCGAATCCAGTGTGGAAGTTTGAGCAGTGTTTTGGCCAGTATCCCGATTTGATGGAGGAAATTCGCAAACAGGTGGGTAAACAAATTTGTTGTATGGCGAAGTATAACTGTCGTCCACGTGTCCAAAAAGAACAGAATGATTGTCTTAATTTAACATGGTTGGTTGTTTTCTCGTACAAGTTGTATCTTTTTTCTAGATTTCGCACTAATCCTTTAACTCGTATTTTGCAGGGCTTTAGCAAGCCGTCGCCTATTCAGTCGCAAGCTTGGCCAGTTCTACTCCGCGGCGAAGATATGATTGGCATTGCCCAGACCGGTACAGGTAAGACTCTGGCCTTCCTTTTGCCTGCTATGATCCACACTGAGTACCAGCCAATACCGCGGTCAGAACGTGGCGGGCCTAATGTTCTGGTATTGGCTCCCACTCGCGAGCTAGCGCTCCAAATCGAGAAGGAGGTTGGAAAGTACTCTTTCCGTGGAATGAAGGCGTGAGTAGATAAAGAAAACTGAACAGCTACACATACTAAAATCTTTCTCTCCTTAGCGTCTGTGTATACGGAGGAGGCGATCGTCGCGAACAGATTGGAAATATCAAAGGTGGAGTCGAGATAATCATTGCGACACCCGGGCGTCTGAATGATCTCGTCCAAGCGAACGTTATCAATGTAAATTCGATTACATTTCTAATTCTTGACGAAGCCGATCGAATGCTTGACATGGGCTTCGAGCCACAAATCCGAAAAGTTCTTCTGGACATCCGTCCAGACAGGCAAACTGTGATGACAAGTGCAACTTGGCCACCGGGAGTTCGTCGATTGGCACAGAGTTACATGAAGAACCCGATCCAGGTGTGCGTTGGCTCATTGGATTTGGCCGCTGTGCATTCCGTCCGACAGGTGATTGAGATTATGGACGACGATGACAAAAGTTTCAGAGTAAGTCACTTTGATACGGTAAGATTTGTGCCATTAGAATATATTCCTTTTTTATTCTCAAAGATCCGCGAGTTTATCAGAGCAATGGAACCGCACGACAAGGCGATAATCTTTTGCGGCAAAAAAGTGCGCGCTGATGACCTGTCAAGTGACCTTACCTTGGAGGGCGTTATGTGTCAATGCATTCATGGATCTCGAGATCAGGTAGGTCCTCATACTTTGCTCTGTTTTTTTTACTTAACACTTTCTGTAGGCCGATCGAGAACAAGCGATCGCTGACATTTCGTCGGGCGAGGTGAGGATTCTTATTGCAACCGATGTTGCTTCCAGAGGACTTGATATCGAGGATATAACGTAAGTAATTCATAATGTTGACTTACAGATCAATAAATTCATTGTTCCATAGATATGTTGTCAACTATGATTTCCCCCGCAACATCGAGGAGTACGTGCATCGTGTTGGCCGTACAGGTCGAGCGGGTCGCCTTGGTACGTCTCTGAGTTTCTTCACGCGTTCTGATTGGGGATCGTCGAAAGAGTTGATTGAGATCTTGGAAGAGGCTGACCAAGAGGTACCTGATGAGCTGAGGGATATGGCTCGCCGCTTTCAGGTAATGAAAGACAAGCGTGCGAATGAAATGGAACAGTTTGGAGGCCGCGGAGGCGGTGGTCGTGGCGGCGGTGGTAGAGGTCGCGGCGGCGGAGGTCGTGATTTTGGCTACGGAGGAGGCGGATTCGGTGGTGGAGGACGATCAGGAGGTGGCAGAAATAGATACTAAAGCTTATTGTTATTTGCATTCGAATTCTTTAATTTCATTTTTTACCTTGTAACGGTAAATAAAATATATATTCATCAAAATTATCATGTAAAAGTCATTGAAGTTAGTAAGTTGGAATCGCTCAACTGGGTAAGTCGATAGCCAGTGCGCATCAAGTCAAATGGAGCGAAGGCAAGCGCGAAAACTGAGGAGCACATATTTTGTTGACGTGGAAAATTACTGAGTACAAACACAAAACGCTAGACAATCTCAAAGTGAGGGCTCCGGCAATGCAAACATTTTAATTCTATTTTGCAATGGCTATTTATCCGGCGATTGCAATTATTACTCTGGACTTTTTCAGGTGTCCAGGTCATCCTTCCCAGACTTGACTTGCTAAACTAATAAGCACTACTGTTTAACAAGAAGAAAATAGCAACACTATAACGCTCTGTGGAAAATGATTGGCATTGCATGAGCATCAGAAGGAGGACGTACGGCGGATGAACTCACATGACTGTGTCAGATGAGCAACTTTTTTCAAGACTGAGTCAGAGTGTTAAAGTAGAGATGACGGCGGATGACCCCTTAATGGTTTAATGGCAGCGCTCATATTCCGGAAATCCTGCTCGAGGATTTCAAGGCCAAAATCGGTAAGTAAAAAATATATTTGGCGGATTAGTTTGCAAGTACAGCCTCCACGACACGACAACAGACAACGGCTTCTGACTAATCGACTTTACAGCAGCCTGTATGCAGGGCGCAGGTATCTTCTGTGAGATTCTGGGCCTGGGTGAATCGTTTAGAATCAGCGATGCAGCGTGAGATAAAGAGGCGCTAACTAATCGATACGACAGATCACCATATACACTAACAGCCAGGCAGCTATAAAGGCCATGGGGCCAGTAGTAGTCAAATCAAGGGCGGTGTTATAATGCAGAAAACACCTAGTAGCCATGCTGGGTACCGGGGCATAAGGACATCTCGGGAAATGAGAAAGCGGATAAGTTGGCAAGATACGGATCGGAGATGCATGCATCTCTGGCTCTAAAATCTATACGAACTCCGCTACGCACACATGCACGAAAAATGAAGAAATACTTTGCTAATGCCCTGCCCTTAGAACTAACAGATTCGAGATTCTTGGCAGCTTCCTCTTTGAGCAGCAGAGCTCCTGAGATTTACATATAAATCCGGGTGGTTCTAGTACAGCGGATCACCAGTTGTAAAACAGCGATATCTTTATTTTATTAGGGCAGCAACGGAAAAGTTTCGAGCCAGAAGAAGAAGATCCTGCGTACAAAGACGAAGGCATACGCAGTCCCCCAGCTCAAGGAAATCGAAACAACATGCGGAGGTTTTACAACCAGGACAAGCAAATGGCTGTGTGTTTAAGACCGGAACGCATGCCTTTCTAAACAGAGAGGAAAACCTTGTCACCGAAGCACAGGGAATAGTAGATCTGACTTAGCAGCATTTTCAGCAGCGTTGAGTCGGCCTCATGAAGGGAGAGTGATAGTAGGGCAAGAGGAGAACCCACGTCTAGTCAATGAAGGGATCGGTTCCACCATCAAGTATTAAAGAGGTTGGCATATAGCTGCAAAAAACTAAGGAACAAGGCCGCCGGTTCTCATGGTTTACCAGCGGAGCTCTTCAAATACGGAGGTGATGTTTTAGTAGTGCACATGCACCAAATCATCAAACAAGTTAGGGTGGAAGAGAGCATGCCCGATTACTCCTTCGTCTTCTAAGAAAAAATATCCAAGTTTCAAACTCTGGATATCTCTTCGACTCATACAACGGCTGCCCTACGGCCTGACACTTGAGGCTCAAGATGTGTATTTTTACTTAAGCGTATATTAACTTGGATAAAAAGAGTAAAAAAACGCTCTACTGTGACTTGTCAGCACTATGCTGGCTGCCATTAGACAATTCGGATGTCTGCTTTAACTTCATCTGTCCACCACTATGTGCCTTTGCCGTGTATAGTGTCATTTTAAAGCCCCTAGCAGGGATTTGGCTCTATTCAAGTAAGGTCGTTGTAGGGAATTCCACATATCTTGTACCTACTCTGCACTCTGCATCCTCATCGTCCATGAACGGATTCAGATTATTTTGCATATATGCAATAAATGATCGCTTTTCTCTTTGTTCAGATTGTACCATTTGATGTTCGCAGACACTTTTGTTTGTTTCGTTTTGTTCGTCCACGCCGCCATACAAATTTCTGTCAGGAGGAGGCAGTGTTGCTGCCGATTGCCTCTCCTATGATAACTTCGCAATCTTTAACCCGAGGCTTTATGAAACATGTGATCAATGTGGGTTTCATTTCTGCCACTGCTGTAAGTGACCAAGTGCCGGCTTTGTGTGACGAACATGGTATTTAGAACGACAAGACCGTATGACTTGCACATGCTTAGGATATCTTCACCTGGAGAGTTCCTGATACCGTATGCCAGCCTTCCATCTCCGCCAACAAACAAAAGTTCTTTCTCTAGGATGTTCTTGATGAGGTTCTGAATATCTTACCAGAATGCATCTTTTCTCTCTGCTCGCATACAAATTGACAAGCATATGTGCTGACAAATTTCCACACCTCACCTTGCATCATCAGTTTGAGAGAACTCAAACGACCACTGGACTTTAAAACGGTCAAGACAGTGCCTAAAATCTCTACCGCAATTATACCGATTCCGATTCTACCCTTCTCTGTCCCCTGTCTTGAAAGCCTTTGTTCTAACATCCAAGAAACGCACCTGATTTCCGGTGTTTCGCCATTTCGTTTCATTGAAACATAAGATGTCAACTCGCCTTCTTATCATCACCTATTCAAGCTTGTAGCTATGAACACTCATACTTTTGCTATCCCCCGGAAACCGAATAGCTCTGACGCATTTCTACTCGTCCCAGGATTAGTACCATGATAAGTAGTGCCTAGCGGGGAGTGCGTTTACTATTAGCGTAAGTTTCCATAGTGCTTTAGCTTAAACGAGTACGTAGATAAAGTCATTCTTAGCAGTTCCTTTATTTTTTGCCGCGCCCACTTTATAGGGTCTTTTTTTTTATTTTAACAAAACATTGATTTTTGCGTTAAAATCATTTTAAAAATGTAAAAACCGTTATGTATAAAAAAAATAAATAGACAATATCCCCAAACTTACCCTAGAGGGCTGAGCCAAGTCTGGCCAGTGCATCAGCATCTTAATTTTCCATAAACGTCGCTGCGCCCTGGAACTTAGATCACGGTAATCTTGAGCTGAGCTAGCAAGACAAGCTCATTTGGGCAGTCATTTTGAATATATAAAAAAAATATCCTTTTTGAGGATATAGTAACTGAGGCGAGTCGTGCGCAGTGGCTCAGTAGTTAGTGTGTCGGACTACTCATCAAAAGGTCGTCGGTTCAATGCAAGCCGGGGCCAAGTAACATCTTGAGTTTTTTCCCACTGTCCCACTTCTTGCGAACGTCTAACAAACATCCAAGAGTATCAATTGTTATGACAAGCTTCTCAAATTTGCCGTTCGGATTCGGCTTAAAATTGTAGGTCCCTTCCACTTCGCACAAGAAAGTGATTGGAGAATCTTGGTTTTAGGCCTTATAATGCCTAATATTTTTTTTATATATTTTAGTAACTGAGGTGATCGCTTTGATAGCAGCTTGGCTGTCAATGAGTATATCGATCTTTAGTCTCGGCGTAATACTTGTGTATAGCTTGATCTGGCGGCAGGCCTCATGGATAGCCAGTAATAGAACAATTTCAGCAACTGATGGTCATTTTCTAACAGGTATATATATATTTATTTTCAAACCTTTATAGCGGACTAATAGCAAATATGATGTCAATACACTTCAGATTGTGCTGGTCCAAATATTGAAAGAGCAAAAATTTTGGAAAATTTTCACGAAATTTTTTTGATCGAAAATGTCCTAAAACGTTGCCAAGGCCCGGTAAAATTGACTGAACCAAGGACCGAAGATCCATGTCCACTTGTATATCTAATTTTCGAATATCGAACTTCTGAGCAAGCTTGCTAAATTTCTCTGTATTAGCTTTATAACACTTTAAGTTCATGTCAATCATGAATTGCTTAATCTTCTTCACTACCAAGTCCCTTGCATTTGCAGTGCATTGACTCAATAGTTGAGTTTCCTGGAAATAAGTTAGGGGTTCAAGTGTTATGTACCTATTTTTGAATTATCCACTCACTTCAATAAGATACTGCACAATATCAAGTCGTATCAATTCTTTCGGATAAAGATTGTAACGGCCAAAAATCGGACTAGTAGGAGTCGGTACATCGTTCACTGCGATATTATGGCATAGGCTGGCAATTATCATCGCAAAGACCTATAAGTAGAGGGGAAAGTTCTGAAATACATATTAAAAACTTGAAGGTAGCTTTAACGTTTACGAGAATTCAACAAAATAGTGTCCAAAATGCTTGCAACGTATTCTTATTCATCAAAGAGTGCAGAAATGGAATATTCCAGAAATTTTTGTCTGGTAGACGGCCTCAGGCCAAACCATTTTAAACTTAAGCTCAAATTGTTAATTGTAAAAGCTTATTTATATGAACTTAAATAATTTTTCATAACTAACTAACCAGTGTCAAGAATTGTGGCATTTGTCCACATCTTGTCCATTTTTTTTTTTTTTTGTCGGGGCGTGAGAACATTTAGACTCAATTCTGTTAGCAGATGAATAAATAAAGTTCGGATTGATTTAAGAAAGTAAAAAGTATTTATTCAGAATAATAAGAAAGACGCAAAAACAACCACACCGTGTTTGGAGAAAAGAAAAAAAGACAATCAACAAGTGTGTGTGTTGTAAGCGAAGTAAGTTGTAAGTTGTACAAGAAAGGTCCGGTATTTAATGGGGTGTGTTCATTGTAAACCAACACTCCTCCTCAATGAACAATCGCCTAACTCCCATCAAGTTTGAGCAGCTTACAGAAGCTCCTTTGTTTGATCGGTCCCAGAGGTTTGGTGAAAATGTCTGCCATCATCTCGTTTGTTGAACAATATTTCAATTCGATCTCATTATTTGCACAGAGATCTTGAACAAAACGCTCCTTAGTTTCTATGTGCTTTGATCGCCTACTGATACGTTCAGTATTAACAAATGCTATGCAGCTCTGGTTGTCCTCGTTGATCAATGTCGGTTCGCGCTGAATCTCGCCAAAATCTCGCAGTAGTTTTCGTAGCCATATTACCTCTTGACAGGCGTCACTGAGGGCCACGTACTCAGCTTCCATCGATGAAAGTGTAACGCATTCTTGTCGTCGACTAGCCCACGAAATTGGAGACTCTCCAAATAAAAACACGTATCCAGACGTTGATCTCCTAGTAGCTTGATCACCAGCCCAGTCTGCATCCGAATAACCAACTAGTTTCCACTCCTCAGCACCGCCGATGCATATTTTGTTGTCGATAGTCCCTTTTAGGTAACGTAAGATCCTTTTTGCAGCAATCCAATCAGCTTCCGTAGGATTTTGAAATTTTCTGCCTAAAATAGCAGTGCTTGCCGATATGTCAGGTCTAGCATTCACAGCCAAATACAACAATGCGCCGACTAGACTTCGATATATTGTGCTGCTGTCTAATGAAGCGGTCTTATCTTCAGCTTTCATATAACCAGGGTCCATCGGTGAGTTAGAAACCTTAGCGTTCTCCATACCAAAACTTTTAAGTAGCTTTTTAATGTAATTTTTCAGATGTATTTCAAAAACGTTGTCCTTTCGATATATTTCCATTCCCAGAAAATACCGCACTTCTCCCAGGTTGACTATTTCGAATTTTCTTTGAAGTTCGTTATAAATCGTAATAATCTCACCTTCATCCATGCTTCCCACCAGCAAGTCATCTACATAAACAAGTAGAAATACCTTCTTGCCTCCGGTATCTTAGATGTACAAACATGGATCCGCAGCCGATGCCTTAAAATGCAGCTTCAACAAAAAGTTATGTAATGTCTGGTTCCAGCAGCGTGCCGATTGCTTAAGTCCATAAATACTCTTATTTAATCGGCAGACTAACCCTTCTTTTCCGGAAATTTCATAGCCAGGTGGTTGTCTCATAAAAATCTCCTCTTCGACAACTCCATGAAGATAGGCAGTTTTGACGTCGAAATGTTTGACCAGCATTCCATGCTTTGCAGCAACAGCCAAAAAAGTTCTTAGAGTTGTTAATTTCGTGACAGGAGCAAAGACTTCGTCGTAATCTACACCATACTTTTGCGTGTATCCTTGCGCGACAATTCGGGCCTTATGCCTTGTGATTTCGTTCTGCTCGTTTCTTTTTATTTTATAGACCCATTTCGAGCCGACAACCTTTCTGCCTTCTGGAAGTTTTACGAGATCCCACGTATGATTACGTCGTTGTGACTTCATCTCCTCGTTCATTGCTTCTCTCCATTCAGGTACTTGAACTGCTTCCTTGTAGTCCTTCGGTTCATCCAAAACTAGAGATGCACTGCCTACTACGTACTCATTAAGATGAATTGGTGGTACTCCACGAGTAGTTCGCTCGGAACGCCTTGTCGTAGTTCGCTCTTCCTCATCCTCGGATGGCAATTCTTCTTCAAATCCGAAAAATTCGTCCTCTCGCGAACTCTCGTCATCAACAGAAACATCAAAACTTTCCGTTGGAATCACTTCCCCTTCAGGGATAGAACGGATTTGAACTTCATCAGACACAATATCCATATTAGAGTCTGGAACACCGATATCAGCTGTCCGTGTTTCACTTTCTAGGAAATGAGCATCTCGACTGATGGTAATCTTCATAGTTGAACGATCAAGAAAACGATACTCTTTATGTTGATCAGAGTATCCGACAAATATTAGCTTGTTAGCTTTGCAGTCCAGTTTATCACGTCTAACATCCGGTATATGCACATAAGCTTCGCAGCCAAACCTCCGTATATGCTTCAGAGATGGTTTCCTCTTATACCAGAGTTCAAACGGAGTTTTATCCACTGACTTTGATGGCAAACGATTTTGAATATAAGTTGCCGTAAGCACAGCTTCACCCCAATATCGTTTCTCCAACCCAGCGTCTATTAACATGCACTTTGTCATTTCGATGAGAGATCTGTTTTTGCGTTCAGCAACACCGTTTTGTTGGGGAGAATATGCAGTAGTGAACTGCGGCTTGATACCTTCAGCAATGTAAAAATCTCGTAGATTATTATTGTCGTATTCTCCTCCTCCATCAGATCGTATGACGACTGGTTTTCGTCCAAACTGATTTTGAACTTGACGAACGTACTGTTTTATTCTGTCTGCTGCTTCCCATTTGTGTTTCAATAGATAAACCACTGTATAACGGCTAAAATCATCTATCATAGTCATCAGGTACCTATTTCCAGCTGGTGTTGGTGCTCTCATAGGGCCACATAAATCGGTATGTACTATATCCAATAATTTGTTCGATTTTTGATGAACTATTCCAGGAAATGGTGTTCGAGTAAGTTTTCCTTTTAAACAGCACTCGCAAACAACTTGCAGCCCACAGTTTCGTACATCTAATCCAGAAACCAACTGTTCCTTCATCATCCGCTCTAACACCGCAGTATCTCGATGACCCAAACGTCTATGCCATTGATGTTGACAATTAACATGATGTTTTCCTTCTAAAGCTTTTGATGACTGTTCCAGAACTTGAAGATGGTAAAGATTTCCACATCGATTACCCAGTAAAACAACTTTTCCCTCAGAATTATTTATGCTACAGGTATATTTATCAAACCTAGCAGAAAAACCATTTTCGGCCAGCTTGCTCAATGACATTAGACTTCCTCCTAAATCCGGCACAAATAAAACATCTTGAAGTGTGACTCTGACACGTCTTTTATTGTCGTCAACGCCAACAATTACACCTTCTCCGCGACCAGCTGATGATATTTGTTTTCCGTCAGCCAAAACAATGCTTGCACCGTCAGATTCATTTAAGGAATTGAAAAAATGTTTATCATTTGTCATGTGCGAACTCGCACCACTGTCGATTAACCAAAGCCCTGGTTTATCACGACCTGCAGCAAACGCTATATTTGTTTCCTCTGTGACCTTTGTACTAGGATTTCTTTTTCTTCCACTGCCCCTTTTGTTTGCCAAATAAGAACGACAACTTGAACGTAGATGTCCCGGTTTTTTGCAATGGAAACAAGTTCTAGTTTCCACACTGCGATTCGATTCGGTTTGCATTGCCTTTTCCTGCTTAAAAGACTCACCAGCCCGCTCCAGCCTTCGATGGTACTCGTCGATTAATTTTGACTTGATGAATTCTAATGTCATGTCGTCATTCGAACGACTGTCTAGCGCCGAAACCAAATGCTCAAATGAATCTGGCAGGCTTTGCAAGATCAAACAGATTTTTGTGTCTTTATCAAACACATGTCCAGCAGCAGCCAAACGATCGAATAACTCCTCGACATCAAACAGATGCTTCTCAACATTTCCTCCTTCTTGTAATCTTGTTGAGCACAACTTCTTGAGAAGTGACACACGAACAGATCTCGAAATTTTTTCGTGAGTATTCTGAAGTGTAGTCCAGACATCTTTTGCATGTCGACAGTTCTTCACCAAAGGCAATTGGTTATCGCTGAGAAAAAGAATAATTGTACCTTTCGCCTTCCTGTCTTCCTTCCTCCACACATCTGTCCTCGAATTTTCGTCTGGGAGATCATCCTCAACTACTTTCCATAGATCTTCTCGAGACAGGAAACTTTCCACTCTAAATTTCCAAACTGTCCAATTTGTATTATTTAATTTCGGGATTGAAAATTTTTCATCCGCCATTTTCCAAAACACGATTAACAAAGTTTCCACACAAAAAACTTCTTCGAATATACAGCGGAACAACAGGTTTTTAAAATGTCTTTAAAATACTCTAATCCACTTTTAACTTTTACTACTGGGCCCATAACCCTGTTAGCAAATGAATAAATAAAGTTCGGATTGATTTAAGAAAGTAAAAAGTATTTATTCAGAATAATAAGAAAGACGCAAAAACAACCACACCGTGTTTGGAGAAAAGAAAAAAAGTTGTAAGCGAAGTAAGTTGTAAGTTGTACAAGAAAGGTCCGGTATTTAATGGGGTGTGTTCATTGTAAACCAACAAATACTGGTCCATTGTGCTGCCAGGAAGACACAGCATTTTTAATGACAGTTTCTTTCTCTCTCTCTCTCACAAATACGAGTAGGCGCTTCAATGGTAAGGAGCTAACATTTTCAACAGTCGCCCAATCAGCACCCAATACCTGCCACCTCATACGAGCAAATGCAGGACAATCACAGAGAACGTGTTCTGCAGTGCCGCGGATCTCCCCACAACCATCGCAGTTGGTAGTACACTTAAGCCTAGCACTTTAAGATGCTTGGCCAAAACGTTGTAGGCCGTAAGAATGTCAGTTACTTGTATATTTCTGCGGAGAGACAGCAAGTCTGTCTACACTTGGAGGGTCATGCGATCTGCGGTTGTGTTCCCAAGAAACCCAACGGTCAATTGAAGTCCTGACCGATGACACAGGCAGACATCAGAGCTAACGCTGGTTCAGTTCCTGAGAAGTCCTCTTCTGAGCCCTGTCTAACAAGTTTATCCAAGATCTCATTTTCCGTGATCCCGTTATAACCCGGGATCCAGATATGACTTAGTATATTAAGTTTTCCGAGCAAATTCAGAGAGATTTTGTATTCACGAACTATTTTTGAGTTCGCCAAAGTGTTGAGCAAGGCCTTTAACGCAGCTCGACAGACGCAAATACTCCGCTATCTCCAACTTTTCCTCAGTATACATAGTTCACAGCCATTTGGACAGCATTAGTCTCCGTTTGGAAGACTGACGCATTTTTGCCTAACGAGAAGTAAGGTCTATTGTTGTCGTTCTCCACAATAACATCAGCACCAGGTCCTTGATTGGTTTTGGACCCATCCATCAAGATTCGACTGCAGCTCTTACCAGCCCCAAAGTCTGCCCAGAGAGAGTCCTGAACACGAGGGAACTCGATCTCATATAGTTGCGCATTAGCCGAAGTTCCGGTGTCATTGCGTCAGACGGCATATCCATAAGACAAGAGTCGAAGGTCATCAAAAATCCAGTACGAGTTACACCAAAAGCCGGCTCGTTTTAAACGTGAGACTGCTTTGATGATGCAACCTACGATGTAGTCATCAAATGGGGGAGGTTCAATAATGCATATAGGGAGGAGTCAGGAGGAGTGGAGAAGGCCTCCGGCGCGCATTCGAGGCATAGCCTCCTTTGGAGATTGGCGAAAGCAGCAGTAACGTATCTATGTGAAAGCTTATTCCACTAAAACATCGGACGCATATGCTAGAAATGGTCTTATCATAGCTGTAGAAGCCCATAGGACTCTTTTCGGTGAAAAATGCCCTTGCGTTGCCATCAGAAAACCGAAAAAGCTCTGGTATTCTCCAGCTCAACATGTTGACCGAAGAAGTTTGCTGTCCAGGATAACTTCCAAATATTTGTTAACAGAGTCAGATTGTGATGCACTTTAGTACTGGCTGAGTCAACCCGATCAGCTTCCCCCTTTTCGCAAAGAGAACTTCAGTTTCGTAAGGATTGACTGATCTCTGTAGGAGGTTGCGGTCATTCTTGAACTTTGAAAAACAAGCTTTGCAGTTCCGTAAAAGCTTACTGCTCCCCACACCATTACTCCACCTCCCTTGCTGTGTCTTCTATCCAAGGTTATTTCATCCTTCCTCAAATCATGTAAATAATAATTATATCCATTAGGTCCATCCAAATTAAACTTTTTTTAATTTGACAAAACAACGGTATGCCAATTTCGACTTCGCCTAATGTGGGACTTAGGGAAAGTCTTGAATTTGAAGCAGCTCTCAGTATCGCCCGCCGATGCTTAACTTGTTGTCGCTCTGATTATTCCTCCTTTCCGGTTTTTTCTATAGTTCTCAGGGTCCTTAAGATAGCTGTAAACAACGGTTGGTCCTCTTCCAGTTTAACCGGTATTAAAAGGATACATTTGACATTCTCCTTGTAAGCTCGAATTTGGCCTATTTCCTCCTTGGTTAATAAATTTCTTTTACCCACAGCTGTTGTTTCTATGAAATTATGTTTCGAACTAAGGTCCCTGCTGCTCCTAACCTAATGCCTTTATATTTGATTTAAAATATGATAAAAGGTTACTGTTCCTTAACAGGTGGAACGAACAAAGAACAATTTTTATGACATTGGGAAAAGCAGCATAAAATTTGAATTTATCTACTTAATCCTTATTTTTTCTCTACAACATAAACATTATAGTCTTCTTTCATATTACATTTGGTTTTTCCCGTATTATCGAAGGATTTAAAGAATTTCATAAAATTAAATCAAGAAACTACATGTTCGTAAACGCGTGGAACGGAGTGTATGTTCTACTACAGCAGATTGATTGTTGACTATCATTTACCTCATGATCTTCAGCAACACATTTGCATTCATGTAACAATCTATATAAACCTTGAACGCACAAGACTGTATGTCGGAAGTCTATATCCACGCCGTTCCTGTGGCACTGCTCAACCATGAGAGAAAAATTTTGAAGTGCTTTGTCCGGAATCGGTAGTTGTCCTTTTACAGCGCTTATAATCTCCACTACATCACTTGACAGATTTTTATCATCAAAGGCAGTCTCGATTGAGTAACCCCACCTAAAAGCGAAAAGCTAAGTGTCATTCCAATATTTATAAAAAACATGCTTCCAGACGAATTTAATGCTGTTAATTCCGATGGAACCAAAACCCGCGGCTTTTTTCCAAAATAGTCAGTGCCTTGCAGTTGCAGGTGGATCAAATTCAAAATATTTTCATTTAGAGTTTTCTAAAAAGAGGAAAGGAAATCTGACCTTCAAACATAAATGCTAAATATCCTACCTGCCTTGCCACGTTACTACTTGTATACTCAATCATACACCAAAGCGTACACATTTGGGAGAATGCTTCCATTATCTTCCTATCGAGCAGTGGAAACTGCGAATGGCCCTTTTTATTGCAGACCTTAATTATACCCTGAATTTTTCGGTTCAATAATGTGGTATGAAAGTTAGTTGATATCTCTGAGCGCACGATTGATTCATTGTTGTCCTCATCTTGATGAAAACAGTGACCTGTATCGGTGCTGACAATTCTTACAATTTCACTCTGCTTTTGAAAGAAGAAGGATGATGACATTGCTCCGGTGAGTTTACAAGCCACAGACTATTAAGGTTTATATTTAATTCATGTTCATGTTGGACACAAGAGAATACAAACCACTACTTCATGTAGAAAACCATACGATCCTTCAGCACAATTGTTAGGGGCATATACTTCCAGGATATCTTGAAGCTTGTATTGGACTTCATTAAATTTGGAAAAGAAGACTGCGTTTTCATTTTGTTTGAAAGCTTCTGCGCAGTTTTGTAACATAAATTGGCAAAGTTTGACGTCGACCTATTGATGTATTGAATCATTGGAAGAGTTGGAAAGTGGGAAAGAACTTCAATCAAAGGGATAGGGACAAAACTTGGCCTCTCTCCTTTCTTGCGGACACCAGGAACAACATCTTACTTCACTATACTGTCCACCATTGTTACGATAGTATTCCAAAACACCAATGCAATGTCTTTGAAAGTTTACCAACGGTATGGATAGGATGTATCTGGGATGCAGACTTGGAAGTGCCTGAAGATATGGAAAATTTAGATTCACCGAAGTGTTTGCGTCAACTAATATTGGAGTCAACTGGCTTAGGGCATGTACAGCTATGGTCTCTCCATTTTCTAAACAAAAGGGGTTTAGTATTTGAATTTAAGACGTACAAAGATAGATACCAATTTTCCATCTGTAACTACTTTCTGAGCTGTTTTCTTCTGTTGGATCCGTTTGGCTGATGTACAATTCTCCTAAAATCTCGTCGTGAAAATAAAAAATGTATCCTGAAGGAAAATAAACTTTTTTGGTACTTGAAGTTGTTGGTAAGCGCCTGTCTTACCCTCACTCTTGGTTAACGATTTCAAATATTCGGCGGTTGAATGAAGCAATGGTGTAAGTCGTTCTCCACTTGGAATGAATTGTATTTCCAAGGACAATGATTCGTATGAAGGTCTGGAATAGGGAAATGGGGCAAGATTGAATAAATAATCGAAAGGTTGGATGAAACAAACCTTTTTGTCAGGACAGAAAAAGGAATATCTATGAATTCCATAATAGATATGTATCAAAGCTCAGTTCAATAAAATATTCGTCAAGTCAGTTAATTTAAAAAACTTTGAATACACCGATTGCTGAAATGGGACCGAAAATTAATTTGGCTGGTTTTGGGTATCATAGAAATTGAACGCATCACCTATTGCGCGATATTTGTGTAAATAATCTGGCTTCTCTTTTCATGAAATTTCGGGAGGAGTGGATACTGAATAGCCTCTTCCCATTAAGCATCCAAGATGCTTATATATCTCGTGTTATCCGTCGGATTAGGTAACCATACAGCCAGGCAAAAATCAAAGTATGGGTGTTTCTTTAAGAAGGATTGTCTACACAACTGTAATTGTTATTGCTACACACGAACGGCACGTAGACTATAGTATCGCTGAACGTGGGCATCAAATCAATGTTTCTTATCCAAATTTTATTTGTTAGTGCATTATTGCCCATTCACGGTTCGTGGAAATCAAAACATCACGCAACTCAAATTTCGGTACGAAGCATGAAATATAAATTTGGGTTCCCTCACTCGTCGCAACATAAGATACAGATATCAACAATAAATAGACAGACGGCTATTTCTGCCATGCTCGTGTTCTCAAACACAAACTATTATACATATATTTCCTGAAATAAAGAATCTAATCTAATCTAATTTAATCTAATCAACAATAAATAACTGCAAATGCGCACTTATGTATATTCGGAATTGTACAGTGTGTAATTAAGTTTGTTATGAATAGAGTTTGGATTTATATGCAAAAAAATGTCGAATAATGCGCCTAAAGCATGTCTCTTAAAAAAGAAAAGACGAAATTAAAACTATTAATTTTACTTCTTAAGTACCCTCAACATTCAACAAATACTTTTTCTTCTCCCATAATCAATGAATGGGATCAGCTATTTTTACAAAAAAATCAATTTCAATTCAATTAAAGTTTAATTTTATATAAATTCAAATACAACAATAGAAGAATTTAGGTTAAACCATACTTATATAAATACAGAATTCAATAAAATAATTAGTGACATTTTTATTTTGGTATATTTGCAGTATTGAAAATAGTGTCAAATGCCATTTCTATACGCTATGATTTAAAAAGCAATATGCAAAATGAAAAATTAATAAAAAAAGAATAAAAAGGAAAAAAAACTGTTACACCAAAATTCCACAAGGACAAGTAAACGAATACTACACATATTTTCATGTGATAAATTATTTGATCTTACAAATATTCATAAGGGATTTTTAATTATTACCTTAACTAAAAACATTTAGAGAAATTGTCTCCCTCCAATGCCATTCCTGTTAAATACCCACTCAAATCAACATAATCCACCACTCTCTCCGAGTCAAATTTCTTACCACTTAACAATTTGACACTTCTCCTGAAACATCGCAATCAGCTGTCTTCGCCGCTGTCAAATTCGCACTACTCCCCTCAAAAAAAAAAAAAAAAAACTATTCACTCAGCAATTCGCTATGAGCAACCAAAACGCGAGAAAAGTGGTGTTTTCATTTCTATTTTATTTAAATGTTTCCTTTTGTTAATTCGTTTTGTTCATTCATATAAATCTAACAAAAAAACAAAGCCACACAAAGTGTATATTTGGAAATCAAATAACAAAAGTTTCATTCTGTTCTACGAAATTTTCTCAAAAAAGTGTTATTTCAACAAAAATCGAAAAGAAAAGCAAAATATATGTATAAGTGCCTGTGTGTATGAAAATGAAAAGAAGAGTGAATAGAAAAATTTCCATGATTAATTTTTAATTTTTCTTTCGTTTTTAAGTTTTAGTTCGGTTTTCGTTTTATTAATTTTGACGACAAACGTGCTGAATTTCTCACGCTGTTGCGCTACAAAAAAGATTTAAAAAATTTCCACAATTGTCTGTTCTCCGGTAGACTGGGAAAAATATTAATAAAATAAAACCCGCTTGTGTATAATGAATCATTCCTCTCGACAAGAAAATATACAAATAACCCACAGCCGGATATAAAATAAAAAGAAGGACGTTGTTTGTTTTTTTTTCAGCAAAATAATTGCAAACATTTCTCTGCGAATTACTATTTTAATGTCAATCATTTGTTGCGGTAAGTTTAATGCAAAATATTTCTCCTGTCACATTAACCCATTTCAGATATCATTCAGAATCCGAATCTGTCTCCTGACAACCCTTTACCCCCCCCCCCCCCCCCCCCCACCCCACACAGAAAATGGTGTCTTATACTCTTATCTGTCTCTCTGCCTCTAGATTCTAGATTCTGTTTTTTTTGTTTTGAAATCTACTTTTTTGTTTTGTTTTAGATACACTTTAATTTTAGACTTTGGATAAAACAAATTTCATTAGAAAGCTATAAGTTCTCCGATCGGCGAGAAGGGGACTATTCTAGTCGCCCCAAAGTTTGTTGCTTATTTTTGATTTGGCGCTATGGCAATTCATCAAACTAGAACCCATCACCAAGCACTTGGCCACAAATCTATATTGGGTGTTTGACTATTTTGGGAAACGATTCGTTGCACATCAATCATGATAACGGTGCCTAGTGGTAAAGCAAACATGTGTGGCTGGAGCTTAGGCTCTTGGAAGAAAGAAAATTGATTGTGAAACTAGTACGTATATTGCGTTTCGGGTGGCTCTCGCCCAATCAATTGTGATGAATCGACGCCCTTTGTATTGATGGATTCTCACTTCCCTCGGCGCCAAATTGTCTAAGAGCGGATCCTAAATCCGAATTGTATTCTCGTTCCTGTCTGTCGATAGTTAGGTGGAAAATTGAAAAGAGGAAGGAAATGCCATTTCCGATGCATTGATGCAATTTTAATAATTTGGATGAGCTTCTGGTCAAACTGGCTCTTCTCCCTCGTCAAACACAGAATTGTGGATACATATGTACTAGCAAGGCTGACTCTGAACTTATGTGGAGGTGGATACACATAGTTTGGTTATGCAACGAAACATTATTTATAAAATTATAAACTGCCAGAATGCAGTTATTAAAAAAAACGTTTTCTGCTTTTGTTGTGAGAATGTGACACAGATGCTTGGATAGCCATCTGGCTACTGGTTGATTGTGATATTGATTGAATTGCTATGGAAATGTGTCTTCTGGTAGAGAATATTAATTATGGACTAGTGCAATGTGCGGATTGATGAATTTATTCTGCAATATTTTTTGTGCACAAAGAAATAAGAAGACAAGATCAGCAACAGTATGCAAACTAAGGCTTATTCTGTTAAATGGACCAATGGAAGTATTACGTTTCATCAGAAATTGTGTTGTGCAAATCTAACTCCAGCTGACTGCTCTTAATCCATCGTGTCCATGTCCATCTACCCTTCACTGTTTTACTACATCAATATTGCCTGCTTTATACTTTTGTTATGGTTTAAATTTTTAAACCATATATTGCCCTGCAATAACCATTTATCGTCTGCAGGACCGTTCGCGTCAGTGTTGCCGAAAGTACTCCCATAGGAGTATTGTACTACTTTCAACACCTCCGTACTCCCGTACTCCTCCTTTCACATTCGTCCTCCTATTTTTTTTTAAAGACCTAAAGTATCTTACATTTGCAGCAAAGTGTAATGTCAACCTAAACAAATTTAATTCACTTAAAATTTAATGCACATTTGACAGCACTTTTATCTTCTAAACTGTCGTCAAAAAGGGAATTTCTCTCTTGCTTGTTTGTTTTTTGTTTCGTTGGTTTCATCTTTCATGCAATTTTCATCTGTCAGTTACGTATTTATTTTATTGTTACCTGAGATTGTATTTTGTTTGTCGTTTTTAACTTCCCAGTGGAAGTTCTTGTAATGGGGCCGATTTTGTGAATCGCGGATTTTGACATATCTCCACGTTTCAAGGTCACCAGAATCCAAATTCAACGTTTTTATAGAGATGTCTGTCCGTGTGTATGTACACGTATGTTCGTATGTACGTTTGTGCGTTCGGAATTATCTTTCGCCACGATTATCTGAAGAACCAAAGATGATATTGTCATGGGAGCGGGTTTATTCGAAGCGTAATTACGTAACTCAGAACTGATTAAGTTTTCAGCGAAATCGATCCAGCCGTTTTTTGTTAATAAATAAATAACTAAAAAAATAAAGGCAAACTAGCTGAATTTTGAAATTGATGATTTGTACTATTTATCAACTTTCCAGTGGAAGTTGTTGTAATGGGGCCGATTTTGTGAATCGCGGATTTTGACATATTTCCACGTTTCAAGTTCACCAGAATCCAAATCCAGCGTTTTTATAGAGATGTCTGTGTGTGTGTGTATGTACGAGTATACGTATATGCGTTCGGAATTATCTTTCGCCACGATTATCTCGAGAACCAAAGATGATATTGACATGGTACGGGTTTATTCGAAGCGTAATTACTTAATTTTTTTGTTAGTAAATAAATAACTAAAATAATTTGCCTTTCTTTGTACTATTTATTGTCATTTGTCATTGAGCAAATCAAATAGTAAGTCCTCTTGTTACTTCCAATGTTCTTGCTGTTTTCCTTATTCAATTCATTGATAAAAGAATTGAGTTCAGCGACACTCATAATTGCATTGCTTAATCAGAATAAATCACTACGATAATTGGAATCGCTTTACCTGCTCCGGTATTTCGTATACATTAAATTTACAGGTATCCGTGTTCATAACAATGGTTCCATTAATATATATCAGACTTCGCTGTTATTAACAACATTTAATTTCCATGAACAATATTAAAGAGCAATTTTTAATACTAAATAATTCTTAACCATATCTTATGGTTAACCACATTTTAAAATTACCCACTAATCGCATAAATCATATTGATCCTGGGAAGTTAGTCGTGTGGACCTTGCGGGTCGCACCCAGACCACTTTTTTTGTTTGAATTCCGTGAATTTGTTTGTATAGTTCAATAAAATGAAAACGATTGTTAAATTAATACTAAAAATATTGTAATTATTGTTAGAATAATTCAAAGTAAACTTGTATTGTACATCTTTGGTAAATTAGATTTCTTTGGGGCGGTAAAGGCAAAAAAGCTGTAAATGTGTCTTGCGTTGCTGGAGGTTCTAAAACAAATGAGTCTGCTGCTGTTACAAAAAATTCAACACCAAAATCACCCGCTGCAAGAGCCAACGATATTGAGTTTTCAAATGCTGAAAAAGTATTTGCTGTTGAAGTTGATACACCGACCAAATTAAAATCGGTGTCTTATGTTGCTGGTAAAAACCAAATAAGTCTACTGCTGTTCCTGCGAATTCGGTTCCTGAATCCCCTGCCGAAAAAACCGACGATGTTGAGCTTTCTGATGCTGATGAAGTTGATACACCTAAAACATATTCTTTAGAAATAGCAGGGTTTTGGTCTGAGATATTTGTCTTAAAAAATGCCCTAAAGAAACACTTTTCCCTCTGACAAGGGATTTTGTAAGTGCTTTGTTTCGTATTCCGCACCGCAGCGCAGCGGCAGAACGAGTTTTTTCCCAACAGTTTCTCATCAAAGATAACAAATTTGAAAAATTGAATGCAAATCAATGAAGCATTTTTAAATAAAGTTGCAATAAAAAAATTGTGTACACATTTATTTTTGAAGACTAAAAATTGTTTGTACTACTATTTTTTCAAAATACTTCTCATTTTTGGCTGCAGTACTACCTTATCTCCGGCTTTTGTTTTTTTTTATTTATGTGTAGAAAAATGAAAACTGTCAAATTTCCAAAATCGAGAGAGAATCCTCTCATTTCAAAGAAAAGGACGCGAACGATTTTGTGCGAAAAGATGAAAAACGTCAAAGTTTGGCTTGAAAAGAAACAACCGCTGTTTTTTTTTTGGTGCAAACTCATAGGATGTCATCATTTGACAGTTTTCATTTTTTTACCAGCTGAAATTCTGTGTGAAGAAAAATGAACGAAAGTACATTTTTCTTTCGTTCATCTTTTTACCATTTTCGCAGTACGCGAACGCGTTTGTGTAGTTTTGCACGAAAGTTTATGTAAATTTACGTTTGCATATTAGTTCGCGAACAGACCTAGTAGTCTCTATCCGACACGGGACACAACGTATACTGGCTTCTATAAATAAAAAGATCCTGCTAGCATTTTCGGATTGTTCAGCCTGATTCGCATTGTAGCCTCCTACCAATATTTCATCCTTATTACTCGTGGCGTTTTAGTTGATCGACTCTTGTCGTTATTTGAATCGCAGCGGTTTTGTGACGTTGTAGTGTTGGTATTAAGAGAGCGAAACGCTTCGAGTGTAACTTTGTTTATATTCCACATGCTTTCCACAGAAAAACTGACACAAAACCAACGCGACTCAAATAACTACCAGAGTAGATCAACTAAAACGCCACTCCAAATAGGGGTGATTAATTTACTATTTTCTACAGACCTATTGACTTAACTTTCAATTTCAACCCAAAATATGAAACAGTATTTTTCGCTGCTCAGTCGCAGGAGGGGTTTGGTTATTGTAATTAAAAAATTGTATAAATTCAAAAACATATTTCAAGTTTGTTATATACAGTGGCCGAAATAAGTATAAAGACAGTAATTCTCAAACTCTTCAATTTGGCTTGTAGGCTTAGCGCCTAAATATATGCAACAAAATTGTTCAATAAATGTTTGGAGAATTAATTTTCTCTTAACTCCAAAAAAAAATTGTACCGTTATCGGTCATATCGTGTTAGAAAGAGACTGATTTGTCTTTTCTAATAAAAAAATTGTGAAAAAGTTGCGAAATAAGTATAAAGACACTTCGGTTATCCAAAAGTATTCCAATTTTATAGCAATTTTTTTTAAATAAAAAGAGTGAAAAACAATAAAAGGTAAATTGTTTCGCTTGTTGGCACAAAAATTGTTATCAATAAATTGTTATCATTAAACTATTAAGCCATGCCTCGCGGAACTCATTTGACAACAGTAGAAAGGGCAATTATTACGACTCATAAGGAGCACGGCTTATCCAACCGATCCATTGCCAGGAAAATTGGACGATCTCTTTCCGTCGTATGTAATTTTTTAAATTTGGGCCAAAATTATAGCACTGCAAGAAGATCTGGTCGACCAAGCCTCTTGACCTCACGCAACAAAAAAACGATTTACCACGAAGCAAGGCGTAATAAGCTGAATGCTGGCCAGATAAAGCGCAAGTTGGATCTCCCAGTGACGGTAAGAAGAGTGGAGCAAGTGTTGAAGGCAAATCATAACCTTCGTTACACGAAAATGACGAAAAAACCCAACCTGCAACAGCATCATAAAGAAGCAAGGTTAAGATTTGCAAGAAGTCACATGGCTTGGACCAGGGAGTGGGAATCCGTTATTTTTAGTGATGAAAAGAAATTTAATTTGGATGGTCCGGACGGTTTTAGCTTTTATTGGCGTGATTTGAGGGACGAAAAAGCAATAAAAATGAGTCGGCACTCTGGAGGCGGAAGTTTGATGGTTTGGGGTGCCTTTGGTTTTCATGGTAAAATCCCCTTGATGTTCGTTCAACCTAGAATGAATGGTGAAAAATATAGGGAGATGTTGGAATATGCTTTGGATGCATTTGGAGACATTCCAGCGGGTGAAAATTTTATTTTTCAACAGCACAATGCTCCTATTCATAATGCCAGTACGGTCCGCGAATGGTTTGAAAGGAGTCAAATTCAGTGTTTACCATGGCCTTCGTGTAGTCCTGACCTTAACCCAATCGAAAATTTGTGGGGTATTATGGCAAGAAACCTTTATTCAAATGGGAAGCAGTACAGAAATCTGGAAGAGCTTAAAAGAGGAATAACACAGACATGGTCTGAGATCACCGAAGAAGTCCTACAAAACTTGATAAATTCTATGCCTAATAGAATTTTCCAAGTTATTGAAAATCAAGGAGGTTGTACAAAGTACTAACTTTCAGGTTGATAGGTACAACCAAAAAATTCGGTGTTTAAATGCTTTTAAATATTGACTGTCTTTATACTTATTTCGCAGGAAAATTAAACGTTTTTGGAATTCCCTAAAGGTGAACCTCAAAAACTAGCCTTTGTGGTGATAAATATTTTCTTTTTTCGTTTCATTATTTACTGAATAAAATAAACTTACTATCTACGATAAAATAAACTTATAATTTCTATTATTTTTGTACTTAAATCCAACCGAGCATTGAAGTTGAGTGTGTCTTTATACTTATTTCGGTCACTGTATCTGTGGAAAATATAACTTCATGTGAGTACATAATAGTTTATACAGATATAGATTTACTACGCACTATCTCTACATTAGTAGGATACTTTTACCTGCCCTAGAAGGGACTAGTAGTAGTGGTTGTAGTGGTTAGTAGTAGTTTTAGTTTATCTAGCAATATTTAGCTATTGTATTGTAATACAAAGAATGTTTAAACCAGTAGTATAAAACACTAACCTCCAGTTTCACAGTAGTAGTTTAAACTCCACTTTTGGTTTAAACTTCAGTTCAGCAATTTATTCGGTTTCACAGTTTCGTACCTTAAACTGAGTTCAATTTGAAGTTTAAGTTAAACGACTGTATTCTGCTGTTTAAACCGTTTAAATTTGGAAACACTTTATTAGGGGGATCAAATTGTGAAATATTTCGAAAGCGAAAAGGGTATTTTTCCTTAAACGTGCAGACCATATGTGATCCAAAGCTCAAAATAATGGACATAGTTGCAAGGTGGCCTGGATCAAGTCATGATTCCACAATTTTCAACAATTCAAGAATCTGTTCTAGATTTGAAAATGAAGAATTTGGAAATCATGTTATAGTGATAGCAGACAGTGGCTACCAATGCAGACGCTGTATCATAACTCCTTTACGTAGTTGCAACAATCCACAAGAAACATTGAACAATGAATCTCAAATTCGAACATGAAATTGTGTTATGGCGTATGGAAGAGCTTTCCTATATTCTATATTCTTGACACCTTGCATAGAGGAAAAAACCGCAGACAAATACAATGGTGTGGCAATAATTCAACGAGATTTAAGCTAAAGCGCGTGTTGAAAGGAGGTAGCTTCACACTACCACGCTTCGTATATTCCTTTCTTTAATTTGGCAAACGCCAAAAGAACTAACAATAGATGACGGAAGAGCAAAAAAATAAAGGAAAACTTTAAGTGGCTATAAATCCGGGATTTACGTAGGTTCTGTGTTCCGCTACCTGTGGTACAGGTAGCGGAACACAGGTAGGTTATGAGCCAAGATGCAAATGAATTTCCAATTCTATATTCGACAGTTGACTTATGAATACTCCGATTTTATTGTCAAAACGAGAATAAAAAATACATAACGTCACATTACGTAATAAGAACGAAAAATGCTGCCAGCTTCGATTCATTTAATCAAGTTAAACGAAGTTCAACTGAACTGAAGTTCAGATTTCACTGTGAAACCGGACGAGTTAAACCAAAAATTTGAACTCAGTTTAAGGTTCAGTTGAACTCAAGTTTCAACCTTCACTGTGAAACTGGCCATAAGGGAATCTAATCATAGTTGGTCTTAACATAATTTACAACATTTTGCTTGAAATTTAAAAGTCGATTCTCTAACTTCAATTCATTAGGTAGCTCGTGGCTGCAAAACCGTGGATAATTGCGTGTGGCCAATCAAAAGCAGAGCTACCACTGAGCAGTGGCGGGTCGCGGCGAGCATTGTTACGAGAGAGAGGGCGAGAGCCATTATCCTGACCTTTTCTCCTTTCAAGGCTCCTGGACCTGATGGCATCTATCCCATACTCTTGCAAAAGGGTATCGAGATTTTGCTCACACTGCTAACTAGAATCTACAGAGCTAGCGTGGCTCTGCGACATATTCCTTTGGACTGGAGAAGAGCTAGGGCGGTTTTCATTCCCAAACCGGGAAAGGCCGCCTATGATCTTCCCAAAAGCTTCAGGACTATTAGCCTTTCATCATTTCTGTTAAAGGGCCTTGAAAAACTGATTGACGTACGGCTTAAGAGCATTCCAGCTTCGCTGGGTATTCATGATAGCCAACACGCCTATCAAAAAGGCAAGTCCACTGAGACGGCATTAACGGATCTGACGGCCAGAGTGCGTAGGGCGCTCGACCGCAAGAACTATGCTCTTTCTGTCTTCATGGATATTGAGGATGCCTTTGACAATCCCACCTTTTGCAGAATTGAGTCTGCCTTAACACTGAAGGGCGTCGATTCTACAACTGTGGAATGGATCCTGGAAATAGTGTTGGGAGTTGATGCCGCGAGCAAGCCCTGTCAGTCAACCCCGCGAAGACTGAGATGATGCTGTTCACGAGTAGAAGGGCAATACCTCAAGTGAGGTGGCCTTACTTCCAGGGCACTCAACTAAAGCTATCAAGCAAGGTTAAGTATCTGGGTATTGTGTTAGATCCAAAGCTTAACTTTTCTGAACATTTGGTTGCTAGGATTTCGAAGGCAACTATGGCAGTGCCGTAGGCTGGTTCACTGGATTTACACGTGCATCGTTAGGCCATACCTTATGTATGGTGCGATTGTATGGTGGGCTAGAGCTCACATCCTCAAACGTCATCTGTCGAAGCTACAGCACCTTGCGTGCTTATGCATTACAGGTGCGATGAGAGGAACTCCCACTGCTGCTATGGAAGTGTTGCTCTGTTTACCTCCCTTGCAGTTCCTTGCTGAGAGTGAGGCCAGAAAATCACTATACCGTATGTGTGTAGTATTTGGACGGCAAATCAATCTCGGCGATGGGGCCAGAGGTGCTAGGTACAGAGCTCTCTATGACAGCCTACCTGGCCATCGGGGAGGAGCACTTGACACTGTGTGCATGAAGCAAGTCTTTGAGCGCCGTTTTCAGGTCATCCTTCCTGAACGGCAGGAATGGAACAGTGAGGGGTGGAATGGCTTTAAGCCGGGTGATGTCATCGTCTATACCGATGGCTCACTCATTGACGGTATCTCCGGAGCCGGGGTCTACTCTAGAGACTGTCGGATAAATCTATCTGCAGCCTTGGGTAGACAAACAACTGTTTTTCAGGCAGAAATCTTTGCAATTGCTACTGCCGCAAATATCCTGTTAAGGAGAAGGATTAAGGGTAAAACCTTATACATCTGCTCAGATAGCCAAGCCGCTATCAAAGCCTGTTCGGCTGGTTCTCTCCACTGAAAAATAGTTGAGGAAACCATGGTTAAGCTTAACCGTCTGGGTAGATGTAACTCGGTATCACTTGCCTGGGTTCCTGGGCACACAGGTATCGATGGTAATGAAAGAGCGGATGATCTGGCCAGGAAGGGCTCTTCAACAGCCTTCATTGGCCCACAACCATCTATAGGATGCTGCTCATCCGTCCACAAACGTGAAATGGATTCGGCTCTACGCCAACAACATTCCGAATACTGGCATGACCTGGTCTCATGCAGGTATTCGAAGAAGCTAGTGGACGGTCCGAAAATCAGCAGAGCTAAGTTTTTGCTTGGACTAAACAGGAAAGACTTGAGACCCTTGATTGGTCTCGTCACCGGTTTCAGTCCTCTTAACGAGCACCTCAAAACCATCCACATTAGGAGCTCGGGCCTATGTGAGTGCTGCCTGGAGGCGGATGAAACGGTATCTCACTTCATCTGTGAATGTCCGGCTTTCGCCAGAACCAGGCTCACCACTATAGGCAAACAATTCGTCAACGAAGATGAGATGGGGGACATTGAACTTGCTAATATTCTTCGCTTTGCCAAGGCTACTGGTAGGTTCTCCCTCACTGTATCTTACTAATCGCCAATAACCAGCGAGCGGGCAGCTATGCTGAAGTACAATGGACCAATAGGTCTAAGTGCTTGTCATCTACTGATGACCCCACTGCACATACAATACAATACAATACTAGGTAGCTCGTTGAACATTTTAAAGCCTTTATAAAAAAAACTGTATTCTGTGCTTTTACTGTTGTAAAGTATGGAAGACGGAAGTTATTTCTGTTACGGACATTATAGTTATGTACACTACCGACATATATTATTTTATCACAGAGGTATCTGTGTAACAAATCATTTTTCATTTTAAACTCAAACAACAACACATTCATAATCGTCCTTTGTCGCACACTCAACCATTTCAGCACATTCAACATGTTCACCATTGGAGTCAGCCAGTGGCATTTTTAAATTATGCGCATCGCTCTATTTTGTAACCTTTGCAGTCTATCCAACATAGCATTGTTCGCGAAATATATAATTGCACAACAGTACCGTAAACCGGGGTTACTTTGCACCGTTTTTTTCACTATTATTAGAAAACCTCTTAAAAATGGTAGACAATTTTTCTTTTTGTTTTTTTTTTTATTTCATTAATAAGATATGAAATAATGCATTTATGCTTTAAAAACTATTTAAATAATAGTAAAAATATTTTTATTTTATTTTTGAAAAGTGGAGCAAAGTTGTTAAGGGAAGGGGTTACTTTGCTCCGTTCTACATTTTCTATCATTGTGCTTTTATTTGAAATGTTGGAGCAATGCTATTCATACAGTTTATTAAAAATGCTCCAAAGATCATTTCTGTGAAAAAAATAACTTAAACCAAAACGTACTTTTTTTTACAAGAAAAAAACAAAACTTCATATATTTTTGCAAATTTTCTACCTGAAAAAAACACACAATTAGGTCGTTCCTCTTCGGACTCTTATGGTTGAATGAAAATTAAACGTAGATGTGCAGTTGCACATGATTTTGCACATACATAAACATTATTTTTTTTTTTTTTAAATAAAACCCTTGCCCAAGGGCAGGCACTACGACCTGAAAAGATCTTTTGTGCCACAAGGTTGCCTTTACGCCAAACGGCGACTGACTTCCCTAATGAAACTCAGCACGTCTTTGGTGGTAGAGTTGCGAAGCTCTGCCAGTGATAACATCTCTCTGTGGAGAAGGCGTCGTCTCAACCAATGTAGGGCATTCACAGAGTATGTGTTCTGAGGTCTCCTCGTCCTCCATGCAGAATCTACATTCTGGCGTTGGACATAGGTTCATTTTGTTGAGATGATATCTCAGACCGCAGTGGCCAGTGAGAAAGTAAACCAGCAATCTAATGCTTTCCTTATTTAGTGTAAGGATTTCCTTATAGGAGTAGGGCTTAATCAAGCGTTTAGACTGTCTCAGACCAGGGGCGCTTAGCCAATGTTCAAGGCGAGTCTGTTGCTCCCAATCTTTGACAAGCCCTAGAGCAGTAGTCCAGTTGACACTGCAGTACGGTTCTGGACCGACAAAAGCGGCTTCAGAGCCAGCTCTGGCGAGCTTATCTGCAGCTTCATTCCCTACAAAACCTCGGTGGCAAGGCACCACATAAAATATTATGTTACAGTTAGACCGGTGAGCAAAACTCAACAAGTCTGAACATGAAACGAATATTAAACTCTTTATGACAATGGCGCAAAGTTACACCCGCTGGCGCAATGTTACACCCGCTGGCGCAAAGTTACACCCGCTGGCGCAAACTAACCCCGGTTTACGGTATTCGAAATGTGGCTTGATTATTGTATTATATACATTTATTGCATATATAATTGACATTTTATTTCGTATTCTACCAAAAAACCCAATTTTTTTACCAATTTTCTTTGCTATGTATGCAATATGACCCTTAAAATTTAAAATCTCATCAATCATAATACCCAGATATTATATTTCACTAACAATTTCAACTGATTCGTCATTGATCACTATCCTACTATTAGACAACCCATTGATAAACATGCACTTCGTCTTGCTTATATTTAAGCTTAATTTGTTCATCTGGAACCATTTATGCAGTTCTTTTAAATCACTGTTAATCTGTTCGATACATTCTTCGAAATTATTACACGAAACATATAAGAGACCATCGTCAGCGAAAAGTTGTAATAGTGAGCACTTGACAACTTTTGGCATTTCATTAATATAGATTATAAAAAGCAAAGCCCCCAGAACCGATCCCTATGGCACACCCAAGACTAGCCTCCGAGACTGCATCATCTACCCTTGTCCTCTGTGTGCGTCCTTGCAAATATGACTCGACCCACCTTAATTCATTCTTTATTTTATTTCCATATTTATTAAGCTTATCTATTTCTATTAGGAAGTCGCTGTCGATTGTCTCGAATGCTCGTCTCAGATCGATAAAGACTGCCGCAATTTTATTTTTTGAGTGAACTTCATTTTTCCACTCCGCCGAGATGAGATTTATTAGCGACTCACAGCTATATCTACCTCTAAACCCCGATTGGCACTCCGCGAATAGATGATTTTCCTCCATATATTTTTGAAGCTGCTGCTGCACAGTTTTCTCCAAGATTTTCGCTTCGTTGAGCAGCATATTGATTGGACGAAAGTCTGCTGGTTTCTTAGGATTCTTCGATTTTTCTATTGCGACAACTATAGACTCTTTCCATGTTTCTGGGAAAATTCCATCTGCCATTGACTTATTTATAATTCCGCACAATTTCGGACCAATACTGCCCATAACATCGCTAAGCATTTTCACACTTAACATTAGGATCATTTTTATTTTTCATATTTCTTAAAACGACCCTAAGCTCATTTAGTGTTATTTCTTTAAATTTAAAAGTTTTGTTCACTGGCTGAATTACGTTCACATATTGAATACTGGGAATAGCATTATTTAATTCACACACACTGTTAACAAAGAAAACATTAAATTTGCTCCACAACGTTTTATAATCGTTCACCAAGACATTTTCAAAAAAAAAAACGCCTTTTATTGTACTTTTCTGTTTATGCAACACAAGTGTTTTTATAGCACTCGACATCGATTTTTGATCTCTAGCTGATTGAATTTTTTGTGAAACATATTCACTTTTTGCCCTATCAAGTGCTGATTTAAAATTGTTCCTAGCTAATCTGTTGTTTTGCCAGTCATTTTGGGAATTTGTATGGCCATTCTATATTACCATTACCATAGAATTCGTTCCTAACTCAAAAACGACAGAAGTGGCGTATGGAACAAAACAATTCTCAGGCGACGAACTGTGGATCATAATAATATATCGTGGAAATGATGTTTGTGGCTCCGTTGATGGTTCCAAGACTCGACTGAATATGACTTGAGCTTATTTAAGTGGTCTACGTCTATGATAATAAAGAAATTTACGCTAGTAGTCATATTTGTTATTTTGGAAGTCAACGGCTTACCTTGTTTCTTTTTATAAGTCCAAAATGCAAAAAAAAATCTTCCTTTAGTAATTGTACTACGAGTAATAAACTTTGGTTTACTAGCGCGCAGCCAAATTTATTTTATTTTCTTTTGTCTCGATACTTGAAGACACACTAAAAGCGATCCTCTCTACGGTTGCTGGTAAAATGAGACTGTGTGTAAGCGCAACATGCCGAAAGACCCAGTCAGAGCAATTAAAAAAAGCGCGTTTACCAACTACAGTGGAGATTTAAAAGTTTCTCAATGAAACTGTGGCGCTTTAAGGAAGTGACGGAAGCTTGATCTAGCTAAAGTTACTTTTTTAAGCAAAAGTTTGGATTAGATTTGAATATTCAATTTTTTTTGCTATATATGTACCTATTTTTTTTTTTTTTTTTTTGTGTACAAGGTCCAACCTTTGTTTGGGCTTTCAAGGCTATCATTTTGGCGTTTTTCAAGGATACCATTTATGTAGAAAAGGAATGGTAAGTATGACGTCACACATAGTATACCTACATACTAACTTTTTAAAAATCTTCTTATTTTAGATTGGAGGATGGGGTCTGCTAGTATGTGGGAGAGGGTTTCAAAAATTCCTTTCTGAGGACTTTAGTCCTTGAAGTAGCCAATAGATGTCAGTTTATAGGAGAATTAACAATAATCAGTAATATATATATGTTTTAAAGTATGAATTCTGTTTTGAAATACCAGACGATCATAAACCTGATAAAGGCAGACAGGTGTTTTATATTTTCTTATGTTTACAAGTGCTCGCCGTCATATGCGGTTTGATAATATAGTAAAAAAAGCTGGTGGTTATCATTTAAAATTAATAATATTTGCAATAAGCTGAAAAAAAGAAACAATTCAAATCTTTTTCTCCCTTAACCCTACTGGTCCGCCTGTAGCGTTCGCCGATTCGACCTCAGAAAATAATGGCAGGCCTCCCGATTTTGAATAAATTCATCGTTGAGGCCAATGAAATGCTGGTGTTGCTGCATTTGTGTGATCCAGGGGTTTTTAGGGCTGCCTCTCTTTAATTTTCTTAATATTGCCTTTTTGACAGGGTTCGTATAGAATCTCTCCTTTGAACATGACTCCTGCCGTGATGCGAAGCATCTTCATCTCAGCTTTGCCCTCATACTTTTTTACGCTGTCCAACATTGTGAATCGTATGTAAACGGTTGGCGCACTCCTTCGGTATAGAGTATTCATTTCAACTTAGGGCGCATTTTTCGATCACAGAAGAAGGCTGAGTTTTCCCGTCACTTCATCCACGAAACGCTTACGGGATGCCTAATGTCATCATCACAGCTTGCTTCGCTATTGATCATAGATCTCAGATATTTGAACTTTTCGCACTTGGAGAACACTCCCCCTTCCCCTGGGTGAAACTTTCCACCCATACATCAAGTTCTCGTTGCAGCGACGTTTGATCTTCGCTCATGATGGCTCCATCGTCGGCAAAGAATAACTGATGCACTTTGGAGTCCGTCACTTTTTCAAGCAGATAATCAAGGGCTTAAGACTCTTCCCTGGTGTAAACAGACTTTGATTGTGAGGTCTTCGGTGACTGCAGCGGGGCATCTTACTTTTTTTTTAAATAAGTGTGCGCCAATGAGGATTCTTTTGCTGTAATAGATACTGACTTCACCCCCTTGGGGTCGTATTCCATTGCCTACTATTACGAGCTAGAACCAGGAAGAAGTAGAATGATGGGTTAGATTGGTTTGTGCATTGGGTAGGGTTTTTTTTTCTTCGCAGGTGGTAGAGTTGTTAAAAAAGCAGTTAAGTTAGTACTGCAGTTAAATGAACTTAAAGACTTATTATGTAAGTCTATTAACTTAAAGAATTTAACTGCAAAACAACATTCAGCAGTCATTTTGAAGATTGTGAATGGGCAGTTAAAAAAAGCAGTCAATTGACTGTAAGTTAAAAGAATGCAGTACTTTTTGACTTGTTGCATTCTTTAAGTTAGTTGTAAGTCTTTTAAAGTCTTCTTTTTTTTGCAGCCAGTAAGTCTTTTGACTGCATTCATTTAACTGTAAGTCTTTTGAATGCATTAAGTCTTTTGACTGGTTTTAAGTCGTTCGACTGCTTTAAGTCTTCTATAATATTGGATTCTTGCAAGTCCCTATTTTATATATGTATGTATATATATATGTATGTATATATATATGTATGTATATTATGTATGTATATTGTATATATATATGTATGTATATATGTTCTTTTACTAAGAGGTCCTTGCAAGAACAAAAATTGTCCTTTAATCCTGGAAAAAGGATATTTTTCAAAAATGTAATTAGAAACCGCACGGTATGATTGTGATGAACGTCATTTTGCTGAGAGGTCCTTGCAACAACAAAAATGGTCCTTTAATCCTGCAAAAAGGATTTTTTCCAAAATGTAATTAGAAACCGCACGGTATGATTGTGATGAACGCCATTTTGCTGAGAGGTCCTTGCAACAACAAAAATGGTCCTTTAATCCTGGAAAAAGGATATTTTACAAAAATGTAATTAGAAACCGCACGGTATGATTGTGATGAACGTCATTTTGCTGAGAAGTCCTTGCAACAACAAATTTAATCCTGGAAAAAGGATATTTTTCCAAAATGTAACTAGAAACCGCATAGTCTTTCTGTGTTCAAGGTTATGTTACAGGGAGATCCTTGGAGCCCCCAAAACCCCCAAAAAAGATGTTTTCTCAAAATGTCGTAAGAAACCGCGCACTATTTTGTAGTTTGTCCCTTTTCATTGATCTAAGCATGTTATTAAACCACTGATTTGCACCAGAACTGTCAACTTTTCTTTTACATTTAGGAGAGTCAACAGCCTTCTTTAAACAATTTGGCATTTCACCCAGATGTGGTGATTGGGATCATCAGTCGATTACCACAACACATCAAATCGATATGCACTTCTTACTCGATATTAACCGAGTATACCAATACCAGGGCTCTAGGTTAGAAACTTACGGCTTTAGAGGAAATCCTCAGGGAGGGGTTAAATCCCCGCTGCTATGGGTCATTGTTCTGAATGAGGTGCTTAAGCAGCTCAAGAATAGTGCCGTTAGAACAACGGCTTATGCCGACGACGTTGTGCTGTCGGCAATGGGTAAATTCCTGCTAACACTCACCGAACAAATTGAAGGTACTCTCAAAACCCTCGACACCTGGGCCAGGCACTGCCGCCTAACGGTAAATCCCCAGAAAACCAAACTGGTAATTTTCACAAATAAAAGGAAAATACCACGGTTTGTCACGCCATCTGTTGGCGGTACGTCTCTCAGAATCTCTGACAGTGCGAAGTACCTGGGACTCATACTAGACAAAAAACTAAATTGAAAAATGAATACCAATGAGAGAATCAAAGCAGCATAATTTTTTGGAAAAACCTAGGGACCATCTCCCAAAATTAAACTGTGCATGTACACGGCAATAGTAAGACCTATACTGACCTAAAGCAGTCTCGTATGGTATCAGGCAACCAATAAAGCCATCTACCTAAAGGTTCTTACGAAAGTTCAGAGACTAGCATCGGCACAACCAGTGGGATGAGGACAACTCCAACCGCAGGACTGGAGACTATCCTCAACCTGCTTCCGCTAGACATCTTTGTTCAATCAACAGCTGCCATTAGTGCCATAAGAATTTGCCAAACAGTGATCAGGAAACCAAACGAAATGGGTCATTAGACGATACTGCAGAAATACTTTGGCCATTTACCAACTACGGACTATATCACGCCATACTAAGATTTCACAAGACCTTTCTCGAGTGCCTATCCCAGCAGGGAAGAATGGATAAACAGACTCGTCTCCGGCACAAGTCATAACCGTTTTTAAGGACGGTTCAATCAGAGGTCCTGGCAGTGACAACAGCAGCCCGCGAATCTGTGGTAAGGGCAATACCACCCGAAGGCATTACCTTCTTTATCGACAGCCAGGCAGTAATAAAAGCCTTAACTGGGCAGAAATAAAATTCAAGCTTGTGAAATGCTGTCGCCAAGAACTCAAGGTTCTTTGTACTCAGCATAAGGTATCGCTCTGCTGGGTTCCGGAACATGAAGGCATTCTAGGCAACGAGAAAGCGGATGAATTAGCAAGACAGGGTTCGACAGCTGTGTCAGAACAAGCTGATCCCTCTGTACTCATTCCGCCTTGCACACTCAGGCTTGAAGCAGGAAAAGCGGATGAATTAGCAAGACAGGGTTCGACAGCTGTGTCAGAACAAGCTGATCCCTCTGTACTCATTCCGCCTTGCACACTCAGGTTTGAAGCAGGGAAAAAGGCAATAAGAAAGGCGAACCTTAGATAGACGGCGCTATACTCCATCCAATTAATAGTCAGTACAGTGAAGATAGGACGTTTGCTTCTCCCTCTGTCTATAATGCTTTACATAAAACTTGGCTCTCTTTAATGCTCTCTCAGGGTTGCCATAGCTTCCAATATTGACCGTCACATTTTTTTTTGTTCATGATTCATGGTGGCATACTTAGAGTGGCATCTCTCTGGATGGAGTATAGATACTTGCCACACCACAAGAATGCTATGGCCAACCTTCAATGGATCCAGAACCGAGAGTCTCATGAAAAAGGATAGGAAATCACTATCCACCCTCGTAGGTATATTAACGGGGCACAATACTCTGCGGTACCACATGAAGAAATTACGCTTGACGAAAGAAGAACTCCGTAGAGGCTGTGGCGACGAGGAAGCTCTGGAGGATACTACCCACTCCCTATGTCACTGCGAGGGTCTCCAACACATCAGGTACAGATTCCTGCGGAGACATTTCTTCCATGACCTAGACGAGCTCTCCAGCACACTGATAGACAGGATAATGAACTTCACCAATTCCACAGGATGGTTTGTGTCGAACAACACAGTGAGTAATTAGTCTCAGTTTTTGTAGACAGGGTTAAAAATGAGTAAAGGACTACCCTCCTCCCCCGATGGGCATCACAATGGGTTAGTATTGACCTGAGTGTGGCACTAAGCCAGGCCGCCTACTTAAGGTATCCTATACCAATACCCACGTAGTGCAAGACGCAGTTGGGAACAACCGTTCTCCGTATCTTACTACTTACTTCACTTAACGGACTCCCGACCCGTCAAGAGTCTCTGCCTGAGACACTGCAGCCTTCCATCCTCTGTGATCCCGGGCACGCTGCTTCCAGTACCCCAGACCAAGCGCTCTGGCATCCGCGATGGCTTGGTCTTTAAAACGGAGGTTCGGTCTTCCTAGCCTTATCGAACCAAGGGGCTGGAAGTCGAAGATCCTCTTGGCTGAAGCATTATTTTCCATTCGCTACATATGGCCGAGCCAATGTAGTCGACGTGATTTAGCTTTTTGGACTACATCCACATCTTGGTACAGCTCACAGAGTTCGCGGGTGTATCTTCTCCTCCATTCGCCCTCCTCGCACACAGGACCAAATATCCGATGGAGTATTTTTATGTCAAAAGAACCCAATATTAACTTCCCCCTTTCTACTTATCATCCAGCACTTGGCGCCATAAAGCAGGACTGGTAGAATTTAGGTTCGATAGACCATGCATTTTGTCTTTCGAGTGAGGAGTTTTGAAACCATTTGTTTCGCTAAACCGAAGTAGCAACGGTTTCCCAAGGTCATTCTCCGCAGGATCTCCACTAATCTGTCATTCGTGGAGTTGATGTTTACTCCTAGGTAGATGAATTCCTTAGCTACCTCGAAGTTATTGCTATCAACAGAGACGTTTTGTCCTAGGCGGTGGACAGATGTTTGTTTGTGTGTTGATAGCATGTACTTGGTCTTGTCCTCATTTACTTCAAGACCAACCAATTTCGATGTCGATATCGTCCACATACCCCAGTAGCTGGACGGATCTATTGAAGATAGTGCCTTCCATGTTGACACCTGCCCTTCGCACTATTTTCTCCAGAACAAGTTTGAAGAAGTCACATGATAGCGCATCTCCTTGCCGAAATCCGATACAAGTTTGGAATAAATCGGAAGAGCTGCTTCCAAACTGCACATTACACCGCGTGTTTTCAAGTGTCACGCTACAGAACTGCATCAGTTTTGCCTGGATCCCGAATTCGGTCATCGCCACGTAGTTCTGACGATGAATGCTATCATATGCGGCTTTAAAGTCAACGAAAAGGTGGTGGGTCTCGACTTGAAATTCACTGGTCTTTTCCAATATATGCATTAGTGTCAAAATTTGGTCTATTGTCGATCTGCCGGGCCGAAAGCCAGACTGATACGTGCCGATCAGAGTGTTGCAGAACGGCTTCAGACCTTCACACAGTACGTTGGATAGGATCTTATATGCGACATTAAGCAAGGATATGCCTCGATAGTTCTTGCAAAACATAGGATCGCCGTTTTTAAAGATGGGGCATATGGAGCTGATAGTCAAGTCATCGGGTATGCTTTCTTCCACCCATACATCATCAACCGATTTGGTGCATGTGCCTTACCAAAACATCACCTACATATTTGAAGAGCTCCGCTGGACCCTGCGGCCTTATTGTTCTTTAGCTTTCTTATAGCTAAGCCAACCTCTTCTATACTGGGTGGCGAAATCTGGCCTTCATTGACAGGTTGTGGGGGGGGGGGGGGGAGTGTTTTTTTCACACTGAGACACTTCCTCATGCTTCAGACGGCAGCGGAGGATGAGATCAACGGTGTCGTCTACCAGTTCCAGTCAGGTTGAATTATCAGTGCTATCCCTATATGAGCTACTTCGACATATTTGAATCCCAGGTCTTTAGAGATCTCAAACAATGAGCCAGGGTATTAGAAAAGAGTTGGTGACGGAGGAGTCCTAAATGGGCCAACGGCAGCGCTCATATCCCCGATTACTGACTCCGGAAAACCCGGTCCCTCGTCCTAGCGGTAAACAATGAGTTCCTTTGTCCTCCAGGTTGGGGGTTGTGCCGTCAGGGTGAATTCCCGAACACCTGAAAAATAAATAGTTAGAGAGACACCTGAAGCACTAGATAATAGATACCCTCGTATGGCCCCCAGACCCGGAACGTCTGTATCTTACAAGTTAATTTAAAAAAATAATAATATCGTCAATCATCACTCGATACCTTTCTCTATTGGTTATTGGCTGTGTGGTTATTGTTTACGCATAAACAATTTTGCGTTTTAAATTCTCACATTTTGACAATTCCATGCTAATTCATTTCAAGGCTTTTGAAGACTGTATTTGTTTCGCTTTTTAGTGCTCCAAGTGATATTGACAAGTTTCCGCTCTTCTGTCAAGTTGTTTGTTTTGTTACGTCTCGAATCAACTCGATTTTATGGTGATGAGTGGTATATGAGTGCTCAATCTTCCGTTTATTATTTATCACTGTCGCTGTAAACTATGTCATCAATTATAGGGAAACCTAGAAGTTCTTCTTTGACCAACAACAACCGAATTACCTTACTAGTATGCTTAGGCACATAGTGGATGCGTTCGTGCGTCAAGCTATACCTAATCTGATGTGTTAATGAATAGATAAAAAGCCATTAGACAAGCAGCAGTAAAAATAAATAAATATGACGCATTAACGGCCCTTACAGGACCTAAGACCTAGCTTCTTCAACCATTTGCTTGTGCGAAGTGGGAGGGATCTACAATTTTAAGCCGAACGGCAAATTTGAGAAGCTTCTCATGACATTTAATACTCTTGGATGTTTGTCAGACGTTCGCAAGAGGAGACAAGCACCAGTCAAAAATGAAGATGAATGCTTGCTGTTCTTCGTTTGGCATGTACAGTCAAAATCGCTTATAACGACATCGGTTATAACGACGTATCGGTTACAACGACCAAATTGTTAGGTCCCGAATCAGCGCCATTGTAATTCAATTGAACGACAATCGCTTATAACGACATCGCTTACAACGACCGATTTTACCCTTTTTTACATTTAATATCGGTTATAACTACTAAAATTGACGCAGCTGTTGGCGCAACTGATTCTACAACGGTAAACTGATTCTCTGTAGATGCGATGTATATAAGTTCTTAGAATCTGGGATATGTTACAGTTACCGTTTGTAGACGTTATTTTTTTGCTTTTGCGTTTATTGAGTTTGTTCTACGTTGGGGAAGTTTTACTCAGTGCAATGGGAAAATGAGTCAAAAAAGAAAAATCTGCACTAACCAATTAGATATTTTCACTTTTTTTAATAAACAGTAAACGTATATTTGTAAATGTGTATTCTTATTATTTTATGGCTCAAAATCAAAGAAAAATTAAGGAAAAAACGTAAGTATATATATACATAGCTTGATATCGGTTATAGCGACCTATCGCTTATAACGGCCAAATTCGTCAGTCCCTTGAAAGTCGTTATAACCGATTTTGACTGTATATTGCAGAGAGTCTTTATAATCTCGACGTTTTCATTCCGCAAATGGTTGCCTCGCAATATTCATTACACCTTTCGTTCATTTCGGTTTAATCCTTCGTAGAAGAGAAAGAAATTATGCTTACCCGGGTGGCGGACAACTCGTTTTTTTTTAATTCGCCGCGAATTGTAAACTTTAACCAAAGCCTTTTTTTTGTAAGAAGGTGGAAAGCATCGAAAGCCGGAGTGTGGGACTTTGACCCGAAACAAAACCACCTCTGCTGCTTTCACCAAGGCTAATACCCTATAATATGTTTGTGTTTTTTAAGGCATGTACACTGGAAAAATGTTCTGTTCTGAGTAATATTTTTTTCAGTAGTGACTTAGCGATGTGGTTGTCTGGTGCTGCCTAAGTTAAAGCGACAAATCGCTATAAGCTAAACGAAATCCAACGATCAGCCTATCCCTTTTCCATCAAGGGCACAAGCTGGTCTTTTTTCACGTAGCTAATTATATTTGGTTCTGATAAAAGATTAAGCTGGAAACCCAAAATACAAGAAAGAGTTCGGAAAGCTACGGTAGCACTCTTCTCTTCAAAAAAGTTATCAATAGCAAATGGGGCCTTGAACACGGGCTATACCGATATACCGATTATGTACGGTGTTGTAGTCTGTAGTGTCTTAATGCGACAAATCGTGACAAACTAAGAAAAATGCAACGTTCAGATTGTCTAGCTTAGCACTTCGCACTACCCCCTCTGCTGCAATGGGCATTCCATTAAACCTGACAACCCTTGACATCTTTTATGCAAGCAAACAACTGCTGGTGCGCAGCAAACTGGAGAGTTTCAGATCCTTCCCGAGTAACATAGACTACACCATCCCCAAGTTAGGTTTTGACCTAATCACCATCCCCTTCAGATCGTAATCGTAAAGTCGTCATAAACATTGTATATTGTAGAGGCAAACAAATAAGGTTCTATAACTCTTAAACTATTATTTAAGAAACATTTTGTTAAAACTCCTCTACCCTGCGATTTAACTTACATAGTTAACGGGCTGCTAACCTGTGGAGAGTCTTTGCGCGATCCCATGCCGGCTTCTTACAGTTGTCTGGTCTTTTAAGCGGAGGTTCGATCTTTCTTGTCGTCTCGGAACTGGGGACTGGAAGTCGAAGATCCTCGAAGATGCAGCATTATTGTCCGTTCGCTCAATGTGGCCGAGCCAATGTAGTCGACGTATTTTAACTTTTCTAACTACATCTAAATCTTGGTATAGCCCATAGAGTTCGCGGTTGAAGTAGTCATATGATAGCGCATCTCCTTGCCGGCATCTGGTTCAGGTTTGAAATAGTTCGCAAGAGCTGTTTCCACACTGCTCATTGCACCGCGTGTTTTGCAACTGGATCAGTTTTGCCGGTGTCCCGAATTCGGCAATCGTCACATACAGCTCCTGATGATAAATGCTATCATATGCGGCCTTAAAGTCGATGAAAAGATGGCTTCTATAGCGAAAAGCTGAGACCCAAACGCATATCAATTGCGTATACGCATATTTCTGGCAAATGTCGCTTTCTGATTTTCAATTTCCATTGCGGAAATTGACCCATAAATTGATTTAATTCTTCTTATTCCAACTGACATATTCCAATAAATAATAGCTGTTGTATTTCAACCAGAATCTTCCAATACACTGTTCCCCCCCGAACAGGCTACACAATTATGTATGTTATTATTTTTGTGTAGAGCTGCTCTTTTCAGTTTGTTGAATAGAGCGTAGAGATCCGGTACAGACGTAGGAGCGCTCTACCTAAAAGCATCTATACCTACACTAAAAATTTGAATTAAAAACTCTACCGTAGAGATTTTTCTCTAGGTCTTCGTGTTTTTCTCCACAGTGCAAACAATGCTTTATAGTGTTATATAGTTTCTTTTTTCAGTAACTAAGTAAGTCTATTCACAATGTACCAATTTGCAGAAGTTTAATTGCATCTTCTTCGACAGGATACCAAATTAAACGCAACCAAACCAAACACACAGCGTTTAAACAAGTAATGATTGGCTAAACCTCATTTGGCTGCCTCTCAACTGCAAGTTCTGACAAAAGAAATTTGAAACACGATTTTGCTGTAAAGACTTACCAAGTCTCGTTAAAGAAATTGTTATTGTTGGCATTTGGCATTTGGCAGAATGAGAGCATAGACCAATTGATTTTACTTCAGTTTTGTTTACAATTTCATAGTTAAGAGTCGAGTGGAATGAAATAGTGAAAAAGAAATAAACACAATGTGTGCCTGATGAGTATATTTACAAACAAATTATTGTTTCATGAGCACGCTGCTCCCACATAAAATATTTTATTTTGAAAAACGTGTTTTAAATAGCAGAGATGTGGTGAATTGGACCGATTGATTTATTTCAAAATTGTACATTTTGTATCCAGTGGTTTAAAATACTCTCATGAAATAAAAATTCTTGCATGTTTAATTAAAAAAATATTATAGCGCTTATTCGAAAATATCGTCGGAAACTGTTGCTTTGACGTTTTGTAAGTTAACAACGATTGCATGTGAGGCCGAAGACCGCCCGGGGTATGAGTCGAAGAGGTGTTGTAACGAGGCGACCGAAATTCCCCGACTGCAGCTGAACCGACTGCATTGACAGTAGCACAAAGGAATCTCAGACCACCACCACTGAACGCCCACCACCAGTAATCACCTAGGAATCATTAAATCATTTTGTGATCTTGCACTTATTTAGCGCATATTCTACTTAGTGTATTTCAATTCAAATGAATGATGATAATGATTTAATCAATGACTTTTCTATCCCCTCTCTTAAGCTAGTATTACACGATATGTTGAATGAACATACGTATGTTCACAATGATACGCTAACAATTCTCAGCAAATATGCATATGTTCGTCTGGCGTATGATGGCCTATCACACGATATGTTGAATCTGTCCCAAAGTAGCAAATTGTTTGTTGACAAAATATGCTAACAAACAGTTTGCTAACATATTTTTTCAGCACACAGAAGACCTATCACACGATATGTTGAATTCGGTTTGCTGAAAAATTTGAAGACCCGTATGATTATATGCTGAACAAATTTACACATCGCGATTTGTGCGTGTTGTATTTATCGATTTTCTGCGATTCTGGTGAAATGTACGTGTGGTCTATAAAACTGTAGTGTATAGTATAAGTTAACAAACGAAACCTAAGCTGATACCAATGTTGCCATATTCACAGTTTTAAATGTAAATTACAGTTTTTTAGACAAGCTTACAGTTTTTAAAATTACCTCGTAGTACACATTACAGTTTTTTTTTAAATTCCAATAAAAGTTTATTATATAACTATAAATAGCGGGTGGCAATGGTGCAGTAGTAGTGTATTCGCTTACGGAATGGAAGGTCGTGCGTTCGAATCCCGGCCAAGTCCATTACTTTATACCGAATACATGAAATCGTAATCTCCCTAAGTAACTTAGACACCACCCGTGGAGAAAAACCCTACAACTGCACCCAACCACTTCTTTCCTATCTCTCTATTCTTTCTAATACCAAGTAGCTTACACTGTGTTCTTAGCATTATAAGGGTACTGTAACAACAGAAAAAAATCCCTTTAGCGTAAGCAAATTATAAAAAAAAAAAAAGTTTTTTTTTTTTTTATTTCTTTAATACAAAATGAAAATGTGATTTAAATCGTAGTATGTACTATCGTATTTAAACTTGTTATTTTATTTAAAATGATTTGTTTTGTGTTATTTTTGTTTAATAAAATTAAAAAAAAAAAAAAAAAAATCTTTTCGTTTTTGAAGGTTACAGTTTTTTGGTTGAAAATACAGTTTTTTTTTTGGGTGTTTACAGTTTTATGAAAAAAAAAATCTGACAACATTGCTCAGACAAACAACGACAATAAACACGCGCAGTACCGATTCCCATGGAATGAGCAGAATTGACATGCTGACATCGTATGAACTTCCAAATTCCAAGTATGCTGACATTATGTCTGGAGTGAACCCAACGTGGTCGACAGAGTAGTATAAATATAAGTGTACAGTACAGGTATCATAAATGTTCAGTTGCTTAGATAAGGTTTTATGATTCGTTTTTTATGATTTTTTTTTTCAGTCGACTGTCCCTACTCATTGTAATGGATATACTCTGCTAATGACAAGCTGTTGTTAATGCACAGATGTTCCTAATGATGGCGTTGTAAATCCATTAAAAACACTGTCCGTCTCTTTCCTTCTCGATGTCGGCGGCGTTGCCAGTCGCTAACAACAATAGAAACACAAAAAAACACGTGTATCGAAACTTCAAAAAGATCAAAACCGTATGCTGAAAAATGTGGCGTATGCTCACGAGCCTACTTTAGCTCGTCAGCATACATCATACGAGTCAGCATACGCTGAAAATGTGTCCAAATGTTAGCAAACGGTCCCAAAAGAGTTATCACACGATATGTTCAGGTCGCCAACATACATATGCTGACTAGCCAACAAATTTGTCAACAAACAACTTTTAGCATACGTATGATGACAAAAATTTCGATATCACACGATATGTTGTGATTGGGACACATTTTTCAGCAAACATTTGCTGATTCAACATATCGTGTAATACTAGCTTTAGTAATTCCAGCTGCAATAGCGTCTTTTCAAATATCTCCTATTGTGATAATAAATTGTTTACTGTTCACCAGAATATTAGAAGTTTGAGAGAAAACTTCACAGCTCTTGTAACACATCTAGATTCCTTTGAGTGCATTCCAGATATTGTCTTTGTCTCTGAAATTTGGATCTACAACTTTGAAAAAAATGATTATGTTATTCCCGGGTTTAATTTTTTTGCTAAGACTAATGAGAATTATGCGGTGGTGTTGGGTTTTTTGTGAGTGATAAATGTAAGATTCTCGATGTTTTATGTCCTGACTTCTTAAGTGCTGATGTTATTAAAGTTTCCATTGTAATTAATAATGACGTGTATGTCTTTCTGTGTGTATTTAGACTTCATATGTTTAATGTGTCAATGTTCATAAAAGAATTTTCGGATCTCTTGGAGAAAGAAAAATCAAAAAACTTAATCATTTTGGGAGATTTTAATCTGAATATTTTGGAAAGTAGTGAGATAATTTCGAGTTATTTAGCAATGCTAGCATCTTATGGTCTGGCGTGCTTTATTAATCAGCCTACTAGAACTGCATCTGGTAGATGTTTAGATCATATTTATGGCCGTTTTAGTAATATTTGCGTAAATAATTGTGAAAAATGCGTCTTTGATTTGATGATTACCGATCATTCTATGACAGGGCTCATAGTATATGTTTCGAGTAGACCCAATGAAAACAAAACTAAAGCCTCGAGTAAGCTTATGAAAATTAACTACACACAGCTCAAAAACTATCTTTTTTACGAGTTTTGGGAAGATGTATATTCCTGCAGGGATACTTCAACTTCTTTTGCATTATTTATTGATACCCTGAAGAATCATATTGCAAATTGTTCCTCCTTTTTGCCATCTAAAGAAGTGGTAAAAGGCTTAAACCTTGGATCTCAAGGTATTTATTGAATAAAGTTAAATGCAAAAACAATCTTAGAATCAAGTGTAACAAGTACCCTAGGAATATAAGCCTTCAAAGAAAATACAAGAAACTGTGCGCTGAACTCAAAAAGGAGATTCCTCTATGTCGGGATAATTATTACCGTTTTCAGTTGAATTCTGCTAAGGGAAATTTAAAAAATGAATGGCGTGTAGTCAATAATATTTTGAACAAATCATCGTTCTCTAAAAAACCTACTATTATTCAGATTAACGACTGCGAAATTTCTGACAAACTTGTTATTGATAATGAATTCAACAGCTACTTTACTAATATATCTAGCAGCTTTCAATCATGTAATGACCAAAGGATTTGTTGTACATGTTCGTCCTCTCGTAGAAGTGCTGTACATTTTCAAACAAACAGTTTTGTTTATATGCCTATAACTCCTCTTGAGGTTTTAAAAGTTATAGGAACCCTTAAAAATTTGAATTCATGTGGTGCTGATGGCATTTCGAATATAGTGGTCAACAAATTGGATGTTACATACTGGAAGTATTAGTTAATATTTTTAATAACTGCATATTTGCTGGGGTATTCCCGGATGAGCTCAAATGTGCCGATGTTGTACCACTGTTTAAAAAAGGTTCTTCTGTTGAAGTCTCAAACTATAGGCCCATATCACTTCTTCCCGTTTTTACTAAAATCTTTGAGAAACTTATAAAAAATAGAGTAGTGAGTTTTTTTTAAATGCAACTGAGTATTTTAATCCATCTCAATTCGGATTTCAAAAAAGAAAATCGACTGAAGATGCACTACTACAGTTTTGTAGTCAAATAATGTCAAGCCTCGATAAGCAAAAGTGTACTGCAGGTTCATTTATTGAGATTACAAAAGCCTTCGACATGGTTAACCATACTTTATTGTTAAAGAAATTAGAAAGTGCTGGTTTTCGTGGATTTATGCTTAAATGGTTTAGGTCTTATCTTGAAAACAGGTCGCAAAGGGTGAAGTTAGACGACGTTAGGAGTGCAGTTCAGTTCATCAAAATGGGTGTACCGCAAGGCTCTGTTTTGGGACCAATTTTATTCTTAATCTACGAGGGCGGGTCAATAAGTCCGTGACTTTTGGAATAAAACACAGATTTTTTGATAATTTTTTTTTTTATTTTTTAACGTAGTCTCCCTTGAGCTCTATAAACTTTGTCCAACGCTTCTCCAATTTTTTTATCCCTTCCAAAAAAAATAATTTGTCGAGGTCCTCAAAATAGGCCTTTATTTGCGAGATGACTTCATCATTGGAGTCAAATCTTTTTCCACCAAGCCATTTCTTCAGGTTTGGGAACAAGAAGTAGTCGCTCGGAGCCAAATCTGGAGAATAGGGTGGATGAGGGAGCAATTCATAGCCCAATTCATGGTTTTTTGCCATGGCAACTGCACATGTGTGCACCCTTGCATTGTCTTGGTGGAAAAGAACTTTTTTCTTGGCCAAATGAGGTGGGTTTTTTTTCAAATCGTCATTGAATCGGTCCAATAAGTTGGCATAATATTGCCCATTGATTGTTCTTCCCTTTTGAAGGTAGTCAATGTGGATTATCCCGCGTGCATCCCAAAAAACAGTCGCCATAACTTTATTGGCTGACAAACCCACCTTGGCCTTCTTTGGCGCCGATTCACCCTTAGAAACCCACTGTTTTGACTGTTGTTTGGTCTCTGGTGTGTTGTGATGGATCCATGTTTCGTCCACGGTTACAAAACGGGGCAAAAACTCCTCCATATTGCGATTAAACAACGCCAAACCTTCCTGTGAAGTTGTTACACGATTGCGTTTGTGGTCGACTGTGAGCAAACGCGGCACCCATCTTGCGGAAAGCTTTCTCATGCCCAAGTGATCATTCAAAATTGAAACCACTGCGTCATGCGAGATCCCTACGGCTTCCACAATCTCTCGCACTTTCAATCTTCGGTCGGCCAACACCATATCGTGAATTTTTTCGATTGTTTCGGGTGTAGAGACCTCAACTGGGCGTCCAGGACGTTCGGCATCTTCAGTGCTTGTACGGCCACAACGAAATTCAGTAAACCACTTTTTTACCATTGAAATCGATGGTGCACAGTCCCCATAGTATTTTTCAAGCTTAGCCTTGGTCTCGGTAATGGTTTATTTTCGCAAGAAATAATGCTTAATAAGCACACGAAATTCACTTTTTTCTCCATTTTTTCCTCAAATTAGTGAGTAGTCTGATAAAAATAGCTGTCAAACACAAACTAACTGACGCAGAAAGTTTAAATTTTGACAGGAGTCAACTGACAGATGCCTGTTGACAGGAGCAGTGTTGCTGTTTCAGTAAAGAGGTCAGAAATTCAAAAAGTCACGGACTTATTGACCCGCCCTCGTATGTTAACTCACTGCTTTCACTCAATTTCAGGGGTAGACCTACGGCTTTTGCAGATGATATTGGTTTTTCTTATAGCTGTGACAGTCCTTTGGATCTGATTTCAGACATTAACTGGGATCCTAACTTGTTAAGAAACTGGTTCGGTGAACATAGTTTAGTGATAAGCTCGAAAACTAAAATAATGTTTTTCAGTTTGTCTTCTTTAAACAATTTGGACGCAAATGTTTTTTTCCATGCACCCGAATGTCAACGATATAAAATGTCAGTTTGTAATAAATGTGTATTTAGTTGTTCTTCTCCCTCCTTTTGTAGCAGTCTAATCTATAGTAATAATTGTTTTTTAATTGAAAAGATCGTTGTGAATTTAATTATCTGCGTCAAATTATTGATTCAAGAATGAATTTTATGAATCACGCAGAAGCGTTGAGAAGCTATTTCCGACTCACTCTTAGACATTTCTTTTATTTGAAAAATATCTGCTCTAAAAAACTTCTTAAAACAATTTACTATGGAATCTTTCATTCCAAGTAGCAATACGGAATTATTTACTGGGGAGGTGCGTATTTTAATAAAATACAGCCTCTGCTAACTATGCAGAAGTATGTCTTAAGGAAAATATGTCAAAAGCCGTGTAGATATCCTAGTTTTCCTCTGTTTTGTGACTTGAGTATTCTACCTGATCGTCATTTATATTGTTTTAAGGTGTTGAAGACTTTCTTTATGAGGTCTGGCAATCGTAATTTTCGTTTAATCTCTACTCATAATTTACGTGGAAATTTTCCTAACTTGTTATCTGTACCCATTGCTCGTACCACTGCTTAGCGTAATTTTTTTTCCCGTTTCATCGTATCGCTTATTTTATAAATTTCCACAGTCGATCAGGGCAATATCTGTGACTAGTATGTTCATTGAAAACGTAAAACGTTGGCCCTTTAATATTGATAATGTTAGTTTTGAATCTTTTTTTTAAGTTTTGATTTTGGGGTTTATCTCAGTCTACTGATATTCTGGTTTAACTCTAATTTTATGTCCATTCTGTTTAATTCCATTTTTGCCCTATTCGTCTTGATTTACGTTTGGTTTTTTACTTATTGCTTTTAAATATAAATTTCTTAAACTTTGTTCAATCCATCTTGTTTACAAATTTTTGTTAGATTTTTTATTTTTTTTTATTTTTATTTTGTTTTTGTTTCTATAGTGTAGGGTCACCCCACCCAAATAATTTAATTTAATTTTATACCGTTAAAGCATCTGATGTGGCATTTAATATTTTTTTTTCATACTTTATATGGAAAAATATAGAATGTCTTCAACTTTCTTATTATGTATGTATATACTAAATATTGTAACTTGTCATTTGAACACTGTTAATTTTAAAACAATAAGAAATAAACTTAATAACTTAACTAACTTAATAACTTAAATCACCCGAAATGCCATTCGGATAGATTGGTCACTCACTGATTTTGGGAATACCACGATCTAAAGCTTTCGGGCAATCGCAAGATAGACCCACCAAATTGTTGGAGTTGGTGTCGTCGACCTAGGTCAGATCCGCCGTCCAGACCACGTCAGGAGTTCGTATTGTGACCACATGCAATCCACCGGTCCCAAATCCTAGTACGGGAAGAATCCAGCCCTAGGAGGAGTAGGTGTCGTTAACCTATCCGCCGAGACAGATTTGTGACGGCCCGGCGAGGAGGCCTTGGTCTGATTTACAGAATGGTTTGACCTGTCCAGCACGCTGACGTATTCCCATCCTAACCCCAACCGTATCCTCGGTTTCTCCGATTAAGTATTGTTATCCGTAACAAATAAAGTTGGAAATAAAATCTATTTCTGGATTCTACAGCTGTTGTACTCCGCCCGAAGTTTTTCGATTTTCTTTGGGGGAAACCCTGGCACCGAAGAGCATATCTCGGCCCCAAGCAAAAAGCACATCATACTGTCCAGAGTTGTACACCCATCTACCCGCGAAGCCATCTACTCCTAATCCAATAGTGAACCCAATCCCAAGGGGTTGCAGTAGTACAGCATGCCCTATGTCCATGGACATTATCTGTTTGCAAGCAAGACATCATAATGACCATGGACATTATGTCAGTTTCGGACGCGAAGAATCAGGTTTTAGTTAAATTTAATTAAAAAAATTGCCTACGAAGTGGATACAATACCAGGCACCAAAACGAGCCCGTCGCGATCCTTTTTTTTTAAATGTACGCGCAGTAAAGGGATTTTTTTAATACTCTTATAATGTATTAGGAAGATTTGCTTTAATGACAGAAGACAGCATTGCGTTTTGGGAGCATTAAATTCCTTTCTATTAGTTATACCCCACTGAGTTATGCTGTAGTGGTGGCGATGGTGTAGAGGGTAGTGTGTTGGCTTGTGACCCGTGCAGTGCATGTTCAATCCCCATAAGGAACAAGAACATACGCCACCCATTACAGGAGAGAAACGGATAACACCTTGTTTCTCCAACCTCTACACCAAAAAGAGGATTTCTGCCTATTAGTACAATGGACCATAACCGAGTCTAAGTGCTCTGGGATTTGGATTTCCGATTTGTATCACAAATAAAAAGAAAGAAAAAGAAAGAAGAGTTATGCTGTCAAGATCGCAATTTAAAGAGCTTAACATACGTTGCCGTTCCAGTTCCAGACCCGAATATGAGGGGCGTGAACCAAGAAACGAATATGAGAAGCTGAGGGTACTGTCATTAGCGAAGGAGTAGATTGGATTAGAAGTAATCGACACGAGATCATTTATAAAAATGGGAAAGAGAGTTGGAGACAAAATAGAGCCTTGGGGAACGCCAACTGTTGCAGACTTGAAACCGTTCAAAACAACTTGAATTAAACGGTCCGAAAGGTAATTTCTAATCCGTTGAAGAAAAGCGCAAAGTTCTTACTTTCACCACCCTGGTGAAGAGATTGGTTCCACTTTTCGGTTCGATAAGTCATCAAATCACCAGTGGACCTGTGCTGCGAAAACCACACTGCCGGTCATTAAGAAGTTTGCGGGATTCAAGATATTTCATGAGCTGACGGTTTATCAGCGTTTTCATGACCTCATAAAGAAGTGACGTTAATGCAATTGGTCGGTAGGAGGAGGAAGAAGAAGATTCGCTTTTTTTAGGAACGGGCTGGACAAATACTGTTTTCCATCTTCTCGGGAAGAGCCCTGAAGAAAATAATAGATAGAAAAGCTAACGCAATGTTTTGCCAGCGACGAAGAACACCTCTTCAGAACGATAGGGGAAATACCATCCATGGTCCCATGAATTATTCTACGCGCTCGATTACAGGGGGAGATAAAGAACAATCTCGGACCATTGAGCTAGTTTCAAAGTGGGCAGCAAGTAGGTTGTCTCTGTAAAGCTGACAGCTAGAATGCCATTGTTAAAGAGTGTCGGGATAGAGGACGAAGCCCGATGTTTTCAACAAACGACCTCAAAATTTGTTACTACCCGTGGGACTTTGTAGTATTTTTTGCCTCAACTTTTGGTCGTAGGAGATTTTGACACGATTGAAGTGGGAATTGCATGCATTTCTGGCTCATTGAAATTTTTTTCATCTTTCCTCAGATGGCTTGGCCTTATATGACCGAATGCTTACCTCTTTTAACCTGATAGCCTCTTTGCAGTTCGAGTCAAACCACATCTTTATCTTGGGCTCGATACTTTTTCTTCTGTTAGGGATGAAAGATTGTATGCCCAGCTGAATTATGTTTGTTACCATATCAGCAGCAACATCCACGTCGCTGTCGAGGAAGCACAGCGACCAGTTAAAACTCTTAGGCTGAAAACACGGATAAACATTTTTTTTTTATTTCAACACACATCAAGCGAAACAGAATGTAACAAAACAAAACGTTTTGTTTTCTTGCTTCAATTGATGTGTGTTGAAATAAAACAAAATTGAATTCGCGACTTGCTTTTAGTGTTATTCAACATGTGGTCGGACTCAGACTATTTCTATCCACAGCTTATCAATAGTAACTTTAATAGCATGTTCCTTATCTTTATAATTATAGATAGTGCTTCTTGCCTCAATTAAAAAAAACAAATTTTCTCCATCGACGTCCATATTTGTTAAAATTAGCGCACAGAGTAAACCAGAGTATATCCATATAATGAGTAGGGGCACTCTCATATTTTTAACTGAAGGGTTATTCTAGAGGTTCATAATTAGGTGTAATCATTAACAAAAATAATAAGAGAAACCAGCCATAAACCATTTTAAAAATAAATTAGGTACCACTGCACGTAGTGAAAAGGATCAAGTCATGCGTATTTAAAAAAGTATTAAGAAAAACCACACAATGTTTTGCAGAAAACAGGAAGGAGGGCACAAACTGACGTTGGCAACATACATTGTTAAGAAGAAATCTTAAACACCCAGGTGAGTGATACCGCAACATCATATCTTCTGGAACTGAACCCATAATATCAAACACCATGAACTTAGTTTTGGCACTGATTACTAGTTTATGCAACTTAAACCATCTTCGTAGTATTTCTAGATCAGAGTTCATATCTACAAATAAGTCAACATAATTATTGTTGGAGTAGGATAACGCAGTATCGTCGGCGAAAGCTGTAATTCTGCCCTTGAACGATTGAACAAATAGCGAATTTACAAAAATCAAGAATAAAATTGGGCCCAGAACGGAACCATGCGGAACACCATTGTTTATAAAGATTACTGAGCCTAGGACGCATTTTATTTTCACCCTTTGCTTGCGGTTACGCAGATAAGACGCAAACCACGAATGAATCGATCCCCTGAACCCTGCGTAAACAATTTGCTACGCAACAGCTTATGATCTACAGTATGAAATGCCTTAGTAATGTCAATAAATAGAGCAGCAGAAGTTTTAGAGTCGTTCAGGCTATTATAGATTTCGCCGCACAGTTTCAATAAGGCTTCTTCGGTAGATCTTCCGCTTCTAAAACCGAGCTGAAACTCACTTAAACAATTTGTTTTACCAAGAAATGACAGCATTCTAGATTTAACACCCTTTTCAAAATTTTTTGAAAAAGTAGATAAAAGAGAAATAGGACGGTAGTTGTTTAAAACTGTTGTATCTCCTTTTTTATGAAGTGGAACTATGACCGATGTTTTGAGTGAATCTGGGAAGATACCTTTTTCAATACTTAGGTTAAATATAAAGGAAAGAACATCTGATATTAGTAATGATATATTTTTAAGAATTCTACTTGATATACCATCGTAAGAAGATGAGTTGGAAGATTTTAGAGCGCATATAATTTTATGAATTTCAAACGGTGTGAAACTTTCAAAAAAAAAACTGTGCATTTGAAATACCTCCTGCTGGATTGTGCGGTCAAATTGACCGGAAGAGTTATTTAGCAATGATAAATCCTGAATAGTTCCTGAGACGTTGGCAAAATAATCATTAAAAAGGTTAGCAATCCCTAGAGTTTTAGTTACATGCATATTATCTCTGCTTAAGACTATGTCAGCGTTAGGTTTCTTTCTATTTAAAATCACGTCAACGACTTCCCATTCCTTTTTTGAGTTGCCAATATTTTCAGACAGCTTACTACTGAAGTAAGTATCCCTACGGAGAGGTATTTAGGTTCTTAGTTCGTCACATATTTTTTTATATAACCTTTTCAGTCTAATATTGTTCGGATGTTTGGCTACACGAATACATAGTTGATTTTTCTTTCTAAAGTCATCCAAGGTTTGATACATATAAATTTGTTGTTTTTTTTCTTTATTTTTTGGCTGCAATTTGAAATCTGAAACTGCAGTGTTCTCAAAAACAAATCAAACGCAATAAAAGGGTCGTCTAAACTGTAGATTTCATCCCAAAATTCAAAAGTTAATGCTCTACTTAAAGCAACAAAATCAATTTTTAGAATATCTTTAACAGCAGACTGCTTAGATCTGAAGACAGCACTATTAAGTTGAAGACTTGTTAAACAATGATCAGTTAGTTTTAGATCATACACTGCTGATTTATAAGTCAAGCAGTTATTCCTGTGTAACCGTGTAAAAATATGATCTAAGCAAGTCCTAGAGTTTAAAACTACTCGAGTAGGTTGGGTCAGTAATGATTCAAGCCCATAAGAAGACAACGTTGAAAGAAATAGATCAGCATTGGGCGAATGTGATAGAATATCTATGTTAAAGTCTCCCAAAAGAACAAGGTTTTTACAAGTTTGCTTTTTGAGAAAGTCGGAAAATTCTTCCATAAACACCTTTATAGAACACAGGTGGCAATGGTGCGATGGTAGTGTATTCACTAAAGTGATTGGCAGGTCGTGCGTTCGAATCCCGACCAGGGCCATGATTTTTATAAATTGAATACACACAACAAAAACTGATCTCCCTAAAACAATTTAGGCGCCACCTGTTGAGAAATAAAAAATCCCATCGCACCAAACTTCTTTCCTATCCTTCTATTCTTTCAGTAAGTAGCACCCAAAAATAGGCAATGAATTGCTGGGAGCTACTTGCGCAACAAACTAAATGCCTGCGCTGTGGTTTTACCATTATAAGGGTACTGTGTCCCTACAGAAAAAATAAATCCCTTTAGCGCACGCAAATTATAAAAAAAAAAAAAAAAAAAAAAAAAAAATATGTAATCTATAAATTCCAATAATAGAAAACCGGGAACAAGAAATATCGCATTTAACACTTATCAAGTCAGCACTGATCATATTAGAATTAAAAATTTCGCACGCCAAGTCGCTTCTATAAAATACTGCGATGCCACCAGATGAATAAGAATCATTGCACGTAGCAGCGAATGTAAAACTGGGTATATAAAAGTCTGAAACCTCATTATTGTATATCCATATCTCAGAAAGAAAAATCAAGTCTGGTAAATGGTTCAAAGATGCAAGATGCGAGTAAAAGGAATCAAAATTCTTTCTTAAACTGCGAATATTTTGATGTATAATGGAGAAGCCAGAGAAGTAATTATTTGAATGTTCAATACAAAGACAATTCATGTTATTAGAATTGGGAGAGTAAAAATTATTATCACTTAGATTATTATTAAGAGGATCTATAGACGAATTTATTGAATTATAATTTGACATTTATGAAAAATAAAGAAGAAGATTTACTTAAGTATTTTCTTTAGAAAGATCCTCAAAACTAACAATTTTAATTGCTTTATCGCCTTCCTTCTTTCTGATAAGCACCGACGAGTTTCTCACCCAAACATATTTGCAAATTCGGTTGTTTTTTAGTTGTTTTGCCTTATCCAATAAAGACCTTGTGTATCCGGTAAGAGAATCGTTGATAAATATTCTGTTGCTGCTACTGTTGGTTTTGCTACTGCCGCTGTTCATGCATTGGTCCTCAAAGATATTTGAAAACAAACTTAATTTGCTGCTAGGGATTTTATTAATGATTTTTTCCTTGCGTGCTAGCGAAGAAAACTTTACACACACAATGTTTGATGCAGCACTTTTTTTCGTCGTTTCTTTTGACTTCACATTTTTGACGTAGCAATCCTCAATTTCATCAGCATCGATCTTCTCTCCAACACCAACATTAATAAGTTTAATAACTTTCTCTTTAGCGTTAACATTGTTTACTTCGGGTATACCGACGATAACCACTGAACTCTTTTTTCTCTTTGTTCAAGTAAATTCACCTTCATTTCCAGAGAATCCACCTTCTTAGTAAGAGATGCGTTGTTTTCTTCTAGGTACTTAATTTTGGTAAGCGCATCGGTGTTTAACTTTTGAAGTTTCATTATTTCCCTGTATAACATGTGAAGCGTAATCGTTTGCTCCATAGAGGTGGTATTATCAAGAGAAATGAGAGATACCGAAGGGGAAGTAGAAGGTTCTTTTGGGAATCCGCAAGTTATTGAAACGGGTTGTGAGTCAATTGCTGAGACCTTAGATGGAGTAAGGGGAACACGATCAGCCAAAACTGACTTTCTCCGCTAAGAAACACAACCGTTGCACTTGTAACCTTGTTTGCTCTTCTCAAAAAACTCTATTTCTCTTTTTTCTAATTTAACGCACTTTGCATGAAAATATTGGGTGCAATTGCCACATGAAATATTCTGTTCGTGTCTTTCCACTTTTAAATTGCAAGTAGAACATTTCATTTTAAACAATTAAACAGCGTTCTTTTAATAATGTATAAACTAGTTTTTTACGATTAATTTGAGCTTTAGGCTTATTATAAAAATCAACAATTTGGGGAGGTGGTTCCCGACGCGTCTGACCCCATCAACGATTGACAACAATTAAATTTAATTTTCTGGCTTTCTGCGCTGCAAATATATCTAAAACTTCCTCAGTGTCAATCTCAATTTGTTGATGAATTCACATTACCGCCAATGCTTTTAATCTTTTTTCACCGGTAGAATTTCTTAGATAAGTTTTTAGACGTTTCATTGTCGAAAATGTTCTTTCCGGTGTACATGTTGTAACCGGTAGTGTCGCCAAAATTTTAAGAAGCTTGTGGATATCTGGAAACAGATCCTTATTGCATTCCCCAAGAGCTCTATATCTTTTTGTGTATGGCATTTTGTCTTTCATAGCATAAATTCAGCTTTTAAAGTATCCCAATCCAAAAAACATTTATAAAATTTGAAGTTTTTATACCCTATTCTAAGGGTATATTAATTTTGACGCATAGTTTGTAACATACCTTAATATTGTCCGTAGACCCCTAAAAGTTACTATATTTATGATCAGCATCGATAGTAATGTCGATCTAGCCATGTCCGTCCGTCCGTCCGTCCGTCCGTCCGTCCGTCTGTAGCCAAAAATTAGGCCTTTAAACTGGACCTAGAGAGCTGAAATTTTAACCATATACTCTCTAGGGTCCCGAAATAATCAAGTTTACGAATTTTTGAAATCCGCCCACAGACACGCCCACAAACTCAAAAAAACCAAATTTTGGAAAAAATCGAATTTTGAGCTAGAAAGCTGAAATTTTTTATATATGATCTATGACTCCTAAAACTGCTCGGGATAAAAAAATTTCAAAATCCGCCTACTGACACGCCCACAAATAAATAAAATATTTTTTTTTTACCCTATTCTAAGGGTATATTAATTTTTGAAAATCCAAAGTTTCAGCTAGGGAGCTGCAATTTATAGTATATACTCTCTATGGGCCCTTTATGCTCATGTGTAAATATTTTCAAAATCCGCCCACTGACACGCCCACAATTAATTTTTTTTTTTTGAAAATTCAAAGTTTGAGCTAGGGAGCTGAAATTTATAATATATACTGTCTAGTAGCCCTTTATTCTCATATATTAATTTTTTTTAAATCCGCCTACTGACACGCCCACAATTAAATAAAACAATTTTATTGAAACACCCAAGTTTGAGCTAGGGAGCGTTTTTTTTTGATAAAATCCTTTAAATGTTATATAACAAAATATGTAGAGCGTTCTTAACAATTCAACCATACTTAGACTTTTGTCACGCCCACTTATGAGGGATAGGAATAAGAATAGGGTATCCAACAGTTCGCCCAAGCGGACTGTAGCCCGTCCCTATGTTCTTCGTTATAATTTTGTTCGTTTTTGGCAAGGATCGATGGAATCATGGTTTTCAAATCTCATTTTAAGCTGACTTAAAAAGTCATCTAAAAGAGGAATCATTATACTTATCCTAAAATAGGTTTCAGGATCTGTTGTGCTCATGTTTTGTCTGCGCTGCTGCCTTGACACAATTCGTGGAATTTTAAGTTTTTCATCCACAACATTTACTAAGTTTTGTGCAGTCTCAAAAATTGTTTTGAATTCCGGAATGATATTCCTTGGAATGTGTTTGTTATTAATTCCACATGTTCCAATCCAGACACTAAGTCGCATGAAGGGGATTGTAAGATCTTACAAAGTGGCAATGTATATGTAAACAAAACACTCATACAACACAAACTTACTGCAAAATCACTAGCCGAAATAGATCTTAAAAAGCAACTCGCCTTCGATGACGTATCAGAGTGCTTATCACTACACATCTCTTCCAAAGCATCAATTATCGCTTCAAAAATTTCCTTAAACCTCATCAACCCAATGTGGTTTTCCACCCAGCGTGTTTCACACATTGCTGTTAAATTTTTCCATTTATTTTGAGGATAATTTTGTTTAATCATTTCCTGCAACAAATATGTGCGCTTTGCCGATAATTTAAAAAGAATTCCAACGGATTTTTTGGTACCAATAGTGTTGCGAATAGGCTGAATTTGACAAGAATGCCCTAATGCCAGGTTTAGAGAGTGTGCGCTACAATGCACGTATAAGGCTTCTGGATGAGACTCGCGTACTACAGGTTGAACTCCGTTAGAACTGCCTTTGTTAGCTTAAGACTAAAATCAGAAATTTTTAAAATAATCAATAATTATTTGAGTACAAATTTCATACTGATGCGGAAAAGTATGATTTACAGATGCATTTTTAAAAAAATTTCGGGGGGGGGGGGGGGTTGAAACCCCTGTGATCCCCCTGGCTACGGCCTTGTGACTGCTGGAAGGTTTGAGCTGAAGGCGCAATAGCCTAAACGAGTGATCTTCCACCAAGTGGAAAAATACAGATAGAGGACCACACGGTTTTACACGACCAAGCTTTGCTTAAATCGAGCATTGTCAAAGGCTACAACTCTCGAAGATACCTGAATCAGCGCTATGTTACCAGCAAGAGACTTCCTTCTTCCGAATCAGAATATTTCGAAGTAAATCTGCCGTAACAGATTAAATTATAGCTATACAACTGCATCGATTGGATTAAGGAACAGAATGTAATGTTTATAGTCCTCGATTCCTTAAAAAACGAAATAAATATTAAATGATATTCAATCAACTGTTTTGCATTTTCTTATTTTATAATTTATTTTTTAAGTCAAATTGAGCAGCTTTCCTTTCACACCAGAACAAGTTCTTCAGACGATTCGAGCTTAAGTGTCACGATCCGGGAAGCCTTAACGTCAAAGAAACTTATTATTTCTCTTTAAGGACTAGGTTATGATCTTAAATAAAGGGACCATAACCTCACACTTAACTGCATCCCTATTATACCGCCTGATGGGTTCGCCGGTTCGACCTTAAAAAATAACAGCAGGCCTGCCGATTTTGAATCACTTCGTCACTGAGGCCAATTCAATGCTGGTGTTGCTGCATTTGTGTGATCAAGGAGTTTTAAGGCCTGCCTCTCTTTCGCGATTGTATGGAAACGTTGATTAACATGACCTTTTCGACAGGGTTCGTAGGATCGCTCCTTTGGAGATGACAGTACCAACTGAGCTCAAAGAACTAATCTCAGAAGAAATGGAACACGACTGTCTCAGTTGGAACTATCATGTTCAAAGGAGAGCTTCTTCGAACCCCGTTTAAAATGCAATATCAACCAACGTTCCTCCTATGCAATCGCGAAAGAGACTTAAAACTCCTGGATTACACAAATGTAACAGCACGAGTATTTAATTAGCCTCAGTGACGAAGTGATTCGAAACGGAAGGCCTACATATACTTTTTGGGGTCAAATCCGCGAACCCCACATGCGGACCAGTATGGGGGCCGTGAAGTGGCAGGGTTACGATCAGTAGTCCAGATAAGCACCTCGTCTTTAAAGAAGACGAAAATTAGAGCTTCCAATTTTGGACAAATTGATAATATTTAGCGCATTAGACTACTGAACAAGGTGGTTAAGGGACAAGGTGTAAGTCCCCCAGTAACACCTTCATTTCTTTCACTACCGTATCTCTTGCGAAAGCTGTCATAAGAAGCTTCTTTGACGCTGCTACACATACTTGGGATGAGCACGAACGTTGTGTCGATCTAGCCACGTCTGTCTGTCCGTCACCAATTTAGATGCCTTTAAATTTGAATTTTGGAACATATATACATAATGTTTGTAAATATGTATGTTTATTTGGGGGCCCGATATGATCAGGTGATCTTTCAAATCCGCCCGCTGGCACGCCCAGAATTTAAAAAAATGCTTTGTCGAACAAGTTCATTGGAATGCAGGCATTGCTTTTCTTAAAAATATATCACGGCAAATTTTTCGAGGCGTTTTCAATGAATATGTTTTTGTTATGAGTTTCGTAAAAAAAAACATTAATAACAAAATATGTTCACACCCATACAGTTCCTTACCTCGCCCACTTTGTTAGAAAAAAAAAAAAAATATAGGAAGACTGCAGCCCGCTTTGGCGAAGTGGTAGATACGCCATTTATTCCAATCCCATGTTTTTTTTTGACCAAAAGTTGAAAAAAAAGTTGAAACTTTGGTCGAAACGCCCCAAAAGAAGCGACAGTGGATGACGAAAAAAAATTGTTGGGGTGAGTTTTTCAGAAGATCATTGCCAACATATTGTGTTATAACTGCTTTTTCATTTTTAAAGGAACTAATCGAAAAAAACAACATTTTGGTCAAAACCGCTCCCAAAAACTGGGGGGCAAAACACTATGTATTGGCGCATCATTACAAATAATATTGTTCACATATTTTATTATTACTGATTTTACGTGTTTTAAAGAATCCATCAAAGAAACAAAGTTGTTGTAAAAACTCAACAAAAAAGTGGGCGTGGCAAAAACTGTCGACCATTATTTCCGGTAACCTCCGCAACAAAAGGGATGAAATAGTGGGCGGATTTTAAAAAATTACTCTTGATCAATCGGTCCCATGAGAGCATAAGTTCAAAATTTAGGCTTTCTAGCTTGAATTTTAAGCCCTCAAGGCGCTTACATCATTTTTTGGAATCAAACAGTGCACCGCCTCGCGGGTATAGCGGATTTTACTGTTTTCTCTGCATGGCGTTCACGCAACTTCGTTGTTCCACTAATGATAGTTGCAAACGGTGTTTCGGCGATCCGCTTTGCGGGTTAAGAAGATTTAATCGCGAAGAAAGATTTCGGACCTTATGTTGATTTTCCACTTGTCATTTAATGGACAAAGTTTAACAGCTCTTGTTTTCGTCATTAAGGGACACCATTGAAAGTTCGTTTCCACTTATGTATTTTATTGGCAAAAAATTATTTGTCAGTTCATTGACAATGAAATTTTGACAAATGCCTTTGTCATTGCACTACAAGCTATTTCCACTTGCGCTGCCAATTTGGAACCATAATCTCATTAGCGATGAGCGTCAACCACTGTCTGACGTTGTGCAAGTTTAATTTCTGTAGCTTTGTGTTTAAAATGGGATGAAATCGATTTGATTTCAGTTGGACCATGTCGAAAAGAATGATGAAAAATTCATTTTGCTATTTATTAGAGATTGAAATTATTTGGGAGTCGGCAGTATCCCGAAATTCAAGATGATTTTTGATTTAGGCATTCTTGACCCCAACCCAAATTATTTATTTGAGTTGTCCGGTTTGAAAAAATGTAATCTCTTCTTCCTTCAGGAAGCGTTACACAGAAAAATAAATACTAACACTTCCATAAGAATGTCGATAATATGAGATCCATTATTCATACAAATTAACTTACTTGGATTCCATCATCAACCCCTGCTACTTGCAAATCCAACATGCTACCTGTGCTGCGAAACCACAAAAATGCCTATGCTTCTTCTTACAAAGAAAAAATACATCCATACATGGGAATGAAATTATGAAAGGTTCGATAAAGAGAGACAAAACAGTTTATTGGGTTTTCTTTCTTCGTTTTTAAAGTGTGTATTTAAAATGAAGGAGACAGTAAAAGTTAAGACACAAACCTTCTAGTTCAATTCAAAACGCCATCTGACAAGTTGAGGCCAAAATACAAAATGCGCTGTTATGATAATACAGTAAAAACTCTTTCAACCGGAACTCCAATAACCGGCAACCTATAATATCCGGAATTTTTTTAAGAAAATATTTGTCAAATTTACACTCTAATATCCGGAGAAACCTCTAATATCCGCAATGCTGTTGTCTTGTAAATGTTCAAACATGTTGCGATTTGCACAAGAATGCGTGTCTGAAAAGGAAAACAAATTTGCCGTCTGCGTTTTAGTCTGAAAAAAAAGTTTACCGTTTGTCGTCTAGACTGAAAGGCAGACTTTAAGTTTTGTTCAATATAAAAAATGCGATTTGGAGCCTTTCTCGCGCTTGGAACAGTGTTACATCTTCTGTTTTGGAAAAAACATTGCACAATCTTATCCCACCGAATGATGAAAATGAGACTGATGGATCGATTACTTTTGAAAGAACAGATGATGTTGTTGACGAAATCCTGACCTATACTACTGCATTGGGTGGAGATCAACAAACATTCGAAGAAATTGATGCAGAAGCTTTAAGCGCTTGGATAGGCTGCGACTCAGAGGCTCCTGCATTATAACACTTTAACTGACACCGAAAACGTGGAAATGGTTCTGGATCCTCAAGAAAATACTGATCAAAATGGAAGCGACGAAGAAATCGGAGTTTTGCCTGGATCTAATGGAGTTAACTGAATCTATTCTCTCAATTGGAAAACTTATTAATTTTGTTGAGGAAAAAAACTTTATTTCGCAACAAGAAGTGATGCAGCTTTACAGATTGCAAGACACACTTATAAAAGAAAAACCGAAACTGCTAACACAACAAACCGTGGATAAATATATTTCTTTTCAAAAAACACTTGAATCTATGTACAATTGTACATACTTGCAAAATGTTCACTGAAATGTATTTACATATACATATGTACATATATGAATTAAATTGAGAAACATATAAATACATATGTATGTACATACTTATAAAAAACTGTTTTATTTTCGAAATCTCTTAACCTCTTATATCCGGAAAAATCGATTATCCGGAACACTATCGGTCCCAAGCATTCCGGATAAAAGAGTTTTTACTGTATGTACTATAAAGTCTATATACAAAGCCAATACTAAGGCGTGATGCAAATAATGAGTCAATACTAATATCCCCTGATAGTACGCTAACAGCGACCCGAAATTCAACATTTCGCGACGATATTTCGAAATTTCATTTCAGTGTTCCCACTCCTGAACGGAGAACATTACATTCAAAACTTGGCTGTGCGCGTTTTTCTCTCTTTTGAAATCACGAGTGGTTCCACCAAAATGTTTAGTTCTCCAATAAAGTCTTTAAGAACTGAGAGTGACTTGATTTCTTTTTACATTTTTCGGTTCATCTTTGTGTTTATTTGAATAATTATTTTGACAGCTGTTTTGTGTTTCTTTCCAGCAGGTTTCTTAGTGAGCGCACTGAATGACGTGTGGGATATTTAAATGGTTTGTTCGAATTGACAAACTTCCAAATGCAGAGACTAAGTTCAACATTTCAAAATGTTGGAAAATGTATGGCGAAATGATGAAAATTTCGGTCAAATGTTGAATTTAGTTGAAATAACGAATTTCGTGTCGGTGTTAAAGAACTATTAGAATAGAATGCATTGCACAGATTTCCAAAATCGAACCAGGACTCACAACCCAATGTTAAACCTACTTTAAGGGATATAAATATGGATGGTTTCAAATAGTTAGCCCAGATGAATGTGGCCTTTCCATATATTTTTTTTGATTTATTAGGTTAAAGATGGTAAGCGATATATGTAATTCCGATAGTAGTTTTTTTTTATATATTTTTTATATATTTATTTATTTAGTTATTTACCTATACACAGTAAGAAACAATATCTTATAAACTAGTGAAAGGCATACAATAGTTGAAGCAAGTATAAAAGCTACATGAGTTTAAAACGAAAAATTCATGTTGGTGAGAATAAAAGAAAAGAAATAATGAATAGTAAAGCATAAGTAATTATTTTCACGAGATTGTACAAAAAATCAATAAGAAATTTTAAGAATTCAGGGAGAGATACGATTATAATTCATTTTTAAGTTTGGTAGTGTTATTTAAACTTCGGATAGAGTAGGGCAAGGAGTTGCACAACCGTGTGGAGTGAATAAGAAACTGACGCTCAGATGTTAAACACGAGTACCGAGAACGGATCAATTGAGCAGATCTGCTTGAGGTGGGAAATCTTATTTTTTTCGTATATATAAGTCGGTTGATGTGTTAAAAGTATGTCCGAAAACAGGCAAAGAGTTCGAAACTTGAAAAGATGTCGAAAGTCATATTAGAAAGTTGGCTGGAGTAGAGTGATACTTGATCAAATTTACGCATTCCAAACACATATAGCACAATACAATTAAATGCCACATTAAGTTTCCTCTTGGATACATAACTACAGCTTGAACAAATTTCACAAGCATATGTTAAGACTAGTATGGCTAGAATTTTAGCAAGTAAGACTCGTGTTTTAAACGGTGTAAAGGATTGGGTCGCCCACAACATTCGGATAACTCCATAAGTCTTGAAGACTGCAAGATTAATGTGGTTGTCCCAAGTTAAAATCGATTAATGGTCACCCCAAGGCTTTTGACGTATTCTACATACTCAATAGGAGCATCTTGGAGTGTGAGGATTTCGATTTAATATCAGTCCATTTTTGTGACCACTGCACTATATCGGCAAGATCAGTATTAATCGATTGTGCGGTGTGCTCTCTTAAACCCAGAGGACAGGCTAATACGAGCTGAGCATCATCAGCATACAAATGAATTGAGCTGTTTTTGACATTGGGGAGATCGTTGACATATAGGGAGAAAAACGAAGGCCCTAGTATGCATCCCTGAGGGACACTACTTATGATACGTAGGGAGTTTGAAAGGGATTGATAAACTTCTACGGCTTGAAATCTATGAGTTAGGTATGACGATACTAACTTTATATCACAAGGCTCGAAGTTATATCTATGATTATTATTATTATTATATTATATGAGACAACTTGCGGCCCAAAAATGAGTGGTCAACCAAATCAAACGCCGTAGAAAATCAGGAAGGACTAAGAAGGACACTTTGTCTTCGTCCAGAGCTTGCCGAATATCTTCAGAGACACCTATAACAGCAGTGGTACAACTGTGTTTTTTTTTAGTTAATACGGCTTCTCGAGCTGTGGCCGTTTACCTTTAAAATACCTCTCTTTTTCTTCTTTGGTTCTGGAATCGCACTTCTGAGGCCCTGGTAACTGGTCTACGACGCAAGTCATTATTAACTGTTAGCCTAGGCTCATATTGATATGCTTAGTTGTTTTACAGTTTCCTATTTAAAGGGTTTTTCAACAGGGACGCTACAAAAGTAGAGCGACAGGGACAGCAAACGACGCCGATTTTCTTGCCGCTTTTTTGACATTTCTCTTCAGTAAGGTTTGCCATTTCATGATGGAAAGATATACGAGCCAACAACGAGTCGAAATTATTAAAATTTACAATGCCACAATCAATTTATTGGAAACCAAGTTTGGAAACCGTGTTATCTCACGAAATGGTCCAATCGCTTGGCCGCCTCGGTCGTGCGATTTGACGCCGTTAGACTATTTCCTGTGGGGCTACGTCAAGTCTATAGTCTATGCCAACAAGCCAGCGACGATTGATGAACTTCGTATGAATATCGAACGTGAAATTGCAGCAGTATCGGCTGATTTATGCTTGAAAACCGTCGAAAATTGGGTTCAGCGTCTGGACTTCTGCAAGCGTCCCTGTGGTGGCCATCCAAAAGAAATCGAGTTCCATACATAGTGGCATCGAACGTACTTTCACAGGAATAAAGAATTTCATTGATATCCAAAACCGTTTTTGTTTTATTTAAAAAAAACTTTTGTAGCGCTGTTATTGAAAAACCCTTTATAAAGAGCGTGCCAGATCATTTTCATAGTTCTATCACAGGTTCCTCGATTTTTGATTTTACTTTCGCTATTGATCCCAAAGAAATTCAGAGCTAAATAAAACATTTAGCGGCTTTCAAATTTTGGATGTCCTTTAACCTAAGTCTAGTAGACTTCCTGTAGCAGTCGAACAATACTACTATACTGTGCTAGCTTCTTTAGTACGGGCTATATCAAATCAGGCGCATTATTTTTTTATTCGAGCAACGACATCGTATTGCTTTTAGAATACATAACATTGCATATATAAATATAATACACTCGACCACGTAATGAGTTCGTTCATTGCTGCCTCTATCCAACTCTAGATTCAAGGTGTTTGTTTGATATTCCTGGGATGTCAATATAAGAACTGCCGTCTCCAAAGGAATGATGTAACACACTCATGTAAAGGGTTTTTCAATAAAAGCGCTACAAAAGTTTTTTTAAATAAAACAAAAACGGTTTTGGATATCAATGAAATTCTTTATTCCTGTGAAAGTACGTTCGATGCCATTATGTATGGAACTCGAGTTCTTTTGCATGGCCACCACGGGTACGCTTGCAGAAGTCCAGACGCTAAACCCAATTTTCGACGGTTTTCAAGCATAAATCGGCCGATACTGCTGCAATTTCACGTTCGATATTCGTACGATGTTCATCAATCGTCGCTGGCTTGTTGGCATAGACCATAGACTTGACGTAGCCCCACAGGAAATAGTCTAACGGCGTCAAATCGCACGACCGAGGCGGCCAAGCGACTGGACCATTTCGTGAGATAACACGGTTTCCAAACTTGGTTTCCAATAAATTGATTGTGGCATTCGCTGTGTGGCTTGTGGCGCCGTCCTGTTGGAACCACATGTCCTCCAAGTCCATATCATCAAATTGGCCAAGATATTTTCGCAAAATTCGCCACCAAGACGTCACAGAGATGCCCAACGCTTGAGAACGACGTGTGAGAGACACATTTGGGCTTTCTTTAACTGAAGCCTCAGCGGCAGCAATATTCTCGACACTACGGGCACTTCTTTGTTTCACTGGGATGGGAACATTTTGTACTGTGCTTGTGGATTAACATTTTTCCACTAGACGCTCAATTGTTGATCTGCTAGCACGATTATGACGACCATAAATAGGACGTAGCGCTGTTAACGTTGAGGCCACTGACTCCGAATTTCGGTAGTAAATTTTAATAATTTCGACTCGTTGTTGGCTCGTATATCTTTCCATCATGAAATGCCAAACCTTAGTGAAGAGAAATGTCAAAAGAGCGGCAAGTAATTCGGCGTCGTTTGCTGTCCCTGTCGCTCTACTTTTGTAGCGCCCCTGTTGAAAAACCCTTTATATGCACGCACATCGCCACCTGATCGATTTAAGATGCAATCGTGCTGGTCCCAGGGATGGAAAATTAGTTGTATTCAAAACTGTCATAGGAGTAGACTGAAATGGAGCCAATTGTATTGAAAAATCTTTTTCGCATGTATTTTATTTTCAAAAACATAAGCAAACAAAAATAAATAAACAATACATTTAAAAAAATAAACATAAATAACTTCGTAACAAAACCTTACAAACAAAAATAATTTAGTTTTTACTTTACTGAACATGTGTTCATAGTTTAGTCCATGAGCTCTCAAACAGAGATGGCTGAAATGCAATTTTTTAGGAAAAACTACATTCGTAACGTCTGCTACATATTTGTGTAGTCGATCGTGGAGAAAAACCCTACAACTGCACCCAAACACTTCTTTCCTATCTCTCTATTCTTTCTAAAACCAAGTAGCTTACACTGTGTTTTTAGCATTATAAGGGTACTGTAACAACAGAAAAAATCCCTTTAGCGTAAGCAAATTATAAAAAAAAAAAAAGTTATCGTAGAAAACGTGGATAACTGAAGCAGACGTAGTTAACATATGTCATGTGTAGTTTTTCAATTACCAATTTAACATCTTAACCTCACTGAAATTGATGGGATAATCAATTTGTTAGACAAGTAACAGGGGTAGTAAAAGGTTATTTATGGTGGAAAGTAGTTTACCAATTATTAACTACGCGTAGCTAAGCATAAAGATTACGTGAGGTAATTTGCCTTGTCATCTCTGGTCTTCAAGTTAATTTGCTCATTTTGCACATTTGTATTCCAAATATACCAAAATATCAATCAACGCTATGCGCAAAACTTAAAATAGATAGATATGTCGATCGTTAATCGATTCGATTGCTTTTTTAGGGTTCCGTAGCCAAATGGCAAAAAACGGAACCCTTATAGAATCGGCATGTCTGTCTGTCTGTCTGCCCGGGCATGTCACAGCCACTTTTATCCGAAACTATAAGAACTATACTGTTGAAACTTGGTAAGTAGATGTATTCTGTGAACCGCATTAAGATTTTCACACAAAAATAGAAAAAAACAATAAATTTTGGGGGTTCCCCATACTTAGAACTGAAACTGAAATTTTTTTTTCATCAAACCCATACGTGTGGGGCATTTAGGGATAGGTCTTCAAAAATGATATTGAGATTTCTAATATCATTTTTTTCTAAACTGAATAGTTTGCGCGAGAGACACTTCCAAAGTGGTAAAATGTGTGTCCCCCCTGTTACTTCTAAAATAAGAGAATGATAAAACTAAAAAAAATATATGATGTACATTACCATGCAAACTTCCACCGAAAAATGGTTTCAACGAGATCTAGTAAGTATGTAGTTTTTTTTAATACGTCATAAATCGTAAACCGCAATTTACCTTTCATTCAATCAACTGAAATATAGAAAAAAACATAGGGACGGGCTACAGTCCGCTTGGGCGAACTGTTGGATACCCTATTCTTATTCCTATCCCTCATAAGTGGGCGTGACAAAAGTCTAAGTATGGTTGAATTGTTAAGAACGCTCTACATATTTTGTTATATAACATTTAAAGGATTTTATCAAAAAAAAAAAAACGCTCCCTAGCTCAAACTTGGGTGTTTCAATAAAATTGTTTTATTTAATTGTGGGCGTGTCAGTAGGCGGATTTAAAAAAAATTAACACATAAATATAATATAATAAAAAAAATAAAATATAATAAAGGACCCCTAGAGAGTATATATTATAAATTTCAGTTCCCTAGCTCAAACTTGGAATTTTCAAAAAAAAAAAAAAAATTAATTGTGGGCGTGTCAGTGGGCGGATTTTGAAAATATTTACACATGAGCATAAAGGGCCCATAGAGAGTATATACTATAAATTTCAGCTCCCTAGCTGAAACTTTGGATTTTTAAAAATTAATATACCCTTAGAATAGGGTATAAAAAAATTATTTTATTTATTTGTGGGCGTGTCAGTGGGCGGATTTTGAAAATTTTTTATCCCGAGCAGTTTTAGGAGTCATAGATCATATATAAAAAATTTCAGCTTTCTAGCTCAAAATTCGATTTTTTCCAAAATTTGGTTTTTTTGAGTTTGTGGGCGTGTCTGTGGGCGGATTTCAAAAATTCGTAAACTTGATTATTTCGGGACCCTAGAGAGTATATGGTTAAAATTTCAGCTCTCTAGGTCCAGTTTAAAGGCCTAATTTTTGGCGACAGACGGACGGACATGGCTAGATCGACATTACTATCGATGCTGATCATAAATATAGTAACTTTTAGGGGTCTACGGGCAATATTAAGGTATGTTACAAACTATACGTCAAAATTAATATACCCTTAGAAAAAATTACGCTTGAGCATAAAGGCCCCTAGAGAGTGTATATTATAAATTTCAGCTCCCTAGCTCAAACTTTGGATTTTAAAAAAAAGTGTTTTTAAATTGTGGGCGTGTCAGTGGGCGGATTTTAAAAAATATTTACACATAAGCATAAAGGGCCCATAGAAAGTATATATTATAAATTTCAGCTTCCTAGCTCAAACTTTGACTTTCCAATAAAATTGTTTTATTTAAGGTTGGGGCGTGTCAGTGGGCGGATTTTCAAAATTGTATCTCCCGATCAGTTTTAGGAGCCATAGATCATATTCAAAAAATTTCAGCTTTGTACCTCAAAATTCTATTTTTTCGAAAAATTTGTTTTTTTGAGTTTGTGGCCGTGTTTGTGGGCGGATTTCAAAAATTCTTAAACTTGATTATTTCGGGACCCTGGAGAGTGTATGGTTAAGATTTCAGCTGTCTAGGTCCAGTTTAAAGGCCTAATTTTTGCCCACAGACGGACGGACGGACGGACATGGCTAGATCGACACTACTATTGATGCTGATTCTAAATATAGTAACTTTTAGGGGTCTACGGGCAATATTAAGGTATGTTACAAACTATGCGTCAAAATTAATATACCCTTAGAATATGGTATACAAAAACATTTAATTTCATAAACATAATCCTTATGCGTAAACCGTTCAAAGTTACAACGAACTGCAAAAACTTTTATATGATGTTAATTACTGCTACAAAACTCTTCCTGGGCGAGTCCGACTCGCACTTGGTCGCTTTTTTTAAATACAGATTGCAAACGAATTCAAAACTTGCAAATTGATAAATTGTGTCGAAAAAATGCAAATTATATTTTTGTACTTGAACAAATTCGTTTGTATTGAATTCGATACAATTGTATCGACTTTTCCATCCCTGGCTGGTCCTGTACCTGTGTGTTTACTGGGCATCGCACCACCAAACCAAAAGCATAACCTCAGTCTTACCTTTTGAATAAAGAAGACGTGCTAATTGCTACGCGCAATTTAAACTTGATCTTTTGTGTTTTTATTTACATTTTAAAAGCTACAGATTATAGTTCACTAGCTCAGCAATTGTTTACAATGTTCTACCAAGAAAATCCTGAACTACTTCGCTTTCAGTTTGTAGCGTGTGCGCCCATAAAAACTTTTCCACGATTCTCTTGTCCGCTACTACATAACAACTCTGACAAAACATTGACACCTAATATTCATCCGACGGAAACATGCATTCAAAGTTCACCACGTGCTGACAATTTGAGCCACCAACTCAACAAAGGATGTGTGAATAAGATTATGTTTCCACGGATTACACATATGCGAATATGTTTACCTTTCCCAGCTGCTAAACAAATAACAAAGATGACAAGCAAAAGAACTACCCAACTGATAAATCTGAATTTATGGAAATGTGGCGTCGTCGATCAAAGACGCTAACAAGATAGTATATTCAAATTTTCGATAAAAGGCTAAGAAAACATTATGGTATTCCATGCCGCTGCGCCGACCACCTTCTTACTTAGCGCGTATCAAAACACCACAATGTCAGACCAATTAAATTAGATCTGCGTGTAATATTCATTTTTTGATAATGGCACGTTAAACGTGTAGAAGAACAGAATAAACGACTCACTAAATGGTTATGACCGAGTTTGACTTGGCTCACCAAAGCTGCGTATTATCGCTGATATCGTTCTGATTACGCCGCTGATATTAGTTCGTAAAGTGCAGTAGTCAAAAGTAGACAGACAATTCCTAGAATTTTGTAATATTAATCGATCGCATCATCATCGTAATGGAGGAAGAGCCTTCTATTTATTCGGTTTCGTATATCGTTGAAGCAATATCTAGAATATCACACTCGCATGATGTAAGTTGAACAAAAAAAAATCAAAACAATTAATTTCCCCTTAACGCCTAAAACCGAACTGTGTGTGCCAAAATATACTCGTAGTTTAAAAAACTTAGCATGGCTAGTTGAAGTCGTCATTATCAAAAAATAGTGTTTAATCGATTAACAAAAGCAAAAGACATATCAATAAGAAGAGGTCCTGTGGTTAAAAAGGGGAAAAAAATGCTTAAATTGCAAATAATATTTCACGAAATAAACACGAGTGTAATTCTTCCACGATGTTTTCATTCAAATGGATCTGGATTTATTTTACTCATCATTATCGGTCTTTTAATTCCAATGATTTCAATTTATGAATTAGATAACTATAGTTAAATTAAATTAAGAAATTGCATAATCAAAAATGCACACATTTCTTATGGGAGGCTAACGAGTTACATCCGTCACTCTTTTAATGTGTTTGTCACCAGTTGTCGCAGAAGAACTTAACTAATCCTCAACTAGTGTTGCCAATGGAATACTGCATAAACGACGCACCGTAGTGTCAGAGAAATTGAAATTTTAAGCCCTATGCTCCTTTGAGATGAGTACTCATGGTGTTTTGTAAAATGTGTCTAAATAAAGTTGATGTGGTGTTTGCTTTGACTATCCGATTACCTTCTCAGAAGTTGCATTTTGATAAAGTGGGGTTTGTATTACAGCTTTTGTCTTGGCGATAAGACAGTGAGAGTTGGGATTATAAATAAAGACGTAGACGGTTATAAATGATTACCAAGTCATCGTTCTGCATTCGTGGACATACATACATTATGAAGAAATACCTAAAGAAATTACTTGAATAGAGTGTGCAACCGTTTAGCAGGGGGCTTCGAGTGAAACCAGCTAATTAAAGGTGAAATTTGAATCACTTGTGTTGTATGTGATCTATAAGTAGTTCAGAAATAGAAACAATGATACTGAACTTTTATTAATTTATCGGAGGCTACTAAAAGAATTTGATGTTTTAAACAAATTTCTTTATAGATACACTAGTCGGTATAAGTATTTTGACGAAATAAAAATCGTACATTTAAATGTTTAACTTTTAAACGGCTTTGTAAAGAATTCTTCTTTATTTTTTCGTTTTTACACATAACTAATACAAACTTAAACATAGGGACGGGCTACAGTCCGCTTGGGCGAACTGTTGGATACCCTATTCTTATTCCTATCCCTCATAAGTGGGCGTGACAAAAGTCTAAGTATGGTTGAATTGTTAAGAACGCTCTACATATTTTGTTATATAACATTTAAAGGATTTTATAAGATAAACGCTCCCTAGCTCAAACTTGGGTGTTTCAATAAAATTGTTTTATTTAATTGTGGGCGTGTCAGTAGGCGGATTTAAAAAAAATTAACACATGAGAATAAAGGGCCCCTAGAGAGTGTATATTATAAATTTCAGCTCCCTAGCTCAAACTTTGAATTTTCAAAAAAAAAATAAAAAATTTAATTGTGGGCGTGTCAGTGGGCGGATTTTGAAAATATTTACACATGAGCATAAAGGGCCCATAGAGAGTATATATTATAAACTTCAGCTCCCTAGCTCAAACTTTGGATTTTCAAAAATTAATATATAGGTACCCTTAGAATAGGGTATACAAAAATTATTTTATTTATTTGTGGGCGTGTCAGTGGGCGGATTTTGAAATTTTTTTATCCCGAGCAGTTTTAGGAGTCATAGATCATATATAAAAAATTTCAGCTTTCTAGCTCAAAATTCGATTTTTTCCAAAATTTTGTTTTTTTGAGTTTGTGGGCGTGTGTCTGTGGGCGGATTGCAAAAATTCGTAAACTTGATTATTTCGGGACCCTAGAGAGTATATGGTTAAAATTTCAGCTCTCTAGGTCCAGTTTAAAGGCCTAATTTTTGCCGACAGACGGACGGACGGACGGACGGACATGGCTAGATCGACATTACTATCGATGCTGATCATAAATATAGTAACTTTTAGAGGTCTACGTGCAATATTAAGGTATGTTACAAACTATGCGTCAAAATTAATATACCCTTAGAATAGGGTATAAAAATAAGCAACCAAATATATTTTCGTACAAAAGTAAAAGGATATAAATTAATTACAGTCGAAACTCGATTATCCGGGATGGTCGGGTCCAAGCTTATCACGGATAATCGAAAATCCCGGTTAATAGAATTTGTTTTTAGTAAGAAAAATGTCATCTGATATTCGGGTTTTTTCATATTTATCTCATAAAAAGCAAAAAAAAAACATTTAATTATTCAAGTAATTAACCATTCACTAGACGAATAACAAAAATAAAAACTGTATTCAAAACATTTTTAAGTTTGTATATAAAAAATCGCAGTTTCTTTAATATTAAAAAAATCCTGCAGTGTTGTCTGCCGTGGAGATTTCACTCTTCGCTTTTCTTTGAGTAGATTTTTGTTAACACGGTAAATTTTCATTATATCCTGCGGTGTTACATATTCCAGAACAGGTAGAATCTTCTAAAAAACCCATAAGTCTAGAACTTGATTTAATTGGCTCATCTATTAGAATTTTTCCTAATTTCCACATCTTGTGCATCATCGGAAAGAGCTTCCATATCATGGTCAGATTCAATACGATTATTAATCATCTCAAGTATTTCGTCCTCCGATTAAACAGCAAATGTTGTAGCATTTGCATCCGAGTCTACCCAATTTTTAATTTCGTTGACATCAAAATTCTCTGCATAGTTCATAATTTCTGAAACTTCGTCAAGGGCAACTTGTTCTGAAGTAAATAAGAAAGGTAAAAACATAAAAAAACGGTAAAACTTACCTTCTTCTTCATTTTCTGGACAAAGTAAATTGTGCCAAACATTTTTCAGAACATCGGTAGTAACGAAATCCCAGGACTTAGAAATAGCCCATAAGGCTTTTTTTATGTTGAATAACTTGGAAAAATCATGTCGATTTTCTGAAGCAGCTACTAGCTTTCGAATATTCTCTTTGCGGTAATGACACTTGAGACTACGAATCACGCCCTGGTCCATTGGCTGAATCGAAAATATGCAATTTGGTGGAAGGTATCTCACTATTACGTATGTGACTTTGACTTTGACTCACGTCTGGGTGAGCTGGACAGTTATCCAAGAGCAATAATACTTTAGAATCTTTGCCAAGATAGCTTTTTCCAGGTGCGCTTTTACTTCTGGATCAACATTTTTGTTAAACCATTCAAGGAATAGGTGTTGGGTTACCCAAGCTCGTTTGTTGGCTTTGTACTCGTAGATAACTGGAAGCTGTCCAGCTTTTTTCAAGACCCTGGATCGAGTACTCTTACCTATCACCATCGACTTGCATTTAGGAGTTCCTGCAGCATTGGAGGAAACCAGTACTGTGAGCCGTTGCTTCGATTCTTTATACCCGCCAACTGAAAACTCTTCATTGTATGCCAAAGTGCTATTGGGTAAACGCCTCCAAAAAAGACTGGTTTCATCGGCGTTGTGTTCAGTTCTATACAAAGTGTGGCACCTTCGTAGTCAGCAGATTCTTTCCCACCTCTTGATTTCATTCCATGAATTCCATGCCAGTTTTGTAATTTTCCCTCAAAACCTTGACAGTATACACATTCGGAGGCTATGTTAAGTTTGGCATGAACAAATTTAGCCTTTTCTACTTTGCTGACGAAACCATGCGTCGACTTTAGGATTTCCAGCTTGTTTGACGGTTTTTCGTTTTTCCAATCCCTTGATGCTTAAACAGGCATATTATCTCTACTGTATTGCTTTATCAATTGCACTTTTTCTTTTATTGATAGCACTTTACGTGATCTCTTAACTGCAGTGGTAGAAGGAGATGCCATTATCCTTTCACTTAAATTTTCGCAAAAACTGAACAAAATCAATCACAAACAATCTAGAACACAACCCAAAAGATGTAATAAGCCCTTTACTTTCATGTGCGTGTCTGACTTGTGCAATATAACAGATACAAGAATATCGTTAGTTTTTAGAAGTCAATTAAACTTGTTCGATCTTTTTTCTTATGTAACGGATATAAGAGGATGTAAGAGTTAAATTAAAAAAAAAAAAATCAGTTGTAATATTATTGAGTGAATTAGTTTTTGTTCTATTACGGATACTATAGTGAATGCCGGTTAAAAGAATTATAAATTTTATTTTTCAAGAAAAATCCCGGTCAATAGAGTACCCCGGTTATTTCATGTGTTGGTATAAGTATTTTGACAAGAATGTAATACTAAAGAAAACAATTTTTAAACATAACAAAAGATAAAAAATGAAGAAGATGTTAGTGAAATGTGTATCCTCCTTTGGCATCAATAACTTTTTGAAGGCGTCTTGGTACTGAATCCACTAAATTTTTAAGAATCTCTGGAGATATCTCTTCCCAAAGAGAAGTGACCTCAGAATTTGTCTCCTCTCTGGTTTTATTTAGCGAAACTGTTCTTTTGCGTTTCAAAAGAGACCAGACGTTTTCTATAATATTTAAATCTGGACTTTGAGGTGGCCAGTCCAAAGCTCCAACACCAACATCCTTCAAAAATTTGGTAATCATGCGGGCTTTGTGACACGGGGCATTATCCTGTTGCAGGATTATTGATTAAGCCTATTTGCAAAAGTAAAGGTATTTTCATTTAGGGTGATCAAATATGGATGTTGGCTCATCGAGCCGGTGACAGGAACCAAGTCACCGAGCCCTTATACGCAACACATCCCCAGAACATGACAGAGCCTCCACCATGGCTCACTTTTTGGCAAACGGGTCGTTTCTTTTGCCTTACTACGAGTACCTTTGGCAATCTTACCAAAAATGGTTTTTTTGATGAGTTATACTCAGAGGACATAAAACGTTTCTTCAGAACTCTTTGGCTTGTGCAGGTGTTCCTTTGCAAAGGCCAGCCTTTTAAGCTTGTTTGCCTTAGATATATACGGCACTTCCTTAGCTTTAATTGTCCTAAAAACGCTTTCATTTAAACTTCGTCGAATAGTGCGCTCACTGATTTGGTTCTTGGCCGTCAAATTAAATTGATCTGCAGCAGATTGAGGCTCCAGAAAAATATTTTTTTGAATTCCCCTAGAAGGACTCGATCTTTAGTGGGCGTTGTTTTGCGCTTAGCACCTGATCTCGCTAAGTTACTGATGTCGCTATGCTTTTTAAACTTATTAATTTGATAGTGCACAGTTTGACGCGACACATTAAACTCTTTTGCAATGTCTTTTACTGCCGTTCCAGCATTAAAGTTTGCTACCATCGATGATCTGATAACCAAACTCAACTCTGCCGTTTTACCCATGGTTTATAACACCTATTAATCAATTTTTATTTTTTTATTAACGTGTAATATCAGTTAAACTTAAATACAAAAGTTGTTCGGCTCTAGTGTGCTCCAACGTGCAAGCGTATTTAAACAAAGCTTCCGTCAAAATACTTATGCCACACAAAAATTTGTTGTCCCCATGCATTCTTATCAGCAGGAAAAGAATGCAAAAGGAAGACAATATAAAATTTGGCATGCATAGAGCTAAAAATAGATTCTTTTTTTTGCGCATCATTTTTGCACCGTTATTTAACGGTACTAAGCTAAGCTAGCTTCAATAGTCAGAAAAAGGTTTCGTCAAAATACTTATGCCGACTAGTGTAGTTGGGATGAAAAATCGTTTTTCAGCATTGTATCAAAAGTTTAAAAAAAAAGTGTATTAAATTGTACTTTTTGTATTTTTTTCAGTATATTAATTTGTGTGCAAGAATAATTCAAAAATAGCATGCTTAAAAATAAAAAAAAATTACATACAGTGCAACTTCGACAATCCGGACACATATAGTTTTGAGCACGTTCGGATTATCGAGTTGTCCGGACTATAGTAGTGAAAATTATTAAAATAATCTAAGTGAATTAAATACATATATATGTATGTACGTATGTACTATGATTTATTAAAAAACATTAAATTATTACATCAAATTATTATATTAAATACATACATATTATGGTTTATTAAAAAATGAAGTTATTTTGTGCTGACTAATTTTGTTGAGGTGAATGATTTGTGCTTTTTGCTCTATCCTCTTCAACAATAGAATATCCTGCATATCTATATTATTCTCCTCAGCCCACTGAATACAAACTGAAAATGATTTCTTTGCATCTGCATTAGATATCTTTGTTTTAGCAGCCATTTCTACAAAGTCATCTTCAGAGTCTGTAAGCAGCACTGGCGATTCTTTTAGTTTAGCGTGTTGTATTATTTCTTCATCGGAAAATTTCGAAGAAAATTCATTTGCACCAGTTGCCCAATCATTGATATCTTTTTCAGTTAGGTCATTACTGAAGTTCATAGCTCCAATCATATTTTGGATGGATTTTATGCCATCAGAGATGCTATCAGACTGCAGTTCTTGACGCAGAACCTGAAGCGGTATCATATCTTCACCATCCCAGCACGATGCAGTTCTTGGCCACAATGCAGACCAGCTTTTCTGAATATTTTTTTCACTAATGATTTGCCATGCTAAATCCAAGAAATAAACCGCATCTTTAAGGCTAAACATTTTTAAAGTTTTAACCACGTCGACGTCATCATCAATTTCTGATAAAATATGCTGCAGTAATTGTTTTCTGTAAGTAACCTTTACATATTGTATTAAATTTTGATCCATAGGCAGATTCGTTTGCATTATAAACTTGCTCTTTACTAAAATCCATCTCAGCAAACTTTTTCTTAAAAGGCTCTACGGCGCTTTCATCGCTGGAAACTTTTTCACCACAAATTTTTGGATAACGAATACCATGCCGTAACTTAAATTTGTCTAACCAGCCTGAGCTCGCTGAAAAATCTTCCTTTCCTGTTATCTTTGCATAAAATAATTTGGCCTTTGCTTTTAAATGAAAACGGGACATGATTGTTTCTTTGCTGCAAAAACCATGTGTAAAGCGCGTCCTCTTACTCTGGATATTCTGCTTTTTTCATAACTTTTCTATTTCATAAAAAAAATATTTCATATGTTATGAAAATGGTTTATTACATTATTTTGGTTCAAATTTTACCGGGTCCATTATAGGTATTCGAAATAAATTGTTTTATTTTCTCCTTATTTTTTTTTTAAATGTCGCAAATCGTTGATTTAGGAACATGGAATTTTTCGGCAACCTGCCTAATAGTTTTTCCCTCATCAAGACTTTGTAAAATATCACACTTTTCCTTTAAAGTTAGTGTTTTATGTTTGCGTTTATTATTTAAAGACATGGCGCTTGGTATGAAATTAGTCAAACACGCTTGCGAAACAATGCACTGAAACTGAAGTAATGATAGTGCGAAATGTAAACAAAGGTATGAATATAAAAACGGGAAACCCCCGAAATTAATTTTTTCTTCCATGAAATTGTTTTTTCCGGATTGTAGAGGTAAAAATTGCAAGTTGTCCGAAATGTAGAAGCGTCCGAATTATTGGAGTGTCCGGACTGGCGCATGTCCGGACTGTCGAAGTTGTACTGTATATGTATCATATTAAGTAAGAAATTATGAATAAAGATAATATCTTTATTCTATATATTATATAAACCTTCTTAAGTTAAGAAAAACTTAAACGATTCTGATTCAAGCTAATTATAACAAAAATATAATAAATTATTAAAAAAAAAATATTCCAGAAGTAGAAATTGGAAAAACGAAAAATAAATTGTTGCTCCAGGCTCTCTATCGCATCTAAAAACTCTTGAAAAGGGCGTGTTAAATGCGCACCCTCATATTCTTTGAATTCTGTGAATATGGAGAAAACACTAGGTTTCGGACTTAACTTCAGCTCACACTTGTGTTTCTGACGGTTTTTTTTTTAAATGTAGCCTGTAAAATAATAAAATGCATTTTCGCCACCGAAATCAACAGTTATATAGTCAGATTCGGTTTTGAAAATGTTTTTCACATTGTCCTTCTTTTCGGGTGATTGTAACTGCATTTCAACGTCGGAAAGCTCTAAATTTATAGTTGGCTTGCAGTTTCCATGGGTTATATCTTCCATGTACTTTGCTGAAAATAATCTTTCAAATGAACGAATGAATTGAAATGGAGTCAGTAACTTGTTATTTCCTCCTCGGTTGCGTAAAGCTGCGAAGGTATTTTCCAGACAATCTTGATTGAGGTTTCTCGTTAAAAGGAACTGAATACCATGTGCCCTTAAATCACTTGAAATGCCAACGAGAGCATTTACATGCTGCTACCATCCTTTTAAAAATTGCATCTTTTTAGTTACTTTGGCAGACTGATAAAAAAGAGTAATATTTTGGAAAAATATATTCATTTCATTTAACAAATTGACTTGCTCTTCATTTCCAAAAATGGGCTTTTGGATTTTTTGGGGTCTTTAAACTTTGACGAATTAAAAATATTGTATAACCTGTCTAATCTTTCGATCATTTTAGCAGCATTGATAGATATATATATTACAATATTTTTAAATTAAAAAACAGTTGACCTTTATCTTTTAAAAAAACAAATAGGTACACTCTTATTTGTTTGCTCTGAGAACTAACACGCGTCACCCCGTATTGTGTTTTCTTCACTTATTTCGCACGACTTACAGGAATTCAAGTCAATACGCCTTTGGAAATACGTTATGAAAAAACGTAAGCTCCGCCGAGCCAACCTTATTGCAAAACCAATGTGACCAACCACCATAAAAACTAGCAAATAAAGAGTCAAATCAATTTTATTTTTACTATGGTGAACACCGCATTGCATTATTTTTAGCGAAATTAAAGCAAAGAAGAAGCATTTATTTCCATATTTTTGACTGAACGGTAATTTTAGAGGTTCATAATTAGGTGCAATTAGTAGAAAAAATAATCAGAAAAACCAGCCATAAGCCATTTAAAAAAAAAGCAAAGCAGGTAGCACTGCACGAAGTGAAAATATACACACAACGAGGATCAAGTCGATACGCCTTTAAAAAAGCATTATGAAAAACACACAATCATTCGCACGCCGCATGTAGTTGTACAGGCAAAATATATTGTGTACCCTTTTTTCCACAGTGGTCGTTCCATAAGGGTTAATATACATCCTGCTCCCACATATCTTAGGCTTTTTTCTGCAATTTGCTTTGTAGTAGTAGGAAATGCATATGTAGAAAGAGTGTCCCTACTCATTATGGATATACTCTGCACCAAACCAACGGTATCAACAAAATAAAACAATTAACAAATATGGCGCTCACTTACGTTGATTAAAAAAAATGTGGTATTTCAAAGTGCTACCGATTAAACGAGAAATAGGTTTTTGCTCTGAATTACAGAAAATGGGTGTGGTCAGCGAAATTCAATTAATTGTATTGTATTGTATTGTATTTATTGCAGCAGAAATATTTATACATTATTTTCTTAAACTATATTGCACAATTTACAGAGTTATGGTATAAAACTACCTTACTACTGATAATCTTTTAGACATTTTAATAAAGAAGAAGAACTAATTAACAAAGTATTTGAAGGAAAAGCTACAGGAAAAAACCTTCATTAGAAAAAAAAACAGAAAAATAATTAAACAACGATAATAATATACAACGTAGATTGAAGAGAAGAAGGGTGGGCGGTGCGGGACCTTTTTCAAACCAAGCTTTAAGTTTTACATATAAAAAACAAACTAAAAATGATTATTATTTACATCAATGTGAATAAATAAATGAATAACTAAATATCAAAGGGAAATCTAATAAATTAACATGAACGCAAAATAAACGATAAACGAAATAAATAAAATAAATAAGTACAATGAACAGGTAAGAAAATAAATATAATATATTGAATAAAATAAATATAATAAATAAATAAATATAATAAGTTAATTGATACAATAAATAAATAAATTAAAATTATAAAATAATAATAAATAAATAAAGTACATAATAATAAAAAACAACAAGTAAGTAAATATAATAAACAAAATAAATAATTACAAAAAATCATATAATAAATAAATAAATAATTACAAAAAATCATACAAATAGTGAATAAAGGAAATAAATAATTAAGTTTAATATCACATAATAAGTTATATTTTAAATAAAAGAACTATAACTATAAAGCTAGGTTTGAAATTAGAGGGTTATCTGAAGATAAACAAGATGTAAGAAAACGTTCATTAAGCTTGGCAATTCTAGTTGATACCATTTCCGTATTTGAAATATCGTGAAGTTCAGCTGTTGAAAATGACCATGGAAGCTTAAGGATCATTTTCAAAAGCTTATTTTGAGCTACTTGGAGTCTGCTAATATGACTAGCTGCACATTTACCCCATGCTGGTGAACCATAAAACATAATTGCTTGGAACACGACTTTAAAAATCAGCAGCTTGTTTTCATTGCTTAGTCTGGACTTCCGATTTATAAAGGGATAAAGAGTTTTAGTGGTTATATTGATCCTTTTAATTACTTCGTGTACATGCAAGCCAAAGGTTAAAGTTTTATCAAGATGGACTCCAAGATACTTAGCACTTGAACGCCATTCAGTGTTTACACCATTTACTTGAAGATTGTTGCTCGGAAGGAAATAGGCTTTTCTTTTTCGTGTGAAAAAGATAACCTGTGTCTTTGAGGCATTTATTTTGAATGACATTTAGTGCAGATTGCAAATTTGTTTCAATGTTGAAACCAACTGAATCTGACGAGAATATACAGGTGTCATCGGCAAATATTGCTTTTTCGCAGTTGTTTAAACATGGGAAATCGTAAGTGAAAATAGTATACAAGATTGGACCAAGCACCGATCCTTGAGGTACACCTGCTGAACTGTTATAAATATCGGAGTACCAATTATTTATCGAAACCTTGAATTTCCTTTCAAACAGAAATGATTGAATTGTTTTGATTAAGTACATAGGAAACTGAAGTCTAAGAAGTTTATGTAATAAAGCATCATGCCAAACTGTATCGACTGCTTTCTCGACATCAAGAAGTACCATTCCTGTACTTTTTCCTGTGCTAAAATTTGTTTTTACATATTTTGTTATTCGATGAACTTGGTGGATTGTACTATGATGAGCCCTAAAACCAAATTGTTCAAGTGGTAAAGTGTTATGACTTGTTATTTGAGAAACAATTCTACTTTTAATAATTTGCTCAAAACATTTACTTAGCGAGCTTAACAAACTTATTGGTCTATAGTTGCTTGGTATGTTTGCGCTTTTACCAGGCTTTAAAATTGGTATAATCTTAGCTGTTTTCCATGCATTAGGAAAGTAACTTGACTTCAGACAACAGTTAAATAGTAGTTGTAAATATTTGATTCCCGATTTCGGCAAGTTCTTAAGATATACATTTTTAATGCAATCAAAACCTGCAGATTTTCTTGATTTCAGATTCAAAATTACATGGCTGACATCTTCAAAAGTAGCATCTACGTGAGTGCCATTTGAAGAACTTACATTTATGGTATTCATTGAGTCACTGACAACTGATTCAAATTCAATTAAGATTGAATCCATTGCCTTTGATTTTTGGTAAAACATAATACATATTTTATAAAGAACATATCCTGTCATATTTATTGGCAGCGCAAAATTGTATCGAATTGTATAAAAGTGTATTTGTGTACTTGAGCAAAGTCAAGTGTATCGAAAAAAGTACAATCGTATCGAATTTTGCAACCCAGGTGTAGTATGTTCTTTCTGTTGAATCTAATTTAAAGACAAATAGTAATCGTTTATGGAGCTTTATCAATAGCAAAAAGCAATCTTATGTTTTTTCTTACTGTATGCGTCATAATGATGTATCCTCTTTCATTAGGGTGGCGACGGTGTAGAGGTTAGTGTGGTGGCTTGTGACCCGTGCGGTGCAGGTTCAAACCCCATGGGGAACAACAACATACGCCACCCATTCACATGCCTCTACACCAAAAGGAGGATTTCTGCCTGATAGTACAATGGACCGTTACCGAGTCTGAGTGCTCTGGGATTTGCATTTCCTTTTTTTATTAAAAAGGTCTTCCGACCTTTGTACCATTTGTAATATGTTTGCCAACCACTCTCAGTCTATATATTCAAGTGGTATTATTCCACCTATAAACTCAAGTGATAACTTAGTGTCAAGTAATTTTTTAAATGTTGGTAACCTAGACTGTTCAAACCACGAAGTCCAAATTGCCCTTTCTCTATTAAAATAAGATGAAAATCCTGGTTTCGAGGGCATCCCGCCTATTTTACTTCAAAAGTGTTATTAAGAGTTTTCCCTGCCTCTATATTTAGTGTTTAACTTGTCTCTGCAGGCTGGACATTTTTCAAAGCTCTCGGGTTTTCAGATTGATAGATAAGATTTGGTTTGAACTTGAAATCACCCTTAGCATTTGCACAAAGTAAGAGGGTAAACCTATCTTTTGCTACCTTGAACTCTGATATTCTTGTTCCTTCCTTGAATATATAAGTTCGCACAACAACAAGCAAGAACAGTAGAAATAGGAAAATGAATTGATATTCGAAATCTAATGCGCATAAGAATTTGAAAATACATGTGTAAATGCAAATCCTACTGGCAAATATATACAACACCAATTTTTTTTTTGAATCGCGTATATTTTTTTTTTTTTTTTTTTTTTTATAATTAACTTACGCTAAAGGGATTTTTTTTTCTGTTGTTACAGTACCCTTATAATGCTAAGAGCACAGTGTAAGCTACTTGGTATTAGAAAGAATAGAGAGATAGGAAAGAAGTGTTTGGGTGCAGTTGTAGGGTTTTTCTCCACGGGTGGTGTCTAAGTTACTTAGGGAGATTACGATTTCATGTATTCGGTATAAAGTAATGGACTTGGCCGGGATTCGAACGCACGACCTTCCATTCCGTAAGCGAATACACTACTACTGCATCATTGCCACCCGCAGCACCGTGTATCTAGAGGGAATTTCGGAAAAACTTAATCGTGTGTAAGCGAGACCGCGTATGTGGGGGGTTCAGTGTATTGAAATTTTGTATTAAGTATTCTAGCGAGAACACTAAGGGCCAGTTTCAAATTTTTCGGATAAAGTTTCGGATAGTTAGCCGACACATAACCCTATCCACCAGATAAAAGTTGCTGATAATTGTTTTCTGTTTCATCGTCAAAGTCTCCGATAAACTAAATGGTGGAAAAATTTATCAGCCAGTTAGTTTGTTTTGAATCACATGTCATTTGTTTTGCTTTGTTTGTTTCTAGAAGCTTAAACCGATTAAACTCATAAAATTGTATTGTTGCGTTTTAAATGGATACAGCTAGCGAAAATTCAAACTTAATTCTCTTCAATTGTTCTGGGTTTCATTTTTAACAATGCAGTTTGAAAGACTTGATGTTAGTGTTAGTAAGATCATTAGGATCATTGTAGAAGGATACTCCCAGATGGAGTTTTGCGTCTTTATGAGAGAACAGGACATGTGCAGATAAGGTGGCGAATAGTCTCCTCCAAGCCTTGTTGCATGCTTGCATATAAAACAGTGTTAATGTTCCACCTGTATAAAGAGATTGAGCGTTTTGGCCAAACTGGGTTTATCGCTTAGCAAGGTACCATTTATCTACCTAAGGTTCATCAGCCTTGAAATTCCAAGGAATGTTTATTTGCCCCGGCACACAACACAGGTTAATGTGGAATCGTTTCACCATTTAAGCGAGAGGTGATCGGTAGTATAGGGCTCGCGATAAACTTAGCTAAGTAAAACGAACAGCGCGACTTTGCAGGTGTGAAACACTCCGTACTACTCCTTCTGCTATAATGGACATTCTGTTGCACCTGACATCCTTCGTAGTAACATAAACTACACCACCCCTCAGCTTCGTTTTGACATAAACTTCTCTGTCGCCATCCCTCCTAGATCATTCTTGGAGGAAGGTCCCCTTCAAATTTATACAAAGAAAAATTTTAGAAAAGGAGTTGGAACACAAGGACACTATGTATGAATTAGAAAAACAACATCTTCTTCTTAAAATTGAATTGTTGAAAAAAGGTTTAGGAGAAAAGTGAATAAAATGTTTCTTTCAAAGTCGAGCTTTACTCTATTCATTCATTCAAATTATGGTTAAATAAGAACAAAGATAAGAATATTTTGCAACAAATTTAATTATAGAAGAGACGAAAAATAGTAAATAACAGAATTTCTTACAATATTTCGACTACTATCTCTTAGTAAACTATTACTAACATCATAAGTTTCATCAGTATCATCTTGCATACTACGAGTATTTTCAAAAGTTTCTTCACCCATGTCTGTGGCTATATTGTGGAGCACTGCACATGCAACAATAATTGCTTGTACTTTCGAATGGTGCAAAGTAATTTTGTTTAACAAAACTGGAAATCTACTCTTCCATACGCCATATGATCTTTCTACTACATTTCTCGTTCTGATTTGTGACTCGTTGTACAAATGCTCACCAGGTCTCCGTGGATTATGAAGGGGAGTTAGCAAACAAATTTGAGTCCACTACTGTTTGAACATTCATTGAGAAAATTGCCTCTCCGGTGTCTGTACAATTCGGCAGTTTCTCCTCCTGCCAACAAGTGAAAATAATTATCATTTCTGGTACCTGTTATTCTTGAAGGTACTTACCTGGTGATTTAATGTTAATGTGAGTACAATCAATGACTCCAACAACCCTGGGAATTCTTGCAATTTCATAAAAACTTTGTTTTATCTATGTTTTCTGTATCTAATGGGAATTAAACATTAAACATTTAGATATTGCTTCTGAGACCTTGTGTATGATCCTGCAAGCGGAGGCCTTATGCTTACTCTAGCGAAGTCGCCACATACAATTAAAAATGTCCCAGTTGCAAAATATCGGAGAGTTATAAGTTATAAGTACAAGTAATCGTTGCATTGGTGGAACTGCAAAACTACTGAAAATCCAATAGGCAATGGTAAATAAGTTAATGTCATATTGGTATTCTACTTACTAGTCAATTGAAGTTTTTATATCACTTTCTATTAATGTAAGGATATTTCTTACAGATGTTTTGGTGAGCCGAAATCGAATTCTGAAATCTTCATCGTCAAGTGTTTCAAAATAGTTTGGCCTTGGGCGAAACACTCTGTTCCTACGGAGCCGTGTAATATGATTGTAATATTCTTCAAATTCGTCTTCTAAAAATTCAAACAAATCCATGTTAGGGCACTTGTGACTACTGTCTACGGTCGTCAACGAAGGAATGCTCTGAAACTATATTTTTGTCCAGTCACTTCAAATAAATATTTTGTTTATCTTCCGGATAAATAATTTAACAGCCACTTGAACCGGCCGATAGGCTATCCGAGACTATATCTGTCGGATATCACTATCCGAAACCTTTGAAACCAAAAGTTCATGTTTAGCTGACAAATAAGTTCCGGATAGGCTATCCGAGACTTTATCAGGTAGTCTTGAAACTGGCCCTAAATGTTTTTATTTGATGATGAAATAAATAAATAGATAAATAAATGTGGAAAGATGATGCTGCAAAGGTTCTGGCAGTCTTTGGTGGTGGTACCCTTATGATGACGAATCTGCCCACTATGTACGCAGCTGATTCAACCAAGTGCTGCGCCTATTTGACTCTTTTGTTTGATAAACAAATCAATCTCAAATCAAAGTTGCCCTTCGTTGAGCAAAGCAACGCGCTTAAAAATTTAACATGTTCGTGTTGTACGCGTCCCGAGCCACGTACACTTGTTGATCAACCCATTCAATTGTTGAATAGCTACGTACACATGGTTCATTAACTTGTTTGATTTGAGTAAAAAATTCTGTCCCCTGAGTTGGTCAAATGCGTTTTCGATGTGGTTGCGCAACGAGTTGATGCACTCGTTAATATCCCCGAACACTAGGCCAAGCATCGGACATAAGCAACATGTTGAACGCACTCCGCAGCTGACAGGTGCAGCAGACCGATGGGTGAACTCACCGTACGCTGCTCATGATTGATTGATTTGTATTAAGACGACAAAAATTGTCACGACTCCTTAGCCTGATATTATAAAAGTGAAGCTCAGCTGGCGAACGCCTCTCGCTACATGTTAATCTCACAAATTAAAAACTTTAAGGTACAATTGTATCGCAATGCGCACCATAAACTAGCCAAATGAAACGGCTCCAACTAGGCTTGCGTCATGCGACTACGTAATTCATTCTTAATCCTCATGCAGACTGCATGCAGCGATTTGTTTACCGCTTTGTTGGTTATGCTATCTTGCATTGGCTTGTTAAGTTGGGCAGGATCAGGATCTGTTCCCAACCAATTGCGAGACTTTCGGCTGGGAGCCTATATTTTGTTAGGGTATATTACACTGCGACCTAATGGTCTATATCCACTCGCACAATTTGGAGCGTTTTGACCCAACAATTTAATTTTTGGTCATTTTGTTTGAAAACAGAAATAGACTAAAGGATTTTTTGTTTGAATTCCCACAAACTAAGAACATCACTACAGCGCCCCAAATAAAAACGCATGTCGTAAAACGCGACTCAAGGGAGAAATCACATCTAGGCAATTTTAACATTGAGGTGAGCCTAGTTATACAGTTAACGTAAAAAAAACGTTTTGACGTTACTTGGCCCCGGCGGGATTTGAACCTGAGACCTTTAGATTGGTAGTCCAACATACTAACCTCTGCGCCACTGGGCCTTTACAAACTTAGTAAAAAGTAATCCGATACCGGGAGGCCCGCCGATGTTTATTGGAGTCAAACCGGCGAACCCCACAGTTATGATCCAAATGACCCATTGAATTCTTATCATAACCTCGACGTGAAAGGCGAAGAAGAAGAAAAAAAAAATATATTATTCATTAACGGCCCATATAGGGCCTTAAACCTAGCTTCTCCAACCACATTTTTTTGCGAAGTGGAAATTATATACAATTTTACGCCGAATTCGAACGGCAAATTTTTGAGAAGCTTCTCAAGACAATTGATACTCTTGGATGTTTTGTCAGACGTTCGCAATGGGTGGGGCAGTGGAAAAAACTCTAGATGTTACTTGGCCCCTGCGGGAATTGAACCGGGATGGAGCCACTACGCCCGACAACAAAGAAGAAGACCAGCCAATAAACGTTTGCTTTAAACTTGCAAATATGCCGAGCCGTTGCCATCAGCAACATATGGCGTTTGTGGTAAAATTGTAGTTCTTTTTGGCGCGGTCTTATTGGCTTAAATTTCTGGGTTATTAATACAAATTCGTTGACTTGTAAAGTCAAAAATTCAATTTCTGTCAATTCCATAAGGTTTATGACAATATTGTTCACTGTTATCAGGAGTGGTTTCCGGTATCACAGATTTGAAAAAGTCGATGCACTGAACCTGACTGATATTCATTTTCGGCTTGCTTGGAATATGTTGTTTTCATATATTACCGGTAATATTCACAATGCAATATTACAAATCAGCGGGATCAATTTCGGTTGAATTTTATTTGCAGATACGGACACTCAAATACCACCCAGAAGACCAATTAACAAGCGAATTTTCAACGCCATCATTTTTCCAGATGATAGACACTTCGAGGTTGAATGTTGCCGATAAGCGTCGTGAGAAGAAGTGACAATGGAAAGCACCGCATTAACGGCCTAAAACCTAGCTTCTTCAACAACCATTTGCATTTGCGAAGGGACCTACAAATTATTTACGTAATTTTCACGGCACTGTATTCAATAGGCATTTCGAACAAAGCTAACATTACGTATTTTATAACTGATGTGGAAACGTTACGAATTATCAAAGTGTTAGGTAATCGTCATATATCGCTCGCTTATCTTTGGTGCTAGAATGTCCAAGTACCTACGTGGAACAATCAGTATTTGTATTCCTTGACATGAAAAGTGAATTTTTGCAAAATACGCCGGTGAAGATCTTAAAGGCGATAGCTTTTGTTAATTGGTCCGCGTTTAATAAATAAAAACTATCAAGAGAAACTAAAATTGTTTCTTTTTTAATTAAAATAGAAAATTAGATTTTTGCGTGCTACTATCCCTGCCTTTTCTAATGTCGTATTTAGGATTTGTTCATATTGTTTATGCTACACTATTGTCATGGATCAGTTATATGATAGGGGTTTCGTAAAATGGCTCATATGGTACGAGTATTTCTGTATACGAAATTCAACTTTGCTTGGCTAAATCTGCAGCTTATGATATAATAAATATAGGAAGAATCATACCAAAAACATAAATGTACGAGTAAAAATAGAGGCAAAGTCTCCTTGCAAAAAACTCGTATGCCTAACAAGTGAGACATGAAAAGTAGTGAGAGCTACATTCTTAGTTACCGGGAACTTATTAAATATATAAAGCCATATTAATAAAAAAACACTATTCACTCTTTAACACACGAGTTAGCAGGCACAGGATAGCGAGCTTGTCCATATGATAACTTTTCTGATTAATACAAATATGTTTTCCCTGTGTTAGCTATTTGCTCTTTATAATACAAGAGCCCACCGTATGATGTCCTAAGGCATTGAAACCAAGGATGAGTTGCATATGAATTGAAAGTTTAGTCGAAACGTATGCAAAATTACCAAAGGTTGTCTGGAATTTTTGCCCATGACTACGAAGCTACTTCCGGTACGTTATTTTTTTTAGCCTTTCATAGGGATAAAGGAAAAGAATAAATGAGTAACCATACGAAAGACCACGTTAAATAGTTCTTGAAGACATTCAGCCTTATTGCGAAGATCAATCGACAATTGATAATTGACTATTTTCAATGTGTGCTATTGTGAACGAACGATTCATTCGGGATTTTTGTCAATCGCATTTTTTAATTGACTGCAATTGACAAAATCCTTTAGAATCGTTCGTTCACAATAGCACACATTGAAAATAGTCAATTATCAACTGTCGATTGATCTTCCCAATAAGGCTCATTGGGTTGGCAGTTCCAATCCGCCCATGTACCACTGACAACCCAACTTTTAACTACGCATATTTTTCGATTGACTATAGGCATAAAGGCCAATGTTGGTATGGGTATCAAATTAAAGCTGAGATCTTATCATTAACAAATATATAGAGTTGTCTTTGATAATTTGGCCACATGCATAGACGACCCATGATTTTAGCTAAATTTGCGTATAAAGTGCAATACTAGGTCATGGGTATTTTCCTCATAACTGATACCGCAAATGGCGATTATGTGTGTGTATTTCTCGTTTTTAAAAGAAGCCAAGCTAGGGTATGCATTTGGCATACATTAAAATAAAATTTATTTTCAAGACATGACTGATATTACAAAATTATTTCAATGAATAGTTAATTTTTATTGGCTGAAATCAGTAAACTTGCAAGTTTAAACAAGGAAATACTTAAATCTAACTTAATTTTTAACAAAGTAGTTTAAAACACTTAACAAAAATGTATACATTTTCTTCCCTAGTCTGAGTCAGAATCTGAATCGCCAAGTCTCGCCAAAAGTCTCATTTCCTCGTTATCATATGTGTCTATTTGCAGAATATCATTTACATTTAATGGTTTTGGGTTTCCTAAAAACCATAGCGGTTCAAGCCGTTCTTTTAATACCCATCCACATTCTGCCACATAACATTTACATAAACAGTACGCAAAATGTTTTGTTTTAAAGAATTCCAGCATGGAGGAATGAGCCTGGAATCAAAACCTTTAATGTTCTTTTTGAATAATTTCTCATTGCTGGATTTGTTCGAATAAAGTTTTTGAAATATAACATACCTTGCAACATTAACACTATTGCTTTTAACTCCAAACATAAGTGAGGTATACTCTTGTAATAGATTCAATTTTGCATCGTCATCAATATCCCTTACATCATTCAGTGAAGCAAACACATTCTGAAATCGTTTATTTTTCTGAAGAAGAAGAAACGGTTTTGCTTTCACAACCAGTATAAGAGTGAAAAGCAGCTAACGCGCGACATAAATTTTGGGCAAGAATTGCTGCTAAGGAAACGCAGTTAATACAATCATGGCCTTTGATTTTTGAAGAAGCATTTACCATCCAAACTTCTTTACTGGGAATTTATACATGTTATCTAACAATATTACTAAAATGTCCGTATCTTAAGCCTTTACTATGATTTTTAAATTTTCAGCACACTTACTTATATGAAAGGTAATTCCTCGTGGAAACACTCGAAATCATTTGCCTAGGCCATAATGACATAATTTCCTTCTGAATGGTATGAATAAAATTGTTCCTTAACTGTGATATATACTTTTTTATTTCCAAGTATACATGCCATCGAGCTGTTTCCCCAATTGCTTCTTTGAATCTAGTATTTTTCAAACTTTTAATGAAATTGTTTGGCCTGGTTTGTTGGCTTGTTGCGGTCCAATAATGGAATAGTGAACATCCTGCTCATGTCTACTGTAGCGCTCAGAGTCTTTTATTGAAGGTGATATATATCTATCGATGGGGCTTCTGAATGGAAGGTCGTGTGTTCGAATCCCGGTCAAGTCCATTACTTTATATCGAATACATGAAATCGTAATCTCCCTAAGCATATTAGACACCACCCGTGGAGAAAAACCCTAAAACTGCACCCAAACACTTCTTTCCTATCTCTCTATTCCTTCTAAAAGTAAGTAGCACCGAAAAGCATGCAATGAAATACGATAGTGCCAGGTGCTGCTTGCTGTTAAACACATATGCTTACGCTGTGTTACGCACTATAAGGGTACTGAAATCCTTTTAGCGTAAGCAAATTATAAAAAAAAAACCAAACTCAAATGTATCTAAGAAGAACTTGTAGCGCTAATTTTTATTAAAATTGCTTCAGCAATTTTTCCGAAAGTTTGCGGCACGGATGATCCCAAAAGATATAAAAAGTAAAAATCATCAATGATCTGTACATCTGCCAATAGAGGCTTCGAGGGTTCAATACAAGATTTCAAGGTTCTAGCAAGAACAGATTTATCAGTCTAATGCATCTCTCCTGTGGGTTGACAGAGAGCTGGTGGTACAGGAGCTAAAGGATAAGAAAGGCAAAGTTCTAAATTAACTTTTTTTCAAGGGCAATCGCTAAAAGGCGCCCAAAAATATCTCGCTCCATTTTAATTATTGCTTGCTTACACAAGTCATTGGCAATAAATACAACAACATGCACAGTAACGGTTTGTTATAATAATCAAAATGTACTTAAAATATCATATCCATGCCGTCTCTCAGCTTTATGCGGAAATAAATTTGATACAGAAAGTGCATGCAATTTACGCGCTAAAATCATAGGTTGTCTATGCATGTGGCCAAATTATCAAAGACAACCCTATATATTTGTAAATGATAAGATCTCAGCTTTAATTTGATACCCATACCAACATTGGCCTTTATGCCTATAGTCAATCGAAAAATATGCGTAATTAAAAGTTGGGTTGTCAGGGGTACATGGGCGGATTGGAACTGCCAACCCAATGTCTTCAAGAACTATTTAACGTGGTCTTTCGAATGGTTACTCATTTCTTCTTTTCCTTTATCCCTATGAAAGGCTAAAAAAATAACGTACCGGAAGTAGCTTCGTTTTTTTAAGTCATGGGCAAAAATTCCCGACAACCTTCGGTAATTTTGCATACTTCTCGACTAAACTTTCATTTCACATGCAACTCATCCTTGGTTTCGATGCCTTAGGACATCATACGGTGGGCTCTTAGACTATTATCACCTACAAACTAAAATACGGCACTTTACCAAATTATACTCAAAAATCAAGTGTATCTGTCATATTTCATCAGTTGACACTCTTTTCTGTGTATTCCATTGCAATTATAATTATGGTACTACTATGGAGTCAACGCATTATGAACGAGTAATATGCCCAAATGGGAGACAGTGTTCTTTCTCATCCTCTCAATGTTTCCACACATGCATGTGCATCCTCTCAATTTGGGAGTACATGAACTACAATCTGAGAATGTGTGTTGTTATCCGCTCCTTGTACGCCGAATTCGGTGAGCTAAGTTATCCACTCGTTATCACGTGTCCAAAGCTAACACACGTTTATTAATCAGAATTATGAGTTAAAAGATGTACTAGTGCTAACTATGCTGCTTCTCGTAATTCCCACGCTGTCTCGTTCCTCTCGGCGGAGCTGCTGCATCATGCTTGAGATGACTTCACTCGCTATATCACAGGCTTCGGTCGTCGTCAACATGAATACAATAAGTGCCCGCGTTGTCACTTGCCCGCCATTTTGCCCTTTTCAGGAAGCTCCCAGCCGCCGTAAACGTACGGCATTCCGACAGGGCGTGCACACCATTCTGGATTTTGCCTTCGCAGTGTGGGCAGAAGGGGTTATCCACGTGCTTGTATTTAAAGAGGTACTCACGAAAACATCCATGCCCCGACAAGAACTTTGTCAGATAGAAATTTTCTTCTCCATGTTTTCTACTGACCCATTTGTGTATATTGTGGATCAGGGTATATCCTGTCCATCTTCCTTTGGGTGAATTGTTCCACCTTTGTTGCCATTTTGTATTTAGGGCCGCGTTAATCGTTTTTATGCCTTCCGGTTGGTACTCGCTAAGAGCCGGGAACATTTTTATTTCTAGGTCGATAGGCATTCGGCCAGAGATAACACTGATCGCTTCCCCAGACACGGTTCTGAAGGCGAGCATACTCAGCGATGCAATTCTATAATCCGAGTTTATCCTACGCATAACCGTTTTCCGATCCGTCGCTGATTCCCATATAGGGGACGCGTACATCAGGATCGACTTGCTCACCACAGCTCGTAGGCTTCAGATTGACTGCCTGGGTCCTCCAACGTTTGGCATTGGCCTCGAGGCTTTTTCCCTGCGTACTTTATGTGCTTTTTAAAGTTGTGTCTGTGATCGAGTGTCATTCCCAGGTATTTAATTTATTTAATGTATTTCGATGGTTTTTTTCACCCAGCTGTATGGTACGACTATATATATTTTTCCTGCTACTTATAAGCAGTGCTTTTGTCTTATGGTCTGCCAGTTCTGGATCCTTGTAGCCATACTTTCACATTTCTTATGGTCTGACTGCAATGTCATCGGGATAGCCGCTCGGACTTGGTGTTCGCAATATCCCATCATACATTACGTTCCATAGAACAGGTCCTAGCACTGAACCTTGGGGAACTCCTCCTGTAACTTTGCAAGATTTAGGCCCCTCTTCCGTGTCATAGTGTAAGATTCTCTCGCTTAGGTACTTGCATATAATTTTCAGCAAGTAATCAGGAATGTGTAGATTGCCTAACGCTCCCATTATGCAGCAGCAGTCGGTTGAGTTGAATGCGTTTTTGATATCGAGTGTTACGACGGCACAGTACTTTTTTCTCATCTCAGTCCTGCGATTGCTTCGCGCGCAATATGGCATACTACACTTATTGCGCATATGGTGCTACCGTACTGTCGGTTGCAGAAACCAGGGTTTCCTTCTGTGTATGACTCTAACCGCGAGCGTATTATTTTTCATTTTCTCCATGCTGTGCATGCGGCCTGTACAACGACGGCTGCTCAGGCGGTTTGTTCCCCTTTGGGATGAGCACTAGCCGTTGACTTTTCCATTGCCTCGGGAAAATACCTTCCGTTCGGCACTTCGTGTAGAGGCGCGTGAATATCCCTGTTCTTGCTCTTATTGCTTCTTAGTTGGCTTCTCTTCTTCTGACTCTTTGCTGACTTCTTCGCATCTTGAGACACTTTTTTCGAAGGTTGGCTATGTCAACTCTCACTGGTGCAAATGGTTGGATTTGGTGATACTTTTAGTGTGTTATAACGCAGTGTGTTACATTTTTACTCTGACTGTGGAAATGGGTTGATTTGATGATACTTTTACCTTGTTATTGTGCAATGGGTTACATTTATACTCTACCTGCGGAAATGAGTTGAGTGAGTTTGTAGTGTGCTATGGTACGATTGGGGTTTTCTTTGTGTTTTTTTTTACTATTGAACAATGCATTTTTTTTTGTGTAAATGAAGCGAAATATTGACAGCAGTGCACGTAAAATAAATCTGCACATAACTGTTTTACGCTGTTTACGTTTTTAGGCAAAACTGAGCCATAAAAAAATTGTGTTAACTCATTGTGCTAACACACTTGATTGTGCTTGAGTAAGTGTATCAGCGCAAGGAAGAAGACAGATAGGGTGTTTTCATAAACGTCGAAAATCTGCGCTAGTACAATGGTCTTTCTTCTTTGTTGCATTATTGAACACACCTATTCTGCAGAACGTGAGCAGGCCTGCTTAATTACAATTTTAAGTAGTCACTGAATGTTCATAAACGTCAGATTAAGGAGAAGAATGTATCAACTTTTTTCATTTCATATAGCATCGTCCTCCACAAAGAAATGGGAATGTAACTAGCTATTCTGTCGTCTATCAGTTTTATCAAGCATCTCCAATGTAGTTTTGGGTTCACCTGACCAATTGTCTTCTGTATGATGTCTGGATGAATCTTAACGAAGTTAGGCTTATTTACGATAAACAGCGGTGTAAGAAGTTAACAAAAATGGAAAAGATAAGTGATAAAATAGAGAATTGTTTCCAAGTAGGCAATTATAAGAAGTTGCATCGTTCTAGACAAAACCAAAGTAGTTAGTCGATTTTTCTCTTTCTTTTACTATTTACTGTTTAATTGAATTGAACTCAATTTAATTTTTGAATACAGTTTCTGAAAATAATCAAAGTACAATCGCACGATTGTCAGAAGAGCAGTGTTATACAGCTATTTTTAATGAGCAGTTATCGCAGAGATGGACAATTATGTTCCAGCGAAGAGGATATTCGACTCCCAGCCCCCATATTCGAGAAGACAAGAAACCGAACCTCCATTTTAAAGACCAAGTAATTGCTGACGACAGAGCGCTTACGTTATGCAAGGTTAGTCAGGGCTATGACACTACTGTAATAGGACACTAGGCACCATAATGGGCCCCTCGCGATCGCCGGGAGAACCATTTTATTATGAAGTCATCTTGCTTAACCTCTTCCTCAAAGCATTTTATTACAAAAATTCACTAATTTGTTGCAGTCAATCGACTCTACCTCTTCTAGACTATCAAAGAAATAGTTTATTTGATATTTATTTGATATTTATTGATTTCAAACGCTGTACATCAAGATAGACTTATAATTAGTACAGGATATGACAAAACAATGTGCAAAGCAAGGCAAACAATAGTAACCAATACAAGAAAATATAATTTAAAATTAAACACAATTTGAAGTAAAACATTTAAACATATTAATTATATATATGCGCAACCAAGGACAAGTAAAAAGTTAATAAAAAAAAGAAAAGAAAAGAAAAAAAAATAGGTAAATCAGTTCAAGTTGGATAGATGTTCAAAGCAGACAGTAAGACATTTATTGCGTTCGATTCCAGACCTCACATAATTGGGTAGATTGTTCCACAGTTTGACAGCATAAATAAAAAATTGCCTGCGTGATGTTAAGCAGGAGTAAGTGGCAGGTCGCAATACAATATTTCAATGAGACGAACATAAATTAATTTTACTAAATACATAGTTCGGTTCTTTCTTGTGAATAAGTTTAAAAGGTAAAGAACAGCACCGATACTTGAAAAAAGCATCCAGGTTACATCCAAGAATTTGACGAGCTTCAAATGAAATATAGTTGTCCAGGCGCGATCTTCGTTGTCGAGCGATTCGCTCACACCCACAAAGTATGTTCATAATGTCTCCCGTGACACAAATATTATTGCAGTATCTGCACGCGTTTGTTTCTGAGAGCCCTAATCTTTTGGCGTGCTTCATCTGAAGGCAATGCCCGGAAAGGATGGTGATTGTCATTTTAGGCTGACATCTACTTAGTTTTAGAAACGGCCCAGTTTTCTTTTGGTAAAGTTGGGCCACAAGACCTTGAGTACCATGTGCCCCACTCTGTGATTCCATCTTTGACTAGCCATGGCCGCCTCCGATAACTTTCCTTTGACTACACAAGGGACGGTTTTATGTCCACTCCCGCGCTTTGCAAACGCATTTCTCCACCTTTTCTTGCTAGTTCATCTGCGAGCTCATTGCATAGCATCCAGCATAGTCTCACACGGTGGATAAAGCCATAATCATTGTGCGATAATACCTGACTATTTCGGATCTCATGATACATGATTCCAGCGCCTTTGGGGCGGCTTGACTTGCAATATAAAAGCTGATACTCCGGTCGGATATCGACTTCATTAGCAGTAATTTCGCAGCCTTAAGAAGTGCTAGAACCTCCGACTGGAACGCACTGCAACTGTTTGGAAGCCGCAAAGTTTCCCACAACTCTGTTGATTGATAGTAGCTATCGCAAGCAGCCTCATCCCAAATCGTGAATTTCATACGAATTTTAAATTGAACAGAACTAATGTAAGCAACTCTCAGAAACCTCAAAACTAGACATTTATATGTAAAAACATCGCATCGAAATTTGCAGTATTGTGGTGAAAGAGTTGCAGACTTGAAACCGTCCAAAACCACTTGAATTAAACGGTTATCAAAAAGTCTTTATATCACCAGTGGACTTATTTCATTAATTGATGACTTCCTTTGCTCTTTCCTTTATCTTGAGACTTCAGATCAACTACCAATCCCAGGGCAGCTCTCGGCTGATTAGCTCAGTTGGGAACTTTAAGAACTCTAAGTAAAGTCCCTTCAACTGCTAACATAATATTAGGTTCCGGTGTTGCTCTTTTATTAGTTGAAAGTGCAGATTCTGTCTTGCGGACTAGCTGCAAGTCCGTTGTTCTTGGTTCAGATATTAACCATGAATAATTCGCTCTCTAAAAGCGGATTTCCCTGTCACTAGCAATGCTATACTGTTTGTATATAAGTCTATTATAATATAGTTGTCAGATATTTCGTTTAGATGTAGTATATACCATCATAGAGAATATGCGTTTCTCGGAGATTTATACGGGGAAAAGGAGCTAAAAGGCCGCCTTATCCTCTCTCCCGTCGTCATTTTAATCATTTTCCCGATCGAAATTCTCATTTGAGCATTCCCATTTGACCATTTTATTTTCAGGGTTTTGTGCAGTGATGTTAGAATTTATAAAAGGGCTCAATGAATTTAGTTCCTTAGCAAGGACTTTTGTAAGATAAGCTGATTAAGTTGAATTCTTTACCTCTACCTCATTAAAGAAGCCTTCTCTCGAGCGACACTTTGTCCACTCCATCTTCGACTGGATTTATAGACTTTCCAGTAATGTTCCCATCGTGTACAAGGGGTCGTAACAAGTCGTTGTATTTCATTTCTTTTAATCTTTGTATATCCTTCGTATGTGTAAAGCTCCGCTGTCATTGTTAAACTATTTTTAACTCTTTTCACTCTTACTTATTTGATCGATGGCATTGACCCAAGTCCAAGTAAAATATCTTCAAAAGCCAATATTGATGGATGTGCAAAATATTTATCAGTGATTGTTTTAAATTTAATGAAAATGTGACTGAATACAACAATGAAAAATAATCTAATTCTCTCTGACAATAATAATAATTAATAATAAAACAAAATATACATCTGCATTTTTGCTAGATTTTGTATCTATAAGCTTCATTTAAAGCGGCCAGACTTGCAAGGCGAAGCAATGTGGGTGTCGTCGCCATTGCTAAGAATGAAATTTAGTTGTCAAGGCTTATTGCATTTTCACGGCATGGCTTAGGGGGGTGCGTCAGTTTTAAAAGTGTGTATTCTTTCAAAATATCTGTTAAGAAATAAATCAAAATATAGATAATGATACAAATAATAATGATTTAAAAGTTTTTGATATAATCAAGCAAATTTAATTAGACAGAGGTATCGTGTTCTTATTGTGAGCAAAACATGAGCGAAGACTATGACACATATATACCACTGCCTGGATAAGTGCCTAAATACATGTAGTTGTAGTTAACAAATAAGGGGATTTACGGCCTTTGGGTAGACCACGGCGATAAGATTCCAATGTGTCTACAAAAAAGATAAATTGAATCTAAAAGTAACAAATGTTTGAGAGCTTTTATTTAGATTGTAAGCAGAAGTGAGATGAGTGTGGTGTGCGTGGATCATATTGGCGCTAATAGCTACTCATTTTTTGCATGCTATTTTAATTGAAGCTTAAAAGTATGCAATAAAAGGCGATCTATTTTATATTTCCAAAAATGAAATAATATAAGGTGCAGTGCGGCTGATGGTTTGTTAGCTGATTTGAATTGGCCGTAAATAAAGTACACTTGGAACGGGTCAAACTAAAACTAAATATTAATATCAAGTGCACAATGAGGTATTTATTTACCAAGTGTGTCAATTCTGATGTTGTCAAGTTTTGGACTGTATGCAGGCAGTGCAGGACTGCCTCCTCATCTGAAAGCAAGTTTTTCAAAGGAAGACAGTTATTCCGTTTACATGAGAAATTCAATTCGGATTCAAATGTTTCTTGAGAGCGTAAATCAGTGGTGGATTCTATCATGTACCACATCATACAAAGGAACACATGGAATCGTGTCCTTCGACTGCAAACAGAAAGGAATTTTCGATTTTACGTAACTATTGTGTGTCGGCTCTTACATCAACCCAACCTAATCTAACTTAACTATTATATTAAAATGAGAGTTAGAAAAGTAATAATTTAGTTTCAAATGCCTGTGATTTGAAAGTAGAACCAGGTTAAATGAAATTAATTTATGTCAAAATAATATACATATTCGGCTTTATTATTTTAACATCGGGTAAAAGTTAAAACAATGAACAGGTAGTTCGAGAGGATCCAGGAAATAAACCCCCAAATTGAAAATGAAATAACGCACCAAAATTGGGGACTTATTTCACTGTGAAATTATTCCGAAAATAGAAGTTGAATGAAACAGCATTTCATGAACAGCATTGCGGTTTTCATGTCGATGGCGTCATTAGACCTTTTTTTCGTCGATACAAATTACCGTCACGTTACGGTAAATGGTATTCGCTACAAAGACATGTTCGAACGTTATTTCTTTGAGCAATTGCATGAATTGGACATCAGTATGGTGACCGTGTTATCTCAAAAAACACAACCGTCTATTGGCCGCCGAGATCGCGTGATTTAACGCCTCTAGGCTTTTTTTATGGGGCTACATTAAATCATTGGTCTATGCCAGTGTTTTTCAATCCTTTTAGAATAACGACCCCCCTAAGCACATAAAAAAACTAAGCGACCCCCTTTGAAAATTAAAAAAAAAAATTGCAAACCTACACCGCAAATATGTACATATGTACATTCTTTACATTTGCGCAGTTGTATAAACGTGAATGAAAATTAGCATCGGATTTGTGACAAAACAAAAGCAACTCTCAACATTTTCTTTTCTTTAATCTTTGCATAAAAAGACGTATGTGCGAGGAGCGCCACCAACAAATTTTATAAGTTCAGATACGTCAAATGTCTCTTCTTGGAAACGGTAACCTTTTTAATATTTTAAAACGCTTTAGAAAAAAAAACCAATACCTTTTTATAGTAAGACAGTGACAAAACTAAAGCAACTTCAACTAAACTGGAACTCTGGATTTTATAATTTTTCGTGGCATCCTATACTTTAAAATGGACAAGTTCCTCAAAAGATCTGTATCTGAGCAGCCTTCGACAACTGGTGATAGAACTAGTGTTGGTCCGAAAACGAAGAAAAATAGACTTTATGACTACAACTACTTAAAGTTTGGATTTACTGTCAGGAATAATAAACCACAGTGTGTAATTTGTTGTGAAGTACTTTCTCGTGAAAGCTTGAAGCCTTCGAAACTGATCCGTCATCTCACAACAATACATCCGAATTAAAAGGTTTATCCAGTGGAATATTTTGAAAGGAAAATGAAGTTTCTCCACCAGCAGCAAGCTACCCTAAACCAAACATCCTGTGTAAACGCAAAAGCATTATTAGCGAGTTACTATGTAGCATTTCGAGTAGCCAAAGCAGGAAAGCCGCATACAATTGCCGAAAATTTGATTTTACCAGCAGCCCTTGATATGGTGGAGATAATGCTCGGAAAGTCTGAAGCAGACAAACTTAAAGTCATACCCCTCTCTGACAACACCATGCAACGCAGAATAAGTGATATTGCAGATGATATTCGTAACCAATTATTCGAAATAGTCAGCAAAAGCGCACAATTCAGTTTGCAGTTTGACGAAACTACGGGTATCTCAGGTTGCGCGCAGTTTGTAGCTTTTATACGATTCGACGCGGATCATTGTATTATGGAAGACATTTTATTTTGCAAAGCACTTCCCACGAATACTACTGGCGAGTGTTTGTACAACATGTTTTTGGAAAACACTTGTGACTACAACATCGATTGGACAAAATTTATTGCTATTTGCAGCGATGGTGCCCAGGCTATGACTGGACGTAAAAGTGGGTTGATAGCGCGATTAAAATCAATCATGCCAAATGCCAGATGGATGCACTGTTTTCTCCACCGTCAAGCTCTTGCAGCCAAGTGTTTAGCACCTGATTTGAATAACGTGCTCAAAAATATCATCCAAGTTGTGATTTCGATCAAAGGTGATTCCATTTTAAACAATTTTTTTGAAAGTGATTCTATTAGGTATTTAATTCTTTTAGGTAAAGCCTTACAAACTCGACTGTTAAGAAAAATTTGTGAAGATATGGATTCACTTCACCAAAATCTTCTGTTTCACACAGATGTAAGATGGCTTTCCAGAGGAAAGGTTTTGACGAGGGTTCTGCAGCTTAAAGACGAAATGCTAATGTACTTGCAAGGTGAAATATCACAATGTGCCGACTTTTTCTGTGATCCCGTTTGGCTTTTAAAACTAGCATATCTTACTGATACTGGACGTGAAGAAAATATCATAACATCCAAAGATAAAATCAATGGATTTATAAAAAAAAATTGCTTTATGGATCATTTCTCTACAAAAAATGGTGTTTGAATCGTTTCCCTCCATTCAAAAGATTGTTCAAGAGATTTCCTATGATCAAACACTGAATGTTGGTGCTTATATCCCTGATATGATTATTGGCCTAGAGACCTTACAAAATCGGCTTATAAGTTACTTTCCCGAAGAATCTGAAATTGACAATAAGCGAAGGTGGATCCTTAATCCGTTTCTTGATATGTGCATACATTCAGCTGACCTTAATATGCAAGTGAAGGAAAAACTCATTGAACTTTCTGCTGATGGAATGCTAAAAATCAAGTTCCATTCGCAGAGCATTAGCGTTTTCTGGATGAAAAGAAGGAACGAGTATCCAGATCTTACAAGAGAAGCTCTCAGGTTATTAGTGCCGTTTGCTACGTCCTAGCTATGTGAGCTTACGTTTTCTTCAATGTTGAACATTAAGATTAAGGCCAGAAATAGACTGGAACTGGAAGACGATTTAATCGCTTGCGTTTCCAAAATAACTCCACGGTTTGACAAATTAGTCAATAAAACATAGGGCCGGGCTACAGTCCGCTTGGGCGAACTGTTGGATACCCTATTCTTATTCCTATCCCTCATAAGTGGGCGTGAAAAGTCTAAGTATGGTTGAATTGTTAAGAACGATAATAATAATAATTTTTGCCGACGGACGGACGGACGGACATGGCTAAATCGACATTACTATCGATGCTGATCATAAATATAGTAACTTTTAGGGGTCTACGGGCAATATTAAGGTATGTTACAAACTATGCGTCAAAATTAATATACCCCTAGAATAGGGTATAAACATAGGGACGGGCTACAGTCCGCTTGGGCGAACTGTTGGATACCCTATTCTTATTCCTATCCCTCATAAGTGGGCGTGACAAAAGTCTAAGTATGGTTAAATTGTTAAGAACGCTCTACATATTTTGTTATATAACATTTAAAGGATTTTATCAAAAAAAACCCTCCCTAGCTCAAACTTGGGTGCTTCAATAAAATTGTTTTATTTAATTGTGGGCGCGTCAGTAGGCGGATTTAAAAAAAAATTAACACATGAGCATAAAGGGCCCCTAGAGAGTATATATTATAAATTTCAGCTCCCTAGCTCAAACTTTGGATTTTCAAAAAAATTGTTTTATTTATTTGTGGGCGTGTCAGTGGGCGGATTTTGAAAATATTTATACATGAGCTTAAAGGGCCCCTAGAGAGTATATATTATAAATTTCAGCTCCCTAGCTCAAACTTTGGATTTTCAAAAAAAATGTTTTATTTATTTGTGGGCGTGTCAGTGGGCGGATTTTGAAAATATATATACATGAGCTTAAAGGGCCCCTAGAGAGTATATATTAAAAATTTCAGCTCCCTAGCTCAAATTTTGGTTTTTCAATAAAATTGTTTTATTTTTTTGTGGGCGTGGCAGTGGGCGGATTTTGAAAATTTTATATCCCGAGCAGTTTTAGGAGTCATAGATCATATATAAAAAATTTCAGCTTCCTAGCTCAAAATTCGATTTTTTCCAAAATTTTGTTTTTTTGAGTTTGTGGGCGTGTCTGTGGGCGGATTTCAAAAATTCGTAAACTTGATTATTTCGGGACCCTAGAGAGTATATGGTTAAAATTTCAGCTCTCTAGGTCCAGTTTAAAGGCCTAATTTTTGCCGACGGACGGACGGACGGACGGACGGACGGACGGACATGGCTAGATCGACATTACTATCGATGCTGATCATAAATAAAGTAACTTTTAGGGGTCTACGGGCAATATTAAGGTATGTTACAAACTATGCGTCAAAATTAATATACCCCTAGAATAGGGTATAAAAACATGCTCACCTCAGTCACTAGAATCTATAAACAAACATAGGGGCGGGCTACAGTCCGCTTGGGCGAACTGTTGGATACCCTATTCTTATTCCTATATCTCATAAGTGGGCGTGGCAAAAATTTAAAGGATTTTATCGAAAAAACTAAGCTTTTGTAAATAAAAACGCTCCCTAGCTCAAACTTTGGTTTTTCAATAAAATTGTTTTATTTAATTGTGGGCGTGTCAGTAGGCGGATTTAAAAAAAATTAAGTATGAGCATAAAGGGCACCTAGAGAGTATATACTATAAATTTCAGCTCCCTAGCTCAAACTTTGGACTTTCAAAAATAAAAAAAAAATAATTGTGGGCGTGTCAGTAGGCGGATTTTGAAAATATTTACACATGAGCATAAAGGGCCCCTAGAGAGTATATATTAAAAATTTCAGCTCCCTAGCTCAAATTTTGGTTTTTCAAAAAAAATATTTTATTTAATTGTGGGCGTGTCAGTGGGCGGATTTTGAAAATTTTATGTCCCAAGCAGTTTTATAGGCCAAAGATCATATATAAAAAATTTCAGCTTTCTAGCTCAAAATTCAATTTTTCCCAAAATTTGTTTTATTTAATTGTGGGCGTGTCAGTGGGCGGATTTTGAAAATTTTATGTCCCAATCAGTTTTATGGGCCATAGATCATATATAAAAAATTTCAGCTCTCTAGCTCAAAATTCGATTTTTTCCAAAATTTTGTTTTTTTGAGTTTGTGGGCGTGTCTGTGGGCGGATTTCAAAAATTCTTAAACTTGATTATTTCGGGACCCTAGAGAGTATATGGTTAAAATTTCAGCTCTCTAGGTCCAGTTTAAAGGCCTAATTTTTGCCGACGGACGGACGGACGGACGGACGGACGGACGGACGGACGGACGGACGGACATGGCTAGATCGACATTACTATCGATGCTGATCATAAATATAGTAACTTTTAGGGGTCTACGGGCAATATTAAGGTATGTTACAAACTATGCGTCAAAATTAATATACCCCTAGAATAGGGTATAAAAACACATAATATTATGAAATAAAAACGAAACTGAACTTTATGTTTTTAGTATTATTTTTTATTTTGAAACTCGCGACCCACACTTTGAAAAACACTGGTCTATGCCAACAAGCCGGCGACGAGGAGCTCAGAGCCAATATTGAACAAGAAAAGCGCCCGTATCGGTGGAAATGTGCGGCCGAGTCATAGAGAATTGGATTCAACATATCGACCGCTGCATACGTTCCCGCGGTGGACATATGAAGGAAGTCGAACTCCAATCATAAATGTTTTGATAAAATGTAATTCAAGCCGATAAAATAGTTTTTGAGATATCTCAAGTTGTTTGAATTTTTTTTAAATAAGAAGTTGTCAAGTCCTTAATGAAAGACCCTTTATATGACGATATCATTTTGTGGAATGGTATTTACCATCAACTAGCCAGCGGTTTGGCGAATTGATATGATTTCGGCTTGAAAGACGCTGCAATAGTTTGGGATATTAAAGGATGTCTTGGACCCATCTGCGAATATTGACAGCGATTCATTGTTAAAGACATCGCATTGCGTGCACTCTGTTCTGTCCGGTATTGAGTGTTTGAAGCTAAGAGTTGAGCTCATTTCAGTAAACAGTCGATCCGTAGAATGTGGAAGATAGCAGTGCTTCTAAGTATGTTGGCATGTCTTGTCCTTTCCACTGGTGAGAGTCTCTCAGTCGTAGTGCTGAGTTGGCAGCCATGATTTCGATTGGAAGGAGATACCAATAGCATGGTTTAAAGTACCGAGAAGGGGATGTCTTTCTCTTGAAGAGGGTAAGTTTCTTTCTTATATTAGCGGTGTTTCGGTGCTAAGTGTATACCCAGCATAATTTTACACGTAAACAATAACAAAAAGGAGTGCTGAAGATAAAGAGGTCAACAGTCGAGGACTGAGACGAAGTGAACATAGAGTGTTGATGCCATGAAGCGACTAGATGGCGGTAAAATAAGTTGGGAGCATAAATATTCCGATTGTTATGCAGAGATAGTGGATGTGTTCGTCGATTAAGCAAAAAAATTCTCATTTGAAAGAAAATTATGCGAAGAAAATTAAAAAAAAAAAAAAATTGGCAAAAATAAGCATCCGTTCTTTTCCTTGCTGTCAAACACAAAGGATTTTATGATGTTCAAAAATTTTTCAAAAAATACGTTTGGATTTGCATCCTTGCTTTAATAATACAAATCGCACTCTTTTAAAGTACACACACTCCGAACACATCCTTAAAAATGAAAAGTGAATATAGAATGCGATCTAAGCGTTTTATTTGTAAAATTATGGTGAGCTGGGTATACACTAGCACCGAAACACGGCTATTATAGGAGTTTGTTAGCTATTCTCTGTTTCAGCTTCGGTCATAATTGACAAGCAATGGTGCACGATAGGCAAGCCGGTTCGATCTCGAAATTGGTTGATGAGGTTATTCACAGACTGCATTGCTGTATTAATGTTGCGAATCGTTGTGCTTTGTCTACCCAACTCGTCAGCTGTACGATTCTCTAGGACATCATATTGGCCTGGTTCCCAGCATAGGGTGATAAAAAACTGTGTGGCTCGTTAATCTGTTTGTTAATCGTGGATCTTATTATGCCGAATAGAAGGGATTTGATAGCTGCCAGACTGTCGATATATATGACCGTATGATATTTTCTGTCAATTAGTCTTTGGCTTGGCGAATAACGATGACTTTGGCCTAGAGGGCGCTGGGTTTGAGTGGTTAAATGAAAGGGGGATATTCTGATATTGCGGCATCGAACCCTTCATTACTGTTGATTCATTCGTAAATGATAGCTGCAGTCTGTCAGCATGATGTCCTAAATAGCTACTACTGTTTGACATCTTCTAATATATAAAAATCCAGTGTCTCAGTTTTAGTGTTTATACTCCTCCGAAACGGCTTGACCGATTTTGATGAAGTTTTATATGTATATTCCGTAGGTATGAGAATAGGTTCATAACTAATTTTTATACCACTAAGTGATAATTGTGGTCTACCAAAAAGTTTGCATGGGGAAATGCACTTTGGGGGAAAAAAACTGGGTAGAAATCGAGTAGTGACACTTCAAATACAAAAAAAAATATTTAAAATTTTAAAAGCAAGTGTTGTTGTCAATTATTTTAATTATTTGCCAAGCAAATTGTTGTCAACAATTTTGAATTTTTTTTTTTAAATATACCTTATAAGTTTGTTTATGTTTATTATGTTACACAAAGTAACTTTTTGAAACGGAGTCGATACTTTGATTTGTTGGATGGTGTTTGAATCCTTCATTTTTGTTTGTCAAGTATTTTCAGGATCCTTGCATTAGTACCTATGTGTGAGTAAGTTGAAATGTAGGGGTGATGGAGATGACGTGGACAATGATGACAGGCAACAGCAGTTGTTGAGCGTTTTCAGTTTTCATGCGCATAACTCGAGACAGAATGGTTAGTTTTTAACGATTTTGAGCTTGACGGTTTCGTTTGGGCCCTAGGAAGGACGAATGCTACTTTTTATCTCGAAAACAAAACTTTGACAGGATGAAATAGGGGGTGTCGGAACTTCGGGAAAGAATATCGCAAGAACAACGTGCAGTCGTCCGAACTGGAGACCGAGATAGACAACATCATAATCGTCATCAGCTTAGCGTTCAAATAAATGAAAACCAACGAAGAAGAAGAAACGTCGTGAATGTAGAATTGCGGCGAGTAGCATTCCAATACCAATGCACGGTTGAATACAAACTCCTGTAGGACAACATGCGAGCCGTTTCAGTGCACCAACAATCGATGAAGTTGTCATTGTAATGGTTGAAGAAAATTTGGAAGCAGGAGATATAGTTTTACATCGCCAAAATGATCAGTTGCAGCGTGTGTATGAAACACACAAAATATCGTGTTCACTAATGGGAGCTAATATTGTAAAATTCGAGATACATAGTTATAATTAAGTTGCATTCTTATAGGTGGCGCTATATTCCCAGTTTTGTATATGTTGGTCGATTTCGTTGTTGACATTAAATTAGAATCGCTGCATGTTGTTAAACCGTGCGCATAACAAATTGATTGAAAGAAAATAAAAATCGAAGTTTCTTTCTTTTGTGTTGTTGTTCGATTCAAAAAAGTCAGGTGATATAGGCGCCTGCCAGGCAACTAGCACCTACCCCTAGCGGAGCAACGAAGTAGCGTAATCGGGCTAAGAAAAGCGCAAACAAATGTACAGTCCCTTTAACCACGGAACCGAATGAGCTCAAATCAGGCAAGCTTTGGTATTGACTTGAATATGTTTCTGTGAAGTTTGGTCAAAATCGGTCCACCAAGTTTGACTTGCAATTTTGTTTCTCATCAAAAAAGACAAGTATTTCTTTTTGTTAGGCGCAGAGAACAACGAGTATTTAGACTCTTGAGCACGGGCAACGCCGGGCGGGTACAGCTAGTAGATATATAGAAATATATTATCTTAAAATTTGCTTTGCAAGTCAAAGTTCTTTTAAGCAGTTGATCACAAAGCATTTATTATTCTGATTTTCGTATTTGTTCTACAAGATAACAGATGGATTCGCAAATGTTACTACGAAGCACGCCGAGAATCGGATTTGTTTCATTGTTGCTACCACGAAAGTGGGGGCTGGATTCACGGCGCTCCTTGACGGCTTGCCAGGGCCGATCATACATTTTTGTAACGATCGTCTATTTTAATGATTATTCTCGAAAAACATCAGCGCACTGGGATGAGAACCTAGACAGAGCCTCCTTCGAAGCCACAAGTTCAGCTCTGCCTGAATGGGGTTTTATTGTTTACCGTTTTTAATGAACAAATCAACATTTTTCTAAGCATCCACAAGTATACTATCTTCTATTTTTCCAATTGGATATTCATTGGCCAACACCTCGCTGGACTGACTAAGAAATTGGAAACGGCCAAAGAGTTGACACTGGCTGACTTCTGTATAGAACATTTATGCAACTTTCTTGATTTGATCCGTTGCAAATTGTGATATTTCCTGATAACACTCGAAGAAAATAAAACTTAAGGTCCGTTCGCGAACTAATATGCAAACGTAAATTTATATAAACTTTCGTGCAAAACTACCCAAACGCGTTCGCGTACTGAGAAAATGGTGAAAAGATGAACGAAAGAAAAATGTACTTTCGTTCATTTTTCTTCACACAGAATTTCAGCTGGTAAGAAAATGAAAACTGTCAAATGATGACATCGTATGAGTTTGCCAGCAAAAAAAAACAGCTGTTGCTTCTTTTCAAGCCAAACTAAGAAGTTTTTACACAAAAGCGTTCGCGTACTTTTCTTAGAAATGAGAGGATTCTCTCTCGATTTTGGAGATTTGACACTTTTCATTTTCCTACACATAAAGTACGCGAACGGACCTTTAGTCTGTTTAGTTTTTTCTACTTCCTCCCTAATCTGTGAGAACAGAATGACCCGAAGTAATTGCAGTTTAGTCGCAAGTCTCGTCAAATGAACTCGGGACGCTGAACAGAAACCGCGTGCAATTACATCATATTTCATTCTCAAGATCGCAATTGACAAACTTAACCTCGCATTCTATACGAAGCAGGCTCATTCATCGACAAGCGCAATATTCTCAAAGGCTTTTAATCATTCAGTCAACCAGCTGTCAGCATCGATGTTTGATGCCAATTTACTGCTTAGTTTCAGTCAAACGAAGTAACTGCAGTAGGAAAAAATCCCCAATAGCACAAGTTCGCTTCGTTGTTAGCAAAATGAACAAATCACTGAACACCCTTTAACCCCCCGCTACATTGATACAGCAACAATAATCGATTGCAATTAATATAATCGCGCATCTATGCTATTGATTGTTTCCATGGTTTCTTTGATTTTGTTGCTGTTTTACAATACACGGCTTCAAGTTGCGATTGTTGTGTTGATTTACCTTCATATCAGTGCTTGGAATCAGTAAACAAACCGTACCGGTTGACATAAATTGGTTCAATGGTTCCAAATGTACTCCTTGTCTCTCAGTGAGACACTAATCTCCTGGACGGGCACTGAACAGACGTGAAACGGAAAAAAAACAGCTCGCAAAAATTAAAAACGAAGGCACTCTTTACAACAAAATACATTTTATTTAAATTTACGGAACGTCGCGTTATTATGCTGCCATATGTCGGGTACAAGTTGGTCACTTGTTTCTTGTACATTATTTGTGTGGATTGAAAGTTTGCGAAGTTAATTTCGAATACGAATTCGTGCAAAGTCATCTTTATTTAAGTTTCCCGTTAGTTCTGTGAAGTGAATTTCAATGGTAAATATGAAGCGGGTACCATTGGGTAATGTAGGGAGGGCCTATTCTGAGATGTCACCTCTCAATCCAGTGAATAGTGCCGCGACAAGTGACAATCGAAATCGACGCATCGGCAATAACAGTTACGGCAGTTTTCTACCATATTTTGGATTTTTGCGGGACTCTTTCATAAGGAGTAACTCGATGCAGGTAGGACTGTCGTTTATTTTCTTTTTTTGTGAAATTGTAGAAAGTGTTGTTAAGGTTACTCGGAATAAGGTTAATTTAATGTTGCCACGCGAACATGTGTCATTCCATTTGTTGTGGATTGTTGTTAACCGCAAAAATGTATCACAAAATGTTTACTTGAATTAGTGAAAATTTTATAAATAACAATATAAAAACTTTTCTTTACTGAGCAAGTAGAGGCCTCTGTGATGTGATTTGAAGCATTTTCTTATCAGAGCTTTTTAAGTACGACTGATAACCTAGGACTTCTAATAGCGTCGCAATAAATACAGCGACGCACCCTTGAAAGAAAACAGCTGTACAAAAAATCGTACATTTTTGGAATACAGTGGACTCGCAATGGAGTGAACTTATAAAAACAAAAATAGGCCTTGTACGAACGAGGTTCTGCACATTACCGAGCGTGCAATTTTAAGGCATTCTTTTGTATATGTATAGAGGTATTCAACAAGTGTATACAATTATAAAATGCTTCTTATTAGTTCATGTTGATTTTATTTATTTTCCCTTAAAAATGAAAACGATACACAACAAAGCAAGATAACGAAAAATGTTTAATTTCTTTGAAAAGTAAATTAGTCACTTTTGTTGTTTTCAAAATTAATTTGCAGTCTTTTCTTGCAGCCATTTAATAACTAAGATATCTGTGTTGTCGACTTCATTACATCCTGCCCTCTCAAGTACGAGTACTTGGCCAAATGAATGAATAGCATCTCTTGATGAAACCAAACATGCCGTTCGGTCAGAAACTCTCTTCATTTCATTTTCGTTTTCCGCTTCCTCAGTATCAGATGCCGTTTGATTTTCATATCAACGACTGTATGTGGAACCTCTTCATTAATATGATTGAGCAAAACAATCACATCCTAGGCAACATGAACATGCTTCACATGAGCGCGACTTACGCGAACGAACGAATAGACAAACTGCGAAGAAGACTACTTTTATTGCATTTATAAACCGAAAATTGCAAATACATATTACTATTCCAAAGCGGGATATTTGATAAGTTCAACGAAATTTCGAAATTTGGGGCAATGGTGTTGTTGTTGGCGCCAAAAACGTTGGAATTCGAAATGGGGTTATTCAAACCGTGCACACGGTTTTTTTAATGTATTATTATAAAGAAATCAAATATCCCGCTCTTGGAATAGTAATACTTGCAATTTTCTGTTCATAAGTGCGTTACAAGTGGTCTTCTCCGCAATTTGTGAAAGTAGTGCTTATGTGAAGATTCCTTAAGCCAGGGGTTCCCAAACTGGTTTAGTTCGCGGTGCACTTACAGCCTTCGTAGTCACGGCCCCATAGTCGAACTATGTATACAATGATACTATACTCTATCCAACAAAAATTGTCAGTACAGGCCTTATGGAGGAGCTTTTTTCTACCAGTGGTGCCTGTAGATACTCTCACGGCACTCAAACGCAAGAATTGCCACTGAAATAAAAACCAAACCACTGTCATACCACAACCAGTCTCCCACACAGCCGAATGGGAATGAGCATGATCGTCTTGTGTTCGCTTGCTATTATCATCCACCAAAAAAGCAGTGTGTGTGACTGAATTACATCAGAAGGGTATTACCATCTCTACATTGAAGCATATCATTAAGGGTTTTTCTATGGATTTTGTCAAAGAACTTTCGGTTTTGGTGCTTTTGAGAACGAATTATTACGTGGGGTGTTGCCATTCGGTTTTAATTTGATTGTATTTGTATTGTACAGCTGCACAAGTGCAGTTTTTTTTACCATCTGTTTAGGTATATGACATTACGTCGTGGTTATATATGTAATTTTGTATTCTAATTGCCTGATTGTGTCTACCTTTCACAGTATACATATAGCGGAAAGGACTGGGAAATGTTTTTAGAAAATCTTGCTGATTGAGTTTATGTCGCAAACTGTTTAAATAAAAAAAAAAACATAAATACATCCTTTCATATCGTTATGTACCTCTTTGTATGATGTCTTTGTTTTTCCGATGAATGACGCGTGCTTTGCTAATGAATACGGGAATTCCCAAAAGGAAGATCTCAAGTTAGGTAGGGATGCAATCATACAATGGGTTGCTTGAAACCGTTAAACGTTACAAAGCCAAGTATGAAACATACGTCGTGGATGAAATGGCTCAAAATACGGGACATAAAGTGCTTCGCTTGCCGCCTTATCACTGTGACCTTAATCTAATAGAATTGGTTTGGACTCAAGTGAAAGGGTTTGTAGCAAGCAAAAACAAGTCATTAAAATGGCTGAAATAAGAGACTTACTAACGACAGCACTTACAAGGGTTGACAAGGAAAAATGGCATCGATGTGTCCAACACGTTGAACAGGTTGTTGAGCCAAATATGTGGGAAATGGACGTTTTTGCCGTCGAAGCAGTTGAAAGGTTAATAATAGACCTAAATTACGAGAGCAGTAGCAGTAATTACTCATCGGATTAGTTGAGTAGTGATATTAGAAATTAGTATTTTATGTTTTACAATATTTATTTATTCATTATAATTGGATTACAGTGATAAATTTTTCGTTTTGATTTTTTTTTTGTGTTACGAAATAAAAACAACCGATATTAATTATCAACACCAACAAGAAAAAAGAAAAAGAGTATACCGGTTATCTACATAAATGATTTCACTTTTAATTTGAGTTTTTCAATATTTAAAAGAAAAAAAAACAGCACTTGCCCGGGAGTCAATTCAAAAGAAAAAACAAGGTGAGTTATGCACTTTTAAAAGCAACAAAAAATATAAAGGTTTAAAGGTTTGGTTGCGTTTTCGATCAAAAAAAAGAAGAATAACAAAGTCGCCAGTATCAGTAACACGTCTACTCTACTCAACAGCTCTCATACTTCTTACCAGAAAAGGAAAAAGATAAACGGAATTTATTTCGTTCCGCAATATTTTTATTTTAAATTGGTAGATGGTAACCCTAATAGATTTGCTCTCTGAGGTATGACGAATTATCATACACACTACTTCAACCCTGTGAGAGCTCTAAAGAGGGACCGATTTATGTAAGTCATTGCAACCAGACTGAGAGACATACATCCTATCTTCCCTGTACTGACAATTTTTGTTGGATAGAGTGTAGGCACAGAATATAAAATGAGAACAGCCCCAATCTGAGACTCACCTAGGTATTTTTATATATTATAACTAGCGGATATTGCCTTATATGAAAACACTTTAAATGGCTCTGAAAATAATAAAAATGCTTTTTTGTACTTTACAAAATTTATTTTGCAAAACTGAAAAAATTTACTGCGCAGGTCTTTTCAAATTTCACTACGCATCTCTTAAATTTTCAGATATGCAAAAGAATGAGAGATAAGATATACCATGCGGGCGTTGTTTCCATCATCGGAGCTTCGATATAACTGACAGGGATGGGACTTTTTGAAAAAATGTCCGCAGTAGATTTGAAAAAAAAGAAGAAGATTCAACTGTTTCGCAATAGATTTTTATATTTTCAAAATATAAATAAGACATAACATATATAGACACATAAATAATTTAAAATAATAAAATAAACATTATTTTCTTTTAAAACATAACAAAAACAGAACAAAACAAAAAATCATATAAATATTCATATTAGTCATAAATTTTTTCTAATTTCTAATAATTCTTTGTTTTGATTTTTGCAGCAAAATTAATCAAATTCATTTTTTAATATATTATACAATTTCATTTCAAAATTATTACAAAAGTACAAATTGGGAAAACGAGAAATAAATTGTTGCTCCAGGCTCTCTATCGCATCTAAAAACTCTTGAGAAGGGCGTGTTAAATGCGCACCCTCATATTCTTTGAAATCTGTGAATATGGAGGAAACACTAGGTTTCTGACTTAATTTCAGTTCACACTTGTGCTTTTAACGTTTTGTTTCTTAAATGTAGCCTGCAAAATAATAAAACGCATTTTCGCTACCGAAATTTAATTTTAATTTAATTTTGGAGGGGGCATACACCCCCATTTATTCAGCTTAATACAAGCTTTAGGTCTTAAAAACTAATTACACTAAGACTTACAGCTAGGGCTTAAAAACTAATATTTAAAACTAATTAGGTGGAGGGTGAGGGGTGGAGGAGGGTAGATTTGAGGGAAGAAGTGCAGTGATTAAAATCAAAGAGGAGGTGGTTAGAATTGACCTTCTGCAACATACGGGATATCGGCTCGTTCAAGCCGTACGACGTGCGACGGGTGGGAAGGTAGAAAAGAGGAGGGGATCTTAAATTCCGAGGGCTAGTGTTAAAGGCAATGTAGTTCAAAAGATAGGAACAATCAACGGAGCCAGTGAGAAGACGATGTATAAACAGAATGTCAGCCACATCTCTTCTTTTTTCAAGGGTCTGAAGGTTTATTAAATTAAGGCGTTCGTGATATGGTGGAAGGATATGGTGATTATTCCACGGGAGCCCACGAAGAGCAAAACGGAGAAATCGACGTTGAATGCTTTCGATTCTTGTAATGTGAACCCGGTAGTATGGTGCCCACACTTGGCTAGCGTACTCTAGGAGAGGGCGGACGTAGGTAATGTAAAGGGATTTTGTCACGTAGGGATTGGTAAATTCTTTAGACCACCGTTTGACGAAACCAAGGGCTGAGTTAGCTTTATTGATTATCTCGTCAATATGTGACCGAAAGTTAAGCTCTCTGTCACACAGTACACCTAGGTCGCGAATGGTTAGAACGGTAACAATGGGTTGGTTGTTCAAAAAGTAACGTCTGGGGGGAGACTGAATCCGTTTACGTGAAAAAGTAAGAAATTCACATTTAGCAATTTTCAGCTCCATAAAGTTTTTTTGACACCACACCGAAAAACTATTGAGGTCTTGTTGAAGAAGATCAGAGTCGTGTGGGGAAGAAATGATTTTGATGAATTTAGCGTCATCGGTATAGAGGGAGATGGAGGAGAACTTAATGACGTTGTCAATATCATTTATAGCCAGAATAAAAATCAAAGGTCCAAAGTGGCTACCTTGGGGAACACCAGAGGTGGCTTTAAAAGGCAAAGAGAGAACAGAGCGAAAACGAACATTATAAGATCGGTTCTCAAGGTAAGAAGAAAACCAATTCAATAGTGGGTGATCGAAACCAAGGAAGGAGAGTTTGAAAAGAATCAAACGATGAGATATTTTGTCAAAGGCCTAACTGAAGTCAGTAGCGATTAAATCCACTTCATTGTCACTTTCTAAAGCAGAAAGTGTAACGGAGACAAAGTCAACCAGGTTGGTGGTTGTGGATCTACCTTTGAGGAAACCGTGCTGAAGGGGGGAGATAAGAGACTTGCACTGAAAGGATAATGAATCGTACATCATACTTTCGAAAACCTTGGGTAAATGCTACAGCTTGGCAATAGGTCGATAGTTAGATACGTCATTCTTTGGCCCTTTTTTGTGAACAGGTGAAATGAAGGACGTTTTCCAGATTTTAGGAAATTAGCTTGAGCATCAGAAAGATAGCGTTGATAGAGACAGTGAAAAAGGTTAGAGAACTGTAAGTACGAACCGAGATAATTCGAATAATCTGTAGTAGTTCTGGTTAGAAGATAGATTGCCCATAGTTTGTTACGTTTATTACGAAGTAAACGCAGTTTCCTATTATACCATGGAGGGGAAGATGGTGAGATTTTATGGCGCGAATAAGGAACGAATAAGGAAACGCATTTAAAGATTTCGTCATAAAAACGGGTGGCAGCTTCATCAACGGATAAGTTCGAGAAGTTGAGTTCGATACTGCTCATCTATCTATATACTTGATCTTTCGGAAGTTAGCTTTGTGGAAGTCGTAGGAGTACAGGTTAGTTGGAGGCAGGGATTGGGAAGAGGAGTGATAAAAGAAAGAAAGAAGCAGAGGAGGGTGGTAAGCGTCAATAGTAGAAAGGTGTAAAGAACTTTCAATGGTTGAGGAGTTTACAGGGTCAGTTGTGAAAACAATATCCAACTGTCGTCCCATATATTTTTTAACACCACTGACTTGACAAAGACCAGAATCGGTTACGCGGTCGACAAAAAGGCATTCCTTACTAGATATCGGATTTATTGGGACGAAGAAAGATTGATCTTCCGATAAGCTCCACTGTAGATTAGGGAGATTAAAATCGCCAAAAATTATGATTTCATCGTTTGGCTTACAAGTATGAAATAAATGGTCGATGGCATCCACGACGAGTTGGTAGGATTCGATGGGTTGAGACGGACGTATGTAGAAGCACATTACGTAGAGAGAACGGTTAACGAGCGAGATTTTTATTACAACAAAATCTAGAAGAGGGGAGGTTGATGTTGAGATGATGGAAGAGTTCAAGCTGTTATGAACTGCAATGAGAACGCCACGGCAGGGAAGTATGTCTAGAAGACAAGTGACGTTATCATCACGAAAGACGTTAAAAGATGCTGGAAACAACTCTTGGTTTAAGATATTCGGAAATTAACAGTTTTATAGTCAGATTCGGTTTTGAAAATGTTTTTTACATTGTACTTCTTTTTGGGTGATTGTAAATGCCTTTTAACGTCGGAAAGCTCTAAACTCACAGTTGGCTCGCAGTTTCCATGGGTTATATCCTCCATGTACTTTGCTGCTAAAATGGTCTTTTAATTGAACAAATGAATTGAAATGGGGTCGATAACTTGTTATTTCCTCTTCGGTTGCGTAAAACCGCGAAGGGATTTTCCAGACAATTTGTTTTTCCTCTCGACCGCAGGCCAAACACTTTAAAGTAGGTATATTTTCCCATTTCTTCTTTCAATATTTTTAAATGAGAAAACAGTTGAGCTTTATCTTTTAAAAAAAAACGTACACTGACTGACAAGAATTCAATACGCCTTTGAAAATACCTTAGGAAAAAACGTAAGCACCGTCTACCCAACCTTATAGCAAAACCAGTGTGACCAACCACCATAAAAACTAGCAAATAATGAGTCAAATCATTTAAATAATTGCCGAACACAGGATTGCATTATTTTTAGCGAAATCAAAGCAAAGAAGAAGCATTTATTTTCATATTTTTGACCGAAGGGAAAGTATAGAGGTTCATAATTAGGTGTAATCAATAAAAAAACATAGGGACGGGCTACAGTCCGCTTGGGCGAACTGTTGGATACCCTCTTCTTATTCCTATCCCTTATAAGTGGGCGTGACAAAAGTCTAAGTATGGTTGAATTGTTAAGAACGCTCTACATATTTTGTTATATAACATTTAAAGGATTTTATCAAAAAAAACGCTCCCTAGCTCAAACTTGGGTGTTTCAATAAAATTGTTTTATTTAATTGTGGGCGTGTCAGTAGGCGGATTTAAAAAAAAAAACACATGAGAATAAAGGGCCCCTAGAGAGTACCTATATATTATAAATTTCAGCTCCCTAGCTCAAACTTTGAAATTTCAAAAAAAAAAAAAAATTGTGGGCGTGTCAGTGGGCGGATTTTGAAAATATTTACACATGAGCATAAAGGGCCCATAGAGAGTATATATTATAAATTTCAGCTCCCTAGCTCAAACATTGGATTTTCACCCTTAGAATAGGGTATAAAAAAATTATTTTATTTATTTGTGGGCGTGTCAGTGGGCGGATTTTGAAATTTTTTTTATCCCGAGCAGTTTTAGGAGTCATAGATCATGTATAAAAAATTTCAGCTTTCTAGCTCAAAATTCGATTTTTTCCAAAATTTTGTTTTTTTTTGAGTTTGTGGGCGTGTCTGTGGGCGGATTTCAAAAATTCGTAAACTTGATTATTTCGGGACCCTAGAGAGTATATGGTTAAAATTTCAGCTCTCTAGGTCCAGTTTAAAGGTCTAATTTTTGCCGACAGACGGACGGACGGAACGGACGGACGGACATGGCTAGATCGACATTACTATCGATGCTGATCATAAATATAGTAACTTTTAGGGGTCTACGGCCAATATTAAGGTATGTTACAAACTATGCGTCAAAATTAATATACCCTTAGAATAGGGTATACAAATCTGGATATCCAGCCATAAACCATTTAAAAAAAATAAAGCAGGTAGCACTGCACGAAGTGAAAAGATACACACAACGAGAATCAAGTCGATACGCCTTTAAAAAAGCATTGTGAAAAAACCCACAATTATTCGTATTCGTGCTTCGTAGGATGCCGCATGTAGTGGTACCGGCAGAATATATTGCGTACCGTTTTTTCCATAGCGGTCGTTCCATAAGGGTTAAAACACATCCTTTTGACCTGCTTCCGCATATTGTAGGCTTTTTTCTGCATTCTGCTTTGTAGTAGTAGGAAATGCACATGTAGAGAGTGTCCCTACGCATTATATGGATATACTCTTGTCACTTGCCATCAAAATATAGCCGATATCCGAAAGCGGTATGACATTATAATTAATGGGCGGATTTCATCAGGAAGAATGTGACTGACTGCATTCAGTGGTAGAATTAAAAAAATATTTTGTTGATTACATTTACATATTGCATGATTTTTTTTCGTAAGACCAAGAGCGCAGTAGATTGTATTTAAAGGCAGTAGAATTATTTTTCGAAAAAACAGTAGATCTACTGCAATTGCAGTAAAGTCACAACCCTGGTAACTAAGTGTGGGTGTTTTGTTTTTTTCATCACAGTAAAATAGAGATAACATTCCAGAGATGGACTTTTTTCATGAGGTATGGTCACGGTTTATTATTCAGTTTTCAAAAAAGTATTGCATCCCTGGTGGGTAAAAAAAGAAGATCCTTATTTATGTTAACTTTACTTCGAAAACATAAAACTCTGGGTTTAAAATAAATAAAAAAAATATCTTTTGCACAATGCAATGGGTTTAAGCATATAAATCTACATGTTTGATTCTATGTTTTTATGGTGGTTGGTGGTTTAGTACCAGGTACCTGGGGCGATGTGTTTTCTATATATATATGTACGAGGGCGGGTCAATAAGTCCGTGACTTTTGGAATAAAACACAGATTTTTTGATAAAAAAATAATTTTATTTTTCAACGTAGTCTCCCTTGAGCTCTATAAACTTTGTCCAACGCTTCTCCAATTTTTTTATCCCTTCCAAAAAAAATGATTTGTCGACGTCCTCAAAATAGGCCTTTATTTGCGAGATGACTTCATCATTGGAGTCAAATCTTTTTCCACCAAGCCATTTCTTCAGGTTTGGGAACAAGAAGTAGTCGCTTGGAGCCAAATCTGGAGAATAGGGTGGATGAGGGAGCAATTCATAGCCCAATTCATGGTTTTTTGCCATGGCAACTGCACATGTGTGCACCCTTGCATTGTCTTGGTGGAAAAGAACTTTTTTCTTGGCCAAATGAGGTCGTTTTTTTTTCAAATCGTCATTGAATCGGTCCAATAAGTTGGCATAATATTCCCCATTGATTGTTCTTCCCATTTGAAGGTAGTCAATGTGGATTATCATGCGTGCATCCCAAAAAACAGTCGCCATAACTTTATTGGCTGACAAACCCACCTTGGCCTTCTTTGGCGCCGATTCACCCTTAGAAACCCACTGTTTTGACTGTTGTTTGGTCTCTGGTGTGTTGTGATGGATCCATGTTTCGTCCACGGTTACAAAACGGTGCAAAAACTCCTCCATATTGCGATTAAACAACGCCAAACCTTCCTGTGAAGTTGTTACACGATTGCGTTTGTGGTCGACTGTGAGCAAACGCGGCACCCATCTTGCGGAAAGCTTTCTCATGCCTAAGTGATCATTCAAAATTGAAACCACTGAGCCATGCGAGATCCCTACGGCTTCCACAATCTCTCGCACTTTCAATCTTCGGTCGGCCAACACCATATCGTGAATTTTTTCGATTTTTTCGGGTGTAGAGACCTCAACTGGGCGTCCAGGACGTTCGGCATCTTCAGTGCTTGTACGGCCACAACGAAATTCAGTAAACCACTTTTTTACCATTGAAATCGATGGTGCAGAGTCCCCATAGTATTTTTCAAGCTTAGCCTTGGTCTCGGTAATGGTTTTTTTTCGCAAGAAATAATGCTTAATATGCACACGAAATTCACTTTTTTCCATTTTCTCCTCAAATTAGTGAGTAGTCTGATAAAAATAGCTGTCAAACACAAACTAACTGACACAGCAAGTTTAAATTTTGACAGGAGTCAACTGACAGATGCCTGTTGACAGGAGCAGTGTTGCCGTTTCAGTAAAGAGGTCAGAAATTCAAAAAGTCACGGACTTATTGACCCGCCCTCGTATATATCAATATATCTATACTTCTATACTTTTTATATTAGTATTTGTTTTTTGTTTTATATTATAAAGCTGAAAAGTTTGTTTATTTGTTTGGTTGAACGCGCTATTCTCAGGAACTACTGGTTTGAATTGAAAAATTATTTTTGTGTTTAATAGTTCATTTATCGAGGAAGGCTTAATAACATCACGCTGCGACCATTATTCCTTTTTGAGACCTTCCGTTGGATGGAATTGTTCCTCTTTAAAAGTTCTAAAAAATATGTCTATCTTTTAAGTCTGTCATAATTATTTATTATTTGCGAATAAGTTTTATCAACATTATATTAATCATTATCCAAATTAATATGTTATTCATCACAAGTATTTAATTCTGAACAAAATTGTCCTTGACATCACAAGAACCCGTAGTTCTTCGCGACAGCGACCTACAATCTTCGATTTTATCTCTGTGGCGGAAATCGCTTTTATCGCCGCTTGGCTGGCAATGAAGAAGGTAATAACAGCCTCTGGTATTGCCATCATTGCAATCTGTTTAGCAGCTGTTGTCACCGCCAGAACCGCGCCGACGCCAGTATCCATCTTGGAGCCATCAGTATATATGGGTATCGTTGATTCATGGACTGGCAATTGACCTTCATGTCAGTCTTCCCTGCATGGAAAAGAGACAGCGAATGGTCTTACAAAATCTAGACGTAGTCTGTGCATGCATTACTACCTGTGAACTTCTGTAAAATCTGCGCATGTCCCGGTGTACTGGTTTTCCAGTTTTCTGTTTGGCTGAACCGCAGAGCACTGTTTGCGACAGATTTTTGTACAAAAAGGTATAGGGGTCTTAGATTTAGGATCGCCTCCAACACTGCTGGGGGGCTGGTTGTCATTGCCCCAGTAGTACCAATACAGGCAATTCTTTGAATCCTAGTCATAGTCTTAAGGTTAGTGACTTTGTATAGCCCTTGCCACTAGACTAGATTACCATATGTGAGTATAGGTCTAACTACTGCCATATATAGCCACATGATAATTTTGGGACTAGGACCCCAGGTTTTGGCGAAAATTCTGTTACAAGCATATAGGGCTATCATTGCCTTCTTTGCTCTTTCTTTTATATTGAGGCTCTAGTTAAATTCCCTATCTAGAATCATGGCAAGATACTTCGCGTATTCCGATATTTTTAGTGGAGTTTCATCAATTGTTGGTCGATTAAATTGCGGTACAAACCTTTTGTTGGTGAAGATGACCAGTTCTGTCTTCTGTGGGTTAACAGCAAGTACGCAGTTTCTGGTTAAGGTATCAACCATGGATAAGGCGTTCTGTATTTGTTCGATTAAATTGGATAGGAATTTTCCCGTCGCTAGCAGTGGTAAGTATGCTACTGGCTTGACTTGAAGGGGTAATAGGACTCCGCCTTGAGGAGTTCCTCTAGATGCTGACACCTTTATTATTTCAGCACCTTACTCTGAGTTGATACATCTGTTTTTAAGCATGCATATTCTCCATTTGTTAAGGGCATTCTCCACATTAAGGTTTACTAGATCGCTTCTACTTGGACATGGTTATAGGCACCTTCAATGTCCAGGAACGCAGCTAGAGTCTTTTCCTTCAATGTCTTTTCTATGGTACTGACGACACTGTGGAGTAGAAATAAATAAACTATGAACTGTGCGTTTTCTTTAACAATATTAAATTATATTTCAAGCAATTTTCTTTTATATTTTGATAAACTGCTTACTTATTAGGGTGGCGCTACAGTCCGGGGTGGACCTGGGCCTCAACCAACAAGCGTCTCCAGCCAGCACGATCTTTGGGCAGCTTTTTTTTCAGTGTTTTTATCAAACTGTAAAGTTTGCATACAAATTTTTCAAAAACCATTGACATAAAAAATTTAGTTTAAATTTAGGATTATAGAACAGATTTATGGCTTTCACCGGTGTAGTACTTTATAGTAAGTGTTGCCGTTGTTTTTTTAATAATTTTTTGTTCAATTTAAGTAATTTTTTTCTAAAATTGTCCCTGCCTCCCAAACGGGCGAGATAGATCCGTCCCCACTCCCATAGTAATAAATACTTTATGTTGACCCTTCTACAAAAAACCGTTATCAATTCTTGGCGCCCTAGTTATCGAAATAGTGCCGGATAAACCCACTTCAACCTCCAAGCACACAAGAAAGTAAAAAACTTGCTTCATAACACGTGAAAACGAAAAAAAATGCATGGTGAATAGTAGAAAGACAAAGGAAAACAAACAATCAACGCATAAACAGGTGATGCCAAATACCTCAAATTTTCATCTTTTTTTTTGTGTTGTGGCCTCATTGTGTTGTTGCAGAAAATTAAGAAACAGATAGCAGTGCATGTCGAATTTGCATATGCCCTCCTCCACTCAATCGTTTCTTCTCTAATTTCTCAGCATAAAAATGTCTGCATATTGCATTGATTGTTTGCTTTCCTTTGTCTTTACTATTGACCCATGATTTTTTTTTATTTGTATTAAAATGAAGTGAGATTTAGTTTGCCTTTATTTTTGTGCTAATTGCCACTGAACCAAAGAATGAAAGCAATCTATTCAGCGCATAGTAAAATAAATGTATACATGTGTTTTGCGGGCGAAGGTAGGTAGATGCAGGTTAGGTTAGGTTGAAGTGGCCTTCGACCAAGGCTGACACACTTGCATATAATATGCTCATGTGTTTTGGGCATAAATACTTCGGTAGATTTGCTAGACAAATTATGCATTGTCAGGTGGTTTATTATAACATAGTTATAATGTGTTGAAAATATGCTTTCGCTCTATTGGATTTTTCACTCAACCGATGTTCACTCTTCCGCGAGTGTACTTTGCTTTGAATTTACAGGTTTCAACTTGGGTTGAATCTGGGGCCGAAACATAAAGCTTGATATTAAATGGCAAGTACTTCATTGAGCTGGGTGTTTATTGACTTCAGGGTTTCTTAGGGATAGTAAAGGGTGTTCGTTTTTCAGTTTGATAGATATTTCTATGCAGATAACTTTCAAACAGTGCTGTCATTTTTGACAGGTCTTTGACATATATGAATAGATTTACATCATGAAAAGAGTAATGAATAGGTTCGTGAGCAGATTGAGGTTGTGTTAAGTATTGAGGCTCACATTTGGCTTATGTAATGGGCTTGCGAACAAGTAAAATTGCCCGCTCACGCAAGTTCTCTGCTCCGCTAAGGGAACGTGCTAGTTATCTGTCAGGCGTCTTTGTCAGCTTACTTCTTTGATTTTTCTAAAATTGTTAATTTTTTTTGACAATATAATTTGATATTACTGCTTACTTGGAAACAATTCTCTATTTTCCCACATTGGGTTCTTTTTCACATTTTGTTAATATATAAGACCAATTCTTTTTCTTCTTCCATAATGATGGTCAGGGTATAGTCAGGATCAAAGGGATCATAACACTCCCACTTTACTGCATCCCTACCTGTGGGGTTTGCCGGTTTGAACTCAGAAATAACGTCAGGCTTCCCGATTTTGAATCATTCCGTTCCTGAGGCCAATCAGTTGCTGCTGTTGCTGCATTTGTGTGATCCAGGAGTTTTTAGGCCTGTCTCTCTTTCACGTTTGTCTGGCAATGTTGATTGATATTGTTGTTTTGACAGGGTACCAGCTGAGCCGGTCGCACTCCACTTTTTTCGAAATAGGTTCTTTGACGTGAAGGCTTTCTCGGATCTTGGAACTTATTATTCGATAAATCGTTGTTATTCCTCCTGTCATGCGAAGCATCTTCATCTCAGCTGCCGTTATTTTCTCTCGTACTTTTTGGACGCTGCCCAACAGCGCCACCTGATCAGAAAATTATTCATTGCGGCCTGAAGGGTTGAAGTTGGGATCGCCTCAATTATTGTTGTGATGAACTGCTTCAATTCAGTCAAATTTCTTTGTTTCGTTTTGTACACTTCTTGCTTGACATAACCCCATAAAAAAAGTCTGGTGCAGTCAGGTCAGGTGACCTTGAGGGCCAGCGGAAAGTGGAGTTTCTGGATATTAATTTGTTTGGGAACTTTCGTTGGAGCTCCGGTATAACCGGTATGGCTATGTGTGCAATTGCTCTATCTTGCTGAAACCAAATGCTGTTGAAACGGATACTTCTTCGCGTCAGTTCTTGGTTAAAAAAAACTCCTCCAACATCTGTAAAAAACGGTCCCCATTGATAATTACTGTAACACCGTTTTCTTCAAAGAAGAATGGCCCCACAATGGACCTTGATGAAACTGCGCACCACCCAGTAACCCGTACTGGGTGCAGTACAGTCTCATGGAGTATTTCTGGATTAGATTCATATACGTCAATTTTGCTTATTTACATTATATGGACATTAGTTCCGGGTGTGTTTAACATAAGACATTTTTTTAAGCTTTTATAAGCCTTGCTATTTTTTGTTTTTGAGATTATACAACATTTTATTAAACCAGGGTGGATTGGGATTCTCTTTCGGTTTACCATAATGAATTTGCATATAGGCATTACAGGAAATGTTGTATGATGACACTTAGTTTGGCTCAGGACTTCTTCAATCAATCAATCAATAACGAAAATATATACAACTTTACGTAAAATAGCGAATGAAGGGATTTCGAAATACTATGCAACAATGTAATAAACATACATTCGTGTTATTGACGGAGCAAAAATATAATCATTGGAGTCAGATATTCAGCAGCATTTTGTTATCTGTGTACATTTCTTATCTGTGTATCTCTTCTCTGGCTAACCTGTCCGTGTGAAAATGCACGTTTCTTGAATGTTATCAGAAAAATGTCATTAAGTTACTCAGTACGAATTGTTCAATACATAACCTAATTATGTTAGTTTAATCGCGTTCTTTGTTCCCTTTATTTGAATGTGCACTTGGATTGGTTTTGTTTAAGGTTACCTAGAATTGCAATTAGATATGTAATTTGATTGCGTAAAAAATTAATCGATACCTGTAAAATGGTGTTTATACGAAACTTATGTTTGGTTGAGTAATCTCATATTCAATCGTCTCTCTTCTTTGGTAAAATACGAAAAACACAAAAAGAAATTAAAAACATAGGGGCGGGCTACAGTCCGCTTGGGCGAACTGTTGGATACCCTATTCTTATTCCTATATCTCATAAGTGGGCGTGACAAAAATTTAAAGGATTTTATCGAAAAAACTAAGCTTTTGTAAATAAAAACGCTCCCTAGCTCAAACTTTGGTTTTTCAATAAAATTGTTTTATTTAATTGTGGGCGTGTCAGTAGGCGGATTTAAAAAAAATTTAAGTATGAGCATAAAGGGCACCTAGAGAGTATATACTCTAAATTTCAGCTCCCTAGCTCAAACTTTGGACTTTCAAAAATAAAAAAAAAATAATTGTGGGCGTGTCAGTAGGCGGATTTTGAAAATATTTACACATGAGCATAAAGGGCCCCTAGAGAGTATATATTAAAAATTTCAGCTCCCTAGCTCAAATTTTGGTTTTTCAAAAAAAATATTTTATTTAATTGTGGGCGTGTCAGTGGGCGGATTTTGAAAATTTTATGTCCCAAGCAGTTTTATGGGCCAAAGATCATATATAAAAAATTTCAGCTTTCTAGCTCAAAATTCAATTTTTCCCAAAATTTGTTTTATTTAATTGTGGGCGTGTCAGTGGGCGGATTTTGAAAATTTTATGTCCCAATCAGTTTTATGGGCCATAGATCATATATAAAAAATTTCAGCTCTCTAGCTCAAAATTCGATTTTTTCCAAAATTTTGTTTTTTTGAGTTTGTGGGCGTGTCTGTGGGCGGATTTCAAAAATTCTTAAACTTGATTATTTCGGGACCCTAGAGAGTATATGGTTAAAATTTCAGCTCTCTAGGTCCAGTTTAAAGGCCTAATTTTTGCCGACGGACGGACGGACGGACGGACATGGCTAGATCGACATTACTATCGATGCTGATCATAAATATAGTAACTTTTAGGGGTCTACGGGCAATATTAAGGTATGTTACAAACTATGCGTCAAAATTAATATACCCCTAGAATAGGGTATAAACATAGGGACGGGCTACAGTCCGCTTGGGCGAACTGTTGGATACCCTATTCTTATTCCTATCCCTCATAAGTGGGCGTGACAAAAGTCTAAGTATGGTTGAATTGTTAAGAACGCTCTACATATTTTGTTGTATAACATTTAAAGGATTTTATCAAAAAAACAACGCTCCCTAGCTCAAACTTGGGTGTTTCAATAAAATTGTTTTATTTAATTGTGGGCGTGTCAGTAGGCGGATTTAAAAAAAATTAACACATGAGAATAAAGGGCCCCTAGAGAGTATATATTATAAATTTCAGCTCCCTAGCTGAAACTTTGGATTTTCAAAAATTAATATACCCTTAGAATAGGGTATAAAAAAATTATTTTATTTATTTGTGGGCGTGTCAGTGGGCGGATTTTGAAAATTTTTTATCCCGAGCAGTTTTAGGAGTCATAGATCATTCTAGCTCAAAATTCGATTTTTTCCAAAATTTGGTTTTTTTGAGTTTGTGGGCGTGTCTGTGGGCGGATTTCAAAAATTCGTAAACTTGATTATTTCGGGACCCTAGAGAGTATATGGTTAAAATTTCAGCTCTCTAGGTCCAGTTTAAAGGCCTAATTTTTGGCTACAGACGGACGGACGGACGGACATGGCTAGATCGACATTACTATCGATGCTGATCATAAATATAGTAACTTTTAGGGGTCTACGGGCAATATTAAGGTATGTTACAAACTATGCGTCAAAATTAATATACCCTTAGAATAGGGTATAATCAATCTGAAGAAATTTCTCTCTTATGAACATTCCCATAGTCATAACAGTGTCCACTGTCCAGTTAGGAATCCTGTGACTATTGGAATCTGACTCCTAGTAAGGCTTAGGAGTTGTTTCGTTCTTTTGTGGGATATGTTTGGCATGAACATTTTGGGTTGTTTGTTACCTTCGGTTTGTTTTTTTCCAGTAATGGTAAGCTTTATTGCTGAGCCAATTTTTAATGCAGTACTGATGGGTAGTCCACAGAATGGTCTTGTCACATCATAAAGGTTGATGCTGAGCCTTTGCTGGCTAGTATATACATATGCTATTTTGATGCCTATGTGTCCGCTATGTCCTGGAACCCAAATGAGATGTTCTCTGTTTGTGTTGGCTAGCGAGGTGAGTAGTTGCAAGCAGTTCCATACTAGTTTTGGCTTTATTTCAGAGGCTTTTATGGCTAGAAGTGCAGCTTTGCTGTCAGAGAGAATATAAATATTGTTATTTGTTATAGATCTGTTTATGTTTTCTCTGATACATAGTTCTATTGCGAAGATTTTCCCTTGAAATACGGAATTAGACTTGTCCGTATACTTGTGTAGGTGAACGTTTTTATGTAAACACCGTATACTCCCAACTCCTTCATCTGTTTTCGATCCATCTGTGTACCATACATGAGAATCGCTGACAAATTTGGGTTTGCTCTGTTCCCAGTTGCGACGGTTTGGGAATGTAACCTTGAAGTTTTGGTTGAAGTTGAGTTTCGGAAGACAGTTGTCCGTCATAGTATTTCCAAGTATTTCATCTTTGCTAAGTTCCATTGCAATGTCTGGATGGATTATCTTGGCATTGTCCTCGTTTTCAGATATGAGCATAAATGCGTTTGTCATGACTTCTTTCTGTATCTGAAGATGGAGGGGTGAAAGGTTTGGGATAACTTCCAGCGCTGCAGTGGGAGTTGTTCTCATTGCGCTCGAAGTTTATTGAGTTTATTGAGTTGTTGTCTGCAACCCGACGCAAGCGCACGTGCAGCTTTTTTTCGGTTTCGTGTTCGCCTCCGCTACATAGTTTCTCTGTTTATTCAATTAAACAAATTATTGTACGCGCAACGACATCGTGTGTGTCAAAAAAAAAATCAAAAAAAAAGGCAAAACAAAACCGTAGTGCCAGTGTCGGTGTCGTGAAAGGAAAGCGCAAAAGAAAAACGGAAAAAGCCACATCGCTGGGTATCCCTCCGTCCCGCATCCCACTTCATCACTGTTGCATTTGCTTGGCCATTGTAGGTGTCGTACGATTTTCGTCTGTACACTTGTAATGGCTGAGTAAAGGCAGCATCCGACGGATAGCGGCCCGTGAGTTGTTGATTTTGTTGGTGGACCAAAAAAAATTACCGTACGGGCATAACACCTGCGGTAATTTGTTTTGGAAATCTAACGCGGATCTTCAATTCACGGTTCTTGCTTAGGTAGCGTCGGAGTTTGTGTTTTCGTTTATGTTTGTATTTTTTAATGTGTAGGAATTTTGTGGTGGACGTTAGTAACATTCGTGGGTTGAGGAAAATTTTTTTTTCGTTATACGCCCACGTTTTCCACAACAAACCAGCTGTTTTGGCACTTAACGAAACTCAAGTTAGCGTTGGCTCTGATTTAACAGAGTTTAGTCTGCCTGGATACAACTTAGTGCCATTATTCTTTCCGCATCGCGGTCTCGCCGGCTATATACGTAGTGACGTAGCCTACCAACTTCAGCCTCAATATGGCCAATGTTCCAATCCGGAATTTAATTTCATTTGGCTCAAACTTCATGTCCGTAGGCAATTAATCCACTACTGTTTTATTTACAGAAGCCCCAATTTGGACAGACATTCAACTTATAATGAATTGGATGCGTTGTCTGACTCCATCACAAGAATTGTAACCCTTCATCCTCGTACTGAAATCGTCATTGCGGGTGATTTCAATATACACAATTCACATTGGCTTCGACATTCTGGACAGACAACACCCGAAGGAAGGTATGTTGAGCTTTTTGCTGAGGTTAACAATCTCACTCAGCTTGTAAATGAGCCAACACGAATACCAGACATAAGCAGTCAAACCGCCAACACACTGGACTTGTTTCTCACCTCTCACCCTGAAAAATACGAAATAAACGTATTACCGCCTCTAGGTTCGTCAGACCATTGTGTCATATCAGCTAATTTCTCGTACTCCGGCCACATAGTTAAAGAGCAAACTCCTAAAAGAACCGTATGGCAATACGAGAAAGCCAATTGGGAAAAACTAAACGGTTTCTTTAAGAGTTTTAACTGGTCGCTGTGCTTCCTCGACAGCGACGTGGATGCTGCTGCTGATATGATAACAAACATGATTTTATTGGGTATGAAATGCTTTATCCCTAACCGGATAAAAAGTATCAAACCCAAGGTAAACGCGTGGTGTGACTCGAGCTGCAAAGAGGCTATCTGGTTCAAAGAGGAAAGCTTTCGGTCTTATAAGGCCAACCCATCTGAGGAAAACCGGAAAAAATTCAAACGAGCCAGAAATGACTATAATGCCCACATTAATCGTGTAAAATTCTCCAACGACCAAAAGCTGAGGCAAAAAATACTACAAAGTCCCACGGGTAGTAAAAACTTTTGGTCGTTTGTCAAAAACATCAAGAATTCGGCCTCGTCATCTATCCCGACACTCATTTACAACGGCATTCCAGCTGTCAGCTCTACAGATAAGGCCAATCTGCTTGCTGCTCACTTTGCAGTCAGCTCAACGCTCCCAGATTGTGCTTTGTCTCCACCTGTACTCGAGCGCGTAGAATACTTCATGGGACCAATCCACTTTCGCACTCGTACAGTGGCTAGATTACTTCAAGATCTTGACATACACAAATCCGCTGGTCCAGATGGTATTTCCCCCATCGTTCTGAAGAGGTGTTCTTCTACGCTGGCAAAACCACTGCGTAAGATTTTCTATCTGTCCTATTCTTCAGGGCTCTTTCCGGGAAGATGGAAAACAGCATTTGTCCAGCCTGTACCAAAAAAAGGCGAGTCTTCTTCTCCCTCCTCCTACCGACCAATTGCACTTACGTCCCTTCTTTCTAAGGTCATGGAAACGCTGATCAACCGTCAGCTAATGAAATATCTTGAATCTCGAAAACTTCTCAATGACCGGCAGTATGGTTTTCGGGGCAATAGGTCCACCGGTGATTTGATGACATATCTAACCGAAAAGTGGAACCAATCTCTTCACCAAGGTGGTGAAAATAAGATCGTTGCGCTTGATATTTCAAAGGCATTTGACAGAGTTTGGCATCAAGCTCTCTTGTCGAAAAAGCGTGCATTTGGAATCGATGATAACCTTCTTCAATGGATTAGAAATTACCTTTCGGACCGTTCAATTCAAGTTGTCTTGGACGGTTTCAAGTCTGCAACTCACCAAATAAATGCTGGTGTTCCCCAAGGCTCCGTCCTGTCTCCGACTCTCTTTCTCATTTTTATAAATGATCTCCTGTCTGTTACTTCTAATCCAATCCATTCCTTTGCTGATGACAGTACCCTCAGCTTTTCATACTCGTTTCTTGGGTCACGCCCCCACTTCTTCGGGTGTGGAACTGGAACGGCAACGTATGTTAAGCTCATTAAATTCCGATCTTAACAGCATAACTCAGTGGGGTACAACCAATAGAGTGGAATTTAATGCTTCCAAAACACAATGCTGTCTCCTGTCATTAAAGCAAAACCCACACACACTGCCATTATCCATGAATGGCACTTGCATCGCTGAAACCGAAAGACTTTCCATTCTCGGTATGTATGTCAATGACAACCTTCGTTGGAATGACAACATATTCGATGTCGCCAAGAACGCTGCGAAATGTCTAGGCTTCCTTAAGCGATGCAAGAAATATTTCACCCCTTCTGATCTGGTTACAATTTATAAGGCGTTTATTCGCCCGAAACTCGAGTACAACGCTCATATCTGGTCTGGTGCACCAATAACTTATTTGGAGCTACTTGACAGGATCCAAAAACACGCGATAAAACTCATTGGCGACCGAGACATCGCGAGATCGATTGACTCACTTAGTCATCGTCGCAATGTCTCCTGTCTTTCGTTATTTTATCGCTATTTCCACCGTAAGTGCTCTAACGAAATAACCAGTTGCATTCCACCCCTTGAACATTTCAACCGCAATACCCGCCATGCAAGGAATGCTCATCAGTTCACCCTCAAGCCTGTATTCGGACGTACAGTGAAGTACAAAGAGTCTTTCCTCAGCCGTACAACACGAATGTGGAATACTCGTCCACGCTCAGTTTTTCCTTTACATTATAACCTACAAACATTCAAAACCAACGTGCATCGGCAACGCTCCTTTTCTTCTAATCCTAATTTCCCTAACGCCCGCGCTGTGTAGCCAATACATGATAAGGGTACCAAAAAAATCCCTTTAGTGCGCGTAAATTATAAAAAAAAAAAAAAAAAATATAGCCTGTCCTGTGCTGACTTTTGTTTAGTTCATACTGGTGCTGCATAAGTTATGATTGGTCTGGTTATGGCTGTGTAGAGCCACATCATAATTTTGAGGTTTTGCCAATCAGACTTCTGCTGGTCCCTAAAGAGATCCTGGATTTGTCTATGGTTTTCGTGAGGTGAGAGTTCCAAGTGACTCGTCCAGAGTTAGACATAGGTATTTGACTACTTTTGAGAATTCTATCGTTTCACCAAGCAGAGTTAATTTTTTAGTTTATCCCAATTCCACTTTTTTGTAAAAGTAACTATGGTGCTTTTTTTGGGATTGGCATTTAAGTCAACTTTTTGTCACCAGTCAGCAACGACGTTCAATGCCCTCTGGAGGAATTTGCCTCTGATTAGGATCGCAATATCATCAGCGTATCCTTGAACATAGAAGCCTTCATTACTGAGTGTAATTAGCAGTTCGTTTACTACGATGGACCATAGCAGGGGGGATAGAACACCACCTTGAGGGCAACCTTTCGCAGCAGTGATGCTGATTTTATCAATGCCTAATGTAGCATTTATGTTTTTTTTTCAATTCAATTCAATTTTTATTTTCTTTACTAATACATAGATATTGTGTAGATACATTATGATACAAGCTGCATATAAACAAATTAACGCAATGAATTAATAAAGAATCTGCAATCTATAGTTCATAGGGAACTAGCGGCGAAAGCAGATGGAATAACATTAGTATAATAATACAACATATTCTAAAAGTAGTGAGGTGGGGTTACGACAAGATTTGTACATATATAATATATTTATTTCTTTACAACTTTAATAATTATTTATATTTTTTACAATGAAATATTGATACAAATTTAGCGCAAAGATAAGGAAAAATAAAAGCAAGAAAAATCAAATGGTTACACTTAGTAATTCATTAACATTTATATAGTTTAAATGGAAGAGCCAAAGTTTTACTTTTTTGAGAAAAATGGATTCATTTTTAATAATTCTAATATTAATAGGAAGGTTGTTAAAAAATCTGGGAGCAGTTGATGTATAAAATTTAAAAAAAAAATTGCAAATTCTGATGCGGTACTATAGCAAGATGTTTGGTTGTTTACTCTGAGGTTAAAGCTAGAAGAACACCGGTTAAGAAGATAACCAGATCTGGCGAATACCTTATAGAAATACAAATGCCTTAGTGGTAGGACTTTCATGTTTCTGAAAAGTATCAAACTATCATGCCGACGACTTTTATTACAGATAAGTCGAATAATGTGTTTTTGAGAGATCAGAAGTGGATTAATTTTATTATTGTGTGTTCCACCCCAAGAAACTATGCCATATTCAAGCTTAGAGTGCAATAAACCATAATAAATACACTTAAGAAGTTCTCGTGAGCAATAACTTTTTAAAAAGTATATTTGCCTTGCGGCAGCCATAAGATACTTCTTAAGTGCATCCGTGTGAGCAGACCAACCCATCTTCCAGTCCAGCCGAACCCCAAGGTACTTGTACGACTTGACACACTCAATTATAAAACATTTGTCTGAGCATGAACGTGACGCAAAAAATGTCAGTGGGTTCACTTCAGAGTTACATATTTCTTTACTGTGGTTATATTTCTTTTATCTTGCACAATGAAAAGAGAATGATCCATAATCCACCTCCTTACCAGATACATTGAAAAACATAATTTTGGTTTTGTCACTTATTTGTTATTACCACTTTATGCATTTTGAACCAATGGCTTAAGACTTCCAGATCATGATTAATATCTGCAGAAAGATCTAAAGTAGAGTCGCTTTTAAAATCACATGCCATGTCATCAGTGAAAGCATTCACTTTGCTGCGGAATTTTTGTGAAAAAAGAGAGTTAATAAAGATTAAAAAAAAGTATTGGACCAAGCACGGAACCTTGAGGAACTCCCAAAGATATGCTACTTTTAGAGCTAAATTGTCCATTATATTTAACCCTTTGCTCTCTAAGAGATAGATAGGAACGGAACCAGTTATGCATTACACTTCTAAAACCACAATTGATCAGTTTGTCCAAAAGTATTTTGTGATCGACAGTATCAAAAGCTTTAGTTATATCGATAAAGAGGGCCGCAGTTAATTTCCTGTTGTTAATGCCATTGTATATATATTTGTGCAGAAGTTCAAGAGGGCACCTTCAGTTGAGTAACCAGAACGAAAACTAAATTGACATTCACTTAAAAATTTGCTTCTATCTAAAAACTTGATCGGTTTTTTACGCTTTTTCAAAAATCTTCGAAAATACCGAGAGTAGAGAAATCGGTCTATAATTGTTTATTAAAGTTTTATCACCCTTCTTAAACAATGGTATAACTTTATTTTGTTTTAAGTCTTCTGGGAAAACACCATTAATAATGCTCTTATTATAAATAAGGCATAGGATATCACAAATGTTGAAAGCTATTTTTTGTTTGATAGACAATCAGTTGTAGCTTAATTCGAATTTTTTAGAGAGCGTATGATATTATATAGTTCAAAAGATGTTATGGGTTCAAAAAAGAAGTTTTCAGAGGATGACACGTCATTTGATAAACATTCGCATTTAGTAAGTTCAGAACAACTATCTGACACCACTTTACTGCCGACGGAGGCAAAATAATCATTTAATTTATCAGCTAAATCCACTGGATTCGTTTATATTAACATCATCAACTTTCAAACTTTGAATTATATTAATTTGAGTTGATTTATTTAGTACTTCATTTATTAATTTCCATTTTTTTTTTTGAATTACGAGTACCATTGATCTCACGAAACTTATTAACATAGAAATTAAAATAAAACACAACAAAACATCCCTTGAAATATATTTACATAGGTAATTGCTTGTAAGCAATAGATAGTTTCTACTGTTAAGCGTTTGTTTTATCCAGTTACATGTTGTACTGTCTACTCCTGTGTTTTGGATGCATCTGTATATTTGGACATGATCGGTGTTGTCGAAAGCTCCTTCGATGTCAAGGAAGCAGCCCACAGAAGTGGTACCATAGCATCGCCACAATATTGTTTAAAGCATCAGTCAATAGTCTTATATGCGTTATTACTCACAGATCTTTCAGGGCAGATCTCAAATAACAATTTTGCTATGATGTTCTAGTTTTCTTGTACCTATTACAAAATTCCCCATATTCCTTCTGGTGTGAAGCCAGCCTAACTCACTTTCCCATACGACAATTGTGATTAATTCACAACAAACAGATCATGACTTTACCCACGTTATAAATTAACTTTTATTGCCGGCCCTTAAAATCTAAAACAAACATCTTATCTAACTGTGAACCCTTTATAACGCTTCAATAGTTGCAACCAAACTATCACTGCAAGATTGTGGTATAAATAAATGTATTTCCTTTCACGACTTCAATCGCATCGTCAAACATCAACAATTACACCGCACTTCGCGAAAAAATATCTCGAGTCTTTCCTTTGATCCGCAGACATCGTAAAACATCTTCTGCGATGTGCGCATCCCCTGTTCATCACACAAAGGAATCGTAAATTCGGTTAATTGCCTTCGGCTTGCCTAAACACGAGTAATAAACTTCAATGGAATATGCGTGGTTTCGTGGTTTATTGTTGTTTCAATTCACATAACAACTCAACACGAGTGAGTACTTAGACTTACCCATCTCTTCCCATGACAATATTCAATTTTCACAGATGTATCTCTGTCTGTAATCATTTAGTTGCACTTTGACTGGCATATAGTCGGTCGCCTTCTACAAAGGAAATGACAACTGTTCTCTCGCATTCAATTATTTACAAACCAACAAGCAACAACAACAACTATTGTTTGTATTCCTATATGTACATCTTTCAACAGTTTTAATTTCACGCGAGTTTATCGGTCTGTTTACACCTCGAACAGGATACGTACGACTAAATCGTCCGGAAATAAGAGTGTGCTGTTCTGGCCGCAAGATGCGCACCTGCTACTTTTTTTGCCCGCTCAATTTGTGTTTACTTAGCCCAAACAGAAATAAGTGAAATTAATTAATTTGGCTTACACAAAACAATAAATACACAATAGAATCCTAACACCTCATATCTGAGGCCGGGGACAACCCTTTCAAAAATTAAATATTTTGCTCTGTGCTTAAGCACACTAATTAGCAGTGGTTGCTGCCCCTCTTTCGCAATGAAATGTTCTTTGCTCGCCAGCGATCGCTTTTAAATTAATTTACATCCGCGATCGCACCCTCAGTTTCGATCGAAATTGTCGCACGGTGGTTTATCTATTGGTTTTGTGGTGACCGTTTAACCGTGTCTTAATCGAACATAACTGTGATTTGGACTAATTTTGATTAATAAATAAAACAAAACGTGACATTCTAAATCAACGAAAAACGTCGAATTTTTGTTTGTTAAAATTGTGTGCGTAGATAAGCTGTCAAAACGGAGCCGACCAACGGAAAAAGTTTCAAAAACATGTTGAAAGCCCGGTTGCGGCCAACAAGTAGTCTCGAAAATGAGGTATTGTTTTTTAAGTCGCAATCTCGCAATACAAAGAAATCAGATTGTTAAAGTTATCTGTTGTATTAGTGGTTGTGCTTTTTTGTTTTGTTCATCGTATAGACCGATAGTGAAATGATAGCCAGTCAGAAGACATGTATGTCATGCCAAAATACTGATGAATTTGTTTGATTGGCTCATTAAAGGCCCATTTAGAATATCACTTCAGTTTCAGTTTCAGTTAAGCTATCAGTTAAGATTTCAGTTAAACTGATGTCTAAATGCAAAAATGAAGCGTTTAACTGAAATTGAAACTGAAACTGATGGAATTCCCATAAGTTGTCAGTTCAGTTATCAGTTAAACTGATGTGTAAATACGTTTCAGTTCAGTTGTCAGTTCAATCGTTATTTCAATTGCAGTTGGCGGTGAATCAATATTTAAGATTTCCTGCTTTTTTTTTTCAATATGTCGAAACGGAGTGATAATATGGTCGATTTCATTAAAATTTATCGGCTTTCATCGTCCATAACGCAATGTATTTTTTCTGACATTCGACTGCTCACAAGAAAATTGAAAGCTCAACTGAACACTGGACTGACGTCTAAATGCACTGTGTTTTTTAACTGAACTGACAACTGAACTGAAAACTGAACTGATAACTGATCGTCTAAAAGGGCCTTAAGGCGTTTGGGGTTTGGTCAATGAACAAATGAACGTGATGTTTGTTCGTTTGGGAATGGAAAGTTTTGAACTGGTTTGAAAGTTCGGCAGATTTGTTTTATTCTTTTTTTATGTTACCGACAGCACATTTGCTTTACCGTTACATACATTATGTGAATACATATTATTTTCTGCAGTGTTGCCGCCCCTCACAAGAGCCCAAAAATGTAGCGTTGAACTTTAAAATGATAGTAGAATGTAGCAAATTTTTAAGGTACGGCGAATCGCTTGTCTGGCTATAAATGGTTCACTACAATACCGCAACTACGTCTGTAAACATTACTAAATCTGCTACCCATTGAGCTCATACAAAGGTATTATACTGACAAGAACTTTACAGTCTTTATGCCTGACAGACATGATTGGATCTCCGCCAACACAGTCACCTAATAGGGCCCATACACTACACATGCCTGCATGCGCAAACAGTGCTTGCGCATGCAATCCGCCAGTGTATGGGGCGATCCATGTGTTTGCGCAAGCTGCATGAGCAATATCAAAACATTTTGATATTTTCTTGCTTGCGCATGCAGGCATGAGTGGTGTGTGTGCTAGTTTGTGCATGCAAGCACGATTGCACTGCAATTAAAATTGCCGCAGCAGTGGTGTCGGAGCTGGACATTTTTTTAATGTTGTCTGTTCAGCGGTGAACACACGACTGAAGATTGCGCAGTTTGCATGCGTAGTGTGTGGGGAAAGCGTGTTTGCGCATTTTTGTGCTTGCGCATGCAGGCATGTGTAATGTATGGGCCCTATAAGGTATATCCATCTTCACAGATGGCTCAAAGATCGAGAAGTCAACAGGAACGGCAGTCTTCTTAGGATCGCTTATTATCTACCAGTTGTGACAACTGAAGGACTACTGCAACGTTATATAAGATGTGATCTACACAGCTCAGACATTTGTTTTTTATAATTAATGCGGACTAAATGGATTTTTAGTTACATTGTGCGGTTATTTAGGAAATGGGAAGAAGGATGACAGCGGAGAAACTGATGAAAGGGGTTTAAAATGTTTATAAATTATAATAAGTAGGAAAAACAGAGCAGGGAAGAGCATTCCACATTCGTGCTGAAGGCTAAGTAAGGATTCTTTGTATTTCACTGTACGTCCGAAAATAGGCTTAAGGGTGAACTGATGTGCATTCATGTCATGGCGGGTATTGCGGTTGAAGCGTTCTAAATGTGGAATACAGCTTGCTATTTCGTTTGAGCACTTATGATGACTATAAAATAACGAAAGACAAGAGATATTGCGACGATGACTAAGAGAGTCAAACGATCTCGCGATTTTACAGTAACCAATGAGCTTTATAGCGCGTTTTTGGATCCTGTCAAGTAGCTCCAATTAGGTAACTGGTGGTGCACCAGACCAGATACACGCATTGTACTTAAATTTTGGGCGGATAAACGCCCTATAAATAGTAGCCAGATCATAGGGTGTGAAATATTTCTTACAGCGCTTAAGGAAGCCTAGGCATTTCTCAGCGTTCTTGGCGACATTGAATATGTGGTCATTCCAACGAAAGTTGTCATTAATGCACATGTTGGAGTGGACCTTTTGCATCAGTATACAGTCAGGCATCAATTAAAGCGATTAACTCCAATCTTGTGAATGCCAAATGTGAATCATTACACAGTGCTGATTTGCTTGGTTGCTACTCGTAGATACGTTGAAGTGGAAAGGAACAAGGTGCTAAATAAGCTGGCAAGATGTAGGCTCTGAATTGAACATTCTTTTAGCTGCCTGAGAGGTTGTGCCAGTCTTCAACTAACGTTAGAGTTAATTAATGGAGTCGAAATTTGGTTAAGGAACAATCGAACAACACAAGTAGTTGTGCCGAAACAAGGAGTCTTTGGCCCGCGATCGATATAAAACGACAAATCCATGTGCTGTCGGGCTATATTACGGACACTGTATTATATATGGAATATTTCATTTGCCATTGTTCCTCAAGGAACGCCGTTTAGGGTGGCGCAATATTAATCACCCAATTCTGTTTTTGAATAACTTTTTACTAAATAAAAAATGTGATGGAAATCTTTATTTGGACATTAATTTTTTCTGTTAAGTGGAAAATATGTTACCTATTCTTCAAGTTTCTGCCGCCATGACTTTCCGCTAAATGTCCGGTGATAACTGTTCGCATTCCTGGTGAATACTCTCCTTTAGGGCTGCGATTGTCTGAGGCTTGTTGGCATAAACCTGCGACTTCAAGTAGCCCCAAAGAAAGAAGCATGGGATGGTTAAATCGGGCGATCTTGCTGGCCATGCCAAATCGCCATTGTGGCTCGTGCTGTGTGTTCACACGCGACTGACGGTCAGCAGGCATTAACTGATGTACTGTTTGCAATTTGTACGGGAACATGTGTAAGTCTTTCACTAAAATTCGCTGTAGGGTCTGTCTCGTGATGTCGTTGATCCGCGATATTCTCGACCGAACGACCAGTCCGGTGGCGGCCACGCCCTGAAAGGTCTCCTGTGGTTCCAGTCTGTTCGAGTCGAGTAACTTAGCGCTGGAATGTTTGCCCAGTTTTAGCGTCACGATTAGAAAATCGACGTCGAAATTCACGCTGCGCTTACACCACCGATCGATTATTGGTCAACAAAATCGACACAATTATTCCACGCTCTTGCGGAGTATAGCGCTCCATTGGTTGTCTGTTTGTATACTGCAGCTGTCTAGTTCACAAATGTCAAATATTCCTTTCACCATAAGTTGTATACAATAGAGGCATTGATGGGCAAAGAAGGTGCTTTTAATAACGTCAACACATCTACGATCGCAACTGCACTGTTAACGCTGAAGCTACGAGTTGATAAATCACTTAGTGAGTTGATTTATCTACTGCTCACAACTGGGTTTATAAACTCAAAACTAGATATGACGTCTGTCTCCCTACTGACAGACCTCGGAACTTGCGTCCTATCCTTCTTCTCTGGAACTTAGTGGAAAACGAGCTGCCGACAAATACCTGGAACGGGAGGGCTGCAGAGGGATCACTTTTGCGGACAAGGTTGCTATTGCCATTTTAGGAGAATACCTTAAGACCTTTAAGGAGCTCCTTTAAAATGTGTCATCAGAAAATTCAAAATCCCACATATCAAGGATGTAAGCTTTACTTTTTCTTGGGTCCTTCGCCCACATATTATTCACTGGCTATGGCTATATATACGGTGTTGTTTTCTCCGAACGGCAAATTTGACAAGTTTTTCATAACAAGCGATACTATTGCATGTTTGTCAGATTTTTGCAAGAGCTGGTTCAGTGGAAAAAGAGCTTTAAGTGTTACTAGGCCCCGCTTGTTTTGAATCTGATCAGATCTGATCCTCTCGATCAGTAGCCCAACGCACTTTCAACTGAACCAATGTGCCCACTCGGATAGTCAAACTTTACGAACAAATCAGTCTATGATTTCCATATTAGCCTAGACTGTGGACGAATATCGGTTTGTCTCGCCGATAATTTCTTAAGGAGATGTCGGAGCGCCCGAACATTCACCTGTTTTGGGTGCCGGGCCTTAAGGCCATTTCAGGGAACTGTAGGGCTGATGAACTTTTCGAACATGGAACTACAACTGCATCAACAAATTTCTCACCGCTCTTAATCAGATTTTATGTGAACCGTTATATTGAAGAAATCATTCGCAAAGCATGTAGTTAAAGGCGTTTTAAACAATTCCTTCATATAAAGTTTGCTGCTATGCCCACTTTTATGGGCCGTTTTTTACAAAAACTTTGTTTTTCCAATAAATTCCTTTACTTAGATTTTTGTCCCCCCCACTTAATTCGGGATAGGAATATTTAAAGGTTATCCAACAGTTCGCCGAAGCGGACTGAAGCGTTTCCCTATTTTTTTTATATATTAAAAAACTAAAGATATGCCTAAAGAAATTTGAAGAGACCTGAGCAGTAGAATGACCAAGAGAATTTGTTCGCGCTATGCCACAATAAGAAATTCGATGACTTACGTGTGCGTGCGCAGTAAGTTTCATTTTCCTGCGCATTAAAAAGATAGTGCTGTGTGGTCGAAATTTTCCAAGGGAACTCGGTAGGAGTTATACGAGTATGTTCGCCACGGCACTGGTGAAAATAGACCCACGTGGTATCACAATGGACCTTATACTGGACTAGGCGTGTTGGTTTTTACCCACTGGCAGTTAAACCTTACTTAACTTTACCTTGGTTCTTGGATTGGTGATGATGATTATAATTTACTAACCCCAAATGGCACTCCTTGTGGACATTCTGTTCTGTCCAGTCATCCTGATGTCCTCAGCGAAAATATCAGATAGAAGGACATCATAAAGCTCATGAATGTCTTGGATGTAGCAGCTTCCTCCTCAGATGACAGAGACTTGGGCAGTGACAGCGAGAGTGAGTTGTATACTCGTGGATCCCTTCGTCACTAGAGCCTGTACAGATATGTCTGCCTTGAAATCAATTTTTATTGCGTGGCTTTCTGAAGGTTGTGACCAGTAAGAGCGTCAAAGACATTTAGACAGCGTTGTTCTGTTAAAGCGCAGGAGTTTTTTTTTAGTCCGGCTTTTATCATACTCTGGCCGCAACTTCCTTGATATGTCACAGGTGGTTAATGTTATCCACCTGATGTTGACTTTCATTCGGACCTTGCCGTTCTCTTAGATAACAGAGGCGTGGTTTCACAGACTGAAGTTCCTGCTTCTGGTCTTTTGCAGTTCGCAGACCCTTTTCTTGCCAATTCGTCATCTCGTTTATTGGCTGATATGTCCGTGTGTCCAGCAGATATTCGTCTTATGACGCCAGCTAAAAACCTGAGCTCTTCGCGATAGCTGCGATGGAGCTTGAATTTTATTTCGGTAGCAAAAACTGTTGTTATGGAATATGTTCACTTGTATCGCTATCATTGCTTGCCACTACGCCACTTCTATGATTGTCAGAACCTCAGCTTGGAATACACTGCAGTGATCGAGGAGCCTGATCCAATGTTTAACTCAGTACATATTTGATCCCTCTAAGTAGACGAATATTGATTTGTCTTTCAAGAGCGAGCGAAACGAGCGAATGGTCTATCAAGATCTAGATAGGGAGCCATGTAGTCAGATCCTAACTGCCCACAAAAACTCAGTTGCAAGTGGTGTTTTCCACAAAGTCTATGTATCCATTTGAAATTAGGCTCGATAAATAAATTTATACAACCTTCTCGAACCTTGCTCTTCAATCAAAATCCACATTCGAAACTAAATACCATTAAGTCCGAACACTAAAACCGCATCATTTGAAACTGCCACAAATAAACCCATCCAAGTTCAGACCTGTAGCAGCTGATATATCTGGCCATTAACTTAAACTAATCATTATGTTATCTTATCTCAAAGATACCTTCCACGGAAACGGAACGCGCAAACTAAATCGATTTAGATACATCCATCAAAGTTTAGGTAATTACTCAAGTGCTGTGTGTACAATTATCCATGCGAACGTCATTCAACAAATGAGGACGCAACTAATGGCTATCGTTGTACATTATTATCACTCTTGACATGCAATGAATTGTAATTGACGAGCTTAATAAATTGCTTTCCTATGGACAATGTCAAATTTATTAAATTCTAAACTCCCAAATGAAAATGATTGATGCAATTTATTTAAAAATTCCTTGTGTGCCCGACATTATAATGGATCCAGAATTTTCCGATTAAAAAATTTGGTTTTTAAGAAATGCCGAAATGTATGCTACAGATATTTAACGAAGATAAGGCCTGTATTTCAAGTAAAGATGAAGTATACTTCTAGGAAAAATGATATATCTATGAAAATATTTATCATCTCAGAAGTACGTAAGTAACGTGCAGTTGAAATCGGTTTTCTGTCAAAAAATACTCTGTCGTTTCAGAGATTTTTGTTTATAAAATTCCAAATAGAATCAACAAAGCACGGATACAAAGGCAGGAGCGTTAAATTATAGGGTGTCAAAGAAAGACCGCATATTGTTCGCCCCTCCCAGCCATCTCTCCCCAGCGAATTTGGACATTTTATACGTAGGATTAGTATGATTTAGTAGTGAGAAATTTGTATAAATATAAAGTCAAAATGGTTATTAAAATCAGTCTTGAACAACATAACGACTTATTATTCTCAATGCGGCACTTTTGCCATACAAATTCAGCGAGCTGCGCTTTATACAGCATTACAGTGTGCTACGCTTGTATAGCTAAGGGCCACATAGGTTTACACCCACCACACTATATTACGATCTAAGCGATCTAACTAAAGCTGACATAAGAAGTCTTCTTTCACTTCTTCAGCAGCTCTAACTAGTTTAACGAGTAGGGGATAACTAGTTCCAGATCCACGGTACCGCAACTGACCTCATATTGGTCTTAGTGTGTGTTGGCTTCCGCTGACAGCCATATTAACCTAACCTAACCTAATGCGTCGCGGTAGCTCTTCTATCTCCTATTGGAAAAAGTTTTTTTTTAGGAGACACAAACTTTTTATTAATTATTAATAATTATAAAAGCTATAGTTTAATTAATTTATTAATTATTATTATAATATAATAATTAAAATGTATTTATTTATTTTCTTTACTACTCCTACAAACAGTTTTTGAATCTCCTTAGAAAAAAGCTTTTCTGGCCCAAAGCTCTTAGAACACACAAATGCAACTGCAACAGCATTTAATTGGCGTTACTGAAACCGGGAGGCCTACCAATATTTGTTGAGGTCGAGCCGGCGAACCACACAGGCGGACCGGTAGGGCTGCAGTAAATCGGGAGGGTTATGATCCCTTTATTTCTGATCTGAGCCTCGCCGTTCATTATATACCTCGTAGCTAGAAAAAAGCTTTTCTGGGCTACGAGGTATTAGAACTACAGTCACACATGGCTGTAGGCGTATGCGTATTTTATTTTCCAGCGATTTCTCGATGTGTCCAACATACACAGCGGCCTGCACAACAAGGACTGACCGTTGCCTTTTCCACTGCAACGAGAAAATGCTTTCCGCTAAGCATGTCGTGTAAGGGTGTTTGGAAATATCTTCCCTTGCTTTAATTGCTTCTTTTAGCACGAAATTCGGGATCCCGGCCGTTCCTGGTGTCTTGTTGCTCTTTGCTGTAGCCGTGGCTTCTATGGTATGTTGTGATTGGTGGTACGTCTGCTACTTCAAGTGCTATTCGTGGTAGGATGAATCCTTTTTTTCTCGGGAAGAGTGCGCTGACAATTGGGTAAAGGCTCCTTTTTTGACGCTAGTTGTTAAGTCGTACGATCGTCAACGCCACACTTTCTCAAAGTGCTAATAATGGCGTCGATAGCCGCGTTTATGCGAATTTTCAGTCAACGCGTGGACTATTTTCGTCGATCGGATCACCCTGTCTCCACTGTCGAATGCAATGACATATTTTTTTGGACAGCCCGTCGAGGCGTTGTTTTTTTAGTGGATTTGTCCCTTTTGCGACAGTTTATGTTTGTGCGTAAGAAAAAATCCAGTGGTGTTAAATCGCATGATCTTGGTGGCCAATTTAAGTCTGTTCTTCGGGAAATTCTGCGTTTGTTAAACTTCTCTTTCTAAAGATCGATTGAGTTCGTTACTGTGTGCCATCTTCAAAGATAATGGACCAATTACGCCACCACACCAAAATCCACACCATACAGTAACTTTTTTTTGGTTTCATTGGCCTTTCAAACAATCCTCTAGGATTTTCTTCAGCCCAAATGCGACAGTTTAGTTTATTGACATAACCGCCAATTTCAAAATGAGCCTCATCGGTGACGATAATTTGCTGGAAAAAATTGCCATTTTGTTGTTGCTTCTCTATGGCCCAATTAACGAGTTGCCAACGCACTGCGTGGTCAGTTGGCCTTTATATGCAGATCGTTGTGCAAAATGTTAAACAAAGTTGTTGGTTTGAGGTTTAATTGCTGTGAACGACGACGAATTGACGTCCTTGGCTCTTTAGCAACACTTCTGATAACAGCTACAATATTTCCACTCGAACGACCACTACGAAGATAGGCTTTACTTCTCTGATCTTGAACCGAACCAGTCTCTTCAAATTTATGAACGATAGGTTTAATAGCACAGTTGGACGGAGCAGTTTCTCTACCGTATTTTGAACGAAATTTTCTTTTAACCTCTGCAAAACTTTCGCCATATTAAAAATAAGTTTTAATAATAAAAACACAATAGTGTTCCGATCCATTTTAGCTAACGGGAATGTATGTATTTACTTCATACCTGAAAAAAACTTCGTTGTAATCTAATAGCTGTAAAAAAAGTGTCGGCCAATTTAAAATGATACGTAAAATTTGAACACCCTTTATAAAGGTTAACAAAATAAATGTGTTAGAATGACTTGGTCTAATCTTATTGAAACGGATTCAGAAATCCGGAAACAATGTTAAATGCTTTTTTGGCATTATCGGTTTCTTTTAGAATTGCTGAGTCGTGTAATTGAATTCCTGTTAAATTATTAACCTTAAACTTACTTTTAAAAATCTGGGAAAAATATTTAGCGGGGAAGGAATTCTGCTGCGGCAATGCTGTATATCTTTTCTAAAAGCACTTGTTTCCAGCTAAGACAGCGCCTTCCGAAAAATACAGCTGTTCTAATACAAGTATCAATTTTCTTTTGCGAAAACTCTTCAAAGCCAGTCAAAGACAACATTTGAGATGTTTGAAAACTATTTGGAGTAAGCACAAGTTATATATCTATGATGTCAATGGCACAGTTTAAACCTTCAGACGTGGATGGCACACTAAGCACAAACGTTATTTGGATTCAGGTACTGCATTTTAAAGATGCTGCTGCAGAAAGGACTTTTATGGAACTGTCCCGTTTTGTTATTAGTCTTCTTCCGTTGCTGATTTCAATGTAAAAACAAAAGTTCATAAAAAAATACTTTTAGATAGCACTATTCAAATAAGGGAGAGGCTGATGCTGGTTGCAAATGCTCCTTTTCGTATGATATGTCCAAGAAAGTTGTTGATGAAGCTCGGCCAAATACGAAAGAGGCAAAACGGAAAAATTTGATGAGACTTGACGTTAGTTAATGAGACTTGATGCGAAATTTAGAGTGGCAATGGTGCGATGGTAGTGTATTCACAAAGTGATTGGCAGGTCGTGTGCTCGAATCCCAACCAGAATCATGCTATGTAAAATTGAATACACACAACAATTAAAATCTCCCTTAAGCAATTAAGGCGCCACCTGTGGAGAAAAAACCATATCGCACCAAAAAACTCCTTTCCTATCTCCTATTCTTTCAAGTGGTAAGCAGCACCCAAAAACAGGCCATGAATATTTGCTGGGTGCTGCTTGCAGCAACAAAAAACGTCTGCGCTGTGGCAACATTATATGGGTGCTCTATCAATTACAGAAAAAGAAAAAAATCCCTTAAGCTCACGCTAATTAAAAAAAACCATAGGGACGGGCTACAGTCCGTTTGGGCGAACTGTTGGATACCCTATTCTTATTCCTATCCCTCATAAGTGGGCGTGACAAAAGTCTAAGTATGATAGAATTGTTAAGAACGCTCTACATATTTTGTTATATAACATTTAAAGGATTTTATCAAAAAAAACGCTCCCTAGCTCAAACTTGGGTGTTTCAATAAAATTGTTTTATTTAATTGTGGGCGTGTCAGTGGCGGATTTTGAAAATATTTACACATGAGCATAAAGGGCCCCAAGAGAGTATATATTATAAATTTCAGCTCCCTAGCTCAAACTTTGGATTTTCAAAAAAATTGTTTTATTTATTTGTGGGCGTGTCAGTGGGCGGATTTTGTTTTTTTTCCCGAGCAGTTTTAGGAGTCATAGATCATATATAAAAAATTTCAGCTTTCTAGCTCAAAATTCGATTTTTTCCAAAATTTAGTTTTTTTTTGAGTTTGTGGGCGTGTCTGTGGGCGGATTTCAAAAATTTGTAAACTAGATTATTTCGGGACCCTAGAGAGTATATGGTTAAAATTTCAGCTCTCTAGGTCCAGTTTAAAGGCCTAATTTTTGCCGACGGACGGACGGACATGGCTAGATCGACATTACTATCGATGCTGATCATAAATATAGTAACTTTTAGGGGTCTACGGGCAATATTAAGGTATGTTACAAACTATGCGTCAAAATTAATATACCCTTAGAATAGGGTATAAAAAAAATGTTACAATAAATATTATTTTGTGTAAATTTAAATTTTTTTTTCATTTATTTACAAGTTTGTTCAGTTCATATATAATTTTTTTATAATTTTTGCTGAATCTAGCATTCTGTTTTTCGAGCTCCCATACACTTAAGCATTACAAAATTTTATATCTAGCATTCTAAAATTTAAAGTTCTGGCAACACTGCGTGAGTCGTATAGCCGTGGGCCTTAGCAGCTGTACTATTATCTATAATTAATTTGTAATTTATTACCAATTAATAAACTATAATTATAATAATATCATCAAGACAACATTTCCTCAAACAGCGGCAGTGCTCGTAGGAAGTTGAATTCAAAAGTTTTAATGGAAGGTAGTTAATTACCGGCAAAACCAAACAATCATCGAGTGTTTAGAATTCCAACACAAACGCGTAATTCTAATTCAAATATAGTCTACAACAAATCGTGCGTATCTGCTCGTTGACCTTATAGTATCTTTTGCATTGATTTAGCAGATAAATATCCTAAGGGATGCTATTGAAGCTTTGGATTGTATAGTCCATTCAAAATCACTTGACCCAATGCTCCATCAGAAAACCTGTTTCTAACTCGGGAAAACTGCGTCAACCGATCTTTATAGAACATTTTGTCAGTTTGAGTTTTAAACTCATTTTTCATTTACTTAAGCTTATACATGACAACTTACATACAACAAGACAAAAATGATTAAATCTAGTAAGAAAAAGTGAACAGAGCCCTTATCACTTAAGGCTGAAGATCTCGTTTTCGACAATAGCAATGCTTCACGTAACACTCGCGTCTGAATGAATTCGTTACGACGGTTCAATATTTACTTCACATAAATCACGAAACGTCAAAACACTGTCGTCGAGAAGTATCGACTCGCATCGATTTACATATTTAGCACACCATTAAAGCACTTTCATTTTTAAAGTAAACAATCGGCTTAAGATCTTTTCTTTTATACTACAGAATGTTCTCAATGCAATTTATTACAAACAAGAAATATCTATTTCATTGCTTTTGTCCTTGCAATTTAGAAATGTCAAACAAATATGTGTATCCGCTGATCTCGTCACTGAGTAAGCTAAGACATTGGTTCGGACGTTAAACAAGTTCACCACCCCGAAAACATTCATACTAGTTCGCTAACAAGAAATAAATATTAAAAAGGATAATTGACTTGGGAAGTAAAAATTAGAAAAAGTGTATTGAAATAATAAAATTGAGACTTGCTTTCGTGAATATACGTATAAAAACACATTTTATTTTCACCGAAAATCGGCTGTTCCGCAGAAGAGTGGGAACAACGCCGCGCCGTCTGTAGTTGAGTAGGAGTATGATTCCAGTTGGATTCTTAAGCGATTGACGAGAGATGATACGATGGTGGTACAGTTGCATGGATTAAACTTATGACGATCTCGTTCAGTGTTCATCGCTTCTTGCATCACCGTCCAAGTGAACGAGATCGTCATTGTTTTGCTTCACGTAATTCTACCATCATCTATCGTCTATCGTCAATTGTATAGGAATCCAATTGAGAAAGCTGGTACGAATCCAATTGAAATCATACTCCTACTCAGCTATAGACGGCGTTGTCCCCATTCTTCTGCGAAACAGCCGATTTTCGGTGAAACTAAAATGTTTTTTTTTTTTTAAAGGTACGAGGGCGGGTCAATAAGTCCGTGACTTTTGGAATAAAACACAGATTTTTTGATAAAAAAAAAATTTTATTTTTAACGTAGTCTCCCTTGAGCTCTATACACTTTGTCCAACGCTTCTCCAATTTTTTTATCCCTTCCAAAAAAAATGAATTGTCGAGGTCCTCAAAATAGGCCTTTGTTTGCGAGATGACTTCATCATTGGAGTCAAATCTTTTTCCACCAAGCCATTTCTTCAGGTTTGGGAACAAGAAGTAGTCGCTCGGAGCCAAATCTGGAGAAAAGGGTGGATGAGGGAGCAATTCATAGCCCAATTCATGGTTTTTTGCCATGGCAACTGCACATGTGTGCACCCTTGCATTGTCTTGGTGGAAAATAACTTTTTTCTTGGCCAAATGAGGTCGGTTTTTTTTCAAATCGTCATTGAATCGGCCCAATAAGTTGGCATAATATTCCCCATTGATTGTTCTTCCCTTTTGAAGGTAGTCAATGTGGATTATCCCGCGTGCATCCCAAAAAACAGTCGCCATAACTTTATTGGCTGACAAACCCACCTTGGCCTTCTTTGGCGCCGATTCACCCTTAGAAACCCACTGTTTTGACTGTTGTTTGGTCTCTGGTGTGCTGTGATGGATCCATGTTTGGTCCACGGTTACAAAACGGCGCAAAAACTCCTCCATATTCCGATTAAACAACGCCAAACCTTCCTGGGAAGTTGTTACACGATTGCGTTTGTGGTCGACTGTGAGCAAACGCGGCACCCATCTTGCGGAAAGCTTTCTCATGCCCAAGTGATCATTCAAAATTGAAACCACTGAGCCATTCGAGATCCCTACGGCTTCCACAATCTCTCGCACTTTCAATCTTCGGTCGGCCAACACCATATCGTGAATTTTTTCGATTGTTTCGGGTGTAGAGACCTCAACTGGGCGTCCAGGACGTTCGGCATCTTCAGTGCTTGTACGGCCACAACGAAATTCAGTAAACCACTTTTTTACCATTGAAATCGATGGTGCAGAGTCCCCATAGTATTTTTCAAGCTTAGCCTTGGTCTCGGTAATGGTTTTTTTTCGCAAGAAATAATGCTTAATAAGCACACGAAATTCACTTTTTTCCATTTTCTCCTCAAATTAGTGAGTAGTCTGATAAAAATAGCTGTCAAACACAAACTAACTGACGCAGCAAGTTTAAATTTTGACAGGAGTCAACTGACAGATGCCTGTTGACAGGAGCAGTGTTGCTGTTTCAGTAAAGAGGTCAGAAATTCAAAAAGTCACGGACTTATTGACCCGCCCTCGTACATATATCGGTCTTAAGGCACTTTTCTTTTAAAGCTCTGAGCAGAGCACTGAGTTGAGCCTGAGCACGTCGAGCGCGATTTATTTATGAAACACACCTGAGCTCTTCACTGTCATATGATTATCAATCATGTTTATTTATTAAATAAAAATTGTTTTATTAAATTGTATAACATTTAACCCCCAAAAGCCATTTTCATTGTTTGCCCTTTTTGTTTTCCCTCCTTTCGGTCTGTCTCTGGTCGCGTTCAGTTTGACAGCTCCGTACTCCAACTACCTGGTCATTTTATTCACAGCGTTTCGATCGCGCTCTGAGCGCTTTTTACTCTTAAAAACCATGAAAACTGCTTTAATTGTCTGCAAAATACGTGAATCGATGCGAGACGATACCTCATTAACTATCGCGCAAATGCTATCGTCTTAACGGTGGTGTTTTCACACTTCGTGAGATATGTGAAGCAGAAACTGAGTGGTCGAAACGATGACGTGGAGACGACATCCATTTTATAGGTTACAAGAAGTAAAACCATAGTCAATGCGGTATCGTCAGACATCAGCGGGTGGCAACAGGTGCAGTAGTAGTGTATTCGCTTACTGAATGGAAGGTCGTGCGTTCGAATCCCGGCCAAGTCCATTACTTTATATCGAATACATGAAATCGTAATCTCCCTAAGCATCTTAGACACCACCCGTGGAGAAAAACCCTACAACTGCACCCAAACACTTCTTTCCTATCTCTCTATTCTTTCTAATAGTAAGTAGCACTCAAAAGCATGCAATGAAATGCGATAGTGCTGCTTGCTGTTAAAAACACAAATGCTTACGCTGTGTTACGCACTATAAGGGTACTGTAACAACAGAACAAATCCCTTTAGCGTAATCAAATTATAAAAAAAAAAAAAAAATCATAGTCTTACGTGATTAGGCCACTGCTATGGTTGGTTGGTTGGTTAGGATGGCCCTCGATGAGGTACACATAGACCTGAGAAGGTCCATTGTGATGCCATTTGGGAAGGGGCAGGTGTGTCACGCTGCTTGTTAAGATCATCTAGATCCTGAAAGAAGTATTTATCTAAAGTAGCCATCCTGATGTTGGCTAGTGTGGGACACGTGCATAGGAGGTGCAGGACTGTCTCCTCCTCTTACTCATCTCTGCTACTTCTACAGAAGTCGTTATAGGGAATGCACAGTCTCTGAGCATGTCTTCTCATTGCACAATGTCCGGTGATTATGTTTGTAAGGGTAGAGAGGGTTCCTCTTTTATGTCTCAGAAGTTCGTGTGACCTTCTCTGGTCCAGCTTTGGCCATAGTTGTCTACGAACAGCATTTCATTTATATACACTGGCGATCACAAGGATGAGGCCATAGATTTTACAATCGATTTTCAGTCTTTATACTTGTTGGACATTTTATACCCAGAAGCTTTTACTACCTACCTGTGATATTTTCCAAACAATAAGTCATAAAATTAAAGGGTAAATAAGAAACGACCGCTGGAATTGACCAAGATCAAACAATGAACTACTTGAAAAGCGTATAAAAAGATGCGCCACTAGGATGAGGCCACATGCAAAATCTTCGAAAGCAAGGACAAAATTAATAAAATGTTAACATTTTATGGTTTTAAAACAATTATTTATAATGTTTTTCTACATTAATAATGAGTATGCCCGCCACTTTTCGATTAGACCTCTATAAGACGTTTTGGAATAGAATCATACAGTTTTTTAAATAAAAGAAATTTGAGCCCAGGCATCACGAATAGCTTCGATTAAAGTGTTTTTGTCTTCAAATTGTCTGCCGCCTTCATACACTTCGGTGAATAGGGCGGCCATGGCAAAAGTTCCACGTTTTCTGATTGAATCCAACTTCTAACAACACTGGAAGTGTGGATAGGGACATTGTCTTGTTGGAATATCCAAGACAGGGGCCCGAAAATGTTTTTCACTTTTGGAAATGACCGTTCCAGCAAACGTTTGTAGTTGTTTCCATTTATTGTTGTGGACACAAAATCCAACTTGATTGTGCCATAGTGGGTAATAGCTCCCCACACCATTACACCTTATGTACGGCTGTGATTACTTGCCAAAATAAGTTCCTCCTTTCTTAGATCATGGAAATAAAAGCTGTAACCATCGAGGCCGTTAAGGTTAAACTGTTTTTCATAAGAAAAGACAACGCGTTTCCATTCACTGCTCCAAGCGACATGTTCTCTTGCAAAATTCATTCGATGCTCCTTGTGTACTTGCTTCAATACAGGTTTCTTTTTAACTTCTGTTCTGTGTATAGTACCACTTTTTCGTATTATCCTTCGGACCGTTGCTATAGTGACTATTTTAGTCACTGGTAGAGTAGAATTTGAGACGTGCCGTGCGTCCTTTTTGATTTTTCCAATAGTGTTGTGGATCCGCAAAATAACTGTTATCAACAGTTTTACTTCTATTTAGACTCGTTGCAATTTCTCGGCCTGAGAGTCCTAGCTCCTTGAAAGCATCTATTTTTCCTCTTTCTGTCGCTGCCAAAGTCTTTCCGGAACCCATTTTTTTTATACCCTATTCTAAGGGTATGTATATTAATTTTGACGCATAGTTTGTAACATACCTTAATATTGCCCGTAGACCCCTAAAAGTTACTATATTTATGATCAGCATCGATAGTAATGTCGATCTAGCCATGTCCGTTCGTCCGTCCGTCCGTCGGCAAAAATTAGGCCTTTAAACTGGGCCTAGAGAGCTGAAATTTTAACCATATACTCTCTAGGGTCCCGAAATAATCAAGTTTACGAATTTTTGAAATCCGCCCACAGGCGTGTCTGTCAAACACAAACTCAAAAAAACAAAATTTTGGAAAAAATCGAATTTTGAGCTAGAAAGCTGAAATTTTTTATATATGATCTATGACTCATAAAACTGCTCGGGATATAAAATTTTCAAAATCCGCCCACTGACACGTCCACAAATAAATAAAACAATTTTATTGAAAAACCAAGATTTGAGCTAGGGAGCTGAAATTTATAATATATACTCTCTAGGGGCCCTTTAAGCTCATGTGTAAATATTTTCAAAATCCCCCTACTGACACGCCCACAATTTGAAAAAAACTTTTTTTGAAAATCCAAAGTTTGAGCTAGAGAGCTGAAATTTATAATTTATACTCTCTAGGGGGCCCTTTATGCTCATGTGTAAATATTTTCAAAATCCGTCCACTTAGGCACGCCCACAATTTAAAAAAAAAACTTTTTTTGAAAATTCAAAGTTTGAGCTAGGGAGCTGAAATTTATAATATATACTCTTTAGGGACCCTTTATGCTCATGTGTTAATATTTTTTAAATCCGCTTACTGACACGCCCACAATTAAATAAAACAATTTTATTGAAACACCCACGTTTGAGCTAGGGAGCGTTTTTTTCGATAAAATCCTTTAAATGTTATATAACAAAATATGTAGAGCGTTCTTAACAATTCGACCATACTTAAACTTTTGTCACGCCCACTTATGAGGGATAGGAATACGAACAGGGTATCCAACAGTTCGCCCAAGCGGACTGTAGCCCGTCCCTATGTTTAACTAAACAAAAACAGTTCTTTTCAACGCTTTTTTAAATAATCTTAACAAAACTTTAAAAAATAGCTGATGTGAACTCCTGCAACGAAATATTCTCAATGGCCTCATCCTAGTGTCACTTTTTTTTATACGCTTTTCAAGTAATTCATTGTTTGATCTTAGAAAATTCCAGCGGTCGTTTACACTTTAATTTTATGACTTACTAATGGGAAAATATGTACCTGTTGCCAGATAGAAAAAGTTTCTGGGTATACAATTTCCAACAGGTATAAAGACTGATAATCGATTGCGAAATATATGGCTTCATCCTTGTGATCGCCAGTGTATATAGATAGATATAAAAAAAAACTCAGGGTACGTCTGTAAATCTTCTTAACATTTTTGAACCACTTATCCGATAGCTATAAACAATAAATACATCCGAATGCACCGTCAGCACATCAGGTTGTTGCCATCAACAGTTGACCCACTGCTACAAATATGACACAACCTTAAAAGAGAGCTGCACCATCAGCCCGTTACGTTCGTTGGCTTGATAGGTTGTTGTGGTAGGAACAGCAGCGTCAGCATCTTGATGTTATTTTTGGTGTGTTGAATCATCACTAAGACTGTTGCTGGAGACGTTATTTCCTTGAACACGCACCATCGTTCGTTAGGTTCAGATTAATGTTTACATGTGTGTCAGGTAATGTTGTATTATGTCATTTCAGACATACACACCGTACCACTTGATTAGAGACAGGTAATTGTTTTGAAAATGTTACGATATTTTTAAATTCATTCACTACTTCGAATAAATACTTTTGTGAAAGGTAAGAAGGATATACAATACATATAGCGATCATATTTTAACAAGAAACTCACGGTAGGTTAAATATTTTTAATTTTTTTTCCTTAAGGTCATAAAATGTAACTCTGTTTTTGTATGAGTTAATTAAGGACACGTGCTTAATCTACTGGAAATTTAATAAAACACTAAATATTTGATTTACAAAAATATTTTTTAGTCTTATTTTGAGACTTGTACAGTTGGGTTAGAGATTCATAAATTGAGGGAAATCGGTCCAGGCTCGTTATATGGCTTTAATTATCTCGTCCGTATTATTATATTGTCCTCCTCCTTCAAAGACTTTCCGGGAAAGCCACCCCTGTTTTCAATGATCAGCGAATATGGGTATCAATAACTATACGTTTGTGGTCAAAGCTTCTGTTGTGCTTGCGATATGTATAGGGGCACTATCCTGCTAAAATGGGCACAGGCATATAAAGCCCCGGGACATAAGTCCCAACTATTTCTTTTGGGACTTATGTCGCACCCCATTGGGACAACATTTTTTGGTCGAAGATGGGATATAGGTTCTATTTTTTCGGAGAGATAATATTTAGACAAACGTTGTGGATTTTCATTAGGCATCCAAAATTAAAATTGATGGTTCTTGACGCCTTTCTCCTAAGTGCTCTTAGACAATGGAACCAACAGCCCCTAATTTCAGCATCAGGATATATTTTTTAAGTCCATTTCGAAGGTTCTGTTCGAAATCAGTTGGTTAAGAAAGCGGTACAAAAATTGAACATGATCGCTTCAATAAATTGAAAGATGTGTACAGTAAATATATAGATTAGATAGATTAGATACATTCTTTATTTTTTCCATAATAAAGTTTACAAATTGGTATACTTAAGAATGAGGACATGGCAATACTGCCGTCTGCCAGTACATATATATTTCGTCTGACTAACTACTCACTAGCGAGTAGAGGAAGTGATGCACCTGACATAGAGAAAATAGAAATAGAATTTGAAAAAAGAAATTAACAAAATTCTAGTGTTTGAGAAAAGAAAATCATAAAATTCGAGTTTTTAAGAATTTGAGAAAATAAAACTAAAAGACTCCGCCTCGCACCAACATCTTCTCAGAAAAGAGAACCCTCCTCAGTGCACAACATGCAACTTCAGCATCGACATAAAACACATTCTGGGCCTAGGACAATGTTCACTGTCAACTTCCATTATAACCGATATTTTTAAAAACAACTCTGTTATCGCAATCCTAAAAACGCCAACTATCCAAAACATCTCTATAATTCGCGAGTTTATAAAAGTATCTAGTATTATTGTATAATATTTTATCCATATCGGAGCCGTTAGCCTCTGCAGCTAGTGCTCCTCAAATTAATATTAGCATAGTAATTAAGTAATTATTTTGTTAATAAATAATAATAATAATAAAAAGTAAAAAAAATAATTATTATTAAAAACTTTCTGCAAAAATTCTATTTCCGTGGGCCATTGCAGATCGAATAAATCTGTAAAGTTTCTCCCAGCTTTTATCTCCATTAAGCGCTTGGATTAGTGATGGGAACTATCGAATGAATTTGACTATCGATAGTTAGTTACTGAATGATTTCAACCATCGAATAGTTTTATTATTCAATCATTAATTCAGTGAAAACTGCAACATTACATTTTACGGTTACGTTTTCTTATAAAGCCTGTAGTCGTTTGCAAACTGTCGAATATTTATATTCGACAAAAGTTTTCGATTGGGAACTCGAGATAAGGGTTGAATTTTCCGCGATTATTCTAGAAATCCTGCGTTTTCTGCGATCGAAAGTGGCTGCAGGGTTGTCGTCTGTCGCTTTCATTTGTATAATGGAATCGTCAATGCTCTGTGTTTCAGATACCGAAAGTTCTGAACGTTTATCAGTCACAAAAAAACCTCGACTGCACCGTTCTTTTTGGAACTACACCTGTTGATGTTTCGGCTACTTGCGTATGAGCGCTGGAAGTGGCTGTTGTTGGCGATTCTTGCCTTGTCATAGACACTGAATTTATGACATGTATTGCAGTTGGAGGTCCCCCATCATTTGCTGTTGAATAGTCTGGATGTTAACGGCGGAACTGGTTATTTAAGTTAGACGTGATGCCTGAAAATTTAATTTCTTTTTGGCATATATTGCAACGAACACCTTCTTCTCCGCCTTCTGGAGGAACTCTCATGCGAGCGATCTTTTTTTTTTATCCAGGACGCATATTGCCAAATGTAATCCAACTACAAATAAAGACTGGTCCAATTCGTTTTGCACACAAGAATAATCCAAGCAAAGCTAAGACCCTCAAACAGATTGCAAATACCATAAGCCCAACGTGCAAAAAATCCTTAATTTCTGTGTAAAATCGTTCAAATATTTTACTCAGTCGATAGCCCAAAATTTCATTCATTCAAACATAAGCCAGAGCTTGGTTGCTAGTGGAACCATCATAAAACATCCATTACAGAAAAGCTTATAAAAAACCAAGGTTCGCAGAACGATAAAATATAATACGTTCTCTCATGAAAAGTTCGCAAAGGAATGTGGTTTCTGATTCGATCGCGAACCTTATTTTTCGGTTCGTTTAAAAATCAAATTCGTTTTTACGATCGAGCAAATCTTTTGCGATCTGTAAAATATAGTTCGTTCGCGAATTTATCACGTGCGAACTATTGGAGATCCGTTCGCGAATATTTCTCATAGGAAAAAAAGTAATTTTACATGAAAATTGTATTACATATTTTAATATTGAAAGAACATAAGTGAAAAGTATTTTTATTACATATTAAGATTTTGGAATAAATTTGCATTCAGTCTAACAAAACATTACTTATTGTTTCTTTCTTGTAATTTGTTTCTGTTTTTTGTCAAAAAGAAAACTGGTAGAGCGCTAAAAGCCCGTTCAACAGAGACTTAAGTTGATGGCACTGCCAGCGCTACTTGTGCAAGTTTTCCTCTTTGCTGCTCAATGTTTTCCAATGCTCAATTTTCTCTCACAAAGTAAGCAAGTTGATTCGTCAGCTTCTTCGTTATAAGAAACATATTAATTTAACTCAAATGCCTTTATTTTCCCCATTTCAACCAATATAATAACTATTGAAAATATATGTAAATCGCAAATCGAGAATGATTTGGTTTATGGATCTTTACGGATCCTTATCGCCAGCGAACCATATTCTACCCGTATTTCTTTTTTCCGATCTCTCACGAACGAGAGATACAGAAAAAAAGAAAAATACAGTTCGTTCGTGAGAGAACTATACATTTTTAAAGATCGAAAATGTTATCGTTCGCGAACTTTATTTTGTATGGTTCGTGAGAAGATCGATAAAGAACGATAAAGATCCTTATTTTATGGTTCGCGAGCGATATTTTATGAAGCCTGTAAAAAACACAAGCAAACATAGATACATAAAACCATATTGACTGAAGAGACTGATCAAACATCTCAGTGTAAGCCAACAACAACATTTTTGCAGTAGAGCCATCGCGAAAGAGTCGACAGTGTACATACACAAAAATCATTCAGTTGAAGAAAATGAAGAAAACTATCGGACTATCGATGTAAAAATATTTGAATGTATTTTTATTTGAATGAATGATTTTCCAAACATAGTAACTGAACGTTTTTTATTCGAATGAATGCTTTCTCAAAAATAGTAACTGAACGATTTTTCGATATGTATGGAAGAATGAATATTTTCCAACCATCGAATAATTCGATAGTTTTTTTTCGATAGATCTCATGACTAGACTATTTTAAGTCTATTGGCCCAACTATGTCTTTTTTAGAATTCGAACTTTCTACATTCTGAATGGTTCTTTCTGTTGCTTTTTTTTGAAACAATAAGGTTCCTTTTAAAACACCACATTTTGCCCTTCAATTTGGTTATATCATTAGGTTTAGTTTATTACTAAACAAACCATTCTCACTATTGTAAAATTACGTACGTAAATTTATTAATAAAACGTACAAACACAACGATTAACGTCAAAGCGCAATTAAAATTGCATTCTGCATCTACAATGGCAAATTCCTCCTCGAATCTTTATCTGAAGTACATTTTAAAGTCTTCAATGTACATAGACCGATACACTCACTTTTGCTTTACAGACAGGTAGTATCTCTTCTATCTATATTTTCCCACGTTTTCATCTCTCATATTTTCTTCTGTATATTCTTTGTCTCTAGCCATTATCTCTGTTCTGTAATCTGTCGCTGTATTGGTGTTTAGTTGTGTTTATTATTTTGTTTGTAGATACTTTGTCGTAGATACATATACCCAGATGATTCCCCGGTCGCTCTTAACCTGTCCATCATTGGCACTTAATTTACACACCACATCTTCATCTCGTAACTCGTAACTCGTATATCTATCAACTCTTCATCTCAATTATTTATAACAAAACAAATATATTTCATTAAAATTTATTAAAAAAATATTTAATTAACAAAAATTCCATGATGCAAGAAAAATATTTAAACTAAAAAAAGAAAACATTTTCGAAATCATGAATTTTCTATCGAAGCAGCAGGCCAAGTTATAGTCAGCGGCTCAAAAGGCAAACATCCTATGCGATAGGCGTTTGTGGATAAATGTGCAATTGGATTCGATGTGACAGTGGATGCAATATATTAAAAAAACCTCAACAAAAATAAATCAGCGCCATGAAAGATGTCCACCGCCACGGTAACTCCAGCAGCCAACCTCATCCTCATCCCCATCATCATCACCATCATCATCATCTTCAGCAGCAGCAGCAGCAGCAGCACTATCATCATCACTCTAACAACAATGAAAACGATTCGTACGTCCATATAAGGGCATTATTACGTGGTATCCATGGAGCTGGGATCAGAGATGCTGCGGCCCTCCATCTACCGCTAATAGACGATTCACATCCAGGAATCATATCACTTGGTGATGGTAGCCACAGAACTGCTGGCGGTGGTGGTGGCCTCGATGTCAATGACCGCAATGGCGATAATAGCAGTGGTGCAGATCTTGTATCTCTGCCTAGATCAATGCCAACGTTCTTAATAACCGATCCGAATAATGATGGAGCCGCCAGTCCCACAGATGCCCATAGTCCGGCGAGACGATTTAGCCAGTTTACACTTGGACTGAGACGCTTCTCCCATTCTCATCTGGTATAAAATACAACCTTTAAATCTTCGCTTTGGCTGGCATTTGGCTTATATATATAAAAACATAGTCTAGGAGCAAAATGCTTTCCAAATGAGGTTTTTTCTTAACCCCCAACCATACACGCACACTGTCCATACACAATCGTGAGAAGTGCAAAGCATGATCTGTTCCATTTTTTTTGTTCTTTTCATCTTCCCATCTATGTCGAATGGATTTGATGCACTTTTTGTCTCATCGTCTGCAAATAATAATTTCTTTTTGCATTCTACTCGTAAATGACTTTTGTTTAATAATATATAATAATATATGTATAATATTTGTTATAACCATTTCCTTTCATGTTTGATCTTATTCTAACAATTTGTTTTTTTGAAACTTAACAAATACCTAATCGTCTGGTTGTTGTTTTATTTTTTGGCGAGATACTAATTGAGTGAAGTGTGCGATTGAAGAAATAACAAATATTGTCATAAGATTAATCGAAATGATTCAAATTTGTATTGTTTTTTTTTCAGTTTGTCAATAGATAGAGTAAGTAATGGTATTTTAGGTAATCCGTGTTGGAAGTTGAATTAATTAAATCTTAAGACCGAATTAACTCGGGTGGGTATTTTTTTTTTATATCTTAAACTACGATGCTAGATAGAGACTTTACACGAAGCGCATACTTGCTGAGATGTGTAGCTAAGGAATCTTTTCCATGCAAATGGGTTCTTGCCACCATTATGAGCACCGCGCCACCTTCGCAAGTAATTGAAACGACTATTGTAAGATCATTCCGATGGCACCTGACAATTATAGAATAAAAAGTGTATCGCTACCCGAACTACGCTTCGAAATAAAGAAACTAAAATTAAGCAAAGCTCCTGGGTATGACTTCGACAGATTCTTAAAGAGTTACCTAGGAAAGATTTAATCAAGTTTGCCTATCTTATAAATGCATCGTTCAGGTTATTGTACGTTCCAAAGCCCGGTAAGCCACTATATGACAAAAAATCATATAGGCCAATATCGCTCTTACCGATAATGTCGAAGGTATTCGAAAAACTTTTGTTAAAGCGCCTACATCCGATTATCGAATAACGTTGATTAATACCTGGTCACCAATTCGGATTCAGGACTAAGCATTCTACAATCGACCAGGTTTACAGAATAACCAATGTAAAAGAAAAAGGAGACAAAAATATGTTCTAGAGTTTTTCTCGACGTCTCTCAGGCCTTTGATAAAGTATGGCATACGGGCGTGAAACATAAGCTAAGAGAAGCTTTTCCGAAACAGTTATCTGATATCCTTAGTTGTTACTTATCAGACAGACTCTTTCGTGTAAAACAATGGAAATGATTACTCTGAATTTAAGGAAATCGCGGCAGGAGTTCCCCAAGGAAGCGTTCTTGGACCGATCCTATTTCTAATATACACTAGTGATATTCCGCAAAAAGAAGGCACAACAGTAGCCACGTTTGCAGACGATACAGCTATATTAGCGGTCAGTAATACCGTTGAATCAGTAACTAATAAACTCCAAAGTTCTATTGACAAAATTTGTGATTGGACAAAGACTTGGCGTATTGCTCTCAACGAGGCCAAATCAACGCACGTGAATTTTACTTATAGAAATGTAGACAACTTACCCATTTTCATTAATTCGATACGAATTCCGTACGCAAACGAGGCAAAATATTTGGGAATGACACTCGATGCGAAATTAAAATGGAAACCGCACGTCAAGAAGAAACGCGAAGAGCTCGCCATTCGATGTAAACAAATGCACTGGCTGCTTGGTAGATTTTCCCAACTCAGCATGCAGAACAAGCTGCTTTTATACAAGCAAGTAATAAAACCGGGTTGGACATACGGTATACAACTTTGGGGTTGTACCAAATCCAGTAATATCAAAATTTTACAAAACTTCAAAACAAAGTGCTAAGAAAAATAGGAAATGCATCATGGTTTATCAGAAACACTGATACAGAGACCTAAGTATGGCTACCGTCGAAGATGAAATAAAACATTTTGCCGGCAAACAACAGACACAACTTCACGGTCATTGCAATAACACCATGCTACAAATTCGAGACGATACTAACCTACTGCGCCGATTACAAAGGATAAAACCATTTGAATTAGCGCAATAAGATGTAACCGCGTGCTTATGGCGGTATTAGCAGGTGCCTCCACGAAGCTGCCTGCCAAACGCGTTTTTAACACTTTAAATAAAACTACTACATAGGAATAACCTAGTTGTAGTATGAAGGTTTCGAAGGGAGGTGGTTTTTGTTTTCTTACCTTAAGTGAGAAAGAGTCGCATGTACCATTTTTCACCTACCCCTATTATTCGTCCGAGCCTAGTTCTGGTTCCAAGTCTCGTGCTTTTAACCAGGATAGGTAACTCTCAGCTTGCTGAGAGTAACGTTAATATTACTATGGCTTGGGAGTAATAATAAAAACTCCATAAAAAAAAAATCTGATGGAGTTGAGTTGACTTGCAAGACCCTCCTTTTTGGCTTCAGAGGAATCCATGCATTGATAGTAAGTTATATGTTTTGCTTAGATAGACGGTGATGTAAAAAGCCAAGTCAAGGATCTGTAACTCCTTCAAAAAATTCGCATAAGTACAGTGAAATACAATCCTTCCTAAGCCGTACAACACGAATGTGGAATGCTCTTTCCCGCTCTGTTTTTTCTACAAATTATAATTTGCAAACATTCAAAGCCAACGTGAATTGCTTTCTCTCTCCGCTGTCATTCTTATCCCCATTTCTTGAATGCCCACACTATGTAACTACATATCAACATATTAACAGAAGGGTACTTAAAGTCACTAAAGTACGGGTTAATTATAAAAAAAATCATTTCTTTTGTGGTCATTTCCTTAGTCGCCTCTTACATGTTGACCTTTTAGCTACAAGTGCTATACGATTCTTTCGAGTTTGTCCATGAAAATGTATATGGTTGTTGTTGATTAGAAAAACGTCACAAAAGTCAGCGTGTAACACGTACACGAGACTTAGCTGTAAAAAGAGGCACGACAATTTTTATCTGGTTGTTAACATGACCTAAAATGTAGGCTTCTTTCAATACACACTGTTAGAAATAACAATTTGATTCATAGACGAATTAGTCCGACTAACCTATAGAAGTTCTTCTCTTCTTCTACATCAACGGCGAGGTTATAATATGGATTAAACGGGCATAACCCCCCAACTTTACTGCAACCCTACTGGGCACCTGTGGGTGTTCGCCTGTTCGACTTCAACTATCTATCTGCAGGCCTCTCGGCTTCGGTGTTGCTACACTAGCGTGATCCTTGAGTTTTAAGGCCTGCCTAGTTGGTGTTTTTACAATTTCGATAGATGCTGCTTCTGTTATTGACTGTCTCTTTTATGTAAATATTACGAAAGGACTGAGATCATCAGTCATGTCAGGTTAGGTTAGGTTGAGGTGGTTGTCAGCTACAGCCGACACATTTAGACCAATGTGAGACCCATTGTGATACCACGTGGTTCTAGCGAGTTTCTCCCTCTACCCGTTTAACCATTAATAGCTTCAGATGAAGCTGTGTTAGCCAAGTTACTAAGATCATTAAGCAAGAAGGCTCCTAGATAGAGATTTCTTTTGTGGGAGAGAGCAGGACATGTAAAAAGAAGTTGAAGCTTAGCCTGCTCCTCTTCTTCGTCCATGCATCTTCTATAGAAGTTGTTTGAATAGACACCAAGCCTTGATGCGTGCTTGGCTATTAAACAGTGCGCTGTAATGACACCTATAGTAGAGCTAATGTGCAGTCGGTTTAGTGAGATAAGTTATCACATTCCCATTTCACATTTCACATTCAAAAAGGAAAACTTGAATATATTGTTCAACCGGTTAGGTTACTGAATTTCTACCTTTTGAAGTTTTTTCTATCCGCTTGAAAAAAGGACTGCCAAAAATCGATATTCCGAAGATTTTCACGAATCCAACACATGCTTCATAGAACGGAGAAAAAATCTTTGCGTAGGCAAACTTAGCCCGAGTGGGGTTTCTGTTATTGTAATAATGATTTGATTTCATCTCTCCTAACTTCGACAGCTCCCTTGCCGTCAAGTAGATTGTATTAATGACAGTAAACTTAAATTAGAGAAGTAAATATTTAATCAGTTGTAAAAATCAGAACCAAATGTAGATATTTATCGACCTTGTTGTCCAGGAGTGTGAGGTAACAAATATTTTTAAACTGATATCTCGGTGACAAGCTGCTGTCTGATTCGATTCCAAAAAGAGTTCGATTAATCAAATAATTAAATTGCAGGCGAGTACTTACTCAAGTGAGAATCTGTCTCTGTCTCTCTGTCTGTCCATCAAATAAATTGTAAAGCTATCGGAAAGGTCACATGGTTTGTACTTTAAGGCACCAAACGTGCCAAACAATCATCAATTAACTTGCACGTGTAGAAATCGACAAAAAACAGGCAGGCCTTAAAGCTCCTGATTCAAAAATGCAATAAACCAGCAACCGTCTCAGTGATTAAGTGTTCCGCAAATTTTTAACTAGTTGCGAATTCCTCAAGCTGACCAAAGACTGCAGTAAAGTGGAGGGAGGTATGGTCTCTTTAATTCAGATCATAACCTTGCCGATAAAGTCGTAGAAGAAGACTCAAGTGCTGCCACTTAGAAATTTGAAAAAAAAACATAGTTTTGAGCATGGCTTGAGTTCAAAAAGCATGATTTCCATTTCTTAGTCGAATTATGGTAAAAGAGAAAAATGGCGAAATTTGTCGCCCTGGTAACGGAGAAACTTAGCTAAATTTTTTACAGTGTTGAGTATGTATATTTTGTCCAAAATTTGACTTTCAACATTGTGGCATAAAACTGTATAATACATTTTGTAATTCTATTCATCAAATAAAACTATATATATTCAGAGGTTAATATTTGAAACCTGTGGCTCTTAACGAAAAATTCACAGAAAACGATGTTCTACTTAACGGGCTCCCGGCCCGTGAAGAGTCTCTGCCTGAGACACTGCAGCCTTCCATCTTCTACGATCCCGGGCACGCTGCTTCCAGTTCACCAGACCAAGCGCTCTGTCATCCGCGATGGCTTGGACTTTAAAACGGAGGTTCGGTCTTCCTTGCTTTCTCGAACTGGGGGGCTGGGAGTCGAAGATCCGCTTGGCCGGAGCATTATTTTCCATTCGCTCAATGTGGCCGAGCCAATTAAGTCAACGTGATTTAGCTTTTTCGACTACCTCGAAGTTATTGTTATCAACAGAAAGATGTTTGTTTGTTGATAGCATGTACTTTGTCTTGTCCTCATTTATTTCAAGACCAACCAATTTCGACTGTTCTTCAATCGCCGTGAAAGCCTCTAACATTGAAGATAGTGCCTTCCGTATTGACACCTGCCCTTCGCACTATTTTCTCCAGTACAAGATTGAAGAAGTTACATGATAGTACATCTCCTTGCCGAAATCCGGTACAAGTTTGGAATAATTCGGAAGAGCTGCTTCCAAACTACAAATGAAAAGGATGTTCAATAGTCGTTAACTTTTAAAAATATGAGAGAGCTTTACCAAATCGGCACTCCTGATAAGTTTGCAAATTTTATTATTTGCCTGATGCTGCGCGTAATGGAAAAATGAATTGAGAAGTAAACGGCAAAAAATAATAAAAATTCTTAATCCGACAATTTGTGAAATATAAAAAAAATAGACAACACATATTAATACGCAGTGCTCAATAGTCCCCGTATGATGTCTTCCTCACCGCGGCGTTAAAATCGCGTTCTGATGCCGAATCCATTACTCTTCAAACCTTTCTGAAACTTGAAGGCAAAAATTATGCGTCGTCTTAGTCGAATAGTGCCACGCATACCATTCAATACTAGTTAAAGTACGAAAGTTTAACAAACCGACACAGGGTTTACAGGATTACGAATTACGAGACGAGAGTCATGACTTACGATTTTGCCGTAACACTACTTATAGATTGACCTATGCATTTTGCAAATAACGAGAACAACGATATGAGAAAGTTGCCATTCTAAATGCAAACAAAGCACAATTTTCCTAATTTTTGAACTGCAGCCATATTCGCATTTAATGCCAAAACATAAAGGGAAATGATCAAAGATTTGTTTCAAATTTAAACATAACGATTATCGTTGAAGTACTGACGAAGAATTTTATAATCGTGTTCCCAGAAGGCAAATTAGACATGCGTCTGTTCCAGTAGGTACCTAGGTACTCGTACAAATAATTATAACATAAACAATACAATATCAACAAACATTTTGTTTTTGATATTTTGAAATTCAAACTTCGTTTTTATTATAACAAATTATTTTGTAGGTACTTCCAAATATATAAAATTTAAAATCGAAGCAACTAAAGAATTCAACAAAAATGTTTCCTTCACTGTCACTCGCCTTCCATTTTTACATAGCGACATCTGAAATGGTGTGGTAAGGCGAACGATACCTGCGACCGATCTCGTAACTTGTAATTGCTTTTTGGCAGTAACGATAGTTGGGCAACGAGAATCACAATTCGTAATCAGAGCCCACTTAAGATCACTTTTCAATTCAAATACATATTTGATACTTTTGTAAATATTGACATCATCGGCATATTGCAGACAATTTGAAAAAAAAGCCTTTAAGAAGGCAGATCATAGATATATGAAAATAACAAACAATAGCGGGCCAAGATGACTTCCCTATGGAACAGCCAAGTAGCTACGTATTTCCGTCGAAACCAGTGATCCAATTTCAACGAATTGGATACGATTCTATAGATATCTTGCTTCTTTTTCTTTCCTTTACGGCGAGGTTATGATCAGATATACCTGACTGTATCCCTTCTGGTTTGCCTGTGGGGTTCGCCGATTCGACCTCAGTAAACAACTGCAGGCTTCCTGGTTCCGGATCACTTAATCAATGAGACCAATTAAATTCTGGATACTATGTGATCCAGGAGTTTTAAGACTTGCATGCTTCCATTATTGATTATTGTTTGATTGACCTTTTACGACTCCGGTGATCTATAGTCGATCCCACGGATTTACATGCATGATGTGATTTCTTCCCTTATGACAAGCGCTGCTTAAAAGATAAATCAAAGATAGCTTTTGGTGGTGCTACAGTCCGGGGTGTAGCTGGGGCCTCAACTAATACGCCTCTCCAGTTAGCACGATCTGTGGCTAACTGCCTCCAGTTGCGCACTCCAAGTTGGTTGAGGTCCCCTTGCAGTTGCGCCTGCCACCTAAGGCAAGGTCTTCCTCAACTGCGTTGTCCCTCCGGGTTGGAATCGAAGACTCTTCGGGCCGGAGCGTTGGTGTCCATTCGCTCTACATGTCCTAGCTATCTTAGTCGACTGATACGTACTTTTTTGACCAGGTCGATGGCGTTGTACAGCTCGTTCGCTGTTAAATCTCTTCCCCCAAAGCCCGTCAACGCAAACGGGACCAAAAATCACTCGAAGAATTTTGTGTTCGAAACGACTAAGAAGATCTTCATCAGCTTTTAATCCACATTTAGAAATTTGAATGAATTCCGAAAGCTGCTACCTGAAGACTTTTAAGAGTTTCTGTTGCACATGCCTCGGTGAAATCCTGTGTCTACTTGATAACGTTGTTCCATAATTACTCAAAACTGTTAAATTTTTTGAAGTTGAACTTGCAGATAAGAATTTATGTTGGAATGTAGACAACTTCTATATGGAGTATATTTTTTTTTGTCTGCAGCTTCAAAAACCTTGGGAATCAACTGAAGCTTAGCTATATTCTTATAATTCACAATCGATTGCCTGGAGCCAGAATGAAAAATCAAAGTAATAAGCGCAGTAAAAAAAAACTTCTGTTTAAAGATGAATTGGAGGTTTTTTCAACAATTTTGGTGCCAGATGAACTCAAATACCTCAAATCGAGGCTGGAATCTTCGTTTATATTGAAGCTTAATGGTCTGCAACAGACTGGGAATTATTTGCGCAAATTTTTTTCTTTCTCATGACCTCGTTGCCATGGAATAAGGCTGAAGGCGTTCAAATAACGAGCCGTTCAACGTATGCCCCCATGTCATTGGTCCTGGGTAGATTTCTCTATAAATAGCCATCGTATCTCTGAATGTATAGTCCATAGCCCTGGTTAAAACCACATACGCGGACTGGATAGATGATCTGTCTGCGTATATAATGTTGAATTTTCTTCGTATTTGATTGAATTTGAAGAAATAAGGTCGTATTACTGTTTCAGCAAAAATAACACATCAAACCGTGACTCGAAGAGGATGCATCGCATCAACACTCCTCTGAGTGCTTTTCGCATATCAAAAATGCAAATATGCTTTAAAGACGAAGTCATTGAGGTGTAAATTCAATACCTCTAGAAAATAGCGATAGTGATTTAGCTTTTAAAACATTGACGGGTCATAATCAACTGACTTGTGTGGCCTCTGGCAAGCAGTTTTGCTGAGATAATTTAATATTGGAAATGGGAGGTATGTCTCAGGAACATCCGGGTACGCAAGTCTAATAGTTTGTCTAAGAATGGATACGATGCTATCTCTCGAAATTAAATTTAACATTTAAATGACTGCAAATTTCTCGGTTAGAAGTTGTTTCGAAAAATCAGTCGTGGGTTCGTCGAGTGCACAATTATTTAAAATTAAAATATGCAATTTAAAATAGAAACATTTTTATCTTTATCGTGTAATCGTGCTGAAATTTGGAACTCAAACTGAGTATGACGCAGGCTTCAGCCACAATGGGTACGGATTTAGAAAATTGTGTATTCAGTAACGGTACCTTACAAAAATTCTAATATCTCAAAAACTGGTCAAGCTATTTTGAAGAAAATTTACATACCGTTTTATACCATTATTTGGTAGGAATTTGTAAATAAAAAATATTGAAATATATTTTTAATAACTTGTATTCGTATAAAAGTTTCTTGAATATTTAAAAATTTCACTTTTGCTCAAAAGCGGCTTTAACGATTTTGACCAATTTTAATGTCTTGAATACTTGCGTCAAGTGAAAAAAGATTTCGTACTAATTTTTTTCCAAAGCACTCGATTAATGGTATTCTTGGAAACCAACGAAATTTGATATATTAGTAAGATACAAATACTTATGTACAAGGTGGCGCAAAAGTTGTCAGGTGGCGCAAAAGTTGTCACCCGATGTTCTTTCGCTGTAATTTTTTTTATGAATGAAAAACTTTGGTTCTGCTTTTGGATTATGTTAATTGGTGTCTTAAGTTTTTTCTGTATCAGCTAACTTCACAAATATCAAAGTAGAATTTACATTTGCCGCCATTTGCAAAAATTATGCTTCTTCCGATAGGAAGATGACTTTTGCGCCACCTTGTACTTGCTTTACTGGCTCCCGACCCATTAAGAGTCTCAGCCTGAGACACTGCAGCCTCCATGAGCCCGGGCACGCTGCTTCCAGTTTCCCAGATACAAATAAATATATGGAAGATGCTCAAATCTTAGAAATATTTTATTTTATATTTTTTTTTTTTTAAAGTAGTTACATACTTGAGTTTTGAAAATTATCACTTTTCTTAAGAACGGCTCGAAGAATTTTGATGATTTTATCGGTTTGTAATACTTGGAGCAAATGTAAGCACATGGCATGCTCAGTTTTCGCAAAAGACCGTATAACGGTGCATTAGAAAAACGTGGATGTATAGCTAAAAACTGGTGGAGAGATTTCAAAAAAAATTGACAATCAAGCTTATTTGGAACAAATTTGCATAATAAGATTCTCAAGAAATTATAAATTCATATAACTCTTTTCTCAAAAATAGCTTTAAAGGTATTGATCTCTGTTGGTGTTTTAAATAATTGGAGCATGGGTAAGTAATTGGCATACTCAGTTCTTACCAAAAGACTTAAACAACGATAGGTACTTTCGAAACACGACAATATCTGGACAATCATTAAAGTGTTTATTTGCTTTAAATAGACACATTAAGATCGACAGCTTCTATGACAAATCAAGCACCGTTCATAAAATCACAATCTCAAACTCAATTACCGTTATGTCTGCTTCAATCGAAACTAAGGTCTATGAATCCGCCTCATTTTGGTGAGCTTAAGAAAAAAATCTATGTCGTCACGTTACAAATTTAAATGTGTGACATCTATTACGTGCAAAGATTTTTAAAGTCATAACATTGGATCAGTGTCGAGCACCTTGTTTCATAAAAATATTTACATAAATATATTAAACGTCATTATGCGTGTTGCGCATACTCATATGTCATATCCCTATATAATACGACTGTACTTTTATTACCCATTTCCGTCCTCTGCTGAAAGGTATATAAAATTAAATTTCAAGATGTTTTTTAATTTACCCATTCACAAATGCAATTAAGACGAATCAAATACAACAATGTACATGTCATCGACATTGTTACGATTCTTTTGCCTGATTTTACGAGTATAGAAAATGGCTAATGAAAAAATGTGACTCGAAACTTATTCTTATAAAAGCGAGAAAGTTCAAATTCATAATGCTAGAAAGTATATTAACTGCCCCACCTCTTGCGAAATTCTGACAAACATCCAGGCGTATTAACTTTACCTTCTTAAATTGTCCGTTTGAATTCGGCGTCGGAATGGTTCATTTCATTCGTGCCAAAAACAATATTTCGCACAACGGAGAACGTAGGCCTTTCGACCTGTATAGCATAGGACATTAACGAAAGTCTAGTAGTAGTCGCTTCGTTCCAATTAATTTAATATTTTGTTGCCATTGTGCGTATCTGGAACATCAAGTACACATTTTTTTTGTGATTGAGATACCAAAACTTGATAGCCGCATTAAGTGTGTTAAACTGTTCTAATCCCTCCTCAAGATAAGAAGAAGTTACTTATAGTTTATCTGACTAAAGGACAATACGTGGAAATATATTTGCTATACCTAAAACCTGGCGCCGTTTTATTAAGACCTGAGTAGAGTTTTTAGCGCAGCTATATGTAGGTTCTACGACAGGTAAGTGCGATTAAATCGTAATTTAATTGAATTGAGAAAACTCGTATGCAATGACCCGAATATTGCGGTATTCCACCGGCTTTATTACAAAGTTTACCTCTAGTTTGTGCATGTAAATCACCTTAACGCAAATATATAATATCTATTTCCTTTTGAACTTCAAGCATTTTCTAAACTCGAGCACATTTTCTCTTTGTTTTTCTCTTTACGGTTGACGTGTAGCGAATGGCATCTGAACGCATTTGATAGACAAATCATATAACCTCTTCGGAAGGCATAGTTATGGGAAATCACCATGCTTCATGGCACCTGTGGCTGTTGCAGTTCCATTCAGGTTTTTGTTTCTATTTTTATAGATCAATGGACTTTATCTAGGCAAAAACAACAAAACCGGATAAAAATGCATAAAAAAATGTCATTCATTTCATGGCAGCAACACTCCAGGGAAATTCGATTATGAATCAAAAAAAATAATAATAATTGCTTTTTCTACAGTAGGCGAATGTTTGAATAAAAAAAGCTTTAAATACCTTAGACGGTTTATCTAATTGCCTTGAGTTTCACTGCTAAGGTATGTATGTTTAAGTGCGTTTTTCCTAAGGCGAGATTTGAAGTCAGTTTGTTTTTTCTATCAACTGCTTCTGTTTAGGCGTTAAAAGCCCAAGTCTTGTTTCTCCAGAAACTTGCAAGGGACCCACAATTTCGCGCCAACTCCTAACGGCTTGAGAAGCTTTTCATGACAGTTTCTACTAATAGACGTCTGACAGACTTTCGAAAGAATAGGGGCAGTTAGTTGGTGTTCCTGGGTGGACTCGCTCTGTAGTGCAACGCACCAACTTCTAAGCCAATGCGCGTTCCTATTTCCCAACTAACCCCCCCCCCCCCCCATATCAGGAAAAGGTTATGTCTTCAGCTGTATTCATCAGATGACAGCGATAGCGATACAATCTGTTGCAGTTTCTGATCATTTATTTTCGCTATTTTTTTCTTTTGTTTTTTTTATTTGCAGATAATCTTTCTAATATAATTTTCGTAGTGAATTTGGTTCTTTGCCGTCACTAAACCTTCCATCCAATTTCTCTAAGTTCACTTCTTCGCTTCACACACCTTGCAGATGCTAAATTATTCACATTTTCTCACTTTGTTGTTATACTTGCAATATTCTCTCTGCTAAAATGTTTGGTCATGGCATATCATAGGCATTCCTATTTCTTTCCAAAAGATCATTCTTGCCTCATAGATATGTAACAATACTGATACTTCTTACGAAACGAAATAGTTCTCCAATGTCCGCCAGAGATAATTCTTTTTATTGTAAGTCCTAAATGTTCTCAAAATTAAACAAAACCCTCCCGAATTATTTTTGCCTTCCTTACATAATATCCTTTCGAAATCCGAGGCTCTTATTGCTAGGATTCGCATTCCACCTAACACACCCTTCTGCTACACTTGTAGATTGGCCGCAACTGCAGCTATAATGCAGTTTATTTTGAGAACATCCCGGGTCTTAGACTGGTTAAACGACCACCTTAATAAAATTAAAATAGTCGATTTTCCAGAGTGTCGGCTATGTCTTGAAAAAGACGATAAAGTTAAACACATGTAATGTAAATATCCAGCACTCAGGGGAACAAGAAGGAAGACCTTCTTCAGCGAACCACTCAGTTCCGAAGACAACGAAATTCTGTGCTGGTAGCATTATCTGCTTTATACAGCACAAAATATCTTATAAGTACCTTAGTCGAAGTGCCTTAAAAAATAGCCAAGTCTTAAATACATGATTAAATGTTAAGCTGAACAATCAAAATCTCTCTGCACAGGGGCTAACGCATTACAAATGTTTTTAGCTAATAATAAGCTAAGAATATTACTCCAGTCCAGGAGTTTTAGCGGTGTCTTTTCCGGTTTTTGACGAAACGCAAAAGTCAATGGCCTATGGTCGTCGGTAAATAAGCCAACACTACGACCTTCAAGTAAGTGTTAAAAGTTTCTTACCCGATAGTAAGCGGTAAGTAGGTCTGTCTCCGCGCGGTAGGGGCTGCATTTAATCTGTCCTGCATTCAGTTGCTGTTGCTGTAAGTACTTATCGACGAGTTTGTGTAATGCAGCCCATTAGGGTGAGCTACCAATTCGAATACGGATGAGCGAATGTGATTACGTTCAGGAAATATATTAAATCCTACTTCTGAGGCACAGGATATCTATTTGGTAGAGATACAGCATTTATACGAGGAAAACCCTTACAAGGTAGCCATTCTACGTTCGCCCTAGGAACCATGTGCAGTGGTCCTGACCATAAACTTTTGGAAGTGCGGATTTAAGCATTTTGAAGCATTTTGGCTACCAAGCTCCTTGCTCGAGAAAATACTCGTGATCCTCTTGTCACTATGTGATTAGTTTCAGAATGTGCGTTGATTTTAGGAGGTGGGAGCGATTGTGCGATGCCCTTAAATTCTGAAAGTGAAACACATAGTTTACCCGGATATGAACGGTTTCTAGAGCCGGAGTCTATTCACAAGCCGTCTTGTCACAATCGTGAATTTATATATGAAACGGCGTAGTTTCTTCCATGGCAATGAACTGATCGCATTCAATTCTCACTTTGTTAAGTCTACTGACAGGTTTAGTGGTCTTGGCTATAGCTTTAATCACCAGGTCTAAGTGCTTGTTATCTTCTGATAATCCTAATTCCAATATAATACATTGTATTGCATGCGACCCATAACGCCACTGAAAGGCTTCTTGCCTAAGTCCATAGGTTATTTAAGTTAATCCTCAATATTATCACCTTTATGGTGATAAAAAAAGTTTTAACATTTTTAAAAAATTGTCCTTTTGGTGAGTGTCGGGCAATTTACGAATCTCGCTAGTTTTCATTGGCTGCATATGCTCGATTCCGCGAACGTTCGGATTCAAAATTTCATGCATTACTCATTTTCCTTGTCATATTTGCACGCAAATCATCGAAGGGCCAATATTACTGTGGAAAATAAACGGCTCAGACATATTATCTTAGAAATGATTCTGCAAACACCAACAATTATTTAGAAATAAATTATGTATAAACAAATTCATGATGTCACTGAAAGCATTTTTATGAACTCGGAAGTGATTATTTAGGGTGAAAACACACCGGATAAAGCAAAAAAAAAAATCCAAAGGAGGTTCAACAAAATATAAGTTTCAATAATAACATTGTGTTTATTTATTTACTCCCAACTGGTTCCAAACGACTGTTTGATACCCGAAATCGCAGACGGAAAGTAAACAGGAAAAGGACAAAACAGTCGTTTGGGACCAGTTGGGAGTAAATAAATAAACAAAATGTTATTATTGAAACTTATATTTTGTTGAACCTCCTTTGGATTTTTTTTTATATCCTTAGCCTCACTAAAGCACAAGCACAAGTGAAAGAAGAGAAGGAGAAACTGGTGCACGTTTCCTTTAAATAATTGTTTGTCGCATTGAGGAGGAAAACAGAGTTCCTAAGCATTCCACCTACGTACATTGTTCAGCTTTAAAGGAATTTCTTGCCTTATGTTCAAAGATAGGCCGAAGGGTAGATTGATGGGCATCGGTGACTGATGAGTATTACGGCTTAAATGTTGAAGGGGCGGAATGTAATAAGCTAGTATTAATGATAGAAGTAGTGATAAAATAGGAAAAGACAAGAGACATTTCTACGAAGTTCCAGCGAAGGTATGGAATCATCCTTATTTCTTTCGCCTAATTGGCTTTATCGCACGTTTTGGTATTAAATCCAGTAGTTAAATGGAATTAAAGAAACAAATTGGAAGGTGCCCGGATGTTTAGGTGCACCTGACAAGAAATAAGCATTATACGCAAGCTAAGAGCGAATAAATAAATATCTAAATATAAGGCGTTAACGGCCCATTCAGGATCTTAAACCTAGCTTCTAAACCACTTGCTTGTGTCTAGTGGAAGAGACCCACAACTTTAAGCCGACTCCGAACGAGAAGCTTCTCTTGATAGTTGATACTCTTTTTTGTTAGTCAGACTTTTCCAAGAGGTGAGACCTTTCGATTAGTAGTCCAACAAATCAATTAAGTTTTGTTTCACCAATGAGAAGCTTCTCAATTTTGCCATTTGGATTCGGCTTAAAATTGTAGGGTGAACTGATGAGCATTCATTGTATTGCGGTTGAGGTGTTTTAGGGGTGAAATGCAACTGGCTATTTTGTTTGAGCACTTATGGTGGAAATAACGAAAGACAGGAGACATTACGACGATGACTAAGAGAGTCAATCGATCTCGCCATGTCTCGGTCGGCCAATGAGTCTTATCGCCCGTTTTAGCTCCAAATAAGTTATTGCTGCAGCAGACCAGATATCAGCGTCGTACTCGAGTTTCGGGCGAATAAACGCCTTATAAATTGTAGCCAGATCAGAAGCGGTGAAATATTTCATCGCTTAATTAAGCTTAGACATTTCGCAACGTTCTTGGCGACATCGAATATGTGGTCATTTCAACGAAGGTTGTCATTAACACACATATCGAGAATGGAAAGTCTTTCAGTTTCAGCGATGCAGGTGCCATTTATGGATAATGGCAAACTGTGTGGGTTTTGATTTAATGACAGAAGACAGCATTGAGTTTTAGAAGAATTAAATTCCACTCTATTGGTTGTACCCTACTGAGTAATGCTGTTAAGATTCACTGAGCTCAACATACGTTGCCGTTCCATTTCCACACCCGAAGAAGAGGGGCGTGACCCAAGTCACGAATATGAGAAGCTGAGGGTACTGTCATCAGCAAAGGAATGGATTGAATTAGAAGTACCAGACAGAAGATCATTTATAAAAACGAGAAAGAGAGTCGGGGACAGAACAGAACTTTGGCGAATACCGGCATTTATTTGGTGAATTGCAGACATGAAGCCATCCAAAACAACTTTAATGTAACGGTCCGAAAGGTAATTTCTAATCCATTGAAGATTCCAAAGCACACATTTTTGGCAAGAGAGCTTAATCCCAAACTCTGCCAAATGCCATTGAAATATCAAGCGCAACAATCTTATTTTCACACCATGGTGAAGAGATTGGTTTCACTTTTCGGTTAGATATGTCATCAAATCACCGTTGGACCTGTTTGCGCGAAAACCGTACTGGCGGTCATGGAGAAGTTTTATTCAAGATATCTCATTAGCTGATGGTTGATCAGCGTTTCCATTACCTTAGAAAGAAGGACGTTAGTGCAATCGGTCGGTAGGAGGAGGGAGAAGGAGATTCGCCCTTTTTCGCTACAGGCTGAACCAATGCTGTTTTCCATCTCCTCGGAAAGAGCCCTGAAGAATAGGACAGATAGAAAAGCTCACGCAGTGGTTTTGCCAGCATAGAAGAACACCTCTTCAGAACGATAGGGGAAATGCCATCTGTACCAGCGGATTTGTGTATATCAAGATCTCGAAGTACTCTAGCCACTGTACGAGTGCGAAAGTGGATTGGTCCCATGGAGTATTCTAAACGCTCGAGTACAGGGGGAGATAAAGCCCAATCTGGTAGCATTGAGCTGATAGCCTTTTTGCTGCTCGAGTCACACCACGCGTTTACCTTGGGTTTGATACTTTTTATCCGGCTAGGGATAAAGCATTTCATACCCAATAAAATTATGTTTGTTATCATATCAGCAGCAGCATCCACGTCCCTGTCGAGGAAGCACAGCGACCAGTTAAAACTCTTAAGGAAATCGTTAAGATTTTCCCAATTGGCTTTCTCGTATTGCCATACGGTTCTTTTAGGAGTTTGTTCTTTAACGATGTTGCCGGAGTACGAGAAATTCCCTGATATGACACAATGGTCTGACGCGCCTGGAGGCGGTAATACGTTTATATCGTATTTTTTAGGATGAGAGGTGATAAACAAGTCCAGTGTGTTGGCGGTTTGACTGCTTATGTCCGGTATTCGTGTTGCCTCATTTACAAGCTGAGTGAGATTGTTTACCCCAGCAAAAATCTCTGTTAAATCAGAGCCAACGCTAACCTGGTAGGTTGTCAAAACAGCTGGTTTATTTAACAAAAAAAATATCCTTAAGCCACGAATGTTAATTGAGATCCAACAGAAAATTTTTTCACATTATAAAATACAAATATAATTGAAAACACAAGCTCCGACGCTACCTAAGCAAATGGTTGGAGAAGCTAGGTTTTATGCCCTGCATTGGCCGTTAATGCCTATTGTTTTTAGATAGTAAATGGCAAATATTTATTTATTTCATATTACAGAAATTAGCTCGTCAAAGATATTGAAATGTATGAAAATGTCTATTGGCAAACAGTTTTCTTAAGTTTCATTTTCCACAAAACGAATTTTAGAAGGCATGTCGGAAAAACTGAATCGCGTACGCTGAGACCGCTTAGGTGGGGGGTTCAGTGTACTACCTTTTTTGCAATTTTCAATGCATTTAGAAAAACAATGAACATTTTGACAACCTCATCTAAATGAATTAGAATGAAATTTGTCTCGAATGATGACATTTTTTTTACAATTTTTGTAAAACTGTTTGTTGGGAAAAACTCTCTCTTTCATCACTTAAAAATTTCTTTTTTCACATTTTGTTCATTTCTAACACTTCTGCAAATCGTAAATAAACCTAACTTTGCTAAGATTTATCCAGACACCATAGACAACATACTCACAAAATGTCATCAAAATTCGTCGAGCGGTTCGTGAATCTTTAAAAGACAAATAATGAGTCATTATAAAATAAAATTATAAGTGCGTTATTTATTGTCGCGTTGTTATTTTTAAAATACTCCAAACCACGCATCAGACCATAACCTCTTCAGATTTTGGAGAAGGCCCTCGTTCTGGAGACTTTTCCAGGATTTCTCTGAACAAGGATCCTTCATTCCCCAAGATGCAGATTGAATTTGAACTCTTCGGGAAATACGACGTTGCACCGCATCTTCTAAGTCCAAGAAACATGCTCTTGAGCCCAAAACAAACATCTTTGCTTGCCTTGGGGTGAGAAATCTGGCTTCGGAACTGGTTAACGCGTACACAGTCCGGCCTTTACCAGCCTTCTTCGGTTCAAGCTGGTTAAAGTTCATGATTTAACCGATGAGGGTTTAAAATTCGGACCACCTTGAAGAATTGAAAATCTATCTTCCACCGGTGTTGAACTTTTTATCAACATTTCTATGATCTGTTTATTTTCTATTCTAAGGGTATATTAATTTTGACGCATACTTTGTAACATACCTTAATATTACCCGTAGACCCCTAACAGTTACTATATTTATGATCAGCATCGATAGTAATGTCGATCTAGCCATGTCCGTCCGTCCGTCTGTCGGGAAAAATTAGGCCTTTAAACTGGGCCTAGAGAGCTGAAATTTTAACCATATACTCTGTAGGGTCCCGAAATAATCAAGTTTATGAATTTTTGAAATCCGCCCACAGACACGCCCACAAACTCAAAAAAAAAAACAAATTTTTCGAAAAAGCGAATTTTGAGCTATAAAGCTGAAATTTTTTATATATGATCTATGACTCCTAAAACTGCTCGGGAGATAAAAATTTTAAAATCCGCCCACTGACACGCATACAATTAAATAAAACAATTTTATAGGAAAACCAAAGTTTGAGCTAGGGAGCTGAAATTAATTATACAAGGTGGCGCAAAAGTAATCCTCCTATCAGAAAATGCTATAAATTGTGCGATTGGGCCCCTAATGTCAGTTCTGTTTTGACATTTGTGTAGTAGACACATGCGAAAAACACGTTAATAAACAATGTTACGCTACACTGCTCCAGAACGCGGAATATTGGTGACTATTTTTTTTTAAATTACAGCCAAAAAACATCGGAAGGTTATTTTTGCGCCACCTTTTTGCGCCACCTTGTATATACTCTCTGGGGGCCCTTAATGCTCATGCGTAAATTTCTTTTTAAATCCGCCTACTGGCACACCCACAATTAAATAAAACAGTTTTATTGCAAAAACCCAAGTTTGAGCTAGGGAGCGTTTTTTCTTACAAAAGCTTCGTTTTTTATATAACAAAATATGTAGAGCGTTCTTAAGAATTCAGCCATACTTAGACTTTTGTCACGCCCACGTATGAGGGATAGGAATTAGAATAGGGTATCCAACAGTTCGCCCAAGCGGACTGTAGCCCATCCCTATGTTTTTATTCATTTTTAATTTTTTGTTTTCATGTTAACGTATTCTTAAAAGAATTGCACCCTCGAATCGTCGTGATATGACTTTTTTATCCAGTTCATTCAACTCAAACGCTTAAAATGTTAAGTCTCGCAATCGCTGACTGGACATAGACATTCGGTTGATAGTTCCAACTCGTAATTTTCAACGGTCTCTAACATTTGGTACACGAGTGTAAGGCCGATTTTAACTGAATTAAAAATTTGCAAAATTGCCTTGTTTTGCTTTTCAGCTTCAGCTGCTTTCGTCTGTCGAGATATGATTTCGCTGAGCAAACTTCTCATTCTTCCGGCAATAGCTTACTGCTCACACGTAAGGGCTGCCCACATGACAATGTGTGATGAGTATTGAATGGCCCACGACCAAAGAAACATTTTTCAGAGAATATTTTAGATTTATCCAATGCAATCGGAACATTAGTTTAAGAAATGTTTGCCTTTCTTTGACCAGCCTTTCGTTATAAAATTATCCACATGTGGACATGTGAAAATATTTTTGTTTGAACATGCGCAATTGATCTATGGACATGTGAAGCCGTACCTCGCCGTACCATGGATACTATCACTGTCCCAAGTATTTACATTTTTGCGTCACAAAACCAAATTATGTGATTTGAACCCCGCACTAACTTTGTTATTTCCTATCCCCAAATAAAAGCTTAGTAGCCACTGTACGAGCTTAGACTGGAATATTTTCATCACCTTTTATTGATACAATTGGTCTGCATATTTTTAAGCTAAGGAAATTAAACCTATGCGCTGGACCTCTGTTCCAAAAAATGTTTTCATACATATTCTGATAAGTTAACAGTTTTTTTTTCGCACAGCACTGAATAAATATATTTATTTATATTCAAACTAATACAAAATAAGACATTATTTATTATAAAATATTCACTACTTTATTCAGTCACTTCAATACCTCCCGGCATTGCTTTTTTAATTTTTATCTCTGCGGTTTCACGCTAATGTCAACTGAATGCATTTTTTTATGCACTCAAGGAAACCACATCACTTCCACTATGTAAATACGGACAAAACGACAGATCCGTTCTCCATTTAATCTTAGAATGGAATAACTTTTCTTTTTTATGCTCTCTCTCCATTTTTCTCTTTGAATTATTCACACGCAGGCATTTATTATTTATTTTTTTGAGTATCTAAACGCCTTCCAATTATTTAGTTGTAAGTGGCCACTTGAAATTATCTTATGTAATATGAACTTCCAGTTAACTCCCAATTGCATTTAGATGCAGGGTTTGAAGTCTCTTACATTACCCGAGAGAATTAAAAGAACTTAATGGGCTTACAACTGCTCTAGACAACAACTGCAATTGAAAATCATTTCCTCGACAGAAGAGACAGAGATTACTCGTCTATCACTCGCTTATCTTTTTGCGCCGCCACCATAGCGACTAAAACTACATTCAAGTGTTACTCAATGATGGGCCGCAGAATATAAACTTTTGGTGACACAAACTTAGTCATCATTTATAACCAGCACTTACTATACTATCAATTTCAAATGCATCTAGCAAATCCTTCAAAACGTCTCCCATATCATCTAGTCCATAGCTGCCAGCAGAGAAGATACACCTCTGCGTACATATTTTCCCCACATACGAGTTTCTTTGATTCTTGATTTGACTTTGCGCTGAGTACCTACTACAATATAAAATGGTCATTGGCAATGGTCTAGCCGAGATATAGCCATCATTCGCGTAACCACTTTTGTGGCGTAAAGACATTTCTCTCACGGTGCGCACAAAATGAGAGACCAAACTGCATTGCAATGGACAGATACAAGTGCGCGTCGCAGAATTCAACACGAATTGAAATGTTGAAATGTCAATGAAATTTAACTTTTGCGTGACATATAGCAATTTTGGATAGACTATTTGAACAAAGTGCGTTATGCGCGACAAGAGTGCAGATGCCCAAACATTCCATTTCGTTGTTTAAAAAAAAAAGACTGATCTTTTGCTGTCACGATTATTCAACATGTCCGCGTGTGATTTGTAAAATGAAATCAATTGATAATAATTTATTAAATGAAATTGATAGATAGTTTTTCCATAGTACAAAGTGCAATTGATATATTTTGTATTTATTTATCTATTTAATTAAAAAAAAAGAAGGGATCTCTTAGTAGTTCTCGTGTGATATTAGTTATTAGAATGAAATTGTCAAAGAGTCTAGATGAGTTAATTTTAAGTGCGTCGCGATTAAGTTTAAATAGTTTACGTTCACCGCGCAAAGCAAAAATGAAAAAAGTTAGTACGATGATTTTGTTTTAAATTGTTTATAAATTAAATAGAATATACCAATTTTGAATTTATAATGTGCGGTTACTAAATAATTGTCATATTGCCAAGAGGATAGTTTTAAGCGTTATGAATGTCACTGGTAAAAAGCACATAATTTAAACGTTAAAAAAATATACATTTTCCTGTTGACCTGGTTTTAAAATCATTATTTCATTGAAAATAATGTTTCGCATAACAATAATTTGACATTGGGGCGGGTGTAGCGATGCACATTCCGACATTCGTTTTAAATTAATGTCACGTTATTTTTGTTTATATTGGGCTGGCACCCTTTAAATATGGTGTACCCATACCGATTGCTGAGGCTTAAATGGCGATTACTAACCCTTTATACTCCCGCTGGGAACCTAATAACGATGCATATATTTATATATTTTTCACACAGCTAAACGCTGCATTTGCTCCATTGTAAATGGTATTTACATCAAAACATAAGGTGTTCCAGATGAATGTTAGATTCAGTTTTAAAACAAAAGCTAAATTTTTAATAATTACAAACGTCCGAAAAAGAATGGAATAATATTATTTATTTGCATTTGGAAATCAACAGTGAACAAGTCATATAAACTAAATTTAAATAAATTTTTAATAGTTTTTATTTAATGTTTCATAAACGGAGAACTGTGTTGGCCAAGCGTCCGTACTCACGGTTACTAATGAATAAATAAATATAAAGAATTAACTGCGCATACAGGATACATAACCTAGCTTCTACAACCATTTCCTTTTGCGAAGCGGAAGGGATCTTCAATCTAAAGCCGAACGGCAAAGGGCCATGCCCAAAAATGGTTTGCCTGAAATGTATGAGCAACTGGTGCCTTTTTTTTTGATGGCAAACCAACGCGACCTAGCATGATGTGTAGAGTACTTCAATATAAACAATAGTTACCATCGCAGCTCAGCTCTAAAGTACATCCGCCTCGAGTTATGCGCCACTAACGCGACCTAGGTTAGTGTACCATCAAAAAAAAGGCATCAGTTGCTCATACATTTCAGGCAAAGCCCTTTGAGAAGCTTCTCATGACAATTGATACTTTGTGGATGTTTGTCATACGTTCGCAAGAGGTTTAATAAAACTTAAGGTGATACTCGGAGACCATTCGATTAGTATTCCAACCACTAAACACTCAGCCACTCCGCGGTGGATACTCGATGAAAGAAAATAAGTTTTAAAAATAACTCCAGAAAGATGATGTCCGTTCAGGCGTATACATTCGTCCAGGCGAGCATTGAAGTTATTTATCACATAAGGCGGTATTGCCAGTTGGCTTTGAGCCACCTCCTATTGGATCCTTTCGTTCAGTGCTTAAACTGTTCGTAGTTGGTTATTCTGACACACTCAACTCTCTTTCTGATTAATTTGAAAAAGCACGACGTGCCTGCAGGTAAGAAGTATTGTTTTGATAAAACATACGCGCGATACTGAAATGTCCACCGCTCCATTGCTACTGAATGCTAAAGTGTCTGACTGCATCCCCACCATCTGCACGATTCCGCGCCTTTTTAATCGCTCTTTACTGTGTCCCACCCTGTACTAGCATCAGCCGGCTTTTCGTCGAAGAATATATTACCAGCGAAATAAAGTCCGGCGTTGCTCGGAATTCAAGTTCTTATCTCACTTGAAACTAAGGCCAATTTACAGACAAACTTCCTGTCATCCTTCCAGTCTCATAGAACGATGCTTGTTTTCGGGTCACACGTGCTGGCTTTCGATGAATGTATTTACTTCACTGGCTCAGAGATGTTAACCCCTGTTTCTACAGTTACGTCTGACTAACACGTCCTATTCAATTACTAGAAAACATACTCAAAAAAACACTTGACGCTGATTGCACCCCTGATTGTCCATGCATTTTTGAGATTAACCCTTATGTTACCATACCGAGTACCCGGGCCATAGTTTTGGTAATATTTAATATTTTTCATTGGGTTCTCTGGACATCTTACAAAAAGTTGTTTCCAACAATAACAAATTATTTGATAAAAAAAAATGCAATGAGTGCCACCAATTTTGTTCAACTTTTAAAAAGGTCTCCCTCTGTCTGCCATACAGAGTACCCGGGTACTCGTATCAAATATGCGAACATTCTTAGTTTTGTAAATAATATTTAATTCTTTGTGTTGAAATTCATTGTTTTTATTTATAGATTTATATAATTACAAACGTAAAAAGTTTAAAATTCTATGGATTTTTTGTTTGTGAATAACTTAATAAATTAATAAATTAGGTACTACAGTTCTTGCAGATAACTGGTGCAGGATTTGTGTGTTCATCACATGTTGGATTCCGGCACTTTTGACAGCTTTTGCGTGTCTTTCTTCGGCGCTTGCTTTCTTTACTCTTACAAATTTGGCAATAGCCGGTACATTTTACGCGTCCCGTATTGTCACGTTCTTGATTTGGTGCTTGTGCAGATGGAGGGGAGATGAAAATGTTCGTGCGAAGAATGTTCTCCATCGCAGTTCTTATGAAATAAAATCGCGTTACTGTTACATCACGACTTCTTTGAGGGAACACATAAATCTCTTCCCAGCTTTTTCAAAAAGATTCTGCGTTGATTAGTCTTGTGTGCAGTCTGAGAATTATTTTCTGTAAAAATTACATATGTTGCCAAGCAGGCTGTATCTAATATATTACAAAAAAATGCTAATGGCCAACGATTAGTTCTTCGCTTTGTTGAAAATTTGGAAAGCATTTGGTTCATTCTGTCAACGCCAGCTTTTGTGCCATTATAAAAATTAATAATCTCTGGCTTCTTCGCTTCTCTCTTATCAATTTCAGGACAAGTATGCATGCTAGAGAGCAGTATTACAACTTTGTTTTTTTTTAGGTACATATCGCACCCTCAGTGCAAAAGAGCGATAAGTCAAAAAATTGCATTTCCAGAAAACGCGACTTCAAAAAATGTAAAACAAACTTTTGCCTGTAACTTAATACAAGAAAACAATTTTTCAAATGTGTAAGCTTCATTACAAATGAAATAAATAACCTTTTAATTTTTAACGAAAACTTAAATTTTGTTTACTCACATCAAATAAATAACTAACGTTTTTTAGTTAATTTAGAAAATCAGTACAAACTTTAAATGCAAAAGAGCTATAATTCAAAATATCTCTTATGGATTGAAACAATTATTCTTGTGCAAGAAGGATATAACTCGAAATATATATCAAAGTTTTTAAACTAAACGAGTATTTGAAAAAATGAAGAAATTTTAGAGAATATATTGAAAGATTAAATGTTATTTTAAGCTCCAGCTCTTCTCCTTCTAATAACACTTAATTTAGGACTTCCTGCTTCTTCACGTTCTAAGTTTTTGAAAAAGTGGTGATGGCAAGCTGTAATAGAATTTTTTGGTCGCATAAGTCCAGTAAATCTTTTTTCTTCGCTATTGGTATTTTTGGTGGACCATTAGGATAAGCTGGACTTAAACTTTTAACCATCTGTTCAGTCACGACTTTAAAAGCCTTGAAGTTTTCATCAGCAAACGAAGTCTTATATTTAACTATGGTTGAACTTTGTTTTTCAACCATGATAACATTGATGTCAGCCCCGTACAACCTTTTCCCCATCAAGGTGTTTTTTGGAATTTGTTTTCCTGTTTTCGCGCATAAGTCATTTTAATCAAATATTTCGTTGTTTGGTGAACTTTATAGAAAGGCTTCGATTTTTTTGCTAACTGTCGCAAATAAAAATAGGTCCTGATTTTAAACATTTTGCTTGTTTTTTTTTCAATTAATGAATGCGTGCTATCAGCTTCATTTTGTGTGTGTCCGACTATAAAAAACATTTGCGTTATTGATTTAACAACGTAGATTTGAACTACTTGTATCAAAAGAGATAAAATGTATTTAATTTTATTTTGTCCAGAGCAGTTATCCGACCAAAGTACATACTATGTTTTGTCTTCGTTTTTTAGCACATAGACTTACGAAGATTTTAAGACTTGCACCAATCTCATCGGACACTCTGTGTGCTATGCCCTCATGCCACAAATTACAAAAGCCTTCTTTTAAATACAGCTCCAAGATGGTGAAGTTGAAGCAAAGCAGTCTCCTTTTATAGAAAAAGAATGAAACATCGCCACATGGCACAGAAATAACGGCTTGCAAGTCTATGCAAATCACTTTTGTTTTTTCGTCCCTTTGACACATCTGCTTGTCTGCTGTGTATCGGTATTTTGGCCAGACTCCCTAGGCACTGTTATTGATAACCTCCTTTTGCTTCGATGCGTACCCCAAGTTCCAAGAACTTCTTAAAATGTGTTCCCATTGCATGTCAGTAAAAGTGAAAGCGCATTTATAAGAACACATTATTGCAACCCAATTGCACAGATCTGGCTTGAAAACCCCGACCCGTTCTTTCGGCTTTATAGCTCCCGAACGTCGTTTTAAGTTTGTAATATTTCGTGTCCAGTTAAGGTGTTTCGGCCACCCTTTCTTCTGAGAACTTTTTCATTGACCTTAAGAATAAAATAAAACTGCTAAATGTGCAAGATTTTGTTTAGATAAGACCCAACTCAATTCTATTTCTTCTTCAATGATTCCTTCATCAACCTGAACTCTTCAAAATGTGAACAAAGGTCTCATCTCCATTCTCAGCCTCAACAATAGCGGCAATGTCAGCTTCCAACTCTACCTCCAATTCATCAACAATGTTCATCAATTTCTCTCTCAAACCCAGCATTGTACATGATGGTAAATAGATAAAACTAGTAAATTTAAAAAAAAAAACACTCTTTTCCATCTTTTTTACTTCGAGTATTGCCGGGCCTGGGGTATAACGTATAAATCTCCAAATTGGAAGTGTCTATAATTTTACCCAAATGTTGTAGTACATTTTAATGATTATTACAATTTTCAGACTCTTATTATAAGGAAAAAATTGAATTTCAAAAAATATACCCACAGGCACGGAGCACAAAAGTGGTAAGAAGGTGCCTTGTTAACATTTTTCCTTATGCCTTTGACAAAATTGTGTATAATTATCTTGAATTTGCACACTAAAAAATTTGCCTTTCCAAATTTTAACATTTCCTTGTAGACTAATTGAACATTCACTTACCCTTCTCAAAATAGCTAAACTGCGAGAATTTCCCATTTTATTAATTTTTTTAATGCACTTTGAATTTTATCACGAACAACTCACACAATACTTTCAGAAAATAATAATATATATATATATAATAATAATGAATGAATAATGAAAAGTCCCGCCAAATTTTGACTTAACGATTTCTTCGATTGAAAAAATTGTTGTTTTTGCCATTTGTCGCTCTTTAGCACAAACAAATTTTAGGAGAAAGGTAGAGATATTTTGTTTAATCGCTGTATTGCATTAGAAGAATTTGAAAAAATTGTTTTGTATCTGTTTTGCACTTGGAAAAGAGTCTTTAGAGTTGAATAGTAGAAGGGAATATGTCGTAATGTCGCTTTCTAGAATAGATTTTTAATTTAAAACAGCAAAAATAAACTTGGTTATTAGAGTCATTTTGGATTGCGTCGGTATTACTCTGGAATCATGTCACTTTTGAGGTGAAAAATAGTGTAACATTTCGTGTTAGCTCAGTTTTGCATTGGAAAATGCAAGCTACTTCGAAACTTATAATAGTGTAATTTTTTGATTTATTACCTTAAATTAAAGGTTTCTGTGAGACCAACACTTCCTCATCATTAACTCAAAAATCACATTTTTGGACTTATCACTCTTTTGCACTGAGGGTGCGATATGAACACAGAGTTCCCTGATCATGAAAAGCAAAAATTGTCGAATATAAGGCTTATTTTTCCTCAAAGTTCCAACTATGGTGAGCCCATTAGCTCTAAGACGTTCGGCTAATGAAAGAAAGTGAAGAAATTGTCCATCGTGATATTTCTTCCGGAACCTTTATAGTATTCACACAATTTCATGACAGTATTCTCTCCAATATTTTTTTTTCGTTCCTCACCTGCTTCCCGGCCTGTAAAAATAATTGGGTATGGGTTTCTATTGCTATTCTACTAGAAAAAAAACGAACAAAAATAATCACCTGTGTATATAATTCCTTGCAATGGATAAGCGGTTCGAGAATCCGCTATCCAAAATACTTTTACACCATACTTAGCTGATTTTGATGGTATGTATTGGGTGAATTTCGTTCGGCCTCTATAAGGAAAAAGTTGTTCGTCGACAGTCATACTTTCATGTGGTCTATATAAAAGCCGAAGATTATAGTTGAGTATTATCCATAGGTCTCTTATTGGTGCAGCCTTATCATTTGCTCGTCGTTCCGCACGTGTATTGATGTTATCAAAGCGTATATATCTCTGTATTTCTTGAAATCGTGTCCTGCTGAGACTAGTTATTGGTAAGGCGTCCGGTTTCCACAATTCATCAACATGCTCTAAATTAGAGTGATGGACACCAGCAACAATTAGTATACCAAAATATGCATTGAGCTCTTCTAATGATAGAAGTTTCCAATTTGTTTTTGTTTGCGGATTCGCCTTATTGCAATTCTTTGTACACTGCATGGCCTTGCGATTTGTTTTCCTGATTATTATATTTTTCATTTCATCCGTGAAAATCAAATTGAAGATTTCAACCTCTGTCAAGTGCTTAGTTTTCCGATGTGGTCCACCTGAGATAATAAAAAAGAAATAATAAATTATACTTTCATTACCTATTCTTGAAACACGTTATATATCTTACCAGATTCACGAATAATATTGTAAGACCGGGTTTGCTATGATGGCATTGGCGATGTTTTCCAGATCGTATTATCTCAAGATACATATTCTCCCGCAAGTTCCCGTGATGAGACAATATCGTCTAGACAACTTTCACTATCAGCTTCGCTATCATCATAAGTTGACTGAACTTCAATAACGTTTTCCATTAAGTCGATGTTGGCGAGATCTTCTACGTCAGAATCCTGAGCACCGCCTGGTAACCTATAAACATCGTTATTGTTGTCATCGTTTGCCAAAGAACTTTCCTCGTCAGAATTGTCTTCATATAAAGACATTAGCTGCTCTTCAGTTAAACTGGTGTAGGTGTACGAAATACGAATAGTTACGATTAATTAACGATATCACGATTATAATATTCAACTATCAAAATGTAAAACACTTACCGATCTAATCGAATAATACCTCTAGAGTTGCATGGTACTGATTCAATTTCTGATCTATAAATTTGAAATTAATGTTCGCATGAATTTCAATACATAGTTACGAATTGTAACGATTGCATTTGCATTAGCTTACCGAACTGGCCGAACTTTAGGTGTATTTGGATTAACTTCCATAATTAGATATATTTCATCAATTTTGCTCATGGAATTCTAAAGATCTAATGAAATACTGATGACTAATAGCACGTATTTTACATTTCCCAAAGCTAACGGTAACTAAGGGAAAGGTAACTATGGAAACGATAACTAAGGAAACGGTTACTTAGGAAACGGACTGAAGAATATTTTTTTTTTTAAAATGAGTACCCGAGTACTCTGTACGGCAGATACAAGGTGTAAATTTCTATGGTAACATAAGGGTTAAGAACCCAGTCCTTATGAAATTAACAGGCGAAATTTGCTTAGCTTAGTTACAAAAAGTGTTCAGTCAAAACGCAGCGGCCCACAGCGGCTATAACTTATTTGCTGCAAAGGAGCTCTAGGATCAATTCCACAATTCTGAGTTCGATGCCCTTCTATGACAAGCAAACTCATTTCTTAAAATGGTGGGGTTGTCAAACGCACCCTCAATTTCGCTAGATCCATCAGTGTCATCTTAGTGGACGGAAAACTGAATTTGAATTTGATAATAATGACTAACAAATTAATGAAATTATGGTACCTATTTGATTAAAAAAGTCGCTGACTCTGACATCCCTCGGATGTGGGAAATGCTTCCGCCTTTTTAAACATACATAGATGTACACTGTACATCAATTTTATTCCATTAGCCACCTCTCAGTATTTTGAACGTTTTACAAAACAGTATGAAAGTATAGGGTGCGCCATTTGCTCCTTTTTTTCCATTTGAAAAAACAACACGCCTTTTATGAGATGAAATCATGTCATATGACCACCGTGGCTTCGTTTACAATCCAACATCCGACCACCAACATTTTCAATGACTTTTTCCAGAATCATCGGGTCTATAGCCACAATTTCAGTCTGTATATTGCGCTTAAGGTCTTAAATTGTCCGGGGAGCATTCGCATACACTTTTCCTTTTAAAAATCCCCAAAGAAAGTAGTCAAGAGGTGTTAAATCGCACGATCTCGGGGGCCAATTCACATCGGAATTCCTTGAAATTATGCGGTCCTGAAATTTGTCGTGCAATAAGGCGATTGTTTGACGAGATGTGAGAGCCGTGGCTCCGTCTTGTTGAAACCAAAGGTCGTTTGCATCAATACGATCCAATCGTGGCCACAAAAAGTGTGTTATCATGATGCGATAACGTCCCCGTTGACGGTAATGACCTTTTCTTGTGCATCTTCAAAAAAGAATGGTCCAACGATGCTACCAGCCCACAAGCCGCATCAAACAGTCACTTTTTCGGTATGGAGAGGTTGTTCATGATATTCGTGTGGATTTTCAGCCCCCCATAATCTGCACTTTTGCTTATTTATGTACCCATTAAGGTGAAAATGAGCCTCATCAGAAAAGAGCACTTTTGCCGAAAATCCGTCTTCTCTCTCAAGCATCCAATCAACAACAACACGCCGCTGTTGAATGAATCCGTGAATCCATGACTATAAATGGCATACCTTTGACAGTTCATATATGCATACCACATGACTTTTGACTCACATGGTAACACATAAACTCATAGGTAAAAGAAAAAAAAATTGATGGCGCACCCTTTATATAAATAGGAAGCTTGTTGTTTTGTCGTTCGGATGTTGCATTAAAAAATAGGAACTTTCCGGTAGTTCCGAAAAAAACGTATATCATGAGTATTTCAAAAGCTTGACCATTCGCCCTTTGTGAGCCTATAAGTGACAACTTTCGCCAAATGAAAAATCGACGGGCAGAAGCAATAAAATGTGCCGGACATCCGCTCGCTTAAAAAATTAATAAATATAAGGCATATACACAGTGCCTAAAACCCAGCTTCTCCGACCACTTTCTTGGGCGAAGTGGAAGGGGCCTACCGTTTTAACGGCAAATTGGAGAAGCTTCTCATGACAATTGATACTCTCAGATGTTTGTCAGTCATTCGCATGGTGGGGCCGTGGAAAAAACTCTAGATGCCACTTGGCCCCGCCCCTTTCGAATACTAGTCCGAGACACTTATCATTGAGCCACTCGCATAAATAGTTTTATTTTGCTGGCCTTCATTTCACTTGGGAATTTTATCAATAATATCTTTTTGATAAATTTGTGTGGGGCAATAAAATGTTCAAATATTTTTGTAAAAATAATTAATGTGTAATGTACGTAAGTATCTTTTTTTTAAATTTGATTCTAAGTTCAATATTCATTTAACTTGCTTGCGTAATCTGAAACCAATTAAAGCGAATAATAGATATATCTATAGGTCTACAAATTGTGGCTGTTATAATTAAGCTGTATAAATGAAGAAACTTAATCTCAGAGATTTTTGTAAGCGATACGCTCTTTTGATTTATCAACGTTGATATCAGATGTGTTAGTATTTAAATGGAAAATGTCTTGTTGATTTCTTTGGGGTGTACATTTCAACAAATTAAATTGTATTTTTTATTAATTAACCAATGACTGATTAATACAACGCGGATATGACGCACATGAAATGCAAATAATATAAGGCAATACGTGACCATTTAGGGCCTTAAGTATAGCTTCTCCAACAATTTGCGTGTGGAAGTTATATTTTTTGGTAAAAATGGAAAAAGCCTACAGTTTTATGCCGATTGCGAACGGCAACTTTTGGAGAAGATTCTCATGACAAATCAATTACTCTTGGATGTTGGCCGGACTTTCGCAGGAGGTGGGACAGTGACGAAAAACTTAATGTATACTGGGCCCCTGCGGGACTTGAGCCCTCGATTAGTAGTCCAACGCAACAACCACTCAGCCAATGCGCACACTCTTAATATTGTTTAATTCAGATGATAGTTCAAAAAATCAAATTACTCTGGTAACACCTAAAGTTTTTCCACAACCCACCTCTTGCGAATATAAAGTAGTCGGAGTCGGGATGAAATTGTAGATCGCCTTCAATTGTGCGACACATATAACTTCGCACACACAAATAAAAGGAGAAGCTAGGTTAAGGCCCTGTGTGGGCGGTTAATGCGGTTAATTAATTCAAAAAATCCAACCCTAATTATTGAACTACTTTCAACATACCACGACTGCCTCCCACGTATGTTAAAATAAACAACAATAAAATCCATAAAGCTTGTTCTCATGATTTATTTATGGAAAGAACTCAATCATAAAACAAACAACTTAAAATACCCGCCGTTTATTCACTGTCGATTTTATTTAAAAATCCAGTGCTGCCTGTAAACCTCAAGCTTAAAGTTTTATTTTAAATTCGTATATGAGTGTGCTAGGTTTACCACACTTTTATAGCCTGCAGGTTGTTAAAATCACATTTGTTATACAAAAGCGTACTAATAGACGCGTGCCCAAATTTTCCAACATCTGTCTTAATTTCTTTGTTTACTTGCCGTTCACACTTGTTTTTGGGAGTTTTATAGGTTAGCTTACACTACATAGTATTTGACAACGATTTGTTAAGCAATGTTTTCTAATAAAAAATACCCGCAAGTGTAAAATGTTTTTTTCCTGCGAAATGGCAGCCTTAATCTGTCACAAAAAAAAACGGTGTGCTCTTGGTGATGAATTGTTAAACAAAACACGTAAACGGTGAGCAAATAGTTAAAAGATAATTTAAAAATACTGAATGAGACCTATTCAGTTGATGATGATGCTGATGCGCTTCTCGTTCTCTTTGTGTCATAAATATAGGAAAAACAAGCAGATAAAAAGATGATCTTTATAACTATAGAACTCTGCAAAAGAAATCTGCAGACTACGTAATTCCACAAAATAAAAGTTGTAAATATTTATCAAATACTCTGTAGTGTTTGTTTTGCAAGTGCTAGTGAAATGTGAAATTAAATAGGGCAGACAGACAGGCTTCTTTTGGTTTAATTTTTGGGGCATTGTATGGAAAAGTTCGTTCTGGCTATATCTGCAGTTTGTCTGGGTCGTTAACTTGTTTTTCCGATAATTAGACAACAGCAAATATTAAAATGATTTTACATCTTTTAGAAAATATAAAAGTAGATAATAAAAAAATTGAACATTTACAAAAAAAATATAATTAATCAATGAAGACATTTTGCTTCAAAAGTAATCTTTATTCTGGCCTTCTACTTCGTTCAACTGAATAAATTAGAGTGATTGCGGTTTTGTAGAGTCTTACAGGTTCTTCTTGGCAATTAAATGCCTTCTTAGACCGAAGAGCAGCAGTCAGAGAAAATCACGAGCTTAAGTAATACTGTTGGACTATTGTAAGACTTCTTCTCTTCTTTTACGTCGAGGCTACGATCGGAATTTAAGGAAATCGTAAATCGCTGTCCACCTGTGGGGTTCGCCGGTTCGACCTCAATAAATATCGGCAGGCTTCCATATTTCGGATCCCTTTTTTACTGGGGTCAATCAAATGCTAGTTTTATTGCATTTGTATGATACCGGCCTGCCTTTTTTAACGTACCCCTGTTCTTTTGTTTTAACGTTCTTTTATTTCTTTTTACAACACCATTATTGTCTTCAGCAGTGCTGTCGTTTTTTGATTTCAAAGGAGACCCCATTTGAAGATTTTAGGGAGCCATTTCCGTGAAATCAGATCGATACACGCCATCTATTTATCGACGATTATTATTATTATTATAGGGACGAACTATACGAAGCCATGTCAAGTTTTGGCATCGCCGCCAAACTCGTCCGTTTGTGCTGGATGACGATGGAGAAATGTCGCTGCTCCGTTAAAGTCGGCAAGAACACCACCGAGCCATTTGATGTCGAAAAAGCTTTGAGACAAGGCGATGCGCTATCATGAACTTTCTTTAACTTAGTTCTTGAAGCAATTGTACGGAACTCACAAGCCAACACCAGACATACAATTTTTCGAAAGTCCGTTCAACTACTGGCCGGCGGGCGAGGGGGAGGGGCGCTGGGGGCCGCTGGTAGCTCTGCTCCCTACGGAACGGTTGAACTCAGCCAACTAATTTTTTGAATTTGTTTTTGCGATATCTCAAATGAATTAGTAAAAAAGATTACCACACATTTGCAACAATTTTTATTTGTTCCATTTGTTCCTTGTTTTCCCAAAGCTACCACAGTTACTGCAGACACACATGCAAACACACTCCTCAATCTCACCACGAACTTTGTCAAACGTCAAACAATTTTTTTTAAATAGTTTCATTTCAGTGACAAATATAAAAAATATTAAAAATAAAAGAATAATATGGACAGTTTTAATAATATTCAACATTGCGGAAGGGAGAGGCTGCCTTGCAACCTCAGTTGAAGTCTTTTTCATGTTTCACAGATGAGATAAATTGTACCACAAAATTAAACTCACCACACACCCTGTTAGGGGCGCAGAGGACGGGGGGAGTGAGAGTTGACTGTCTAGTATAGGTAGTCTGTGCCCTGTACTCGAGTGCGTAGAATACTTCATGGGACCAATCCATATCATACAGTGGCATACCGCAAGAGTACTTAGAAATCTTGATATACACAAATCCGCTAGTCCAAATGGTATTTCCCCTATCTTTCTGAGTAGATGTTCTCTCTACGCTGGCAAAACCACTGCGTAAGCTTTTCTATCTGTCCAATTCTTCAGGGCTCTTTCCGAGAAGATGGAAACAGCATTTGTCCAGCTGTCCCAAAAATAGCCAATCTTCTTCTCCCTCTTCCTACCGACCAATTGCACTTACGTCCCTTCTTTTCAAGGTCATGGAAACGCTAACCGTTAGCTTATGAAATATCTTGAATCCCGAAAACTTCTTAATCACATTTGGAACCGATTTGGAACCGATTTGATACCCTTCTTCACTGGATTAGAAACTTGCTTTCGGACCGTTCAATTCAAGTTGTTTTGGACGGTTACAAGTCCGCAACTCACCAAATAAATGCAAGGGTGTTCCTCAAGACTCCGTTTCGTCTCCGACCCTCTTTTTATACCCTATTCTAGGGGTATATTAATTTTGACGCATAGTTTGTAACATACCTTAATATTGCCCGTAGACCCCTAAAAGTTACTATATTTATGATCAGCATCGATAGTAATGTCGATCTAGCCATGTCCGTCCGTCCGTCCGTCCGTCCGTCCGTCGGCAAAAATTAGGCCTTTAAACTGGACCTAGAGAGCTGAAATTTTAACCATATACTCTCTAGGGTCCCGAAATAATCAAGTTTAAGAATTTTTGAAATCCGCCCACAGACACGCCCACAAACTCAAAAAAACAAAATTTTGGAAAAAATCGAATTTTGAGCTAGAGAGCTGAAATTTTTTATATATGATCTATGGCCCATAAAACTGATTGGGACATAAAATTTTCAAAATCCGCCCACTGACACGCCCACAATTAAATAAAACAAATTTTGGGAAAAATTGAATTTTGAGCTAGAAAGCTGAAATTTTTTATATATGATCTTTGGCCCATAAAACTGCTTGGGACATAAAATTTTCAAAATCCGCCCACTGACACGCCCACAATTAAATAAAATATTTTTTTGAAAAACCAAAATTTGAGCTAGGGAGCTGAAATTTTTAATATATACTCTCTAGGGGCCCTTTATGCTCATGTGTAAATATTTTCAAAATCCGCCTACTGACACGCCCACAATTATTTTTTTTTTATTTTTGAAAGTCCAAAGTTTGAGCTAGGGAGCTGAAATTTATAGTATATACTCTCTAGGTGCCCTTTATGCTCATACTTAAATTTTTTTTAAATCCGCCTACTGACACGCCCACAATTAAATAAAACAATTTTATTGAAAAACCAAAGTTTGAGCTAGGGAGCGTTTTTATTTACAAAAGCTTAGTTTTTTCGATAAAATCCTTTAAATTTTTGTCACGCCCACTTATGAGATATAGGAATAAGAATAGGGTATCCAACAGTTCGCCCAAGCGGACTGTAGTCCGCCCCTATGTTTCATTTTTATAAATGATCTCCTGTCTGTAACTTCTAATCCAATTCATTCATTCGCTGATGACAGTTCCCTCAGCTTTTCATATTCGTTTCCTGGTTGACGCCTCTCTTCTTCGGGTGTGGAACCGGAACGGCAGCGTATTTTAAGCACATTAAAATCCGATATTGACAGCGTAGTTCAATGGGGTACAACCAATAGTATGAAATTTAATGCTTTAAGAACACAATTCTGTCATTAAACCAAACCTTAACAGTCTGTCATTATCCATGAATGGCACTTGCATCGCTGAAACCGAAAGACTTTCCATTCTCGCTGCGAAATGTTTAGGATTCTTAAAGCGATGCAAGAAATATTTCACCCCATATGATCTGCTCCAATTCATAACGCGTTTATTCGCCCCAAAACTTGAGTACAACGCTCACATCATATATTTGGAGCTGCTCGACAGAATACAATAACGCGCGATAAAACTCATTGGCGATTGAGATATCACGAAATCGCATGATTCTTTGAATGATCGTCGTAATGTCTTGTTTTATCGATATTTCCACCAAAAGTGCTCTAATGAAATAGCCGGCTGCATTCCACCCCTAGCACATTTAAACCGCAACACCGCCATTATTTACCTTTTTTGCCTATTTGGGAAAAACCGTATACGCCATTTTAATACGCTCAACTTAATTATTTTTTTTTAACTTCAAAAACTAAGAAAATAGTAAATGCCCTTTTTGGAGAAAATCATTGTTGTATTAACCACTTGTGTGGTTTGTTTATGATACAATTGAAAAAATGGCCGCTAGGTATAAACCTAGAAACCCTAAATAAGAAGTTTGAAGATATTTTTTTCACACATAGTGGCGGTCATAGACGGGCAGACGGACTTTCTTTCGCTTAAGTATGCTAAAGTTTACCAGAAAGTTAGAAAAACATTCTCTGATAGAACAATCAATCTTTCGAACTTTCCGGAAGAATATAATTTACAACAATTCAAGAGTAGAAGCAACGTAGGTAGACGTTTAAGGTTCGCGTTTTAAAAAGTACGTATTTTTATAAAAGTTGTTGCGACACGTCTGGGTTTTTCTTTAAAATTTTCATTCATAAGACTTAACTTCTTTGAGCTGTCAATCCAAAGTATTGAAAGAACAATTAACATAAATAAGTAAATATAGTACGTACGTACATATATGACGTAAGAAATTTGATAAATCTTACGACACCGCATTTTGTCAGAAATGCAAAACAAATATATTTTACGTAAATATAGATTTGATAATTTTTGTTGACACACGAAAATCCAAGCCCTCTACCTGCATAGACAGAGAGGGCTCCCGATAATTAGCGCAGATTTTTTTTTTTTAAATACCAGAAATTTCTTACAAATTGTGATAATGTTGCCTTGGAAAATGAGCTATCTTTCCAGGCATTTGTTCCAAAAAGTTTACTGGCATTGGAAAAATGATTTAAAAAAATTCAATAAAAAACGTGTGAAGTTTTGTTTTCTTTTCTCAATTTGGAAAAAGGGCTGGGAAACTATATTTGATGTTAATTATTGTAGCCACTTAACAGTATGTTATGTGGGTCACTATTTTCGGCAAATGCTAGAATTGTCATTTAGTTGCAATCAAGCTTTCATTAGCGATTGTTTAAATTTTTGTAACATTAATGGATGTAGGTACTCGTATTCTAAACAATTTTGTAACACGCTATTTTATTTTGGTAGTGCATACAGTTTTTGCCCTCATTTTATTTAATCACCTGCAGATAAGCAATAAGCTTCGCGGGTATCTCAAGCTGTCTATTTTTAAGGAGGAATATAGGAAGTTTGTTACAAAAAAAATGTCATTTCGTAGGGTATTCCCTTGCATTCTTTTCTGTGTCGTTTGCCATTGCCTCTTTATGGCTATAACAAATGGTGTTTGATTTTTGTTTATTATACTGTTACTTGTTATGGTAGCTTTTGTCGAATAGCGGGTCGTATCAGTGTAGATTTTATCGAGCATAAAGTTCCACTCTATGTCAATCCAAAGTAGTAGTGAAAACTTGCTCTTTCCTACGCATTATATATTTTTTGTTCTTTTGCATTTTCTTCTCGGAAAATTCGAACATATTTATAAGGCTAAACTAATTCACTGAGATACTTTTGGATAAGTGTTGCGTCTTTTTTTTAACGACCAGGTTATGATCTAGAATAAGGGGATCGTAATCCTCCCACTTTGTTGCATCCCGACTGGTCCGCCTGTGGGTTTCACCTGTTGACCTCAAAAAGTATCGACAGGTCTCCCGATTTCGAAATACTTCATCTCTAATGCCAATTAAATGCTGGTGTTGTTGCATTTGTGTGATCTAGAAGGTTTTAGGCCTACGTCTCTTTCGCGATTGTAAATAGAAACGTTAGTTGATATTGATATTTTGGCGGGGCTTGTAGGATCTCTCCTTGAACATAAATGCAACAGAGCCTGTCACGCTCCTTTGTCTTTGAAATAAGTTCTTTGACTTGCAGGCTTCCTCTGATCTTGGAACTTCTTGTTCAATCACTGTTCAATACTGCTGCCATGCGAAGCATCTTCATCTCAGCTCCCATTAATTTGCCTTATACTTTCTGTACGCTCACCGACATTGCGAATCGTATGTGAGCGCCGGCCGCACAACGGCGGTGTAGAGCCTTCATTTCAGCTTAAGTCTTCGCCACACAGAACGCGTTTTTAACACCGCGGTGAGATTATTTTACGCGGTGCGGTCAGGCTATTTCTACGTGGTGTTCTTGCGCACCTCGCAATCACTCTTCCATTTAATGAATACTAGGGTTCGCCCCATTGTCGAAATTCGACCAATTTATTCCATAAGTTGAAAAAAAAACAAAGTCGACTGTTATACATATTAATCGGAAAATGAAATTTTTCGACATTGCATTCTCTGATATCACATGATATAAAATTTTTCCGGCATTTTCAAATAACTTCAAGCATTTTCAAGTAACTTGAAGCATGTCCAAGTAACTTCAAGTTTTCAAGCATTTTCAAGTACCTAACTTTAAGCATTTTCAAGTAACTTAAAGTAAGTTCAAGGATTTTCAGGTAACTTCAAGTATTTTTAATATATAGATAACTTCAAGCATTTTCAAGTACCTTTAAGAATTTTCAAGTAACTTCAAGCATGTCCAAGTAACTTCAAGTATGTTCAAGCATTATCAAATGCATAACATGCACAGAAATGTTGTTGTTGGTAACTTCAAGTAACTTCTAGTATTTTCAAGTATTTTCAAGTAACTTCAAGCATTTTCAAGTAACTTCAAGCATTTCCAACTTCATGATATACAATTTTTCCGTTCCGATTGGCAGATTATTGCCTCACACAGCAATGTTGTTGTTGTAATTTCATCCAATTCGCTTCATTTTACCTGCTGTAATTCATAATGTGTGTTATATATGTGGATAATTTTTGTATTGTGCACTTCTATGTATTGTCATCTACCCAAATATATATAGTGTTCGCATATCTATGTGGCGTATAATAGCAAAAAAGGGGGGAAACACGTTATACGAGGCAACTCCGTATTAATATATAGATGATGATGAATGTAGGTCGGAGTGGATTAGAGAGCGGTCAGCACATGCACTCTGTTTTTCGGATTAATACGCTACACATTCCCTTTCAAAACGTCTAGCCATAAAAAAAGGAAATCCAAATCCCCGAGCACTCAGACTCGGTAACGGTCCCTTGTACTACCAGGCAGAAATCCTCTTTTGGGTGTAGAGGTTGGAGAAACAATGTGCTATTCGTTTCTCTTCTTTAATGGGTGGTGTATGTTGTTCCCCATGGGGATTGAACCTGCACCGCACGGTTCACAAGCAAACACACTAACCTCTACACCATCGCCACCACACTGACGTCCACCCATACATCAACTGCTCGTTGCAGGGAGGTTTGATTCTCGCTTATGATTGCTCCATCTTCAGCCAAAAATAACTGATGCACTTTGCAAATCGTCACTTTTTTACAAAATATTAATAAATATAAAGTCGCTGAAGACGCTTACCTGGTGTTACACTTTTAATTCGCGAGCAAACTACTTATTAATTACGGTCTCACGAAAACGAAATAAAATACGCGTTTCAAAATGAGATTTGACCATACTGTCAAACAAAAGAACAAAGAGTGTAACCACCAACAACAGTATGCTGATTTCAGGGTCGCTCAGCTGGGGGTGGGTTCAACGAAAAGTGCTAAGATTACGCTCAGATAATCAGAAAAATCGAACGCTGTGGAAATTAGCGAACCGATCAATAATAGTTTGTGTCACAATGGGCGCCACACAATTTTACGGGAAATTGTGAAACCTTGGTACAGAACCACTGAAAAATTTTGACAATCACAAAAAATAGGAAAAGACAGATATTTTCAACAACGTTATAACGCTCCGTTGGAGCACGGTCTTTATTACGGGGTTTGTAAATCCCCTGAAAATTAACTGGTGGGTACAACGGGTCGAAATGGACCGTTGGTTTGACCCGCTATCACTTGTCCCGAATTCACAAAAAAATAAAACTACTGGGTCGCGTGTCCCGTCTATTCTCGGGATTTTCAGAACAAAATCCTCCCAGACTATCACTCACTCAAGTGCAAACCCGAAAATCACTATACTTAGCTTTTTACAAAACCTGTCCCTTTGTTCTCTCCTCTAGCTATGTCTCTGGTCTACTTTTCGTCCTTCCGCCTGTCCTCCGATTCCTGTTTCCTTATTTTCCTTTTTCTCGTTAATGTTCCACTACTCTTTTTAAATCTTTTGTTCTTTCTTTTTTTTCCATTTTGACTTGTCGCCGCTCAACAAAAATTTCCTTTCGAAATTTCTCTCGACTAACTAATCCGCTGGTCAACCAAGAAGTGATTTTCCAGATTTTTCTATTATCCAAAGTCGGTCAGTGTTGGACTCATTCTCTCACACACATTGACAGTGCAATCCCACTGATGGCGTGCAATGGATGTCCACTTGTGTTGGTGGCTATCCGCCATCCCACTGTCCACACACATACAGTAAGGCGAACCAACGAGCGGCACGTTTCAGCACATCCAAATGGTGTGCGCATGCCTGCCGTTACCCTTTCGCTCTAACTTTCCATTCTCTCACCAAGCTCCGAATTCAGCGCGACTGGAAAGCCAGCTTGCGATAAATTCTCTGACCGACCTGGGACAATCTTTCCAATCCAGTCCGATTGGTGCTTCCCGCGTTCATACTAAAAATCGCTAGGCAATTTTGCTGAACGACGTTCCTACGTAGCTAAAACCCATTAGGAAAAATTAAAAGTGCAACCGATAAAAGAAAACGAAGGAAACATTGAAAAAAATGAATGCTAAACATCGGGACGATTATAAACGTCTCACCCATTATGGCGAGTTAAACCTAAGCTTTGAGGTCGGACAAGGGGACACCGTTACCTACGGCGTTAACCCCCGAGTCTGGTGGAATTCTGCGCAGATTTGGGGGTCTGGGGATCTGTCGATAGCGTGTCATACCTTACAAATTGTGATGATTTAGGTTGGGCTCTCGGCCATTCTGGTTCCAGGGTTCGTTGGGATGGTGTCATCTGAACCTGACATCTGTACTCTAACATCGGCTACTTGGGTGATAATGTGGTGCTGGTTAGCGGTTATTTGGTGTTGGAGGGTGATTAACTACTAGGCCGCCCGCCTACACTCCTCTGCTGCTCCTCCGGTGCTCCTACGACGGAGTAGAAAGGAAGAGCGTCTTCTTCCCCCTCATCGAACCTGACTCACTACCGTCGTGGTAGATCTTGATTCGCTTTCTTAGTCTTTGATGTCTCGGACCGTCCGTCCGCGCCCACGAATCGTTTTTCGATTTGCAGGGTGTATATACGAGTATATTGGTTGTAATGTGTACACCCTGCCGTTGCAGACCGTCCGTCTGGTTGTAGAGTGCTTTGGACTCACACTCCGCCTTTGCAGACCGTCCGTCTGTCTCTTTTTACCCCAGACCGCCCGTCTGGTTGCAGGAACGTTGGCCCGTTGGGAGTCTCCTGACGGTCCTTGTCAGGCTCACCATCCGGACTTACTAGGCCACCGGCATCGTCACTAGGTACACCAGACCGTCCGTCTGTTTGGGTGTTGCTTTAAGCGGCTCTTTTACCAGCGAGCGAAAGGGGGCCGAAAGGGGCGAGCGAAAGGGGGCCATTGTTATGTTGGGAACCAGGGTCGAGCCACAGGGGCAACTTTGATACAGGTGAGGAGGACGCGGCATGTTTGTGGTTGCTCGGCTCAGCTCGTCGGACGGGGGTAGTTCTTGTCCCCTCACCATATACCACCTGTTCAACAAACGCTTTGCCCATGCCAAAAAGTTGTAAAAATAGAGAAAAAAAAGGAAGGAAGCTACTCTACGTAAACCACGGACGGACGAAAAAAGATAGGAAAGTGAAAATAAAAGAAAAGAAAATGTCCAAGTACATAGGCCGATACCCAACAGAGAGAAGGGAAGGAGCACCCGAACTAATCTAGCTAACCTAAATTAAATCTAACCTAAATTACAAGCTATGCCCTAAAATGTACCTAAGCTAACTTAAAACTACACTAAAACTATCTTACCCTAACCGCAACTCACTTTCCCTAAATCTCTCTCTGGTACCGGGTTCGTTATGAGCCCGAAACGTGTCAGATGTTATTGGCAAGGGTTGGCCAGCCCACCCTTGTGTCTTTCGACACAACCTTAGCTATCACTCTGGCCGATGTTGTGAGTGATAGCCCCTCGACGAACCCTCCACTTACGATTTATGTCAGTATGTACGTAGAGAAAGGTTCGTATGTCGTCACGTCATGTCGTAAAAGTTCGTGTTGTCCTGTTATGTCATTGTCGATCTATAGAAGGACGGCCTTCACAGCCGTCCACACACCAAATGCAAAAAAAACTTTAGCCGCGCATCGTTAAATGCATATCAAACACAAAAAAATTTAAAGCCATGACATGCTAATCCAAAATTTATTAAATATAAAAAGCTTAAAACTAGCGCAGAAGAAATCATAAACTTAAAAAAAACTAAACCTAACTCACGGTTTTATACGGTCCCCCGTTGTCCTGGTACCAGCACGACGAAGAACGATGAGTTGATGTTGGCCAATATGGCCTCGGAGACGCGCACTATTTCAAGGGCAGAACTCACAAATGCAATTTATCCTAACCTTACTTATAACTCGAATTAAAAGGAAACTAATTAAAATTAAACTAAAACTAGGATTCAAAAAAAAATAAAAAGCAAAAAAACGATTCCAAAAAATTTAACTCTTAAAAATACGTCTTAAAAAAAAAAGAAAATTAAAATAAACTTAAATCAAGGGCCACTGCGTTTAATGGGATGGGTTTCAGCACTTCTTGGTGCGTGTGGTTGTTGTTGCGACAAATCAGGGGGGGGGGGGGCGCTTCGGCGCACTGCACTTTGTGATTATTTTATATTTGTCCTTTTGTACACTATCTGTTTCACTGTTCAATGTTGTCACTTTTGTATTCTTGTTATTTTATTAAAATTGTCTTTGTTCACTGTGGTGATTATTGTCGTTGATGTTTTATATGTTGGTTGGTTGCGGCTCTGTGGCCGTACAACCAAAACCCGTTAAGCGCTTTCGATGGTCTGCTCGGGGAATTGTCCCAGCACGGCACCAAGATTTTATAGTCCAAGGTCAAAAAAAAAGCAAAGGTTTGAGCACCAACCCAAAAGTGGTGGCCCAAATAAGACCCAAACCTCTGCAGCGACTCAATCAGTCCACCAGTCCCCTTGCTTCACCACTTCTGTAGTGGTCGCCTACCCAAGGCTCTAGAGAAGTGGGCGCATGGCTGATGGAACCATGGCTGCCCCTCCACTTCTTCAGACCATGCGTATGCGCACCGATAGAAGAGGGAATTGGTAGGGTGGGTAGAGGAACGAAGAGTGAACCTTGTTGCGGGAAATTATACCGCAACACTGGTTTACAGCGACTTTGATTGCGAACTCCTCGGTGACTCCAGCCGGACATCACTCTTGTCTTTTCTCCCTCATGCCAGTCTATGATCATCTCTTCGTATGTTTCTGGAACTCCTCGTTTTCTTAGCGCCGCCCATAACAGATCTCTTGGTTGTCTATTAAAGACCTTTTCAAAACAAACCAACACCATATGCAAATCCTTAAAGGAATCATGATGTTTATCTATCATGATCCTTAGACTATGGTTGATTTTCCTGCGAAATAACAGTACTCTTCAGCAGATTACGGTATTATTTTCGGCAACCGGCTATCTAATACCGGTCAACGATATTCATGGTGTCAACTTGATCAAACAGTGATTATAACAGTCTCTCGTATCGCCTTTTTCTTTGTACAAAGGAAGAAGATAACTTAACCTCCACTGATCAGGCATAGGATCGCCTCTCATCAGCTTGGATATGACAACCATAAGCCAGCTGTACCCGATGTTTCCCATCTTTTTTTATAGAACTCTGAGGGTATCTCGTCCAGCCCAACAGTTTTTTGTTTTTTTTTTTTTTTAATTTCTTGACTGCCTTCATATTTCATATTTATTAATTCATCAGTAACAACATTTATGATAGACTTCCAAAATCTTTCAAGTTATAAATGTGAATTTTGTAAAAAAAGCCTTTCCATTATGATACTTCATGTTCATGTTAACTGAAAATGCATGTATTGTTTTTTTATATTAAAAAAAAAGGAAAGAAAAAAAGTATGACTAAGGTAAAATAAATATGAACAATGTATACAAATTCAAAGAAAGAAAAAAAAAACAATTTAAAAGAAGCAAAAAGATAACGAAAGAAAGAAAACGATTTCTATTAACTTAGGTAGTAATTTCTGTATTTATGTGCCTGCTATGTGCCGAAAGAGAGTATCACTAAAATTGTTTGCATCCTTGAGCCGTCTTAGACTGAGGAGAAGTGCATTCCAGAGGCGAATGGCGTGAACAAAAAATTGGCATTCCGTGAGCTGATATGCTGCCCGGGGTGCAATCAAATTGGAGGAGCGTTGCGATTGTGCGAATTGAAGCTTATCATATAAATAGGAAGGCGGTTTGGTGGTTATGATATTATGTAGATGCTTGATAGTGCAGTATTCAAGATATTTGTTTAGTGTACAACCAAGAATCTTTTAAGCATAAGCGGAAACATGGTCGTATCTTTTTAATCCAAAAACATATCTAGTAATATTGTTAAATGCAACTTCAAATTTTCGCGTTATGAAGGCGTTGTTACAACAGAAGATTTCACAGCAGTAGGTAATAAGTGGCAACAGCAGGGTTCTAGCCAGCATCAACCTTGTAGTTGTCGGTGTGAAATATTGCGAAAATGACAGGTTTCTGAGACAGCCGTAGATTTTCCCAATAACGTTCAGTATATGGTTGTCCCATCACAATGTTGTGCTGAACCAAATACCTAGATTTTTTACTTTCTGGACAAATTGGATTGGAAAATTTCCACGATAGATGCTAGGAACGCAAGATATATCCGGACAATTTCTGCTAATTACTATGCATTTGGATTTGTCAGGATTTAGCCTTAAACAATTGCTCTCGGACCAAGTTAGGATATTTTTTATGTCCTGATTGAGCTTATGGGCAGAATTTTTTTTTTGTGTTGGAAATTCGCTAGAAGTAAAAAATCATCGAAAGACATTGCAGAGCTAATACGCGAGGGATGCTTCTGCAATAGTGATGAACTTTAACTCATCTAAAAAAAACTCCCGGGGGACTGACATTCGCCATCCCGAATGAGATTGCACCTAGTCGACGACTAATCGTCAATTTGTTTTTGAACTATTTGTTGAATTTAAGAGATAAATCCGCCGTTTGTCGGATTTCTAAACTTTTTTTTTTGTTTGAAATCAATACCTGATTTCTTAGCCCTAGCTAACTCTTATAGATCAAGAGGTTTTACCCGTCTCAATCTCCTGAATGTATTGTCATTATTTAAAAGTTCTGTTATTTCTGTGTTTACGTGGTTGAGAAGCCTACCTCTATGCCTTTGAGCAACTTTCTTGACTTCATCTTCAACCATTTTAACATTTAGATCTTTTATGATCTTTTTATATGGGCAGAATTAGTGATGCGACCGCACTCACTGCTTATGTATAGTTAAACATCGTCTGCACACATACAGTAGTGGAAGTTCGATTATGGACAGTTCACACCGAAAAGCCGAAATTCCATTTAAAAGACCAGGAAGTGCATCTCCTACTCCAAAGCACGTTCAAAGCATCTGTCGACATTCCATACAATAAACCGTTACCTTACAAGAGCTTTCTCATTCTTCGTTAGTGAGCTCACTGGAATTTATTGAGAAGGTGATAGAAAATGGTAAATTTCGATTGTGAACAGTTGCGTTATTTTTGCTATTGCGGGGAAACTGCTCAAAAAGTTTTGGATGTTTTTTCACTTAATTGTTAAAAATAAATAAATTGAATGAACTGTAACGGTCCTGTGGCCAACGTACTGTTTAGTGAGGATCTTCTAGGTTCTTCGGAAGTAACCAGGCTTGGACCGGCGAGTAGCCTTATGATCCTTGTACCCAAAAGCGAATAGCTCTGTAGGGCGTCTGAGTTACCTTGAATAAACCTACAGTCTTTTCAGCGTGTTGCTAAATAAAAAAACTAGAGGTTTGTGTGGTGACTCCCAGAATAGAAGTGAAGTCTTTACATTTTATTATGATCTTATATACTGTTTTGCATTGCATCGTTCATGATATTCCCTCGAAATTCCTATGATATTGCATTTCGGCACTATCAGCACATCACTCATCAATCCGATTCTTTTAAGCTGTTCTGCTTACGTTGCATAATCTATGGTGGCACACCATAGCCAATAGATACATTTCGCCCACATGCACTGAAGGTGTGAGTATTTTTTATATATCTTACTTCCTGTCGTCTGGCTCTTGCTCTGAGTGGGCAGACGGAAATATGATATATATTTTGTTGCATGCACTGAAGGTGCAGTACGAGTACTTCTGTGTGTATTTCTTTATGGCGTCTGGCGCTTGCATTGAGTGTGCCAACGTAAACATGAGAAAAGAATGAATTGTGAGGTATTGGAACTCGAGTGGAATGACGTAGGTAACTATGGAAATGATTAGTTAAATGATCGCTGGTGCGAGCCCTTCACAGAACAAGAATAAAAACTTAAGTAAAATTTGAGACAATTAAAAATGGGACGCGGTAAGGACCTAACACTAACTCGGGATGAAATAACAAAAATATTTTTTTTCAGTGAACAGGGTTTGTCCATGAGGGAAATAAGCCGTAAAATTAACAGGTCCGTTGGAGTCGTATGTATGTAATTACGTTAGACTTGGTGAAAATTACAGTCAAAGAAGAAAATTTGACAACAACAGAAAAATTTCAGTTCGTGAAAAGAGGCGTATTTTACACGAAGTTCGACGGCATAATGTCACATCCACTGATATTCAAGGGAATTTGCTCTTCCTATCACAGCGAGGAAGGTACGGCAAATTTTACATGAAGACAGAAACCTAAAGTACCGTAAACGTGTCAAACAAATTCCGCTTACTAAAGCTCATAAAGATGCGAGGCTGGAGTTTGCGAGAACTCACATAACCTGGATAGAAGAATGGAACAATGTTATATTCAGTGACGAAAAAAAAATTTAATCTTGACGGCCCCGATGGTTTTTCAAATTATTGGCATGATCTACGAACACCTCCGCAGGTCAAAATAAGCAGACATAGCGGAGGAGGTTCGGCTATGATTTGGGCGGCATTTTGATATGCGGGAACATAACAAATCGCGTGGTTACCAAGAAATCTTAACGCTTCTTTGTACATCGATGTGCTAGATCTCAATGTAGTGAGCATGTCCGAAGAGTTTTTTTGAAAATTTAATTTTCCAACAGGATAACGCGCCCGTTCACAACGCAAGGTCCGTTAAGGAATGGTTTTCACAAAACAATATCGAGGTAATGAAGTGGCCGGCTCGAAGTCCAGACCTTAACCCAATCGAAAATTTGTTGGGGATTCTTGGACGTAACGTTTACTCACATGGCAGACAGTTCCACCACGTCAATCAGCTTAAAGAAACTATCCGCGAGGCTTGGTCGTCAATCAGCTCTGATGTGCTTAAAAGCCTTACAATGTCTATGTCAAATCGACTTTCAGATGTTCTCCAAAATAGAGGAGGCCCCACTCGTTATTAAGAATTTTTTTTGTAGAAAAAATTCCATCATTATTTAAAAAGAACCGGAAAACCTTCATGTGTTCATAATCGAATTTCCTATAGTTTTCATTGCTTTCTCCTGACTTTGATTTGACTTCCAAAATAAAGGTATAAGAAACCTTTATTTTGGAAGTCAAATTTTATGTAACAATTTGTTATCTATCATTTATCATTTATTATAACGCTTTTATGTACATTTAAAATTTTCAATTTCTTAGAAAACAAATTTTTTGTTGATGTTCATAATCGAATTTCCACTACTGTATGTACTGACGAGTAGTTGACAACAGTTGGGAGGTCATTAATAAAGATTGAGAAGAGCAGTACGCCTAAGATGGATCCTTGAGGGACACTATTTGAAGTTGCTAAAAACTTGGATGTGACATCATTGATAAAGACGGCTTGCCTTCCCAAATTCTTCGACAGTAATGTCGGGTACATCTTCATTGTTAGGAACGGCTCTTCCTATCAAGATTAATATACCTTTTGAATTTGACATTTGAAGTCAGTAGTCTAAAGTCCATTTAACTGATTACGAGGGCTGCTTAGTACAACATTTAACGATCAACATAAATAAATAAGGATTGTGCTCCAATTCGATGTAACGAACTATAATTGTTGGCGTTGACATATGCACCTACCTGATACTGATGTATCTATACTATATTTGCATAGAAGTTGTCGCCACTGTCCCATTAAATTGATATTATCTGACCATTAACTGTTTACTGATTTTGATCAAATTGTAATTCATGCCAATGGCTAAATTAATTTATTTGAAATTATAGTAAGGAACACCCAAAATAGACAGGTGGTGTCTAATTGTTTATAACCAACACAAGTGAAATTTAATTTCTGGTAATTTTATTAATATCTATGCTTTGGTAGCATTTTGTATACCGTTAAGAGATTAACGAATACAAACAACATCGTTTGTAATTCAATTATAGAACTAAAATTACCGGAATATATTGTAAATATTTGTTCAGTTCTTGTTTTGATGAAGTGTTTATATGGAAATGTTTTTGTTTTTACAGATAGATACTGCTTTGAAAATATTATCTTCTTATTTGCCTTTTGACTGGTTAGATTATACCAAAATTAGCCACAAATTCTGAATTATTGCCAAAGCGTTACTAGCTGCCAGTAAACAAAATTCCTACAAACACCTCTATTAAAATTATATTATTCTTTGAACAAGAAAGAGTAAATGCTTGCTTTCGTCGGGCCCGTCTCCAGTTAGATGCCAATAGACTAGTTTCATCTATACTTAGGTTCTGTAGCTTATTGTTGTCAGTGAAACGTACGACTTTCTAAAAGTATGTTTTTCATTGTCCCATTGCTTATTCGACAAACTCGCTGGTCTGGTAAACTTAAGTCCAAAAAGAATATAAGAGAAAAAGACCCATATACAACGCAATCGTTGGAGAGCTAATTGAACTAAAAAGCCGAAAGGAAGAACCTAAATACTCGTGGACTATACATCCAGCGAGGAATCGCTTAATCTACTACTCGATACTCACTCCCTAGGTGGCTCTAACATAACCGGTCATAGCAACCTAAACAGGTCACCTATACAGGTAACTTATTCTCAAAGTCTGATTACTAGGGACAAGCTCCTTTGGGTGCTACAAAGCTTCAAGCCTTTCAAGTCTGCAGGACCTGAAAGCATTATACCTGCCGAACTTCAGATGACTTCGGATATCATCCTACCAGCACTTGATATGATTCTGAAAAGCTGTTTAAAGTTGACTCATATTCCTCAGGCTTGGATAGAAGTAAAAGTGGCTTTCATACCCAACGCTGGCAAACTCTCCCATGTTAGTCCAAAAGACCTCAGTCAGACCCATTAGTCTATCATCATTCGTCGTCAAAACGCTGGAGCGTCTGATTGATATCCATCTTCGTATGAATATAAACCCGCAACTTCTGTCTGCGGCCCAACATGCGTACAGCAAGGGTAAATCGGTGGAAACCGCCCTTCACTCCTTGGTACGCACCATCGAATGCTCCCTTCATCACAAAGAATACACTATTGTTGCTTTCCTAGACATAGAAGGCGCTTTTAACAAAGTAAACACATCTGCAATCGCAGATGCACTAACAGAACTGAATGTGGATGGCTCGCTTGTTGAACTGCTCAATCCTTTGCTCTCAATCAGGATTATCAACTCAAAAGTTGGCGATTCATCCGATAGGAGGTCTGTCAGTAGAGGTACGCCACAAGGCGGTGTCCTTTCCCCCTTCTGTGGAACTTGGAGGTGAATAAACTACTGATATCCCTGGAAGGGGAGGGCTGCATGGTGATTGCCTATCCGGATGACGTTGTCATTGCCGTTTCAGGGAAACACCTCAACACTTTAAAGGACTCCTTCCAAACGCTCTCAACAAGCTGACAAGATGGGCAATAAGCTGCGGGCTGCGGGTTAACCCTCACAAAACCGAACTTTCCTCTTTTAAAGGAAATACAACATCCCTCATATCGACCCTCCCTCTATTAACGGTAACCTTAACCTTTTCCGATGAAGCTAAATTGTTGGGTCTAATCTTCGAACGGAAGTTAAGCTGGAAACCCAATTTACAAGAAAGAGTAAAAAAATCTACAGTAGCACTTTTCTCTTGCAAAAAAGCCATCGGTAATAAGTGGGGAATACAGCCCCGCATATCTCACTGATTATACGTATCGGTAGTGAGACCGATTCTGACATACCTGGGGTTGTCTGGTGAACTGCTTAAGATAAACCGTGATAAACTGAGCAAGGTTCAACGAACAGCTTGTCTGTGCATCAGCGGAGCACTCCGTACGACCCCCTCCGCTGCACTGGACATTTTACTGCATCAGACACGCCTCGATATTTTTAGCAGGCAAATAGCTGCCTGTTCCACTGTCCGCTTGAAAGCTACACCGACGAATCAAAAACTAGTGATGGGGTAGGTGGGGGTGTTTTCTCAGAAAGACTAAACATTAGTCTCTCTTTCCGTCTTCCTGACCATTGTAGCGTGTTCCAGGCGGACTTCATGGCGATTAAGGAATTCTTGTCGTAGCTGAAGAGAAATGTGATATCCGCTAAGGACATCCGTATATTCTCGGATAGTCAAGCCACGCTAAAGTCCCTAGACTCAGTCTCTTCAAACTCCATCGTAGCCATAGACTGCCGTTCATCTCTTGAGGAGATGGCGGAGCAGTTCAATATCCAACTCTTTTGGGTGCCCGGGCATAGAGACATCCCAGGGAACTGTAGGGCAGATGAACTCGCCAAAAATGGAACCGCATTACCTCTTCTACCTGATAAAGGTATTCTAGGTTAGGTATGCCTATCGCTGCTTGTAAACTTATGTTTAAGCTATACGCAGTCGAGAGTATAAACCTTAGGTGGACAGGTAGTAATACGCGTTTAGCAACCAAGCAAAGCTGGCCAAAGCTGGATCTGCGACGCTCTTTGGGTTTGATCTCACTTAACCGGCTGCACATTGGCTCTGATATAGGTGTCATTACAGGACACTGTCTAATAGGCAAGCACGCATCAATGCTTGGCTTCAAATGACTTCTGTAGAGGCTGCAGGGACGAGGAGGAGGAGGAGACTACCCTTCATCTCATCTGTACACGTCCTGCACTCTCCCATAAAAGAAATCTCTATCTAGGAGCCTTCTTCCTTAATGAAATCAGTGACTTAGCAAACACAGATGCTAGAAGTCTATCGCGCTTCAAATGGTTTAGCGAGTAGAGGTCGAATCGCGTCGTAAACACGTTAATAGAATCTACTGAATGGGAAACTGTACTTATGGAGCAGGTGTAGATGCAATGTACAGAAAATTCGCCGAAAAAATACTTGCGATTTATAAGTGTGCTACAGTATGAATTGGTGAAAAGGGAAATAGGATTCAAAACCCATGGATAACTACTGAGCTGAAAGAGAAATGTAGGATGCGCGACCAGCTTTACAGAAGATGGAAGAATAATACTCGTAGACTATGTGCAATGTATGAAGCAGAGTACAAACAGTTCCGTAAAAATCTAAATAAACAAATTCAATTTAGCAAAAGTAGCTTTTACAAAAAAACTTTCGCAACCTTTAGAGGGGATCCACGTAAGACCTGGAAATTTGTCAACGAAATAATTGGAAGAAGCAAAATGTCCTTGGATCAGCAGGTCCTTACAAATTTCAACAATAAAAACATCGACGAGGTCATCTGTGAGTTCTCTAATTACTTCTCTAAGAAAGCAACGCAAATTATCCACGAATGCGGAACACAACGTCAAACCATGTGAACAGCAGCATCGCGAACTCAATATACAAGGTGGCGCAAAAATGACCTTCCGATGTTTTTTGGTCACCGACCGATTATTGCTCAAATAAATAGTCACCAATATTCCGCGTTCTAGAGCAGTGTAGCGTAACATTGTTTATTAACGTGTATTTTGCATGTGTTTACTACACAAATGTCAAAACAGAACTGACATTAGGGGCCAATCGCAAAATTTATAGCATTTTCTGATAGGAGGATTACTTTTGCGCCACCTTGTATATACAGCACACCAACGATAATGAAATTAGGAATATATTACGTGAGTTGAATGCGATTAAGGCATCAGGCATAGATGGTATAATGCCAGCTGATCTAAAAGCAAATGCAGACATTCTTGGACCAATAATAACAAAAATTATAAATAGTAGTGTGGAACAATGTGTAGTACCAAAAACGCTCAAAACGGCCATTGTACGTCCGATATATAAGAGAGGTGCAAAAAGTAACATTGAAAACTACAGGCCTATATCAATCCTGCCTGTCATCGAAAAATACCTTGAGGAAGTGGTTGTGAAAAGAATCAACGAATTTTTTGACAGGTATTCCGTATTCCCCAATTGGAGCAAACCAATACGTTTTTCAAAAAAATACGATTGTCCAGCCGTATCAACAGCTTTATGTATCGAGGAAGTAAGGTCCTATAAGTACTTAGTTACTTATTCTGCTTGAAAAAATGCTCACTAAAACCGGTACTACAACAAGTGTACTATTCGTTGATAGAATAACAGCTTCGCTATGGCATTTTAGCATGGGGTGCCGCAGCAAAAACACATATACAATCACTGGAGAAACTTCAAAACAGAGCCTTGAAAATAATAACTAACGACGATTTCAGAACTCTCAGCATTTCAAACATATTTAAGATGACAGTTGTATTAGAATATTATGAAGACACACGTTTTCAAACTCCACTACAACATGATGTCAACACAAGAAGGCAAGCCCAACGTCTATTAGACATTCCACGAACATACAATGGTATGGAAAACTTAAACTAAAACATATAGTCGTTTCGTTCCTGAACGAATTACCTAGAAGTCTCACCAACATCCGAGGTCAACAAAGGAAGCTTCTTATAAAACAACATTTTCTTTCATTGAATCAAAGTCCAGACTAATAAAATTGCATTTCTGCTACCTTGAAATATATATATAGAATTAAAAAATTATAAAAATCACAATTAAATAAAAGTAAAATACCTAATATCAGTTATTTGAAATTTGAACACAATGTTTCTCAACTCTTAGCATTCTTACACTATTAACAAAATAACCTCCTGCAGATAAGCCATAAGCTTTGCGGGAAAACTATGTAAACTACTGTTATTTTGTTGATATATATAAATAAATCAACAAAAAAAACCCGAACCACGTGGTATCACAACGGACCTCATTGGTCTAAGTCTGTTGGGTATTAGCTAACAGCCACCTTAACCTAACCTAACCTAACCTAACCTAACCTAACCTAACCTAACCTAATGTTTGACTATTCTATTTCGTCTTTTTGTTGGAAGAATGATGTCATTCTGAGCTTTTTGGTATGTTTCTTCTGAAGGCCAGGTCGCGACATGATCCGGGATTGTTGCTTGCCTAATTTAAAAAAACCTCCCTAAATGTTTTGTGATTGAAATGTGGCCATAATAACTTTGGTACCGTGTGCCCACATCAAATCCCATCTAAGGTTTCATCCTTGTTAAATTGTATCTCTAATAATTGCTTTAACTACGCATGGAGGTGGTCTCATGTCTACTCCCTAACTGCTTTTTAGCTCTCCTCCTCTTCCTGCAAGCTCATTTTTCTCTAAAGCGTAGTGTTTGTGTTGAACAGTCTCATTCGGCTCTGCCGTCTTAAACATTGTCAAAAAGTATGTTTTTTTTTCAAATTCGACCGTTTTTAAGCACATGCCTCAATTCGGTCAAAATAGAAAGAATTCGATAATAAGCACACCAAATATTCGAAACCGGTAGGAATTGGATTCGGTAGGACCGAAATCGATCACAGGGGTGAATGCCCTGTTAATGACTACTTCTGATTTCTTAGCAAAACATGATGTACTGTTGTAATTTCGATCCATAAAATTATACTGATTTAACAAAACCATCATTCCACCATGGGGTTTCCCCATATTGATTGCTCACCAGACTTCTATCTACACCCAATACTGAACTGTAATTACTTCAGGTTCCTAATTAACAGAACATTCTTAAGTTATTTTTAATGATTGTGTACATAATATGTAATCACAGAAGTACCTATACCAACGATGACTAATTGTTATTTTATTTGCATCCCCCTAGTTTTTGTATGCATTTCCTTGAAAAAAAATTCCATTACTGCTTCAACATTGATAAAACAATTCTACCTCAACCGTTCGATGTCATAATTACTAAATCTCTAATGCAAACATCAATAAATTTTCAAAAAATTAACCTAATCTCTGCTTGGTGTACCTATCTACCTGCTTATTTTTAAGAGTGCGCCCAAATATCATACGTAAGAATTTTGTTGTATAAAATTACGTACAAAGGAGGTAGATGCAAAAAGATGAAGAGTATATGAATTGAATGTACAATCGAAACCGTTTATAACGGCGCACAGTGGCGCATAATGCGTTTTTTGGTTGCAAAAATCATAGCTCGCTCGTAAACAAATAAAGATATCGTGATAATTTTTTTTTCATCTTGAAGAAAATTTCCTATACATTTTCTGAATTTCAAGAAAAAAATATTTACAGGGTGTTTCAGAATTTTCTGCTGAAATACGACTTTCTCCCAATAGAAAATGGACTTAATATTTTTGCTCAAAAAATGTCAATAGTAAATAACTGAAGTAAAAACAGGGTGTCTTAAAGCCAAACAAAGTCACAGTGGTGCATAAAAGTAAAAAAACAATAATTTTTTTTAAATATTTCTGCATGTGTATCAAAAGCTGTGTTTTTATTATTTCGCTGCACATTAGAGTGAAAATATACTATGTACTTCAGTGGTGCATTTTAAGTCAAGGTATAGAGAAAGTATGTAAGTGCTATAAAATAATAAAATTAAGAAAAATGCTTTTGTTGTTCCAGAATTTCATGTTAATAATATATTTCAAGTTTAACAGTGGAGAATAAATAAATTAATAAGAAAAAATAAATAAAAAACAAAAAACTAGATTTCTTGGAAACATTCGTCAAAGTCCGAGGTAATTTCTAATAAACTAATTATTTGTAGAGAGAATCGTGCTTCAAGGTCTTTTTCACTTCGAACATGCCTTAGCGAAGAAGTAAGAGGGTCCGATGAGGGTGCAAGCATGTTGAATAGGTCTTCATTCTGCCGCATTCTTGAAACCTTGCTGGTATTTTGGTACCTGCATTTTCTGTAGTCTTTATTTTTGGATTCCTGAGCTCCTTCTGACAGTTCTCCGATTGGTAACGACTGATACTCGATTATACTTTGGCCATGAGCCAACATTTTATGAAGAGTAGGTTTAAGTTGCTTTTCGGGATACTTTTCTTTCAATAAATTTGTTGTTTCCATTGCATAAACTCCAAACTTTGAACCGTCAGCATTTTCCTGCAGTTTAGAACGTTAAATATTACTTGAAGCCTTCTTTTCACCTCCATATTGACTCCAGTTATACGAGCTGTTACATCTGGTTCTGCCAAAATTCTTCTCGATGTATTTCCATCGTTAGTGTTTCCACATCCTTGTTTTGGTTTATCCACATCGAGTCCCATTTCCTTGCGAAATTTACTTTGGATATCTTGCTTCCTTATTCTGTCTGCCTCCTTAGTTCCAATACTTTCGTCCATATTTTCTCCATCTTGTTTGAGTGTATATGCAAGTTTCAAATTGAATCCCATGCATCTGATTCTGGCATGTAATGGAGATAGTCCATATTCGCAATTATGCTCGTAATTTATTGACTGGTCTTCATTGTTGAATTTTTTTTGCGTTCTTTTGCAAATGGGACATGACCGTGTCGACTTTGTTTCAGTGATTTCATTCAACAATCATCTTTAAAAATAGTTCGTGGCTTACAACAATAACTACTTCGTCATTAACCTTTTGTTCAAAAGGTTAAAGATCAGCGATTTGGCTTTTAATGCCACTCACTGTGCTCCATATAAGATCTGCAGTTTCCTTTGCATACTGGAACATTATTGGTCGGCACAAATGAACTGATGATGGGCGAAGGTTTATCCAATATGCACTAAAGTCTCAGGGGAAGAATTGAAGTCATAAACATGTTTGCATCCGTTATAGTTTTACCAGATGGTCCAACACAGCCCCAGTTGCTTTGTAGCGTCAATTCCAATTGATTCCTGTTCACTCTTGTTTGTACAGCTGTTGTAGGCACTTGGTTACTATCAACATGGGCTCAACTTTGTGGTGAAAAAGTTTAAATCCTCTTAACCCAAACACTGTTTGATTCGAAAAAGTAAGCTGACATAGGCGCCTGCCAGACAACTTGCACCTACCCTTAGCGGAGCACGTCCGCTTAGGCGAACTGTTGGATACCCTATTCTTATTCCTATCCCTCAGAAGTAGGCGTGACAAAAGTATGACGTATGTTTGAATTGTTAAGAACGCTCTACATATTTTGTTATATAACATTTAAAGAATTTTATCAAAAAAAAACGAAGCTTTCGTAAAAAAAAACGCTCCCTAGCTCAAACTTTGGTTATTCAATAAAATTGTTTTATTTAATTGTGGGCGTGTCAGTAGGCGGATTTAAAAAAAATTAACACATGAGCATAAAGGGCCCATAGAGAGTATATATTATAAATTTCAGCTCCCTAGCTCAAACTTTGGATTTTCAAAAAAGGTTTTTTTTTTAAATTGTGGGCGTGTCAGTAGGCGGATTTTTAAAATATTGAGCTTGAAAGGCACCTAGAGAGTATATATTATAAATTTCAGCTACCTAGCTCAAATTTTGGTTTTTCAATAAAATTGTTTTATTTAATTGTGGGCGTGTCAGTGGGCGGATTTTGAAAATTTTATCTCCCGAGCAGTTTTAGGAGTCATAGATCATATATACAAAATTTCAGCTTTCTACCTCAAAATTCGATTTTTCGAAAAATTTGCTTTTTTGAGTTTGTGGGCGTGTTGTGGGCCGATTTCAAAAATGCATAAACTTGATTGTTTCGGGACCCTAGAGAGTATATGGTTAAAATTTCAGCTCTCTAGGCCCAGTTTAAAGGCCTAATTTTTGCCGACAGATGGACGGACGGACGGACGGACATTTTGACTTTGAAATTCATTTTTTTATTCATTGATAAATATCTACTTACATACTAGACAAAAATGATTAAACCTAACTTAAAATTAACAGGATACTTATTCTTATTTATTGGTCCTTATGCGAACGCTCTAAACTTAACTATATCTTAGAATTATTGCCTTTCGGCCTACGAACTATTTTACGAACTAATCTTACATATATATTCCTCGAGAAAATTTACTGAAACTCGGTATCATTATTGAGATTTTATATAAAACAAATTACAAACTACCTATTCTACTTACTTAAACTACTTAACGTATTCTAACTATAATTAGGATTCTGAGCACTCGTTGCCTGGCGCAATAAGTGGTCAAAATCCCAATTGCTTTCCGAGCGCCTGGCAGTCGTCAACGTGCACACGCGTCGCCGTGAGCCGACTGAAGCCTTACAGCGTCAGTCAACTCCCGGAAGCACCACCACACGTTGGCGAGCCCGGCCTCTCCCAAAAACGCCCTAGCTGACTTAATCTAACTTATAAGCTAAGAGGATGTTACCTAGAGTAACGCACCGTCCTGGGAGGGCATGTTGACCCCTCCCCCCTCAACAAGCCACCAAAATTCGGCGAATTGCTTTTCCGTGTCGAATCTATCCCTCTCCGATATTGCGGTACTAAAACGGAGGAGCTCATGAGCATTGGCGACGTCCCCGTCATGGAGGAGCCGCTTATCTCTCGCGCTGCGGTAGCGATGGTATAAGACCGGGATACCATCCCTCGTCTGTACCAGCCCTTTTGAATCAATATGGATAAATGCCTCTGGCGGGATAAAGCCAGACCGGAGCGTACTCTCTATGTACATTTCATTGGGGTAGTAAGCCCCAAATATCAGACTATTGTCGCTGGCCATCGCCCTTGCAACGTGCCTTCGAGTGACCTTAATGAGGAAATTGTCAATCCTATTCAACTGAGCCCCATCGTATAGGACCTTGTTGGGATAGTATTTTATATAGTTGGATTCAGGCGTTCGGAACAACCGGAGACAGGTCCTAAGACATTGTCTCTCCAAAACCCGAATCTTTTCCATATAGCTAGGCGCTATATTAAACCATAATGGACAACCATAAGCGATGATCGGCCTTATAAGGGCCACGTAGCAAATGACCTTCACTCTGGAGTCAAGTTGACTGCTATGAAACAGTCTCCTTGTTAGAGCATAAGCCTTCTTGGCCCCAGCAAGACAAGCAACTATATGTCTATCGAAATACAGATACTGGTCAAGCCAGATACCTAGATATCTAACTGCGCTTCTCACCGCCAATGGCTGCCCATTTTGTCCAATAATGGCCAATTTTTTCCAGTTTTTTCTGGTATCCCTAGAGGCCCCAGCCAATGGAGTTCTGAACAAGATTGTTTCCGTCTTCTGAAAGTTGATTTTCAACTTCCAGTCGTCGCAATATCGCTTAATTTGATCGAAGTCACGCTGCAAAAGGATATTAATGACCTCGATTTTAGGACCTGATCTGTATGCCACCAAATCGTCGGCATACGCTATAGCATGGCTGAGTGAACCCACCAGATCACTCGTGTAAATGTTAAACAGGATCGGAGAATTGACCGCCCCCTGCTGTAAACCGTTTTTAATTTCAAAGACTCTGCTCGAAGTCACGTTGCCACATTTGACAACGAACTTCTTTCCCATAAGCATATTATAAATTACATATAGCAAAGGTTTGTGCATCCCCCGCCTGGTCAACTTGTAGAAAGGTCCCTCTAACCATACGGTGTCGAAAGCCTTCTCAAAATCAACCAGACAAGCACCCGTGCATTGGTTCTTGCATTTATTCCACTGAATGTCGGAAACCAGTTTCGACGCGGCATGAATAGTGTCATGCCTCGCCCTGAAACCAAACTGGTTGTCCGGAATTATGTTATTGTCCTCGACCCACTTTAACAGGGCTCTATTGACAACCTTTTCAAAGACCTTGCTAATATTCGGAAGCAAGCTAATTGACCGGAGATTGGCAGGGTTCGTCCTATCTTTACATTTTTTCGGGATAGGGTGTACCACAGCTACCTTCCAATGCGCCGGATAATATGCATTATTCAGCGCATTGTTAAACAGCGTGGTGAAAATATCTACAGCCTCCAGAGGCAGGTGTCTCAATACGACGTTTGGGACACCATCCATCCCCGCCGACTTTTTATTCTTTAGTGTCTCGAAGATGCACAGAAGATCATCCTTCGACACGAACAAGTGCGATGCATCTCGGCCATTGGCGACAACTGCATTAGCATGGTTTTCATCAGTGAACACGGTGAATCCGTTATTCTCAGATCGCCAATTCTCAAGTTCGGTGCGCAGATCGAAGTGGCTCACCAGAGCCCTATTCTCAATGTCGTGGTTACGGCGAACAGGATTGTTCACCGTATACACGGCCTCGAAACAAGCGCCCAGCAAATCCACCTTCTCCTGTGGGTCCTCGACCACGAAAAAATCGTCGTTTGAAGCGACACTTTCTGGACTTATTCCAGCAGTCAGTACCGTCTGTCTGTTCTCTGCTGTCTGGGAGATTCGAACACAAGGAATATCATTGTGATCTTTCCTCCTGAACAACTTATTTATCTGTGGACGGACGGACATGGCTAGATCGACATTACTATCGATGCTGATCATAAAAATAGTAACTTTTAGGGGTCTACGGGCAATATTAAGGTACGAGTATGTTACAAACTATCCGTCAAAATTAATATACCCTTAGAATAGGGTATAAAAAGAAGAAAAAAGATTATTTAATGAATTATGCTTCCAAACTTTTGTTTTCTATGTCGCCTGAAAAGGCATCAAAATTGGGGACGAACGAACATGGCTAGATGGCCATAACTTTTGATGCTGATCACAAATATATTATGACCCCTACAGGCGGACCAGTGGGGATGCAGTGAATAAGTAGCGTTATGAATTTATAATTCCGATGTGTGATTTGTTGACCAAATTAAATGTTAATGCTTTATTGTGATTTTCGGCTGTTTGGTCATTTAGTTTTTTGTAAAATGAAAGATTAGTTCATTTACTTTCCCAACGTTTCGGCGGGGGTTGCCACCTTCCTCAGTGGAATCTTTATTACATACACAACATACACAACTTACAAATTAAGTTTAGAAAAAAAAAAGAAAAAGAAATTAAATAAAATAAAATAAAAACGTCAGCTATATTGGCACTACGACTTGTTGAACTTTTGTCCTTAACTTTGTGTCCGTTATTGTTTTGGTATGAGGGAGCAGTAGACAGCGGAGATGTTCTGTATGTCCTGTTTCCTGTTCATGTTGTTTTTGTTGTTTAAATTTATTTTTTTTTTTTTTTTTTTTTTCTAAACTTAATTTGTAAGTTTTATCTCATCCAATAGTTGTTTGGTTCACTTAATGTTTACTTTTATTTATTTATTTGTTGTGTATGTAATAAAGATTCCCCTGAGGAAGGTGGCAACCCCCGCCGAAACGTTGGGAAAGTAAATGAACTAATCTTTCATTTTACAAAAAACTAAATGACCAAACAGCCGAAGAACACAATAAAGCGTTATGAATTTATAGTCCCTTTAGTTCAGATCGTAACTTCGTCAAAAAAGAAGAAGAATACGAAGGATATGGTAGTGACTACACACATGCCACAATCCTTAATACATAAACATAAACAAATAAATTCAGTAACAGAATAATCCAATATTTCTATAAAGTATGGCTAATCAATATGTCCCAAAAGTGAAAGCAAGAGTACCTGCAAACAATTAAAAGCTTCGACATCTTGTTGAGTTCAAAGTTAAAACCGAAATTTGTTTACTGTACATATATTTATTCCCTGCAAATAACCATTTAACTAGTCCAAATTTCGATCTTATTCTCAAAGGTATACTGGAATTAGGGGCGATGAAAATAAAATGGATTTCCATGTTTTAACCATTTTTAACTCTTTTTTTTATAGGGTGGGCTATTATGTGTTGGCCCGATTTTCCTGGGTTTTTAGTTTAGTTTTTCGATATACTCCCCATTTTAACTCTTTTTTCTACATGGTTGATTATAATAACCCTTTTCTAGGTTTTACCATTGGAAAAGTATGCATATAAACGAAATTAATGCGTGTTTTTAAATGTTTTTAAATTTATATAATATAAAATGGTGTTGATTATCATTTAGGCTCTCCACTGTTTGCTTCACAAATGTCAAAACCGAATTGATATTCGACGCCATTTGTAATTTCTATGTCACTTTCTGAAAGGGTGATTTCTGATGGCACACCCGTTGCTTAGGGATAAAAAAAGAAGATATTGCAAGGTGCTGATATTTCGAACTCAAACTCTATATGAGGCATGGTAATACGACTATAGCGAAGTACCAACCGGCAGTTTTTTGCCGCGTAGACTACATAACGTAGATTAATTTATATTTATGTATAAATAATTAAATTAATTTATTTAAAATTGACGATGTGACATGTCGACAATAGTTCAATCAGTAATTATAGCAATATATTTTTGTTTTAAGAAAATTAAGACGATTGGAAATTAAAATTATTCGAAATTCTTTTCTTGTTCTTCTTTTTCGGTAATGTCGTCTTTGATTCTGAGTGAATATTAAAAGATGTGCAAAAGTTTATTTGATCTTCAAATGTAGAACGATTTTTAGTAGGTAGGTAATGATTGAGCCCAGCTTGAAAAAGTCTTTAAATTGACCAATTCAAAACCGGTTCCGCGGCAAAACGCCCAAAACCATGTATCAACAACAAAATCAGATCGCCGAACAATTTGGGCTTGGTTACACTCTTAGATTGGGCCACAAAATTAAAAAATGACAATTCGCCCTACCATTTTTGGGCGATTTGACATTTTTCCCGTTTTGGGCGATTTGGCGCGGTCTTCAAAATCGAGTTTATCATACGCTCTATTTTTTGACTTCTAGCCTTTACATTTTTATTTGTTAATAAAGTAATATCTAAACATAGGGACGGGCTACAGTCCGCTTGGGCGAACTGTTGGATACCCTATTCTTATTCCTATCCCTCATAAGTGGGCGTGACAAAAGTCTAAATATGGTTGAATTGTTAAGAACGCTTTACATATGAGCATAAAGAGCCCCTAGAGAGTATATATTATAAATTTCAACTCCCTAGCTCACTTTGAATTTTCAAAAAAAAAAAAAAAAAATTGTGGGCATAAAGGGCACATGGAGAGTATATATTATAAATTTCAGCTCCCTAGCTCAAACTTTGGATTTTCAAAAAAATTGTTTTATTTATTTGTGGGCGTGTCAGGGGGCGGATTTTGAAAAAATTTTATCCCGAGCAGTCATAGATCATATATAAAAAATTTCAGCTTTCTAGCTCAAAATTCGATTTTTTCCAAAATTTCCTTTTTTTGAGTTTGTGGGCGTGTCTGTGGGCGGATTTCAAAAATTCGTAAACTTGATTATTTCGGGACCCTAGAGAGTATATGGTTAAAATTTCAGCTCTCTAGGTCCAGTTTAAAGGCCTAATTTTTGCCGACGGACAGACGGACGGACGGACATGGCTAGATCGACAATACTATCGATGCTGATCATAAATATAGTAACTTTTAGGGGTCTACGGTCAATATTAAGGTATGTTACAAACTATGCGTCAAAATTAATATACCCCTAGAATAGGGTATAATCAGTCCACTGCTTATACTTACTGTTGCTAGTAGTTAGTAGAGATGTTTCTCTAACAGCTGCTTTTGATGCTTTTTCACATTGACAATACAATCAACTACATTTACTACATAGATAATTACTTACTTTAGACGACATTAACGACGCTACACAGTGTCGACAATTAAAAACGACGCGTCTTGAAACAACACTGCCAGCCGGGCTCCTGCCCTATCGGGTAGATGACTTCTCTTCGGATTTCATATTTGGAGTTTTTCTGCTTATGTCTTTAGAGACATTTATAAGTAACGGTACATAATGATTTTCTAAAAAACCGGTCTCCTGCCATTTTGGGGAGATGGCTTCTCTTCGGATTTAATATTTGGGGTTTTGGGCTAATGTCTTTAAAGACCCTTAAAAGTAACGGTATACAATGATTTTCTCAAAAACAGCTCTAACTATTTTGATCTGCTTTAAAGTTTTGAATAATCGGGGCGAGAGTATCAATATCAACTAGTGTCTTTTTCTTATTCCGAGCGCCCACCGAAATAATATTAAAGGCATATGAAACAAACGAATAATAACATATGAAACTATTTACCACAATATTTTGTATTATTTCCCCGTTGCATTCATGCAGAGCCTTTTTGGATTGCTGTTGTCAGTTGAAAGAATTCCACTGAAAATTTATTGTTCAAATCAATCTCCATGGTTTGTGTAACGAATTATGCTTGTGTAGAATGTGAAGAAATTATAGCGGTGATACCAAACATCAGTAAAAGATGTCTCATAGGTAACTATCTAAATATTTCTTATTTTAACTAAAACCTAGTTCGAAGTTTTCGCTTTATCGCTAAATTTATCGCTAATACAATCACTCTCCACTACATGAACCTGAACCCAAAATGTGTACTTGGTCCTACTGCTTTTGTGATACATTTACGAACGCATGCGGAGCTTCCCAGCTTCGTTAGACACCTCCAATACGTCTAAGACGACCTAAACACTATCTGGTACAAGTTTGGTAATCTATTTTTAGCACCTATACCAGTCTTCATTACGAAACAGAAATCATAACGAGGCACAACGCCAGCTCGGGCCCCAAAGCATTTCAACTAAATGATGCGACTTTGTTATGGCTCGTCACAGTTTGAAAACAAGTTAACAAAAAATAAAAACAAATATGCCTGCTTTGCCTATAAGAGTGTGCGCGTCAGACGCTCATAAAAACCATGCTTAACTATATCGAGACACTTGCAGGCCAGATTGGTGTCAATGAATCATTGTTTCTGTATTTCTCTCTCTCTCTCTCTCTTTCTCTCTCTCTCTCTGGATCAACACTTAGTTTGTATATTTGCTTGTTTTTTGTTTACCTTTTTAATAATTGTGTTCTCTGTTTTGGGCGGCATGTTCCACAGTCTGCCTTACCGACTTGGCATTTTGGTGACGTTTACACGGAATGTTTTTTTTGTGTTTATGTGCTACCAAGTGTTGTCCATTCCTTCACTGAAATTAACTAGCTAATGATCCGCGCTTAAACTAACAATACTCGTATCTAATTTCTTAAGCCTCGACACATGCAATCTGCTATTTTATATAACCATTGCTATTTCGTGTACTAATGTTGTTTATCTTTCGTTTATTTGTATCTTTTTAAAGAACCTTAACCGATACGGAGATTCTATGGGTTCATTAGGACACAGAGCACTGCTGCAGTATGTTGATACAAATGATCTGTCAGGACTTCAATCGATTTTAGATAATCGTCATCTGACAATTGATGATCGTGATGAGGTAAGTGGGCGTTGAAGGGGTGGAGAGGAGAACCAATACTAATTATTTTTTGTTGCAGAATGGAACAACTGCACTTATGGTTGTAGCTGGACGTGGTCTTACTCCGTTTGTTCGAGAGTTCATCGGTCGTGGGGCTGATATTCAAGCAGAGGATGCTGACAATTGGACAGCGTTATTGTGTGCAGCAAAGGGAGGTCATCTAGAGGTTGTAAATATTTTATTGGACAATGGAGCCGATATTGAACACAGAGACATGGTGAGTACTTTTATTTTCTGTGTGAATGAGATTTTCCTTAGTATGTGTAGGTATTTGGAATGCCCCTGCAGGGACGGGCTAAGAATACCACAAGCAAACCAGTAGAGATGTAATAAAGTGGGAGGGTTATGATCCCTTTATTCGTGATCGTAACCTCGCCGTATAGAAAAAGAGGCTTGTAGTTATTTGGAAGAAGTTAGAGAAAGCCTTAAGGGTCGCTGTGATACTCATGAGTGCACTTTTATTCGATGAGGCATTAACTTAACGTGCATGGGGAAGCTGCCTTGTTTAACCAAATTGGGCATTAACAAACAAATACTATCTATAGCTTCTTAGTCATCTTAACATTTAATGCTTTTACGTGTTCGACCAAAATGCTGGCCTTAATTATTCTCTTCATATCTCAGCCAGCGAAGTAATAAAAAAAAAGAGATTTATTTTCTTTATTATTGTTTTATTTCAAATTGTACACAAGCGCCTGAGGATGAAACTCTGTTTCGAAACGCGTAGCGCAAAATTAATAAAAAATAATTAACGAACAAAAAAATTAATTTGTGATACAATTTTAAATAAAACAAAAATAAAGAAAATAAATCTCTCTTTTTTTATTACTTCACTCAACAGAAACGCAACTGGACACGAAAAACAACAAAAATGAATGCCATATAAGTTTGTTATGCCAGTACTAAGAGTTTGATTTGAATCTGATACCCGTTGCTCAGTAGTCTAACGCATAACTACTGAGCCACTGTGCCCACGAACAAGCTGTTCAGATATCAGAGGAAGCCTCCACGCCAAAAACCTATTTCAAAGCGAATGGAGCGTGACACGCTCTTTTAGTACGATCATGCTTAATTGAGAGATTCAATGAACTCTGCTTAAAAAGAAATGACGATTTACGTTGCTATACTATAGCTGAAGAAAAGCAGACCTAAAACTTCTGGCAGGCCTTAATGAGCCTCAGTGACGAAGCGATTCGAAACTGGGGGGTATGTCGATACTCTTTGAGATTAAACCAGCGAATCAGACAGGCGAGGCACTATGGATACATCAAATTGGGAGGGTTCTGATTCGATTAGCCCAGATCATAGCCCGTCGTAAAAGAAGAAGAAGAATCAGCAAAGGTTACTTCATCCTTTCCGAACGGTTCGGTCCTTGTTTATCTGTCATCAGTTTTGCAAACCAAGCTGGTTGAAATTTTTCTCCACCAGCTAATGTGATGTTCAAAGACACCAGACTGTGGCACGCTGGCACCTTCCGTCTTTTGACTCTGTCGTCTGTCAGCGTCGCTGTGGAACCCGTATAGTTCGTCGTTGAAACTATTCTCCATTGTTTATATAGGTACAGAGAAAAATTAAAAACGTGAAAGTTTAGCTAGAAAAGAGTAACAGATTGTTCTGCCAAAGTCAATTATTTCTGTGTGAATAATAGGTCCGTTCGCGAACTAATATGCAAACGTAAATTTATATAAACTTTCGTGCAAAACTACACAAACGCGTTCGTGTACTGAGAAAATGGTAAAAAGATGAACGAAACAAAAATGTACTTTCGTTCATTTTTCTTCACACAGAATTTCGGCTGGTAAGAAAATGAAAACTTTCAAATGATGAAATCCTATGAGTTTGCCAGCAAAAAAAACAGCTGTTGCTTCTTTTCAAGCCAAACTTAGACGTTTTTCATTTTTTTACGCAAAAGCGTTCGCGTACTTTTCTTTGAAATGAGAGGATTCTCTCTCGATTTTGGAGAATTGGCAGTTTTCATTTTTCTACACATAAAGTACGCGAACGGACCTACTGTTACATCTTCTAGTTAGGATCACTTTAAAACCGTGTTGTAATTTTCAACAACTCTTTGACATCTATGTTCAGTATTGTGTGACAAATCATCATGGCAAGACTTACAGTAAAAGATCGCTATTTTTATAAAAAAAAATGTGAAAAGGCTCTCTCTTAAGGGTCAATGGGTTTGTGAACAACCAAAACCACAAAAGACTTACGATACGAGACTCAATTAACCCCAGAAAAGTGTACTGTTCGGTGTGGTCTTCACGCTTGTGCTGTCTTTATTTGTTCAAAAATTAGGCCGGAGCTCGCGTTACAGTCAATGGCCTTCGTCACCAGACAATGATCAAGGAGAATTCTTCGAAAATATGGATGGTGCTCCGTACTGTATGGAGTGAATTCAACGTTAACGTTTTTTCGCGAAATAAACCAGTTCATTGGCCACCAAGATCCGACTTGATCCCACTCGATTACTTCTTTTGGGTTCCTGTAATGTCTTTAATTTTGGCATAAGTGCTATTTTTTGGCTATATACAAGCTAATAATAAAGCTTAGAAAATAAAACTACGGTTTACAACACTACGACTAAAAAAGAAGAATGGTGAAGGAGAGCTAGTTTAATGCAAGGAGTGCTGCGGAAGAAATCGAAGACGGTCAGGTTTGAGTTAACCTTCCGCAGCATACGGGAGATTTGTTTATTAGAGCCATAGAACGTGCGGTGGGTTGTGTAGTGAACTATCGTTACATGACACTATTACTACTATGAACTATGTATATATACCAATGAACCTATATAATAATAAAGTCAGTCATCAACCTACACTCGTCGTTACATGACATGGTGTCAGAAGTGGGATGCAAATGATTTTTATTCATATACGGGCATCGAGTTTAAACACGCGGGAAAGGGTAAATTTGAGAAAAGCTTAAAAATTTTTTTTAAAGAACGTACGGAATTAAATAAATAAATTACATGATAAGGCAAAACGAAAGCTGTAAAGTGAAAATAAAGTCAAATAGTGAATTGAAAGATAACTGCCTAAAAGATTGGGAAGGGGCAATAGAAAAGTTAGTTCAAAATGCCGGGAGATGCTACTGCTACTGTAGCAACAGAAGGGTATGCGAGACCACCGAAGCCTCTGGAAATAATGGGAAATATGGCCATAGCATGGAAGAACTAGTTGCAACAGTATGACTGGTTTGCTGCAGCACGAGAGTTGGATAAAAAATCACCGCACGTTCAAGTAGGTACTTTTATGTCCAGCATCGGTTCAGATGCTATAGACATATTTAATTCGTTTCCTTTAACAAATGATGACGCGAAGTCAATCGAAGCTAACAAAGCGAAATTCGATGCATATTTCACGTCCAAAACTAACATTACTTTTGAAAAATATGTGTTTAACAAAATCATGCAATCCGAAGGCGAATCTTTTGATGATTTTATCACTAAAGCGACGCTTCAGATCAAAAAGTGTAGCTACGGTTCTTTACAAGATAGAATTTTGAGAGATAAAATCATTATAGGCATTAATAGTGATTCTCTAAGAGAAAATTTGTTAGCCAGTGACGATATTACGCTAGAGGAAGCGAAACAAAAATGTAGAGCAAATGAAATGGCACTAACACAGCTTCAAACACTTCACAAGTTCGATGTGAGTTTGTAACACATTTGAGAGGTGGTACAAAAATTATTTTTGAGGTGTTGGGACATTTAGATCTTTTGTATGGGACATTTGTACCACCTCATGTATGAGTTACCCAACACTACTTCACAAAGAAGATTAGCATGCAATACATGCAGTGTTCACGCAAAATACACCTAAAACAATAAAGCACCGAAGTAATAATAATAATACGTTAACATTTGCACACAAAGAGAGGAACAATCAGAATGTGTATACAAACCCCTCCTCCGTTGAAACGGAATCAACCTGCAATCGATGTGGTTATATACATCAGCACAATAAATGTCCCGCTTTTAACAAAATGTGCAGTAAATGCAGACCAAGGGGACATTTTGCTAAACTCTGTAAAAACGAAAAAAAATTATGTATAACGGTGAACTCAGTGGGACACTGCAATTTGTCTGACTCAGACTCGGATGCAAGTCTGTTAGTGTTATCACTGTCAAAATACAAAAGTGAAGACGATTGGTTTGAAGACGTAAAGATTAATAACAAGCTAATTAAAGTAAAGCTAGATACCGGCGCACAGTGTAATGTTATCAGCAAACACTTAGCTTTCAATTTGTTCGCGAAAATAACACCTTCCACCACAAAAAAATTAGTTGGGTTCAATGGTAGCAACGAAAATGTTTCCGGTGAAACAAGTTTAAAATGCATGGTGCGAGAGAAAATGCGAACCGTAGTGTTTAAAGTTATAGATCACCCCGTTACTCCAATGTTTGGTAAAAAAAACATGTGAAATGCTCAATCTGGTGATGCGTGTACAAGAAATACATGCAGATAAAAATGTATACGAAGGTCTAGGTTGTGCTAAAAAATTCACCTACGATATCGACCTCATAAAAAATCCATCGCTTAACATATAAGATATACCCAGCTCGTAAAATACCATACTCCAGAGATGAGGTGAAGCGGGAAATTGACACAATGGTCAAGTTGGGGGTTTTGATAAATACCTCTAAAGTTACTCCAGCGGTCTCGCCGATGGTGGTGGTTAAGCAAAAGAACAAACTACGCGTTTGCATGGATCCATAACCAACGACCATACCATGTCGAGTTAATCGGTTCTCGTCAGATCACCGTAATTAAACGACGTTGGGCGCGGTTAGTACGTAGATGGGGGACCGTTTGAGAACAACCGCGTGTCGTTGGCCAGTCCCATCTACAGAGTTGAGGTAAAAAATACATACGTGGTATCACAATGGACCTAAATTGGTGTAAGTATGTCGGCTTCTGCCGACAGCCACCTAAACCTAACCTAACCTTGCATGGATCCATCAGACATAAATAAAAATATTTTTCCAAGACAACATCCCTTGAGAACTATTGAAGAAATAACGGGACGAATCCGAAGCTCAACGTATTTTTCGCTCCTTGATATGAAAAAAGGTTTCTGGCAAATCCCGGTAACCAAGCGAACGAGCGATTATTTGACGATGGCCACACCATGGGGCAGGTATTCGTATAAGAGATTGCCGTTTGGACTGGCTTCAGAGCCTGAAGTGTTCCAAAATATGATGTGCCAAATTCTCTATGGCTGCAAGAACACAGAGTGTGCAATTGATCAAAAAATTTCGTGCGCTGGTCTCAAAATGAATACAGATAAATGCATTTATAACGCCAAGCAAATAAAATTCCTGGGGCATGTGTTGTCTTCCGACGGAATAAAACCAGATCAGGAAAAAGTCAGTGCAATTAGCCGATTAAGACCACCACAAAATAGGCGGAGCTCATGAGACTCTTAGTTATGGCCACTTATTTAAATAAATTTACAAAACATTTTTCTCATATAACGTATCCGTTGAGACAACTTCTGAAAACTGGCGTCGAATGGCAGTGGACCCAAGAGCAAACGAGAGCATTTGAATCTCTCAAACACGCACTTTCAAATACACCTGTTTTGAGGTTCTATGATCCGAATAAAGACGTAACATTGCAAGTAGAAGCAAGTTCGCACAGTCTAGGTGCTGCTCTATTACTAGATGATTGCCCAGTGGCGTATGCTTCAAAAGCCATGAGCGAAACGCAACAGAAATATCCCCAAATAGAGAAGGAAGCACTGGCAATGCAGTTTGCATGCTCCAAGTTCAGAGAATACGTCTACGGCAAGCAGCTCGTCATCGAAACCGATCATAAGCCACTGGAGGAAATTGCAAAGAAACCACTACACTCGTCGCCTCGTCGACTTCAGAGAATCCTACTCGAAGACATGCAATATTCACCTAAAATTAACTACCGCAAGGGAAAGGAAATAGCAATTGCAGATGCTTTAAGTCGCGATTGTATAAACAATCCGGAACCTGAGGGACGCAATGAACTCGAAGTTTGCTCGTTGCTGCAAATCACCGACGAATCAAAAGAAAACTTCATAAAAGAAACAAATAGAGATACAGAGCTTCAAAAACTTAAAGAATGTGTCTTAAAAGGTTGGCCAAAAACAATACAAGAAGTACACGAAACGATAAGAGGGTACTGGAACTTTCGCGATGAATTGGGTACCGAAAACGATTTGTTCCTAAAACTTATAGTTCCTAAAAGTCTCATATCCAGCATACTCAAGAAGCTGTGGACACTTTGGTATCCAGCGAACTCTCAGTCGACCCAGAGAGCAATTGTTTTGGCTAAACATTACAAACGACATAACCCGGATGGTCGAATCTTGTACAACCAGCCAAGCCGAAGGAGCCCCTTATCCTAAAGCGGGTTCCATCATTACCGTCGGAGATTGTAGCATGTGATATATTTCATATATTTAATATCGATTATCTTTTAATTGTAGATAGTTACCTACTCTGGATTTTTCGATTTTGTGGAACTCCAAAGGTCATCTTCAGCCGAAGTTATCAAAAAGCTTAAAGTTTGGTTTTCCACCCACGGCATCCCTCTAGTTTTTGAGTCCGATAACGGGCCACTATTCTCAGCAAAGGAGTTAAAACAGTTTGCCGATACCTGTGGATTCAAACATCAGACGTCAAGTCCATATTATCCTCGTTCTAATGGGCTTGCTGAAAGATACGGCTAAACAACTACTCATAAAGTGTCAGTTAGACGGTTCAGACATTTACTTGGCGCTTCTGAATTTTCGAAACACGTCCAGATCACCCGAACTTAAACACCAAGTCAACGCCTATTCAGCAGGCAGACTCGATGTAACTTACCTGTAGCCAGGAGCGAATTAGCTCCAAATGTAATTAAAAACGTCCAGTGGGTGTAGAGGTTAGTGTGTTGGCTTGTGACCCGTGCGGTGCAGGTTCAATCCCCACGGGGAACGACAACATACGCCACCCATTCACATGCCTATACACCAAAAGAAGGATTTCTGCCTGGTAGTACAATGGACCGTTACCGAGTGTGAGTGCTCTGGGATTTAGATTTCCTTAAAAAAAAAAAAAAAAACCTCGTTACATGACAGGTTGGCAGATAGAAGGTACTAGGGCATCGTAATTAATTACGCTCGTACTTGTTCGAATTACGTGCAAAGTTATTGTACTGGCATTTAACGATATTGAGCTCTATTAAAAAATAAATAAATAAATATTAGGCATTAACGGCCCATAGAGGGCCTAAAACCTAGCTTCTCCAACCACTTTCTTTGCGAAGTGAAAGGGACCTACAATTTTACGCCGAATCCGAACGGCAATTTTGATCAATTGATACTCTTGGATGTTTGTCAGACGTTCGCAAGAGGTGAGGCAGTGGAAAAAAAAACTCAAGATGTTACTTGGCCTCGGCGGGAATTGAATCGGGGACCTTTCGATTAGTATTCCGACACACTAACCATTGAGCCACTGCGCCCGACATTGAGCTCTATTGAGGTACGCCAATTTCGAGGCACCACATGAAAAAGTATGTAGAATCTTGTTTTAGGAGGCAGTGTCTTGTGGTGATGTAATGGGTATGCAAAAGTTTTTATCCTCAGCATAGATGGCGAGAGTGTTTAATGACCCGCTCAAGATCATCTGTAGCTAGGATGATAAGGACTTAATTGCATGCGTTGTGGACACCAGAGGTAGCCAAGAAGGGCGCCTGTAGAACAGACCTCAAGCGAACTCCTTAAAAATGTATTTTTCAAATACATAGGAAGAAATATTTTGACAATATGTTCAAAACCGAGGGCAAACAATTTGAAAAGGATAAATTCATGAAGCCTTACTCCAACCAGTTGCAATACGGTCGACCTCTTGACCGTCTTCTAAAGCTGAGAGGGCAGAGGGCAAGAATTCAGCGATGGCTGTGATAGTTGATCTATCTTTTAGAAATTCATGTTGGTTTGGGAAAATATGATATTCGAACTGAAAGCTAAGGGCTTTATACAAAATACATACTTTCAAAAAGTCTGGGTATATTAAAAAGTTAAGCTATGTGGCGGTAATTATGTAGTTACTTCGCTTTTTAATCCGTTTTTGTGTACCGGGGTTATGAAAGAGGACTTCTAAATTTGAGAGAATGAAAGTGAGAGCCGAATGAGGTAAGAAGGGGGAGGGAGACATTGAGGGAGTACTTTTTAAAAAAATAAAACGGGAAGACCATCTGGGATATGTAAAAACTCGTCATTAAGTTTTGTAGCTTATTTCCAATTTCTGAGAAGATTTGAGACTCAAATGGCCAATAAAGAAATTAGTCATGGAGTTAAAATAATAGTAACCCGGGACGAAGCATTTGTGGGCGAAAGATTGTTTAAAAAAAATGTCAATTGGATTGTTTCTTTTTAAGATATCGCTGGTAGAGGGAGTTAGAAAGCTCGGCGAACTGAAGCTTTAAACGAGGTAATCGAAATATTCAGAGAAAGAATGGATTCGAAGGAAATGTGACCAGTGAAAAGATGTGTTATGGCAAGAAAAAGGAACATAAAAAGAGTTTTCTATAAATAATGCACTGTAAACAAATGGAGAGGGCAAAATCAAATGTATGGTTATAATGCATATTTTAGAGCTTTGTAATTATTGAAATTTTGTAATTACATATTTTGTAAAAGAATAAAGTAAAAAAAAACATAGGGACGGGCTACAGTCCGCTTGGGCGAACTGTTGGATACCCTATTCTTATTCCTATCCCTCATAAGTGGGCGTGACAAAAGTCTAAGTATGGTTGAATTGTTAAGAACGCTCTACATATTTTGTTATATAACATTTAAAGGATTTTATCAAAAAAACAACGCTCCCTAGCTCAAACTTGGGTGTTTCAATAAAATTGTTTTATTTAATTGTGGGCGTGTCAGTAGGCGGATTTAAAAAAATTAACACATGAGAATAAAGGGCCCCTAGAGAGTATATATTATAAATTTCAGCTCCCTAGCTCAAACTTTGAATTTTCAAAAAAAAAAAATTAATTGTGGGCGTGTCAGTGGGCGGATTTTGAAAATATTTACACATGAGCATAAAGGGTCCATAGAGAGTATATACTATAAATTTCAGCTCCCTAGCTGAAACTTTGGATTTTCAAAAATTAATATACCCTTAGAATAGGGTATAAAAAAAATTATTTTATTTATTTGTGGGCGTGTCAGTGGGCGGATTTTGAAAATTTTTTATCCCGAGCAGTTTTAGGAGTCATAGATCATATATAAAAAATTTCAGCTTTCTAGCTCAAAATTCGATTTTTTCCAAAATTTGGTTTTTTTGAGTTTGTGGGCGTGTCTGTGGGCGGATTTCAAAAATTCGTAAACTTGATTATTTCGGGACCCTAGAGAGTATATGGTTAAAATTTCAGCTCTCTAGGTCCAATTTAAAGGCCTAATTTTTGGCTACAGACGGACGGACGGACGGACGGACGGACGGACGGACGGACGGACGGACATGGCTAGATCGACATTACTATCGATGCTGATCATAAATATAGTAACTTTTAGGGGTCTACGGGCAATATTAAGGTATGTTACAAACTATGCGTCAAAATTAATATACCCTTAGAATAGGGTATAAAAATGCAGCACGGTTTTGTTGAGATAGATCTCTACGTGCTTAAACGAGTATCACAACATTGGACCAAAAGGATGCGCTTCGTCAGCAGTTGCCGGGAAGTCCATATGTCTGAAATTGTGTTCAGAAATCAAAATGTCATTCATCATCTTTTTCTTTCCTTAACGTCTACAGGTCCGCCTATGACTTTCGCCGGTCCGACCTCGATAAACGTCGGTCGGCTTCACGATTTCGGATCAATTATTTATTGAGGCCAATCAAATGCTGGCATTGCATGTGTATGATCCCGACAAGTTTTTTTAACGATCTCGACACATACATCCTTCTGTTCCATTGCACACTTGCGGGAGAGTTTCTAGATTTTAATTTCATCGCTTGGGTCACTTAGATGTTAGTTGTCTTTTACGGCAAGTTCTGCTGCTTTTCCGTGTGTATATTTCCGGGATAATTATTATTATTTTCTAAGGTCGAACCGGCGAACCCCACGGGATAATGACTAATGTTGTTTTTTCCTGGTCGATAACCCACCAACCGAAAAAGATAATGAAACGAAAAATGTTGACCTTATCGAATCAATAAAACGAATGCTATCGATAACTTAAATTAGACATAAGTCAACCTGTGATGTTTTTCCTTGTTGCCACAGATATCATCTTTTTGTGACGACTATGCGCGGGACGCTACAGTAATAACAAAGTCTATTTTCAAATCGATCTTTGATAAAACGTAAAAATCTAGGTCTTTTTGCCGGAACAATTTTTTCAATAAGCATTTTTTTTTTATAATAATAAAGGAAATCCAATTCCCAGAGCACTCAGACTTGGTAAAGGTTCATTGTACTACCAGGCAGAAATCCTCTTTTTGGTGTAGGGATTGGAGAAATAAGGTGTCATGCGTTTCTCTCCTTTAATGGGTAGCGTAAGTTGTTGTTCCCCATCGGAATTGAACCTGCACCGCACGGGTCACAAGCCGACACACTCTACACTCTAGCCCCTGTCACAGTTGGTCGGTAGCCATATTTTGTTCATCAATTGACTTTTTTTATCCATGGGTAAACTCACAAAAGTTGTCAGAGGTTGCAGTCCCCTTATTTATCGCCCGACTTCGCTTTGATATTTTTAACAATACGAATTGCAATCAACTACGAGCGTCCCGATTTGCCTGCAAATGGGTTTTCATTTGCCAACTTAATGGTTGGTGGTTGCTGTCGTGGCTTCTTGGCATCTTTGCTTGTTTCAATCTAATAACTTTTCTGCGATTTTGAACTTATTTTTATTGGGAATTGTTACTTCAGTTTCGTTCGTATCTTAAGCAGCACCAGTAGGCATTTGAAGTACGCACTCAACCGCCAAGTGGATTTTTCACTCATTGACACCTTCAAGTAGCAACGTGCCGATATTTAATAGGCACTGGTCGAGTGATATTCCAGTGTAAGTGGTAGAAGATTAGATTGTATTCTAGAAGTGCCTCGTCGAATGTATTTTAGTATACTTAGTAATAGATACTGTCCTTGAGGCAGGTTCTAAACATTTAAAATATCACTTATGCTATACACTTTATTTACAGGGCGGATGGACAGCTCTTATGTGGGCCGCATATAGAGGACATACCGAGATCGTGCAACTTCTTCTGGAGAAAAATGCCGACGTCAATGCCCACGGCAATTACCATCTCGGACCCTTGCTCTGGGCAGCAGGCCGTGGATACAAGGACATTGTTGAGATGCTGATACAACGCGGAGCTAAGGTCAATGTCGGTGATAAATATGGAACAACAGCTCTGGTGTGGGCCTGCCGCAAGGGCAACGCCAACATCGTTGAAATTCTACTTAAAGCTGGTGCCAACGTTGATACAGCTGGTATGTACTCATGGACACCGCTTTTAGTGGCCACATCAAGCGGCCACACTGATTGTGTGACAGCGTTGCTTGAAAAGAAGCCCAATGTAAACGCTCTCGATAAGGATGGCATGACCGCCTTGTCAATAGCAAGTCGCGAAGGCTTTCAAGATATTGCGATTTCACTCATCGGCGCTGGAGCGTACATTAATATCCAAGATCGTGCCGGAGATACACCACTTATTCACGCTGTCAAGGGTGGGCATCGAGGAGTCGTCGAAGCACTGCTAAAGAAACACGCTGATGTCGATATTCAAGGAAAGGACCGAAAAACTGCATTGTACACAGCAGTTGAGAAGGGTCACTCACATATTGTGAAGATCCTTCTGCACTCCAATGGCGACTTGGAATTGGCTACCAAAGACGGTGATACCGCTCTCCTTAGGGCGGTTCGTAATCGCAATTTGGAAATGGTACAGATGCTGTTGGAACGTAAGGCTAAGGTAACAGCTAATGATAAGCGAGGTGATACTTGCCTGCACATAGCTATGCGTGCACGTTCGAAAGCGATAGTTGAGGCACTCCTGCGTAATCCAAAGAATAGCCAACTGCTGTATAGGGCCAATAAGGCTGGCGAAACACCCTACGCAATTGATACTCTGCATCAGAAGACAATTCTTGGGCAGGTATTCGGTGCCCGACGCTTAAATACGAATGAGGACTCCGAGGGGATGCTCGGCTATGAGTTGTATTCGTCAGCATTGGCTGATGTATTGAGTGAACCCACCTTAACGACACCCATTACCGTTGGTCTTTACGCAAAATGGGGTAGTGGTAAGAGTTTTTTGCTGAACAAGCTTCGCGAGGAGATGAACAACTTTGCCCAACAGTGGGCAGAGCCACCTATAAGAACCACCGGTCTACTGTTCCTAGTTTGCCTGCACATAGCTCTAGTCTTAGGCACTGTAGTTGGTATGTCGACGTGGTCGGCCATTTGGGGAACGACTGCCGGAGTATTGTTCATGTTGGTGTGGTACCTAATCCTGGTCGGAATCAGATACACAAACTACCGAATGGACATGTATTGGACGTATTCAATACACCATGGGATTGTTAAACGAATCGGCAGGCTGAGGTTGATCTTGCAAGTTACATTTTGCCATCCGCCCGGAGCGCAAAGTGATTCACAAGCGAAACCGGTGAGGTTTCATTTTGCCGAGGCAAGTAGTGCCTCACCTACAGGAGAGGGCGCCGTGGGACAAATGCTGTCGAATCTTTTCGACGCAATAGAAACACACTATGGATGGCTGGCGACGCGTCTGTATCGTGCCTTTCGACCGCGGCCGCTGAAGGCATCTGCCGGCTGGCGGTGGCGTTGCATGTGTTGTATTCCAATTGTGATCATTTTCGAATTGGGACTCTTGATTTTCATCGCGGGGACATCCCTTGTAGTAGCATACTTCTCGTATTGCTCTGAGATTGAAAAGGAAAGTGTCCTGATGTCGATTTATGTTATAGCGGCGGTTTTAATAACGATCGTATGTACCAATCTACACGTGATGGCCAAGGCGTTTGGCTCGTTATTTACATCACAAGGTAGGCACCTTCGCAATTCGGTGCGGCATAACGAAGGAGCGCCATTATCCGCTCTGGGAGCTGAGGTTGCAATGATGACTGATATGGTGAAGGTCAGTTTAAAAGCAACACACGATGTGGGTCATTTTTTAATGAACTTCTTTGCAGTGCCTAGATGCCTTCACGAACCAACAAAGTCGGCTAGTTGGCGTTGTAGATGCTTTGGACTCTTGTGATACCGAACGCATCCTCTCAGTGCTGAATGCGATTCAAACTCTCCTCTCAGCCCCGAATCGTCCCTTTGTGCTGCTTATCGCTGTAGATCCGCATGTCATTGCCAAGGCTGCTGAGGCGAATAGTCGCCGCCTGTTTACCGAGGGTGGGATTGGTGGGCATGATTTCCTTCGAAATCTCATCCATCTTCCAGTTTACTTACAAAATTCTGGTCTGCGTAAGGTTCAACGAGCCCAAATGACGGCCCTGCTTTTCAAGAGGAATTACACTGACTTCCAATCAGATGAACCGACCCTCGGTCACTCGGCGTCAGCACGGCGATTGTCAAATGCATCGGAGATCATGTCTAGTCAGGAGAAGCTGCGAGCTCCATTGAATCCCAACCGAGGTGGTAAGAAACTCCGTCTATCGGAGTCGGTAGCAAGTTCCATCGGTTCCAATCTGCACAGAATCGGCCAGAATCAACAGGGTGTATTGGACATGTCAAAAATTATGCTCACCGATGATTACTTCAGTGATGTCAATCCGCGGAGCATGCGACGGCTGATGAATGTCATCTATATTACTGGTGAGTGGACGGAGTTTGGTATAGAGAACGAGTTGAATAATACTGGTTTTGATTTCAGTTCGCCTATTGAAAGCATTCCAAATAGATTTTAGTTGGTATCGTTTAAGTTCGTGGATAAACCTAACCGAGCAATGGCCTTTACGTGCCAGTATGATTGTCCTCCAACATGATCAGACCATGGAGGTACTAGATGATTCTGTGTCACTGCAAAGCGTTTATGAAAAGTGAGTAAAATCAAGAGCAATTGAAACTGTTTTCTATATTTGTTTCCTTTTCAGGGTTCGTCCGAAATTGGGATGCCTCCGTGAGGCAGCACCCCTACTGGAGCTCGATCGTGATGAGCGCAAGCTCGATGCCTTCTTACAGCTTCACAAATCTGATTTATTAGTCGCTGACCTTAGAATATTTCTTCCATTTACCATTAATCTAGATCCATATTTGAGAAAAGTATTAAAGGGTTAGTTAAGAGAGTGACGATTAACGATGATCACCACTGATCGTTTGTTGTCTGTAATTGTACATTGAAATTTGTAATTATGGATCGGCTATACTATCGGGGGCGATCAACAAATGTCATTGGTCGATGCTCGTTCGCTAAGTCAAGATTTTCAGATACGCATCTAATAATTGCTAAAAAGTTTTGCTCTACGATCGGATATCATAGCTGATCGTTACTGATGACGCATTTTAAACCATTGTGATCTTCATTCTGTCGGTCATTGATCAGTACTGGGCGTCTTCCACAACTTTTATTTACTGATTGCATTTAATTGTATTTGTGTTAATCTAAAATCTTAGATCAACGCAGATCGGTGTCAATGTTGCATGATCTGCGACTTACAAAACTCAATGTATTTGGTGGTTGTCGTTGATCATCGGTGAAAATTAATCGTCTTATCAGCACCTCGATAATTTTGATTTCATTTTGCAGAGGATCAACAGCTAATCGAAGACGAAGGATCGGTTGTTCTACAAAACAAGCCAAATGCACCACCATCAGCGCGCATCCATCAGTCCTCCTATATGGCACCGCCTTATGCGCCATATCATCTATTCCAAAGCGAAGCAATGTATCATAATGTGATACCTCCACTTGGAGGAGGAGGAATTGGTGACATACGTCAACGTAACCACAGTTTGAGCTCTGAACCTCCACTCAGTCCTCTGATTCATTCACCCAATGATCCGTTCCCTGTAAGTCCAAAGATGAACTGTCTGTTTCACCAGAATGTCTGTTATACCATTGCTTGTATTACAGGAGGACATTCTGCAGATAAATCTGTCAGAACTCTCAGTGGATGGCATCATAGGTCTTGTGGAACGCATTGAAGACTTAAAACCCGCCTTGCCAAAGTTTGCACCAGTTTTACGAGAGAACTCCATCACTGGACGAGTTCTAAAACATTGTGATATAAATGATTTGAAGTCGGTAAGATACCTTGAATCCTTCAGGAATCAGATTTTCCCCTCTCATCACCCATTTCTGTTGTTTTTTTTAAAGGTGTTAGGTCTAAGTTTCGGTCATTGGGAGGTGTTTCGCTTGCTTATCACCACCCTCCGCGAATGTGAAAAAATGCAGCGTAAAATAAAAGTTGCACCAGCAATAACGGCAGACGGCCTGAAGGAATCAGACTTGCATCTCGTTCCAAGTGCGCCGCATTCGCGAAAGAATTCCAGTCACATGGAGAAGCAGGTATGCTATTTTGCGCTTTGCATAAAATCTCATTACACAAATGAAGATTTTTTTTCTATAACTGTCATTCACAAACATCAAATTATCATCATTATCACTGTCATCCGAATTGCATTGGTTTTGTTAAATATGTTTCACAATGTTATTTTTTATGATTTTATCATAATTAAACAACCAAACAAAAATATTGTTTCTTTGAAAATATCACAAATAGCAGCCAAAAGTTCATGATTACGAATACTTACAGGTAAAAATATATTTTTTCTTCAATAACAGTATTTGAAGGTTTTTGTGTTCTCTTTTTGGTATTTTCTTTTTGTTTTTGTACTAAATGTAGAAATGTCAAAATAATTCCTCTTGATGTTGTGGTATTTTTGTCGTTGTTTAGGTTTTTTTTTCCAAAAAATTAATGTTTACATTTCGTTAACTAACTAACTAACTTAGGCAGCAGTTAAAGTATCGAAACGCACGCTTGTAAGCAAGTTACACAAGAACACACAAGTTATAGAATACTATTAAAGTTAAACCAAATTTAAAAAAACACACATTAATTTTTAAGATATCCTCGCAACTCTGAAAGTCAAAAGGTTGTACATATTTAGCAAGGTTTATAACAATTCAATTGTGACCCAGAAACGCTTACAGAAAACTCTACATATGCACGTATATCGATAAATCCAGCGTTGCCAAACATTTTCAAAAGCTGAGTGCTGTTTCATAATGTGTCACATACCTACCTACCTGTATTTTATTTGGATTTTTCAAAATTAGAATTATCTTTTGTTCATTAAAACGAAGATCAATATGTCTTTATAACTAAAACTATTATAATATTTTAGCTTACTAGCATAGCCATAATCAGAAAGTCCAAACACTGATGGATCAAAAACTAATGACGGGGTAGGTGGAGGTTTTTTCCGAGACACACTGAATCTCAGCCACTCATTCCGTCTTCCAAATTACTGCATTGTTGTCTAGGAAAAATGTATGGCGATAGAAGAAGTCCTATCGTGGCTGAAGAGAAACATGATTTCCGCTTAGAACAGCCGCATATTCTCGGATAGTCAGCTGCGATAAAAATGCCTGAAATCAGTCTCTATAAATGCAGAGCAGCCCTAGATTGCCGATCAGTTCGTAAGAAAATTGCGGAGCTGTTCAATATTCACCTGTGTTGGGTGCCGGGTTAGGTTCTCTTGTTCAAGCTGTCCGCAATAGAGAGAACAAACCTTAGGCGGACAAGTAGCAATACATGTCTAGCGACCAAAGCTGGATCTGCGACGCTCTAAGTGTCTAATCTCATTAAACTGACTGCATATTAGCTCCACTATAGGTGTCATTGCAGGGCAGTGCTTAATAGGCAGGCACGCATCTAGACTTGGCGTGTACTCAAACGACTTCTGCAGAAGTTGCATGGACGAGGAGGAGGAGGAGACTATACTTCACCTTCTCTGTGCTTGTCCTGCGCTCTCCCATAAAAGAAATCTCTTTCTAGTGGACTTAGCCAACACTGGCGTTAGAAGTCTATCGCGCTTCGTAAGAAGCTCCTGCTGGTTCAACGAGCAGTGAGGGAAGTCCCCAGATCTGTGTGGTACCACAATGGACCTTATATTGGTCTAAGTGTGTTGGCCTTTTGCTGACAGTCACGTCAACCTAACCTAACCTGGGTGCCGGGTATAGGGCCATTCTAACGAACTGCGGGGCTGATGAAGTCGCCAAACATTGAACTAAACTGCCTATTTTACCTGAAAAATGTTCATTAGGCTTACCAGTCGATACATTTTAACTCATGTAAAGCTGGATACCATCGAGAAAACTGATCTTAGGTGGACAAGTGATGCAATGAATAAGCATTAACCAAAATATTTTTTTGTAAACTCATCATACATCGGCCAATATTGTCAATGGGATTGGTTTCAGGTGATTAAGCAAGTCAGTCCGTGACCTCGGTTATATTGTTCCGAAACCACTGCTTAGCTGTAATGCTGGTTTGCTGGAGTTCGTTGACTGTTAGATCCATTTTAGTTGCATCTCGCCTGCTGCATATGGGAGCATATTGTCTAGGTATGAGCGGTAGTTCATTATAGTTTTCATCCAATATATTGGACCAACAACATAGTAGGAAATGCATCCCCAACCCGTGATACTAGATCCACCATGTTTTCGAAGTGAATTTTGGATTATAATTTTGTAGTGAATGTACGACCAGCATTTATTATTCTTTGCTGACGATCGAGCCATCATAAGCGAGAATAAAATATCCCTACAAATAACACTTGATGTAATGGTGAATGCTGAAGGGAATGTGTATCGGAAAAAGACAGAATAGATGCTGCCCCTTCTCTGATTCACTCTGACTTATTCCAGTCATTTATATGAACCAAAATGTTAATCCAAAGTGCGAAAGGCTCAAATATCTGGGATCTATGATCCATATCGAAGCAACCTGTGATAAGACATCAAACATCGCATAAGCGTTGGCTGGATGAAGTGTCGGAAAAACTCCGCCATCTTTTTTTTTTTTTTTTCTTAAATAGAGTTTTTAATATTACTCCCAAGTAATGTACGTTACTCTCAGCAAGCTGAGAATTACCTATCCTGGTTGAAAGCACGAGACTTGGAACCAGAACTCTTTCTCACTTAAGAAAAGAAAAAGAAAACGAAAAGAAAAAACACCTCCCTTCAAAACCTTCATACTACAACTGGGTTATTCCTATCTAGTACATAGTTTTATTTAAACTGTTAAATACGCGTTTGGCAGGCAGCTTCGCAGTAGAGGCACCTGCTAATACCGCCATAAGCACGCGGTTACATCTTATTGCGCTAATTCAAATGGTTTTATCCTTTGTAATCGGCGCACTAGGTTAGTACCGTCTCGAATTTGTAACATGGTGTTATTGCAATGACCGCGAAGGCGTGTCTGTTATCTGCGGGCAAAATGTTTATTTCATCTTCGACGGTAGCCATACTTAGATCTCTGTGGATATCAGTGTTTCTGATAAACCATGGTCATGACCCTCTTTTGTGACCGAAAAATAAGATGAAATGAAGGCTCTTCACATACCGTTTTTGTGCATCCAGCGCTCAAATGCGAATTATAATGTATTTTTAAGTCAGTTTCTACAAAATTGACCCTCCTGCCTAAACGGGGAAATAGGCCTCCCTCCCGTATTTGAAAATGCTTGTATTTTGTCCCTCTACAAGAATCCGTAATATTTTTGTGTCCTCTTGCTTGAAGAGGCCTATAAAAAAACAATTGGAAAGAAAACGGCTGTCAAAACATTTATTCAAATAAAGCCAAACCCCTGTTTTATTGGAAAAGCTATCCGCAGTGAAGTAGAATTTTACTTACCTACTTACTTAACGAGCTCCCGGCCCGTGAAAAGTCTCTGCCTGAGACACTGCAGCTTCCATCCTCTGCGATCAGGCACGCTGCTTCCAGTTCTCCAAACTAAGTGCTCTGGCATTCGCGATAGCTTGGTCTTTAAAACTGAGGTTCTGTCTTCCTTGCCTTCTCGAACAAGGAGTCGAAGATCCTCTTGGCTGGAGCATTATTTTCCATTCGATCATTTGAGCGAATGTAGTCAACGTGTCCTATCTGCTCCTCCATTCGCCCTCCTCGCACACGGGATCAAATATTCGACGTAGTATTTATAAGTAGGATTTTACACGTATTACAAATACAAGATCCCAATGCGGACCACTACGGATAAAAGCAGAAGTGAAATCCTGCTGCGGATACGTTGAATGAACATTGAATGAACTTGAATGAACTTTTGGTTCGTTCGTTCTTATATGTTGGTACAATTGATATATAACATACATTCGTTCGTAGAGTAGCGTTGAAATCTCAAAGCAGGTTTCCGACTCATGAGTTAAGATGGATTTGGAGTTGAGTTGAAAATTAGTAAATATTTATCCTCTATTTATTTCACAACATAATACCTAGTACGCGTACTTATCAAAAATATAAATGTACTAGCTGCACCTGCCCGGCTTTGCCCGTGCCCGAGAATTCTATTGGCCAATATGTTCGAGTAGACTTCCTTATAATTGTCTATAGCGGGTATCCGGCGTATGTTGCTGCGCCTAAAAAAGAAGACCGATTATGACCAAAGTTCACAGAAACACTCTCAGGCCAATACCGAAGATTGCCTGATTTGAGCTCAACCGGTGAAAGGGACTGCACGTTTTTCTCCGCATGGCTTAGGCCGCTTACACAACTTCGTTGTACCGTTTAGGGTAGGTGCTTGTTGTCTGGCAGGCGCCTATGTCACATTACTTCTGCGAATCAAACAACAAAGCGAAAATAAAAAACTTCGATTGAATCACTTTTCATTCACTTCCCCACCGATTGTTATCAATGTTGGAAAAGCAACTTTCCGATGTCCGATTCACAAAAAAATGCAAAAAATTTCAATAAGTTATTTGAATAAAATATTGAACACACGATATCTCAAGAATGAAAGTGCGCACAAATTCCACAATAAGCTTGAAACGTTCGTGTGGTCTCCCTCTTTCATATGCTTGTTCGGATAACAAAATAAGTGACGTCTGTACGGTCTCTGTATCTGCGTCGTAATTTACACGCATACGCACATATGCATGTGTACTCACTCAAATGCCCATATCTCACACACCGATGCAGATATAGCCAAACATAACAATCTTCGTGCAGACGTCGCCTTTCATGGAAACAAATTTCATTGGAATCGGTTAACGCGTTTGGCCAAACACCGGCAACAAACACAAATATGGATTGATTTTTATATATAGAAAATATTACACAAAAAAACTTTTTATTATTTCACTTAAATTTGTTTTTTTTCAAAGCACATGATACCTACATATGAAACACACAGTGTATAAATACATTGTAATTTTTTTTTTCTTTTTTAAGAAACACATAATTTACACACCGATGCAGATACAGACATCGCACATACATAACATCCTTCGTATAGACGTCACCTTTCTTTAAAAAAAAATTTCATTGGAATCGGTTAACGCGTTTGGCCAAACACCGGCAACAAACGCAAATATGGATTGATTTTTATATACATATATATATAAATAGATATAGATATATTCTCATATCAATTTTAATTCACAAATAATAGATGGCGTTACGTTGCGTGTCTATCTGACAGTTCAATTGTGATACGATATGTTACATTCAAATGTGATTCTTTATTTGGTTGTTGCCAAAATAAATAAATACAAAATGAAAAAAAAAAAATTTTAAAAAATCGAAAAAAAACCTGTCGTAACACGCTGGGTGGTCAAAATAAGCCATTTTGAAATTTAGATTTTTTTTCTTCAAAAACACGTGCGGAGAAAATACCTTTCCAACAAAGTATAAATCATCAAAATCGGTTCGGCCAATCTCGAGTTATGCGGTTACATCGCTTCGGACACTTTCTTATATATATATATAGATTTGTACACACAGGTGTAGGTAAATGCACAGTCTCAAGACCAATTTCAACTCAAGACTCTAATGTCGACTATACGGCGAGTTTCTAATTGGAACATACTCCACGGACGTGCTCCCCTCACTTTGGTGTTCTTGCTTATATAAAACAGCTGATATCGTTTTGCAAAAACAAAAGTCAAAACAGGGAAAAGGACAAAATTATACAAATTATCCATTCTAGTTGAAAAAAAATGTTAGATTTTGTTTATTATTAAAAATTCTAGCTAGTTTTGGCTTGACACGGATCTATTTGTTGGATTTGTTGATTTTTTCTGCAAATTATCCTTAGAGCTGGAAGCTGTTATCGTAGTAAGAGTATCAAATTTTAAATATAAAAACCAGACTGCTGCGGATGGTTTTGGTGGGAATTCCTACTTCAATATGGATAGCTTTCCCAACAATATAAAGGCAATGATGGACCGACAAATATATATAAAAAAGGGCAGACACGGACGCAAATCAAGTCACACAATTCATCTTTAGGTTCATATTACTGGAGAATTCAATATTTTGATACAACCACTTCTGATTTCAACAAAAAACGCGCAATTGACCGTAGCTGTCATAATGAAATGTTATCCGTTTAGTGGAAACGGTGAAATGAAATTTCGAAATTTTGTTAGAATTTCAGGTCGGTGTATAAATATAAAAAAAAAATATACGGTGGCATCATGCAAGAAATGTTAATGCCTGCAGTCAGAAATATAATGCTCACCAATTCCTCAACAACCCTAATGCTTCCACTGCCCTAAGCTTCTTTTTGTTGCTATTGCACAGTTCCACTGCGTTTTCTATGCAATACTTATTTTAACCACGACTTATCATGTGTAGGATTCATTTAGTAATTCACTTAAGCTCTCAGAACGATCGTAGTGGTAAATGGTAATTAATTACTAAATTAGCTCAGTATCTGGTAGCGTCACTCACATGAAATAAAACATTATATGTACATTCAACCACATACTACCAATATTCATACTATCGAAAATAAAATGCAGGAAGATTCATTTTGGAAACACTTATTCGATTTCCAAGTTTATTAGCAAAATTAACAGTAAAAAACTATTGTACTTAAAATATATCGAAATAACTTCCTGTTTTTGTCTTCGGTTTGTAGTTATTTTTTAACTTATGTGACGTCCAGAAAGTTTACAAATGGTTAATATTTTATTTAAAAAAAATCAAACCAATAACATAAATAGGAAGATAAAACTTTAACTAATATCGTGAACAATCTCCTTTCAGGTAACTCTTGAAGAACAAATGATCTGTGGTGCATTGCAAACGCTCAACGAAGAAGCCTTCGAGGATGTAGCAAGCAGTGAACGACCGAGCCCCTCTGGCCTACCAACAGGTGAGATGTTAGCACAACTGCAATTAGCACCAATTCGAGAGTCCTCAGAATTTGGTTCGCCGAGTGACGATGGCCAATTTCTCACTCACAATAATTTGAATCATCATTCTCATAATCATTATCAACACTCACCTTTAATTAATGATTTCAATAATTATAATTTGCATTTCAACAATAATCACGGTGGTAGTACCTTATCGCTGACTAACGTGGGTGGCCACATTAATAATGACCAAGCCAAGGAAATTGACGTGTATCATGTACGTCATAGTTTAGTAGGTGATTCAAGTACGACGGCATCCGTTCAGCTATTGGCAGCGGCTCAAAGAGCCGTAGCTTTTGCAGATGAACAAAGAATCAATACCACAGTTCCAACTGTAATAGTTATACCAAATATTGATGCAAATGGGGTTGATGATACAAAATTGTAGATACTTGTAGATAGTAGTGAAAGAGTAGTTGTATTTTGGTATGGAATTGCTGGTGTTTCGATGTGTTGCAGTAGAAATTTTAATTTGTTGTTTTGTCCATGTAAAGTAAAATTGTATTCAGTCTGGTGCTAAAATAAACACAAAAATCATGTGAATCGAGCAGTCATATAACCAATTTCGACGAATATCGAAATGGAATATAAATTTAAATTTGAGTTGTTTGTGTTAATTGTTAACGAATATGTTAATGTAGTTTGTTTGACCTAGAGGGTTGACTCGTAGGTTTAAGTAGAACGTTGTTTTAAATTGTTTATGTTTCAATGGGAACAGCATAACTATGAATTTATTAGCCATCACTTAGTATCAACGCTTTCGCTTACCTTCTTCCGTGCAAAAGGATTTGTTTCAAATCGTTTGACCGAAGTTTTGTGGTTCCCAGCAGAAATGCATAAGTTCACTTATGACTACGTCATTTTTTTATAGTTCTGTGAGCTTACAATTTGCCCGTATAATACTGGCCCTTAAATGAAAAAAATATAACTAAACCTGACACATTGTCATGATACAAAAAAAAAAAATAGGGACATACTTAACGAAAACTTTATCTAGGTAGGTGATTACTTACTTACTTAGGGTGTCGCTACAGTCTGGGGTGGACCTGGGCCTCAACCAACAAGCGTCTCCACCCAGCACGATCTTTGGCCAGCTGTCTCCAGTTTTGCACGCTAAGTTGGTTAAGGTCCCCTTCCACTTGCGTGCGCCATCTGAGTTGCGATCTTCCTCTACTGCGCCGTCCCTCGGGTGTGGATTCGAAGATCTTCCGGGCCTTAGCATTCACGTCCATTCACTCTACATGACCCAGCCACCTCAGTCGTTGGCCCTTCACTCTTCTGGCTAAGTCGATGTCGCTGTACAGCCTGTACAGTTCGTCGTTGTATCTCCTCCTCGATTCACCGTGACGGGACCAAAAATTACCCGACGAATTTTCCTCTCAAAACAACCAAGAGTGACCTCATCCGCTTTACCTAGAGTGCAATGCTCTGCACCATAGGGAAGGACTGGGATTATTAAGGCCTTATAAAGGGTCACTTTAAGTATTCGAGAGAGGCTTTGCTACTCAATTGCTTTCTTAGCCCAAAGAAACAGCGATTGGCAAGAGTTATTCTTCGTTTAATCTCAGCGCTGGTGTCATTGCCTGAGTTCATTGCGGAGCCTAGGTAGACAAAGTCCTGAACCACCTCAAAGTTATATCTGTCTACGGTGACATTCTGTCCGAGACGTCGGTGTTGGGTGTCCTTTCTTGATGACAGCGTATACTTGGCATATACTCTTGATAATGCCTAAATTAAGTTAATATGAGATTGTAAAACATGATCTTTATAATATTGAACTTCAGTACCTTTTAGAATGGCATCATGTTGTTCTTCTCTTCAACAACATCTTCAGCATTATTTTGCTCGTTTTTCCAACAATTTCAAATTGGAATTCCGCGAATGTCCAACGCCATGAACTCGCTCGCAACTGTCCTGGAATGAAACTTTTATATTAAGACAATTGAACCAATCAATTCCCTGTAATTTTATAAAAATATATGAATTGACAGCTGACTAATTAAGCAAAATTAAATGTTTTGTACCCATTAAAAAACTGTTTTCTTAAAAGTAATGAGTATGCTTGAGGACCGGCTCCGTGTATTGCTTTTGCATTAGCAGAACTTTCTGCTGAATGACCAATGGAGTCAATATTTGCCCTTTGCTTCCATGGAACTTTTTTTTATATTAAATATGGTCTAGTTACTGGGAATGCTTTTGGGCGCGGCAGTTTGTGTACTGCACACACTTTTAGATGCGATTGTGTGTGTACTGCAATATGCCGCATTTTTCTTTTTAACACATCACCCGTGATTATTTGCAGCTCGGAGTCGGTGTTATTGGCATGCATACAGGGCAGAACGCACAATCTATTATTGTCGGTTGCAAAAGCAAAAAAAAGTGTTTCCCACTGCCACACCTCCAGGCCTCCAGGAGTATCAACCTTCATGAGGAGCTTCTCAAATTTGCCATACGGATTCGTCTTTAAAATGTAGGTCCCTTCCACTTCGCACAAGCAAATGGTTGGAGAAGCTAGTTTTTAGGCCCTGTATGGGCGGTTGCCTAATATATTTTTTTTATATTTAATGTGTCCTGCCTACTGTTATACGAATGGTCTTCTTAAACTGGGTGTACTAGAAACTAATTTTCCTGCCTCTGTAATGGCAACAACAGTGATGGAGCTGTATCTTCCTTTAGCCGTTTTGCTTTTAAAAGTATTCCACATTGTTCATACTAAACCATGAACAGGAACCAAATCATTTTCCTTAAAATGTTTACAACAATTTCGATCAGTTTAGATATTAATTTTATTATTTCCACCATTACCTATTGCTTGGGCATTTTCTGTGTGTTTTGGGATGGAATGGAAAGAAATTTCCCAATTATAAGTCTTTTTTCAAATTATTTTACTTACACACACCCATACACAGGTCGTAAAAGGTTGGTTAAACAATAATCAACAATGGGAGCATGCACGTGTCGAAATCGTATGAAAGAGGCAGGCCTAAAAACTACTGGATCGCACACTCCCTCAAAAAACATTTCAAATAATAGTCTTCGACCGAAGAAACCTTTTCAAATGGTTAATAATTCACACTCAATTTTGGGTGTGGAATTGACGTATACTCGTTGCATAATGAGGAAAAAGTGTGTATGGATTGGATGTGTGTGGTAATCCACTGACGATCCTACACAACCACATCTGGGTGAAACGCCATTGGAAATAAGGTCACTTATGTTATCAAAACCCTACTATCACTTGCCAAACGATGGTCACGTGAGTTATTCGATCAATAACAGGAGTAAAATAGGAGGGACTAGTAGTTGCCTTGCAAATTGGGCCACTGTCATATTCTAGAGCTCGAGAAAGATCAAGATTCGCTCATTCGAACTAGCGTAGACACAACCCTATCAGTGCTTGGCGAATACTTAGCGAAACATCTAAGACCTTATTCGTTTTAATATCGATTTATGAGTAGTCGGTGAATACCAGCATAACTGAGTGTTTTAAGTTCTCCATTGGACCCACTTACGTTCGCACTCGTACAGTGACAAAAATAATATTTCCCCGATCGTTTTAAATATTTATTCGTCCACGTTGGTAAAGCGAGAGATTTGCAAGGTGCGAGTTTTGAAATGATTTGCTCGCTTAACCGAAGTAGCAGCGGTTTTTCATAGTAATTGGGCAAATTTAAGTTCTATCGCAACACAAGTCGCCTGCAAGTTAACTAACACCAAGTTATTTGAACGCGTTGCCCCATCTGTCATTGCTGTGTAGTTTACAGATTTAGTGAAAACTTAGGCTTTCTGTACACGGAGCAGCTCATCAGACGCATCTTTGTGGAGTATTCTTGCATTGTATTCGTACATATCTACAGATTTTTTTTTAAATAAAAGCGTATGCCTTCCGTATATTGCATCCAACGTGTGTCAACAACGACGAGACGCTCGTCTGCAGGAGCCCTTAGAATACTTCGAACACTGAAGCCAAATGAATCAGATGTTTTTGACATCTGTGCCTCACTGAGGAATTAGAGTTGATTTCTTTCACTTGCTCGAAGAGGAAATTTTGAGTGAACAGCTGGCATGTGATATTCGTCACAGAGGTTTAAATAGTAGGGACTCGTAATTGCCTTGCAAAATGAAAGTGCCCATTCTTAGTTGACCGAAAAGTTGGTGAGTCTCGATATAAAATTCGTTGGTCTCCTCTTTCATTGTGAAAATGTGGTTTATCTTCGATCTTTCGGGATGGACACGACTCGGGTACGTGCTGATTAGTGTATTGCAGAACTGTTTGAGACATGCAGATAGTACGATTGAAAGGGTCTGGTATGCTTATCCAACATTAAACAGAAATATGCCTCTAGTTCTTGCAAGATATAGGATCGCATTTTTTGTTCATAGGGGTTTTAGGCATAGATGCTCCAACTCAAAAGCTTCCTTATTTTTTAACCGTTGGCAATAAATAATTGTATCACTTCACGTCATAAAACAGTTACATGTATAGGCTTGAGCTTAGCTTAATAAGATGTCTTCAATATTTTAAGTAATGTGCTGAAAATAAAGATGCTATCATGCTCTGTCCATTGTTGCTTTTGCTTTGATTTTTATGTTGCTCTTTCGTTTACCCTGGTTTGCTTAAACTAGATTTGTCTCTTATAAGCTCGCAAGAAATACATCAAAACTAGCCTCCAAATTTCTGCTTAGTTTTTTGGGCTCTTGTTTCGAAGAACCCACGTTTATTTTTAAATCGGGAACTGTCTAGTATCAAATACACTAGTTTCTTAAGGAAAGCCGCTACAGTCAACTATTAAAACCAAGTTATGATCTTGAAAATAGAGTAAGGTCAATCCTGGCTTCAGGTGTTGGGGCATTATTTTGTAAGTGCGATGTTCGACGTTCAAGTAGACCTCTCGCAGGCATCTGATAAACATAAAAACAACAACCAATGCTGCAATAGACGCTATGTTTTGGCATAAAAGTGGCCGTTTTGAGGCGCAGTTTTGGTATGGTTTTAGTTGATACATACCGTAGTGCGCGCCTTATAAGTACTGAGCGCCGTTTAATCAAGGAGAACATCCTTTTTTTCCATAAATATTTCTGATGTAATTTGCCCGTGCAGGGACAAGCTTAGAATACCACTTAGAATACCACTAGAATACCACCACTAAGGGGAGAAATCACATCAATTTTAGCATTCATGTGATTTTATTAAAACTTCCGCAAGTATCCATGAAAATCCGTGGGTTGACACGACTGCAGACCATCATCAACAATAATCAATAAGGAAAGCATGCACCTGTCGAAATTGTAAAAATACATAGGCAGGCCTTAAAACTCCTGGATCACACAAATGTAACACCACCAGCATTTGATTGGCCTCAGTTACGAAGTGATCCAAAACCGGGAGGCCTGTCAATATTCATTGAAGTCAAACCAGAGAACCCTACAGGCGGACTAGTAGGAATACAGTAAAGTGGGATGGTTATGGTCCATTTAATCCTGATCATAGCTTTGCTTTATATATAAGCAGTAAATCGCGATACACATATCCAAAATCATAGTCTTCTATTCTAAGTATCAAAACATATAAACACTTTGAAACACCAAATCGATCCAAAGAAATTCCAAAAGTGTATTAAAAAAATATCAAATTCTACATGATTATGAAAACCCTAATTTAGATAAAATAATTTAATCTTTAGTTTATACCTAGGTACATAGTTTTAAAACCAAAAGAAAATACACCGATTTACATAGTAGCACTTTATTACTACACGCCAATGCCGATTCATTTAATATTAACTTTATTCAACAAAGCAAAATTAATTTGTTTCATCCAGTTAATAACTTAAGGATGTATTTGTAAATAATATATGGTTGATTTGCTGACTTAATATAAACAACAAATTAAAAGAGACAATAACAACTTAAAGCAAAACAAACTACACAATCTATTTTAACAACCAAAGTCTTTTTGACACATAAGAAAACGATTCATTGGTGCAATACGCTTGGTTTATTTTTACTGCTTACTGGCATTTTCTAATTAAAATTAAAAAATTATTAATATAATAGTTAAATCAGTATTTTTGTTAAGTGGATAAGTTGCCACCAAAAATAATACTGTTTATGGTGAATATTTATAATCGCTATAGCGCAATTTAAGCAAAAAAAAATATTTTGAATAACCAAATTATTATTGTTTATGACTAATTTAATTTAAGATAAAAGGAAGAAGTTGCAAAATATGAAATAAAAAAAGCATGCGGGTTTATAATGGATAATGAAATCAAATTTATCAACACTTATAAAAATAACGTTTTAATATGAACAATACAAAAATAAATTTATAATTTAACAGCAAAAACTATATGTGTGGCGTTTTATTTTTAGCAAAAAATTGTATGACTTTATTAATTTTAATTTTGTTAACTATTGTTTTATGGTTTGGTTTGATTTTTTGGTTGTTGTGTAAATAAATATTTTTGGTTTGGGGGCGCTTTTGGCATTCGTGTTGCATGTGGGTTGTGAGTGATTTTTTTTTTGTTCATATTAGTGTGAATAATCATTAAACATTTTAATTACAAAAAGGTTCTTAATATTAAATACATAAGGCATAAGGACACGAAGAAAAAGCTTTTAAAAAATAGTTTTGCAGTTTCACGACTATTACAAGGGCTTTTACATTCACCGGGGCTTTAATTGCCAAGGTATAGGTTTTATTTGAAAAGGAGTTCAGGTTGTTGACTTGATTTTTGCTTTCAATACTTCTTGCGACAAGTCCTCCTCTTTTACATTGTAAATAGTTTTGTTAATTTACGTATTCTTTAAACTTGACAAAAATGATTAAATCTAATTTAAAATTAACTTGCTGCATTTATTTTTACTGCGAAGTTCAATCAGATTTCCTAACTACAGCAGTGTTATCCAAACTGGTGTCCTGGCAGCGACAACGGCTGCAAACAGGTTGCAATAATGGCAATGCCACAATCTGATATTACCTTTTTCATTGAGAGAAAAAAAGCAACGCTCAGCACAATGTAAGACTAAGTGGTTTTGCTAGGAAATGAAAGAGCTGATGACTTGGCAAGAAATGAATCATTCATTGAAGTAAACATGTCAGAAACAACGTTTTAGATCCCTACAGGTGGTAGTCTTAAACAGTCGGTCGGGAACTTAATACTGTAAGCAACAAAAGAAAGATAGCGTGCTCGACTCCTGTGTTATAACCAGGAAAATGTGAACACTCCAAAACAAACAGAAAACATAGGGAAAGGCTATAGTCCGCTCTGGCGAACTGTTAAGAGGGATCTGCATATTTTGGTGTACAACATTTAAAGGATAATTTTTCAAAAAACATGGTATTGGACTCTTAATTTCATTCCGAGCGCGTGAGTGTGGCCGTACAACTTCAGTCACATTCCCGTGAGGCCCCATTTTATTTTAGCTAGCCCGGCATTTTGGCTGTCTGAGAAAATGTGGCCAAGATTAGACAGTGATTGCGAAGATGAATAGAGAGACTTCGATTAAGCCTGCCTGCAAAAGCACTACCTAGCCCATCACAAGTTCAAGTGGATCGATTCATCCACTAACAGATCATCCTCCAGAATCTTTTGGAGGGAATTGTGACTTGGAAATGCTTTTTAAACTGTTACTGGAGAATGATGTGGTCTATGTAAGCTTATCGTGAAAATGGGAAAAAGTCCCAGCGTATTTCAAGCAGAGCTCCACGCTATTTAAGAATGCACCAGCAATATTCATCTGGCATAAAAGGTGGAATAATCCATATATTCACGGATAGTCAAGCAGCTATAAATGCCCTTAGCTCGCATACCATTGACTCCACATCAGTCATGTACTGCTTCAATACCCTTCAAACACTCGGATTAAGAAACAAGACCAAATTATGGTGGGTTCCGGGTCATGTCGGGGTAGAAGATAACGAAAAGGCCGACGAACTGGCCAGAAAAGATTCAGAAACCTTTCATAGGTCCCGAACCTCTCTGCTGCATTCCTAGATCAGCAGCAATAAAAAGCTGGAAACAAAGAAAATGTATCTATCTTTGGAAAAGCATCCCAGGTCTAAGACAGGCCAAACGAGTCATTCGGCCCTTCAATAAAAATGCCAGCAAATGCCTAAACCTAAGCAGGCATGATTTCAAAAACTTAGTAGGGTACCTTACTATTCACCATGGTATACGATATCATCTAAACAAAATGAGAATAGCAGACTCTCCTGAGTGCCGACTTTATCTTGAAGAGGACGAGTCAGCTGAACACATTTTATGTGAATGTCCAGTCCTTAATGGAATTAGAAAGAAGATCTTTTTCAGTGAACATATGAGCCCCTAAGATATAAAGAATTCTTCTACTGGTAAAATTGTTCGCTTTACACTGGAAGTAGTTTTAACTTTTTCTGGTCCATACGGTACAAAAGATCTCTTAGGTCGAAGTGCCCCCCTCCCCCCCTGTTAAATCGCCTTGGCGAGCCAAAAGTTTGAAAAAAAAATCGTGATTTGCCGCTCTATAATTAGGCAGTCCCGTATGTATTTTAGAAAAAGACAAGTTCTGTTTTGTGAGAAACTTGACACTCCTATTCAACTCAGCCCCCTGTATAAGACCGCATTACGATAAAATTGTACTTGGATTCAGGAGTTAACATTTCGAAACAAGACCGAAGACAATGTCTCTTGAACAACCAAATCCCTTTCCTTATGACTAAAAGCTATGTTGAACCGGAATGGACAACCAGAAGCGATGGATTGAACTTTCACGGCCCACGTATCATACAACATTCACCCTGGTGGCAAGTTGACTGCTTTGAAACGGTCTCGTAGTCAGAGCAAATAATGTATTCCTGGCTAAAGGTCCCAACCCTATCAATGCGTTGATCGGCTGCTGCGTGGTTTTCAACGGACAGCTTAATAGAATACACACATTCTTATGGAAGATTGCTCATATAACCGACGAATATATGAGCACCGACGGATAAAGTAGGTTAACTTTCTACTTTTCTTTCCGTTGAAGTCCTCACACATTCATACACTGAAGCTCACACATTCTCGCATAGAAGTTCACGCCCAACTGAGAGAGACACATCCGTTGGTCGGAACATTGGAAAAATGAGACAAATCTATCATTGCCGATTGGCAGGCAGATACACCAAAGCCTAATTGCAGGTCGACCGCTGACTGATTGAAATAGCTAAAATTGTCGTTTATGGAGTTAGGTGAGAAATATCAACAATAATTGTAGTTTACTGACGTTTCCTAAGATCTTCGGAAGTTGGGTCATTCAGTGGCACTAAGGTACCTCGGCTGTCGAAGTTGACGGCAGATTCTATGGGACTGTTCCTTCCATTAAATGCGTTAACGCTGAGGGGTGCGTCGATGCAACGGATCGACGGATTCTATAGTTTGGTACAAGTCAAATTCATAAGCCTCGTGTTTAGCAAAAAATGGACAGTGGTCGAGCCGGACGCTGAGGTGCCGTCAACTCCGCTTATCTGAAATACGCTTTACTAAAAATTGTGTTAACTGAAACACCAAATTGATCATGGAGCATTTTGTAACGCTCTTACCCCTCTTAACGAAAAACCCTGATGGTCGAAAGAAAAATTACTACAGAAATTAATAATTTCTACTTAAAAAGCTCCACATAAATGAAATAACATCGCTTTGTTGTTGTTCTTCTTCTTAACGTTGAACTTATGATACTTGATTTGAGTGATGATAATCCCACTTAACTGCATCCCCTCTAATCTGTATGTGCGGTTCGCCGACCAGTTTAAATATTGTCGCCATGCATCCTGGCTCGGATCACTTCCTCACTGAGGACAATCAAGCGTTGGTATCACCGTATTAATAAACGCAAATCAAGGGTGAATTATCTTTAATTAATGAGTTAAATGAGAAATCTTATTCCTTAACATTTTTTGAAGTTAACTGACGTTAATAATCATGCAATTAACTATTTCACCGAAGTCGGTGATTTAACGAGTAATTAAGTTGAAACATACCTATGTTCGATATGGATATCGAGGAAATGGGAGTTACCTATATATTGAAATAGATTCAGTATAGGATTTCCACACAATTTATTACTTAACGACAATTATTAGATGAATGAATGAACGTTTATCATCAATCAACATTTGGTTTGCGGTTCGAGTCAGATAAGTGCTACTTATCACCGTTTTAAGTTTTTTCTTAAAACAATTTTCGGTATTCCATCCAGTTTTTGGCAATCTTGTTTCTTGGAATAATGCGTTGAATTGCTATTAATCGACATCTTATAGCACTCATTGACGATTGTACCCGGTGAATTATAGGTGCCGGATGACATGTGCCAAGGATTTATAGTTAAATTTCCAGAAAACATGGTATGTGTTGTGGCAAGCGAACAGTTTTCTCTCATCAAGGGTTGAATTGGAAGAGTATCTGCAACTGCTTTCAATCAATTAAGGACTTCCAACCGCTGAGACAGCCAATGAGCCAAACCAATAATTAATTTAATGTTGAGTTTAAATAAGTAGTCCCGTTCATTAAATGCTCTTTTTGTACATGAGTTAAAGGAACTACATATTTAAGCTTTACTCATAAGTGGTACTGACCAATCAGTTTGTATGGTATTCTCTTAGTGTAACCCGACAAGCAGATTTCACCGATTGGTTGCATCTATTGCGGAGACTGAATAAATCAGATCTTTTTTGCTCATTTGAATTTAATCCTCATTTTGTGAATTGAGAGGAACTTAACATTTTTAAGAAACAGGGTCTTAAAGCAAGGTTCGGAGAACGAAACAAAATTAGTTCCTTTAAAATAAAATTTGTGTTCACGGACGAATTAAATTTTAAAAATTTATCCGGTCACGAATTTATCGCGAGGGGGATCATTTAAGAACCGATCACAAACTTAAAAAAAAAACTGTTTTTCACATTTAATTTAAACGAAAGATATTGAATTAAATATATGTATTCGTTTTGCATATTATAATAGAAACAACGAAATATATTCTTTTTACATTTTACTACACATGGCGGTTGCGCAATGAATAATTAATAAAGAAATATCTACATTGAATATCAGATCTATTCAGTACATTATACCTTATTTTCCTGTTCGCTCAGAAACGATATGTATATATATATACATAAACATATAAAAAAAATGGATTTAGGTTGTTCCAAGAGAAAACTAAATATTTTAGAGATCGCAAATCGTATCCGTTCGGGTATTATATTAATTTGGTTCGTGAGAAGATCGGCAAAAAGCCATTTTTAAACTCGTGAACGATATTTTATTTACTGTGGGCCTTGTTATGGTTGTGAAAAATCAATACGATATTTAACAATAATAAAGAATGATCAACAAAATTGATGAATCGGTATTATCGTGATCAATCACTTATTCTGAACATTTTTTTTAATATCGTTATCAAAAATATTTATAGCAATCGAATTCAATTCAGTCAATCACAAATTCGTCAATGAAAAAATAAATATTGTGGATTCTTTCGTTGTTTTTATTTGTAAAACAACATTTTCAAAACGAAATGTTGGCAGTAGATTTTTTCTGTGAAAATAATATGCCTGGAATAAATACAATCACTGCAAATTCACTTTCATAGAAGTCGCGAACAAAAAGTAATCGCAAAATGCAGAAGCTTAAACAAAAACAAATCAAAATGTTGATAAACATAAAGGAAAAACATCGCAAAATTTATTAACACCGAAAATTAAAATAAAATTAAATTTTAACTAAAGCAAATCGAACGAACCACAAAATAAATAATTTATTAACTTAAACGTTAAATGAAATGCAGCTTCACAGTTTTATTTTGCTTGTGCATTTGCAGTGTTCACAATAGATGTACCTATAGTTTGTCAATTGACAATCATGATACCAAAATGTCGATCGAATAATAAATTTTGTCGTCTATCAACAACCGATCTTTGACAACCATATTAAGATACCATCTGTCTTAAGTTGGCCAAACACAGTGTTAATGGTTTCCTCCGCTGATGTTGTCGCTTTGAATTTCCTTGGGGTTTCTATTCTATTTTTGGCTCCTCGCCTAATTCCAATAGGCGAGGAACTCCAGTGTTAAACCTTCCTATACTCGTTGAAAACGGAATAGCACAAATGTGCCTGGGACCGAAAAATCCATTTTGTTATATATTTTTTTGTACGAAAGTTAAAATAGAATCTAATTAGTATCTAGTGCGGGTTGTGTTAAAAGTAATAAATCAAACCTTTTGACAATATTTGCTTCAATTAGCGACCAACAGAAAAATTCTTTTTCTTACGAGTAACGAAAATTTTAACAAAAAAAAATCTGTAGTTTTTAAGTCAAACAAAAACAACAGTAAAAATCTTCAAGATAATCACAAAAAAAAGGGTCTATAAACTAATTCTCTATAGCAGTTGGAGCATACCATACCTAGATGTTCCAAACAGAAACGACCGATTGATGTCATATACCTACTGACCGAGCATAAACGCTCCACGCTGAATTGAAGTTAGGGACGAATCAACTACCTAACCGCAGGTTTATTGCGCTAGCATTCTCCTTTGCTGAAGAAAAAATAAAAATTTAATTAGCGGACAGACCAATGCGAATGCATTTTTTAATCCTGCCAAGATACAAAAGCGTACCTCAACTCTGCATACATTTAAACTTTAACTGATAAAAGCTAAGGACCTTGAGGATATTTGAAATTAGTGTCGCATTAACCGAGTTCGTCGACGTAATTATACCCGCGCACTCAAAGAACGTGGATAATTAATCGTATTCCTATCTCAATAGAAAAAGTGCAAATTCAGAAGGAAAACAAGTCTTTTCAAACGGTTTTGATCCCTGTGAGATATTTGTTTATAAATACTTAAGGCCGATTAACCAAATCGCCACTGAACGTTGAACGATTGCACATCGCGCTTTCATCTTACCTTTTTAAAATGTAAAATAGGGATCGTTATTCTGGCTTTATTGAGGTTATAGTGTTAAACCTCGTTTAACCTCGAACTCAACGGGATTTATTTTGAAAGGGAATGAAAATATACCCCATATACGATTTTTTATTCGCCGGAACTTCAGGATCCTCCACCACTGGGTTGATCTCCTTAATTGGGATGCCCCTATGTTGATGGCGTCACATGAATAATACCTGGCAACCTTGTTCTTAGATCTTTCCAAAGACCGTGGGCTGAAGATATCTAATTTTGGGCTGCATTCTATCAAATCCACTTATTTTGATAATGAGCCTTATTGCGAAGATCAATCGACAATTGATAATTGACTATTTGCAATGTGTGCTATTGTGAACGAACAATTCATTTGGTATTTTTGTCATTCGCATTTTTTAATTGACTGCGATTGACAAAATCCTTTAGAATCGTTCGTTCACAATAGCACACATTGAAAATAGTCAATTAACAACTGTCGATTGATCTTCGCAATTAGGCTCAATGTTTGTCGTTTGTCAATACGATCTTTTTTGACAATCATAATAAGGTCCTTAGTCTTAGATTTCCCCAGTTATACTGTGCTTTTGCCGCTTCATCACGTCTCATTGGCTTGAAATTCGTCTACATCATCACCAACTTCACTTTGTCTGAATGTCGGAGCCCTAAAAGCTGGAATAAAAGCAAAAATGCCCGTTTCCTTAGAAAAGTACAATTAAATTTTCTCCACAGATATGGATCTACAAGTAGGAGGCATCCTTTCATCAACGATGTTAAACACACAGCTATCTAGTAATGCACCATCGTCGCCTCTTATCCAACGTCGTGATTCCATTTTAAAACAATCAAATTCATCGAGCAGCGGAGCTGCAAAGTCTGATAAACGTGTCTCAATCAAACAAGGAAATAATATCCTGCCACATATAGAGTATGTGTCTGAGAAGCAAACATTGCCGGTTGAACGAAGGAATAATAATAAACCACCGACAGGTAAGGTCCATTTGGAAAATTAATCTATACAAATAATAAACTATTTACTTTACTTTTTTTTACTTCAGGTCGACCGGCATCTTTGGTCATCACACAGAATGAAAAAGTGTCTCAATTCAAATTGGTCCGTTCCTCATCAGTGGATTACGATGACATCGAAAGCCAAACTGTGACCAAAATACTCGTAGATCAGCCAGAAGATGAATCAGCGCCTTTAGTATTTACGGTTCACAAAAAATAGCGTTAACAAACAAATATTAGTCATGTACATTAGCACAATAATAAATTCGTATTAAGGAGTTCAAAGTTCATTACACAGGGTTGTTAAATTAGTATAGGTATTATATATAAAAAATAAAAAGTTATTTGTTTATAAATAAAAAGAGAAAACTTTAGTCTTTAAAATTGAGTTTCGATCTTATTTGGATAATTCCTGCATGGAGACCTGCCATTAAATTGAATGCAAAGGCTGCACCGACCCTGATTTCAAATTCCGCCCACCTTTGGAATCGTAACCACGGTTGCCATAAAGCTATTTATTTAAAAAAAACAGCAAATTCGACACTTTAAAAATATAAGGCCTTTTTATACCCTATTCTAAGGGTATATTAATTTTGACGCATAGTTTGTAACATACCTTAATATTGCCCGTAGACCCCTAAAAGTTACTATAATTATGATCAGCATCGATAGTAATGTCGATCTAGCCATGTCCGTTGGCAAAAATTAGGCCTTTAAACTGGGCCTAGAGAGCTGAAATTTTAATTATATACTCTCTAGGGTCCCGAAATGATCAAGTTTACGAATTTTTGAAATCCGCCCACAGACACGCCCACAAACTCAAAAAAAAACAAAATTTTGGAAAAAATCGAATTTTGAGCTAGAAAGCTGAAATTTTGTATATATGATCTATGACTCCTAAAACTGCTCGGGATAAAAAAATTTCAAAATCCGCCCACTGACCCACAAATAAATAAATCAATGTTTTTGAAAATCCAAAGTTTGAGCTAGGGAGCTGAAATTTATAATATATACTCTCTATGGGCCCCTTATGCTCGTGTGTAAATATTTTCAAAATCCGCCCACTGACACGCCCACAATTAATTTTTTTTTTTTGAAAATTCAAAGTTTGAGCTAGGGAGCTGAAATTTATAATATATTCTCTCTAGGGGCCCTTTATTCTCATGTGTTAATTTTTTTTAAATCCGTCTACTGACACGCCCACAATTAAATAAAACAATTTTATTGAAACACCCAAGTTTGATCTAGGGAGCGTTTTTTTTTTAATAAAATCCTTTAAATGTTATATAACAAAATATGTAGAGCGTTCTTAACAATTCAACCATACTTAGACTTTTTTCATGCCCACTTATGAGGGATAGGAATAAGAATAGGGTATCCAACAGTTCGCCCGAGCGGACTGTAGCCCGTCCCTATGTTTAAACTGATTTTTTGCTTCACAAAACAAAAGACGCGTCAAAATGTCTATCGAGAAACTTTAAAGTGACAAATGTCATATGTTTTGGTAGGTGTAAATCTTGCTTTGTAATCAAGTTTTACAAAAAGTGATCTAGATAAAAAAAAAACATCAATTTCTTGCTCCCAATCATACACGAAATAACATCTGAGAATCTGAAATCAACAAAAATCGATTTTTTGCCCAATCGAAAAGGGCATTAAATACACAAATAGCTATTGGCAAACATTTGCAGGAGCTTCAATAATGCAACAGCTGCTCGAAATGACAGTGTAAGAATTTATAATACAAGTGCTGCCCATAATCAATCCGTTTTAAGCGATCGCTCAATACAGATCAACCAATAGTTGATAATCAAAAACGACTATCGAACATATGGACGGGTTACAGTCCGCTTGGGCGAACTGTTGGATACCCTATTATTATTCCTATCCCTCTTTAGTGGGCGTGACAAAAGTCTAAGTATGGTTGAATTGTTAAGAACGCTCTACATATTTTGTTATATAACATTTAAAGGATTTTATCAAAAAAAAAAAAACGCTCCTCAAACTTGGGTGTTTCAATAAAATTGTTTTATTTAATTGTGGGCGTGTCAGTAGGCGGATTTAAAAAAAATTAACACATGAGCATAGAGGGCCCCTAGAGAGTATATATTATAAATTTCAGCTCCCTAGCTCAAACTTTGAATTTTCAAAAAAGTTTTTTTTAAATTGTGGGCGTGTCAGTAGGCAGATTTTGAAAATATTTACACATGAGCTTAAAGGGCCCCTAGAGAGTATATATTATAAATTTCAGATCCCTAGCTCAAATTTTGGTTTTTCAATTGTTTTATTTTTTTGTGGGCGTGTCAGTGGACGGATTTTGAAAATTTTATATCCCGAGCAGTTTTTGGAGTCATAGATCATATATAAAAAATTGCAGCTTTCTAGCTCAAAATTCGATTTTTTCCAAAATTTTGTTTTTTTTGTTTTGTTTGTGGGCGTGTCTGTGGGCGGATTTCAAAAATTCGTAAAGTTGATTATTTCGGGACCCTAGAGAGTATATGGTTAAAATTTCAACTCTCTAGGCCCAGTTTAAAGGCCTAATTTTTGCCGACGGACGGACGGACATGGCTAGATCGACATTACTTTCGATGCTGATCATAAATATAGTAACTTTTAGGGGTCTACGGGCAATATTAAGGTATGTTACAAACTATGCGTCAAATTTAATATACGAGTACCTACTCTTAGAATAGGGTATAAAAAAGCGACAATGAGCTCTTACCTCCACCCTAGATCAATGCGCAAATATAACCTTTATCTGGCAGTGCCATCAGTTGTAACTTATTCAGAAAAGCTTCGCTTCTGTCAAATATACTCCATTCAACACAACACCCTGCCTCTTCCATTCATTAGACCTTCTTTAGTAGGAGATTTTACTATACTGCCGGTTGGTTGTACGGAATCGCGTCACTTCGTTGTCGTACGTGTAGCGGAAAATTAAGTCATAGAGCAACTTGCGCGGTGTCGTTTTGTGAGAGATTCGTTCTGGGAATAGTTTGTGTAACGTAAACAATACGCGAACGGTTTCATAAACCAACCTTCTCCACGTGCTATGCTAGGTATGTATGTATAGTCTGTCCAGCATCAAGAGACACAAAGCTCCTTAAGAAAACCAGTTTTTAAAATGGAAAGGTGTGTCTCATGATTTTGGACTGACTGTAGCTTCCAAGTTGTTGACATTTGGTATTCGCTTATCATTTATTGTTTTTTTCCCACTCATTTGGGGGTGTGTTGTATTGGAAGTTTAATACAATATTTTAACGCCAGCGCATTCGTAAGACAAAGCTGTATAAGAAAATAAAAGCTCCTACAAAACAGCTGGCAGTTTAGAGGTCACCTTCAAATACATTTTCTTATTCAATTTTCGATCGGGCGGTGAATTGAACGAACGATAAAAAGAAATCTTTAACTTATTACCGAATTAAATAAATTTACATTAATCCGTGCGATAATTTGTGAAATTAATAATTTATTGAATAAGTGCGCAACAAGGGTGAGCATAAACAAATTTTGCGCTTTGTATTCGCCAAACAAAAGTGAACAAATTAATTTATTTGAATGAAAAATCAAACCAAACTGATAATACATATTATACCAAGTGTCAAGTTATTATTCCAACTTATGAAGGTCATTTAAAAGTAAATTAATTTTTTAACGAATCTAAAAGAGAGATACATAAAGATTAGTTTTGTTTTCGCAATTAACTCAACATTTCATCACACATTGTACAGTTGTAGATATAAATGCACATGTTATGTAGTTGCAGATACACAAAAAAAACAAATGAAAATGAAGTCCTCATGGGTTGGGAAGAGCTCAATGTGAATCAGATTTATTTTGAAAAAGTCGTTACATTATTGAAAATGCAGTTACAAACCAAAGTGCAGCGTACATACCGATGCATTTTTGAATTCAAAAATAACAGAGGAAGCTTTTGCTTTCACCTTCATTGCGATGCAATCAACAGGTGCAAGGACATGTGCATTTCAAGTGCAGCACGAAAATTATGTCAGTTGAAGTGGGTTACATTGAAAAGTCTGTGTTTCAGATACAAAGTTGTCTAAAGTCTTTTTTTCTTTATTTTGTAAGGTGACTCCGTGTCAACAAACTTTCGATTTCGAATTGACTTTTTCCTATACGCATCAAAGGAAAACATGCGATTGTTAATGAAACAAGTTGAAGTAGGTCGATTTCAATGCCTCTGTACAAGTGACCCAAATTATATTTAATGAATATTTCGATATACTAAAACGAACTGGACTTGGATTGTAGATATGGGGCTATTTCGGGGACAAAGTTCCAAGGACTTTAACTGTGTTTAATGAACGAAAACTAGTACAAGTGAGTGGAAACTGTCAGATCGCATCAGAACAGTAAAGAACAGCTTCGAGTCATCTGTTTTCCTCTCAGGTGTGCAATTTCAAATAGATGATCCTCAGAGTTTTCTGGTGAAATACGGGTTTTGAGTGAGCATTGTATCATCAATGTTTGGCTGATGTCGATTTGATCACAATTTGAACTTGGTCCATGTTATTCTTTTGATTTATTTTATAAATATTCGAACATTAGTAACATTACTAAGAACTAAGAAATACAACAACTCATGCCAAACAAATAAATCAGTGGACATCAGTACAATTTGAATTTTTAAATTTGACACATTTCTCTCACTACTTCAAAGATAGATGCAGAAAATCTTGTGCTAAACTGATCTACACAGCTTCATGGAACACAAAGTCACAGACCGTAGAGCACTTTGGGGTAAAGTTTTACTCATGGAACTCCAAATCCTGTACTTTCCTGTGCAGTACAGGTTCATTAAGCGCGTAGATTTGTATAGAATCCATTGTACTACCAGGAAGAAATCCTCATTTGGGTGCAGAGTTATTCCTTTCTCTTCTTTAATGAATGACGTATGTTGTTGTTCCCCATGGGATTGATCCTGCAGCGCACGGGTCACAAGCCAACATACTTACCTTTACACCATCTACTAGGATAGTATATATTCTGCACATAATGATAAATACATATGTACGATTAGGTACTTTGTATCTCGGCAATATGTATGTGCCGACCTATATAGACAAATTCCACTACTCACCTTTATAAAAGTTATTCATTATTGCCTATGTAGTTAAATGCCCAAAATAAACGCTTTTGTACCTATCTAAGATTTAATTCTATTACTCATATAATGTTTACAATTTTAATGAAGCTATTAAAATTGACTTTAACCATCACGTAATTTCTAAAAGCTTGTTGAACCGAATACATACAGATATGTATTTTGATAAATTTTAAGTACATACACTGGTGATCAGAAGGATGAGGCCATACATTTTGCAGTCGATTTTCATTCTTTATACCTGCTTTAAATTTTATACCCAGAAACTTTTACTACCTGTGAATAGGTACATATTTTCCCAACAGTAAGTCATAAAATTAAAGTGTAAATAAGAAACGACCGCTGAAATTTCCAAGATCAAACATGAATTACTTGAAAAGCGCATAAAAAGATGCGCCACTAGGATGAGGCCACATGCAAAATCAAGGAAAAAATTAATAAACTGTTTAAATTTTATGGTTTTAAAAGCCTTATTTATTATGTTTTTCTACATTAAGAATTATGCATTTTTTTTTTAATAATTAAGAGAAATTTGGGCCCAGGGATCACAAACAGCTTCGATTAAAGTGTCATTGTCTTCAAATTGTCTGCCGCCTTCATACACTTTACGAGATAGCCATGCCCAAACATTTTCGATTATGTTTAAGTCCGGTGAATTGGCAAAAGTTCCACGTCTTCTGATTGAATCCAACTTCTAACAACCATGGATAGGACCATTGTCTTGTTGGAATATCCAAGACAGGGGTCCGAAAATGTTTTTTTTGGAAATGACCGTTCCAGCAAACATTTGTAGTTGTTTCCGTTCATTGTTGTGGACAAAAACTCCAACTCGATTGTGCCATAGTGGGTTATAACTCCCCACACCATTACACCTGATGTACGGCTGTGATGTCTTGCCAAAATAAGCTCCTCCTTTCTAAGATCATGGAAATAAATGTTGTAACAACGGGGTAGTCAAGGTTAAACTTTTTTCCATCCGAAGAGACAACGCGCTTCCAATCACTACTCAAAGCGACATGTTCTCTTACAAAATTCATTCGATGCCCCTTGTGTACAATGTGGCAAATATGCCCATGTCAGTCCAAAGGACCTCAGACCTATTAGTCTATCTTCATTTCTCCTCAAAACGCTGGAGCGATTGATTGATATCCACCTCCGTATGCACATAAACCCGCAATTTCTGTCTACAGCTCAGCATGCGTACTGTAAGGGAAAGTCGGTGGAAACCGCTCTTCATTCCTTAGTACGCACAATCGAATACTCTCTCCATCACAAGGAGTATACCATGGTTGCTTTCCTTGACATAGAAGGCGCCTTTAACAACGTTAACACATCTGCAATCGCAAACGCACTGGCAGAACTGAATGTGGATAGCTCGCTTGGTGAATTGATCAATCTACTGCTAAATAGTCGGATTATCAATTCAAAACTGGGCGTAACATCTGCTAGGAGGTCTGTCAGTCGAGGGACGCCCTTCTCTGGAACTTGGTGGTGAACAAACTACTGATAAACCTGGAAGGGGAGGGCTGCAGAGTGATTGCCTATGCGGATAATGTTGCTATTGCCGTCTCTGGAAATACCTCAACACCATAAAGGAACTCCTGCAAAACGCTCTTAACAAGCTAACGAGATGGGCTAATCGGTGCGGACTGTGCGTTAACCCCCACAAAACCGAGCTTGTCCTCTTTTCCAGGAAATATAAAATCCCATATATTGACCCTCCCTCTATTAGCGGTACAAGCTTAACTTTCTCTGACGAAGCAAAATTTTTGGGTCTAATCTTCGATAGCAAGTTAAGCTGGAAATCCAATATACAAGAAAGAGTCAAGAAAGCTACAGTAGCACTTTTCTCTTGTAAAAAAGCCATTGGCAACAAGTGGGGTTTACAACCCCGCATTACGCACTGGCTATATACATCGGTGGTAAGACCAATTCTTACTTACCGGGTGGTTTTCTGGTGGACTGCTCTAGAAAAAGCTATAAACCGCGACAAGCTGGGCAAAGTCCAGCGTTCAGCGTGTCTGTGCATTAGCGGAGCACTCCGTACTACCCCCTCCGCTGCTCTGGACATTCTGCCACACCTGATACCCCTTGATATATTTAGCATGCAAACAGCGGCATGTTCCGCTGTCCGCCTAAAAGCTACCTCGCAGTGGACCAATAACAATATTGGCCACTCCATTATTCTAGACTCCTTTAAGTCTCTACCCAGAAACATAGACTACACCATACCCCGTTTGCAGTTCGGAAAAAACTTCCAAATCACCATTCCTTCCAGATCATTCTGGGATGATGATGCATTTGCGAATAATAAATCGATCCACTTTTACACCGATGGATCAAAAACTAGTGATGGGGTAGGTGGTGGAGTCTTCTCAGAAAAGCTAAATCTTAGCCTCTCTTTCCGTCTTCCTGATTGCTGTAGCGTGTTCCAGGCGGAAATTTTGGCGATAAAAGAAGCCCTGACGTGGCTGAAGAGGAATGTGATATCCTCAAAGGATATCCGTATCTTCTCAGATAGTCAGGCCGCGATTAAGTCCCTGGACTCAGTCTCTTCAATTTCCATCATAGCCCAAGACTGCCAATCATCTCTTTCGGAGATGACAGAGCAGTTCAATATTCACCTCTGTTGGGTGCCGGGGCATAGGGACATTCCAGGTAACTGCAGGGCAGATGATCTCGCCAAAAAAGGAACCACATTACCTCCTTTACCTGATAAAGGTTCCCTAGGTATACCAATCGCTACTTGCAAACTCTTGTTTAAGCTATCCGCAATCGATAGAACAAACCTTAGGTGGACGAGTAGCAATGCATGTCTAGCGACTAAGCGGATCTGGCCAAAGCTGGATCTGCGACGCTCTAAGTGTCTAATCTCATTAAACCGACTGCATATTAGCTCCACTATAGGTGTTATCACAGGTCACTGCTTAATAGGCAGGCACGCATCCAGACTCGGTGTGTGCTCAAGTGACTTCTGCAGAAGCTGCATGGACGAGGAGGAGGAGGAGACTGTACTTCACCTTCTCTGCACGTGTCCTGCGCTCTCCCATAGAAGAAATCTCCATCTAGGGGACTTCTTGTTCAATGACACAAGCGACTTAGCCAGCACTGGCGCTAGAAGTCTTTCGCGTTTCATAAGAAGCTCCTACTGGTTGAACGATCAGTGAGGGTAATCCCCATATCTGTGTGGTACCACAATGGACCTATCATTGGTATAAGTGTGTTGGCTTTGGCTGACAGCCACGTCTACCTAACCTAACCTAACCCTTGTGTACTTGCCAACAGGTTTTCTTTTTAAGTTTTCTTCTCTGTATAGTACCACTTTTTCGTATTATCCTTCGGACCGTTGCTATGCTGGCTGATACTCCGCTGTTGGCCCTTATTTAAGTCACTGGTAGAGTAGAATTCAAGGCAAGTCGTAGAATATCCCGCTTTTCTCGCAATGTTTTTGCTTCTGTCGTGCGTCCTTTTTGATTTGTTCCATAGTGTTGTGGATTCGCAAGATAACTGTTTACAACAGTCTTAATTCAGCCTCCTTGCAATTTCTCGGGCTGGGAGCCCTAACTCCTTGAAAGCATCTATTTTTCCTCTTTCTGTCGCTGTCAAAGTCTTTCCGGAACCCGGTTTTTTTTAACTAAATAAAAGCAGTTCTTTTCAACGCTTTTTTAAATGTTCTTAGCAAAACTTTGAAAAAAATCGCTGATGTGAACTCCTGCAACGAAATATTCGCAATGGCCTCATCCTAGTGCGCATAGGTACGCTTTTCAAGTAGTTCATTGTTTGACCTTGGGAAATTCCAATGATCGTTTCTTATTTATCCTTTAATTTTATGACTTACTGTTGGGAAAATATGTACCTATTCACAGGTAGTAAAAGTTTCCGGGTGTAAAATTTCCAACAGGTATGAAGACTGAAAATCGATTGCAAAATGTGTGGCCTCTTCCTTGTGATCGCCAGTGTTCCTTTGTACATCAAAGATTAATGTAGAAAGATAATTTAGCCGAAAAGATTTTCGGGGCTAAAAGTTAAAAGAGCGGCTAAGTGCGAGTCGGACTCGCCCATGAAGGGTTCCGTATCAGCAGGTAACATCATATAAAAGTTCTTGTAGTTCGTTGTAACTTTGACCTATGTTTTAATAATAGATAAGTGGCGGCTTACGGTCTATGACGTATTAAAAAAAAACTACTTACTAGATCTCGTTCAAACCAATTTTCGGTGGAAGTTTGCATGGTAATGTACATCATATATTTTTTTTAGTTTTATCATTCCCTTATTTTAGAAGTTACATGGGGGGGGGGGGCACATTTTACCACTTTGGAAGTGTATCTCGCGCAAACTATTCAGCTTAGAAAAAAATGATATTAGAAACCTCAATATCATTTTTGAAGACCTATCCATAGATACCCCACACGTATGGGTTTGAGTTTCAGTTCTAAGTATGGGGAACCCCCAAAATTTATTGTTTTTTTTCTATTTTTGTGTAAAAATCTTAATGCGGTTCACAGAATACATCTACTTACCAAGTTTCAACAGTATAATTCTTATAGTTTCGGAAAAAAGTGGCTGTGACATACGGACGGACATACAGACACACAGACATGAACATGACGAATCCATAATGGTTCCGTCTTTTGGCATTTGGCTACGGAACCCTACAAATTGCATAAGCTTGTTAATGTATGTTGTTACTAAAATCAGACGAAATATCTTCCCTTTTTCCACGTATTTTGATTTTTTGTTTAAAATTTCGATAGCACCCGCGTTTAGTATGGTTAGATAAATAAATATTAAAACAAGTTATTTAATTTTGTAAACTTAATTGCGTATTTAAGAAGTAGTTTCACCACGTAGTCAGTATATGTGTCAGAATGCAAAATTTACAAAGTGTAATATGAGGAACACTTTTTTTATTTCTTCTGGATTAGTTGGACTGAAGCTATTGATACTTTCTCCGGCTTTCAGCAATTCATATAAGTTGGTATGGAATGATAATTGTTCAATCAATTCATTCGAAAATGTGTATATTATGAAGGAACACATCGGCTGGTGTCTTTTAACTGATCCGAAATATCAGCAACAAGTTCATTGACAAATTCTTTTTTGTAAGTCAAAACATAGTCATTATAACAGACTCCTGAAGTTCGCCAACAAAAATGGCATTCATAGCATTAATGTCGAAGTGATTGTCCAGGGCAGTATTGTCAACGATTGATTGTTTGTTTTAGGGTGTGACGGTTCTTTTCGACCACTCCCATTTATTTTTTTATTATCTACCAGGTGAAAACTTAACAGATTATTTTCAAATTTAATTACTTAGTGTAAATGTATAATATCTACTAGTTCGTTTATATATTTATAAACTACTATTTTTTGTCAGAACACAATGTAAAAGCATCAGCGAAAATAAACGTTAATACTTCTCAGTTTCACAAAGTTATTCATTCATGACATTTGCACTATTGGCTAAACAATTGTGCAACTGGACATTGTTATTGTGTTATGAAATTGTTCGGCTTTTTAAGGATTTTATGAAAAAAGCAAAAGAAATGTTACAATCCGGTTGGACGAACTGTTGGATACCCTATTCCTATCCCCCAAAACGTGGCAAAAATTTAGCACGAGCGATTTCTTAAGAAAAATATTTTGTACACATTTTGGTATTTTATTTTGTTTAGGGACTTTGTCGGAAAAACAATGTTTATGTTAAAAAAAAACTCCCCTTAAAAGTGGACACGGCCAAAAACTTTGAATAGAGGAATTGTTAAAAATAATTTATCTATATGCTTTGTGAATATTAGGACTTCTAATTCCAATGATTTCTTGTATAAAACGTTTTGGGCGGATCTTAAAAACTCTAACATTTAATTGTGTTCGGCTCCTCGTGATTATATGGTTCAAATTTTAGTTTTCCAGCTCAAATTTTAGGGCCTAAAAATTACAGACGGCTGTACCGAAGGACATGGCTGGATCAACATTACTATCGATGATGTACTGTATGTGTACAAACATAAAAACTGTCAAATCTCCAAAATCGAGAGAGAATACTCTCATTTCAAAGAAAAGTACGCGAAAGCTTTTGCGTAAAAAACCATGAAAAACGTCAAAGTTTGGCTTGGAAAGAAGCAACCGCTGTTTTTTTTCTGACAAACTCATAGGATTTCATCACTGAGTTTTTTTTACCAGCTGAAATTCTGTGTGAAGAAACCATTTTCTCAATACGCGAATGGACCGACCTATAATAATTTGTAGGGGTGAGCAATATTAAGGTATGTTGGAAACTATGAGTCAAAATTATAATACCATTAGAATAGTGTTACTTCAGCATCGACATACTATCAAAAGTATCGATAGTAAAAAACTATCAGATGTATTGATTTTGATTGAAAGTACAAAACAATCGATTGTTTTTATTTTTGGAGTTGGAGCTTTAATCTATGTTACCACTACATAAGCAAGCATTCTAAATAAAATCGAAAACTCGACTTAGTGTCTGAACTCAGAAGGCTGTTTATTTATTTCTTTCTTACTTTTCACTGTCATTGTCATCTGGCACAGACATGAAAACTGAGTCTTATAGGCATTCGCAACAAATCAAAATCCGAAACAAAAAGATCTCGAAATCTCACCGCACCGCACACTTACTAGATTTCGTTTGACGGTTTATTTACTTTGACACTTGCTCTGAAATTTGTTTTGTGGACTAAAGATAATAATTTGCATAGTAAAACATTTTTTTTTATCTTAGGGCCTAAAACCTAGCTTCTCCAACCATTTGCTTGTGCAAAGTGGAAGGGACCCTAATTTTAGGCCGAGTGCTAACGTCAAATTCGAGGAGCTTCTCATGACAATTAATACTCTTGGATATTTGTCAGACGTTCGAAAGAGGTGGGGTAGTGGTAACAACTTTTAGATGTTTGCTTGGCCCCGGCGGGATTTGAACCTGAGACCTTTAGATTAGTAGTCCGTCTGACAAACATATAAGAGTATCAATTGTCATGAGAAGTTTTTCAAATTTGCCGTTCGGATTCGGCGTAAAATTGTAGGTCCCTTCCACTTCCCAAAGAAACTGGTTGGAGAAGCTAGGTTTTAGGCCCTCTATGGGCCGTTAATGCCTAATATTTTTTTTTATGGGCCGTTAATGCCTAATATTTATTTATTTTATTTTTATAGGGGCGAAAACCTATCTTCTCCAAACATTAGTGTGTGCAAAGTCTTATTTTTGCCACTATTGGAAGGGACCCCCAGTTAAACGCCGACTACGAAAATAATCGAGCACATTATCAAAAGCATACACAATTCCAATTGTTACATTCAGTGGTTAACAGTTAACAAAACGATTTTCGTCTCCTTTGTTTGTATCAATTAAAATAATTTGTGTAGTGTCACGAAAGGTAAACATCGCCTCCATTATTGAAAGACTGCCACTAATAAACTGGCATGATGCAACCAATCCAACAATAAAGTGAAAGAGAACAGCCAAGGGGATAGCTAGGGGTGTTTTTTCTTTTGACACAATTTATGATTGGAAGTAGATTATTAAAAACAATACGACGTTGTTATGTTATTATAATATATTTCAAAGTAAAATTTAACAGCTCGAATGCATATAGTGCGATAAAAATATAGCTTCAAAATCACAACATAATTATAGGTATGTACCTACAGAGGTAATAGATAAAGCAAACACTTCGTCACAGCCTAATGTGTTTAAGTTGTGAATTATATGTACGAGTACATCCGATACACATTTTTGTAACACGTTACAGATTTGACGGTCTGATGCACAAAAAAAAAAACAGCGGGTTGCTGCGTTACTATACTATGTAGAAGTTCTTTAAAAATGCGGTTAGCCTGAGCTAAGATGTCATAGAGTAGACTCTCCCTACATGTCTATATTTAAGTTCTTAAAAAAAAACACACATACACACTCTTTAACTCTCTCTCTCGCGCGGGCGCTTTTAATTGGAAACTCTTCTCAGCACTGCATAGTTTTAATCGATTGCTTTCATTAATTACCGAAATGTCAATTACCACAGCGAAATGGTTTTCGTCGTGCCAAAACCGACAGACAGACATAGAAATAGATATCCCTCAGTTGCGGCGAATTTCAGCAGTGCTTCGTTCAAATTCAAAGACAGTCTTCCTCCTTCAGTAGCCATGATCGTACGGCTGAATCTGTTTTATCAGCAGTTCAAGTCCAAAACCCAAATAGCATGGCTATTCGTGGTGCAATTTTTTAAAGAATTATTCGTTTTAATAAAAAGTGTCTTAATGGGAAATAAATTGAGCTTAGTGGTATGTCAATAATTTATTATTAAGCAATAAGATTTGTGTTACATTTTTGAATATTGCACAGTATAGTGGCTGCTCTAATCGGTTATTTTCTTCGGTTTCTAATTGATCTTGCTGAACTATCGCATTTAATCGATTTATAAATTGCTGATTGTCGCACCAGCCAGCGCAATGCTATCAGTGTTATTGCAATGACTTTCTGAAAGTGGTCATTGTTTGCCTTTCGAGACTACTCTGTTCAATTGTTGTTATGCTTTTCGAGATCTCAGCAGCGACAAGCGGGCGCCTAATTGCGGTAGATCAGTCAATTCGGGGGGTAAGAGAGTGATCGAACGGAACAAGCCAAATGTGAGGTTGTTGACGATGTGATGCCGTTTTTGTCTGCGGTGATTGTGTCACTCACAATGGGTGACATTGGCTCGTGGAACATCATTTATTCAAGTGATGTACATAATTGAAGTTAATTTGGGAATTTCGCACAAATGTTAATGAACGTTTATTATTAATCACATTCAATTAAATAGACGCAAATCTACAGTCTATTAATGCCAAGATTAGTCGTGGAAATCAATAACTTTTGGGACATCTGGTCGACATAGCCGGATCATGCATAATTGTTGTCAAGAAGGGTGAAGCGAGTTTGGATCAGTTTCTTGTTTTTGAAGTTAAGCAGTAAGCAATAATTGGAATTGGTACTTTGAACAAATTTAACTCTAAAGTTCTCATAAGTCTGATGTAGGCTGTTTTCTCTGTTAATCACTTTCTGTTTTCGCAAATTTTGGTTGAAACTACTTGTCTCGCATCTAGATATTACCCGGCCTTTTTGCAGCTCGATTACGTAAAGGTACTTGTTGTTGTTCTCCCTAAGTGAAGCTTTGTCAATTTTCAATGTTGTTTTTAACGTTAAGGGGTTAAGTTACGGCAGACCTAGGTACAATAGATGTTTTGGTTGAATACATATGAGCGATAAGGTCAATTATTGATCACTGCTGCCATTTGTAATTTTCGAAACGAAGCATAATTCGTAATTTTTGTGTATAAGCTAGATTTTAACAAAATGTTCTCGGTTTAATAAGAAGCGTTTTCGAATTGCATTATAAAGAATTACCTATTAATTATTATATGAGTAATAAATAAATAGCGAAGCAAACTTCGATGACGACATCAACCATCGCGTAAGGACAGGGTGGATGAAGTGGCAGGAAAACGCAAATCCACTATTTACAAGGAAAATTATTTAACCAAAAAAATTGGCAAATCAAAGTTGTTGGCTTTTAACATTTCTCTCATACAAAGTTTTTTGGCACATCCCCACTTTTTTTAGGGGCGTTTTAGACAGAATTTTGTTATTGCGATTAATTCCTTTAAAAAAAAACGAAAAAAGTAAGAGCAGTATTTATATATGTGGGCATTGCCCTTCTCAACAACTCGCTCATACGAAGTTTTTTACCACACAGTCGTTTGGGGTAATTTTGTTAGAAAAACATTTTTTTACAAAACGGATAAATTAAATACTCTCGACAAACTCAAATAGTACATCAAACGGCACTCTATCAGTTGCCGTGCTACCGTCGAGTTTGAACGATTGAATGACAAGTATCTTTTCGTCGTGGGCCATTTTGTTAAAATGCTAACATAAATAATATCCTTCTCAATCTTTGCATGAAAGCATCTCTTCCGAATTTCTCCAAACTTGTACCGGATTTTGGCAAAGAGATGCGCTATCATGTAACTTCTTCAATCTTGTTCTGGAGAAAATAGTGCGAAGGGCAGGTGACAACACGGAAGGCACTATCTTCAATAGATCCGTCCTGCTTCTGGGGTATGCGAACGATACCGACATCATCGGCTTCACGTTAAGTGTAGTAAATGCTGAAGCTGATAATGACACAACGATGTCTATAATGGTTGTGGAATTTAGCCCACTTACCTATTACCTTCTCGGTTTACATCAAACTGTCCCTGTCTTCTGCCTGAAGCTAAATGCCTGTCTACCTACAAAATTCTACAAATGTATCCCACTTTACTAGATCCCTCTAACAGATATGTACTTCATAATCGGTTTGGCATCGTTTTTATAGTCTTGCTAGGACTCGTAGATAAGTTTTGAAAGAAGTCTACAGAAATTCTTATTTCAATCTTTTCTATGATGTTAAAAAAAACATAATTTTCAACAACCTGAGTTAAAACTTGTTTTTCAGAACAAAGCTGAGTTGTGTGGTATTCAGTCGAGATGCGTAGGACAGAGGCTCAAGAGTATCAAAGTCAATAGCTTTGGCTCTTGCTTTACCACTATGTTGTTCAATTGAATGCTTTAATAGATTAGCGTGTTTTTGCGTTGCAGCTTTAATAAATAATAGCAGCGGCAATGATAGAAAAATAATAGCGCGGCACTCAGCTTGTATGTGTCATTGATATCAGAGCTTAAGAGCTCATGACATGCTCTGCACCTAAATTTTATCAGCATGATTTTAAAGAAAATAAATAATTCCGTTAAATGGCAGCTGTTGATGGCATTTGATGTGACACCAATGTTGCTAGTAGGAAATGAGTAGAGTTGTGTCGTTCCGGACATGTATAGTTCAAGGAGCTATGTCCTCTATCGGAGACATTTTCTTTCGTTCCACTTCACACTTACAGAGCACCATGCAAATATATAAGAATACAAAAAAGTCTCAGTTTGCAAAGAAAAACAAAAAATGTACACAATGCCATTGCGAAACCCGCGCGCTTGTATGTGTTTATACTCACTAGTTATTTTTATAAAAAAAATATATTTTTAGTACCAACTTGCAAAACCGGTGTACTTTATTCTAATTGTTGCCGTTGTTTTTAAAGATTTTTTTTCCAATTTAAGTCCTTTTTTCTAAAATTGACCCTACCTCCTAAACCGGACGAGATAGACCCCATAACCTCCCATAGTAAAAAATTCTTGTTTTTGACCCTTCTACAAAAAACCGTTATCAATTTTTGGCGCCCTAGTAATCGTACTCTCCCCGTTTTTTGTAGATGGGGTATATAGAGCCAATAGTGCAGTCATCGGGCAGGCCTAAAATTCCTGGATAATCGCACAAATGCAACAACTAATGATTGGCCTCAATGATGAAGTGATCCCAAACCAGGAAGCTTGCCGATGTTAATTGCTGTCAAATCGTTGAACCCCGAGTATCGATGCAGTTAAGTGGGATGGTTATGATCCCCTTAATATCACAACCTCCAGTTGCATTCCACCCCTTGAACATTTCAACCGCAATACCCGCCATGCAATGAATGCTCATTAGTTCACCCTCAAGCCTGTATTCGGATCACATTCGGACGTACAGTGAAGTCCAAAGAATCTTTCCTCAGCCGTACAACACGAATGTGGAATACTCTTCCACGCTCTATTTTTCCTTCACATTATCATCTACAAACATTTAAAACCAACGTGCTCTCCTTTTCTTCTAATCCTAATTTCTTTAACGCCCGCGCTGTGTAGCCAATACATAAGGGAACTAAAAAATCCCTTAAGTGCGTTTACCTCGCCGTAAAGGAAGAAGAATATAGAGACAGCTATAGCCGAAGCGATATCGTATGGCGATTGTTATCTCATTCACATAACCACCAACACGTGATCCATCACACAATTATTGAAGAAAGTATATCACCCCTATTGCGAGTGTCAATCGACAATTGATAATTGATTGTTTTCAATGTGTGCTATTGTGAACAAATCATTTTCATTGATATTCTTGTCGATCGCATTTTTTTAGTTGACTGCGATTGACAAAATCCTTTAGAATCGTTCGTTCACAATAGCACACATTGAAAATAGTCAATTATCAATTGTCGATTGACACTCGCAATAGGGGTGTATATTAGTTTCGATACGAGTAGGTATCGATACATTTGATTTGATACTCGATGGGTATCGATGCCGATCGATGTAAGAAGTACGTGTTAAGTGAGTATGTCGGATTATCAACTCAAAACTGGGCGTTTCATCCGCCAGGAGGTCTGTCAGTAGAGGCACGCCGCAAGGCGGGGTCCTTTCCCCCCTTCTCTGGAATTTGGTGGTGAATGAGCTACTGATATACCTGGAAGGGGTGGGCTGCAGGGTGATTGCATATGCGGATGACATTGCTATAGCCGTCTCCGGGAAGTACCTTAATACTATAAAAGAACTCGTGCAAAACGCTCTTAACAAGCTAAAAAAATGGGCTAATCGCTGTGGCTTGGGTATCAACCCCCACAAAACAGAATTAATCCTCTTCTCCAGGAAACACAAGATTCCACACATCGACCCACCCTCTATTGGTGGTATAAGATTAGTATTCTCTGACGAAGCTAAGTTCTTGGGTCTTATCTTCGATAGGAAGTTAAGCTGGAAACCCAACATACAAGAAAGGGTAAAAAAAGCCACAGTGGCACTATTCTCTTGCAAAAAAGTCATTGGCAACAAGTCGGGTCTACAACCCCGCATAACGCATTGGCTATATGTATCGGTCGTAAGACCGATTCTCACATATGGGGTTGCTGTCTGGTGGACTGCCCTAAGTAAAGCTATAAACTGTGCTAAGCTTGGCAAAGTCCAACGCACAGCTGGTTTGTGCATAAGTGGAGCACTCCGTACCACCCCCTCTGCAGCACTAGATATCCTGCTACATCTGTTACCACTCGACATTTTTAGTAGGCAAACAGCAGTCTGTTCTGCTGTCCGCCTTAAGGCTACCTCGCAGTGGGTTAACAATAACATTGGCCACACCACCATTCTGGACTCATTTGAGTCTCTACCAGGAAACATAGATTACACCATACCCCAATTACAGTTTGGAAAGAACTTTCAAGTCACTATTCCTTCCAGATCATTCTTGAGGAAGTTAAAGCGATCCACTTCTACACCGACGGATCAAAAACTAGTGACGGGGTTGGTGGCGGCGTTTTCTCCGAAAGACTAAATCTGAGTCTCTCTTTCCGTCTTCCTAATCACTGTAGCGTATTCCAGGCGGAGATTATGGCGATAAAAGAAGCCCTGACGTGGCTGAAGAGAAATGTGATATCCACAAAGGATATCTGTATCTTCTCGGACAGTCAGGCCGCGATCAAGTCCGTGGATTCAGTATCTTCAAACTCCATTGCAGCCCTCGACTGCCGTTCATCTCTTATGGAGATGGCGGAGCAGTTTAACATTCACCTCTGTTGTGTGCCGGGGCATAGAGATATTCCAGGAAACTGCAGGGCTGATGAACTCGCCAAAAAGGGAACCAAACTCCCCCTTTTACCTGAAAAGGGTTCTCTGGGTATCCCAATCGCTACCTGCAAACTTTTATTCAAGCTATCTGCAATCGAGAGAACAAACCTTAGGTGGACAGGTAGTAATACATGTCTAGCGACTAAGCACATCTGGCCAAAGCTGGACCTGCGACGCTCTAAGAGTCTGATCTCACTAAACCGACTGCATATTAGCTCCACTATAGGTGCCATTACAGGGCACTGTCTGATAGGCAAGCATGCATCGAGGCTTGGCGTTTATTCTAACGATTTCTGTAGAAGTTGCTTGGACGAGGAGGAGGAGGAGACTATTCTTCACCTTCTCTGCACATGTCCAGCTCTCTCCCATAATAGAAATCTTTATCTGGGAGATTTCTTGCTTAACAATCTTAACGACTTGGCTAACGCTGACGTTAGAAGTCTATCGCGCTTCATAAGAAGCTCTAAATGGTTTAACTAGTAGTGGGGAAACCCCTCGATCCGTGTGGCATCACAATGGACCTAATCCTGGTCTAAGTGTGTCGGCCTTCTGTTGACAGCCACTTTAACCTAACCTAACCTAACCTAAGTGAGTATGTACTCTAATTAGTACTGATATCAGTACTGCACTGTGCACTGTTATCGAATCAACCCTAGTCCTGCACCCTAACATATGCAATCTCTTAAGGCAGCTGTTATTAATGTCGCAATTTTCTTTTCCATCATACCATACGTCCATACCTTACCTGATGTGGAAGGGTTGGAGTCGCAACGCCAAAATCCCGAAGTATCACAAGTACTCTCATTAACGCAGTAATGGGTATGGGTCGGCCTTGCTTTGGGTCACTGCTGGATTTGGAATAGGTGCGAGGTTGAATATACATATATAAAAATTGAAACATCAAATTTTTCGTTTTAAATAATTTTTTGGGATTTCGTTTTCGGGATTTTGAATTTCGGGATCTTGGGTTTTTGGGATTCTGTTCTCCAGTTGTATGTCAAATACTGACCATGGTCTCGGCGCTTACAGTTTACTTTTTTCTAATTTGAAGCGTAATTTTTTACAAGGCTCGATTTTATTAATAACATAACAATAGCAAATCTTAGAGGCTATTTGCGTCAAAACTTAAGCAAACAAACGCCTTTGTACGCCCGGCTGTACTAATTAGTAATAATTAATCTGACCCCAGGTGGGTATTTTCATTCAGCTTGTGTTGAAATATCTTAATAACAGTTTACAAAATGAAAACGCTCACTGTTCTAATTACTTGTCATCATAAATGTGCTGTATGTAATTATCTCTTGACCTATCCCCACACTGAAAACTGAAAACAAAATAGCATTTACTGCCCACATGCACAAGCTATTTTGTATACAACCTAGCGCATATCTCTATACTATACGGATTATTCATTTTAAATCGCACCGCCGCGCCGACCGGTTCAATTGTTCTGTTTAACGCAATTCTAAAATTAGTAACAAAAATTTAAATTATTATTATACTCGTAAGACGAGGGAATTATGACGTGTTTGAATTTATTGAAAACTTGATTTAAATGTAGATTTATTTCATTTGAAAATACCTACTCGTACATATGATCTCAGGCATTAATTTTCATTTTTAATTATTTTTTTATTTCAATTAAGCTAATGCGAGTATCAACTTATGTATGTACTTCTTTGACTTTGAAGTGCCATAACTTCTTTACTCTTATATACTTTTTCTAAAATCTTGGGACATCTTCAAATAAAACTGTTTAAAGGAAGAAAAATATCTATTGGACAAAATATCAAATACAGTCAAAATCGCTTATAGCGACATCGGTTATAACGACGTCTCGGTTACAACGACCAAATTCTTAGGTCAAATTCTGAGCCCCACTGTAATTCCATTGAACGACAATCGTTTATAACGACATTGTTTATAACCACATATCGCTTACAACGACCGATTTTACCCTTGATTTTAAATTTAATATCAGTTATAACGACTAAAATCGCCGCAGCTGTTGGCGCAACTGATTTTTTTCTAGAACAGTAAATTGATTCTCTGTAGATGCGATGTATCTAAGTTCGTAGAATCTGGGATATGTTACAGTTACCGTTTGTAGACGTTATTTTTTTGATTTTGCGTTTATTGAGCTTGTTCTACTTTGGGAAAGTTTTACTCAGGGCAAATTTTTCAGTGTGACAAGTGGTTGTAGAAGTTTAATTTAATTTCGTGAGGCGAAAAGTTATATGTACCTTCTTATCGGAAAATAAATCAAAAAAAAAAGTCTTTACAATTGATATATATAAAGCTTGATATCGAGCCTTATTGCGAAGATCAATCGACAATTGATAATTGACTATTTTCAATGTGTGCTATTGTGAACGAACGATTCATTTGGTATTTTTGTCAATCGCATTTTTTTAATTGACTACGATTGACAAAATCCTTTAGAATCGTTCGTTCACAATAGCACACATTGAAAATAGTCAATTATCAACTGTCGATTGATCTTCGCAATAAAGCTCATCGGTTATAGCGACCTATCGCTTATAACGACCAAATTTGGCAGTCCCTTGAAAGTCGTTATAACCGATTTTGACTGTACCTCTTTTTATTGCGTTTCTAAAACATACACTTTGTCACCCAGACGGGTACTCACCTATGCAATTTTCCAAAACAATTTATTGGTATTTGTTCTTTATTCAATTAATTTTCTTGTATGTTTATAATACGCACGCACTAAAGGGATTAATTAGGACCCTTATAATGTAATAGCTACACAGCGCGGGCGTTAAAGAAATTAGGGTGAGAAGAAAAGGAGAGATGCCTATGCACGTTGGTTTTGAATGTTTGTAGGTTATAATGTGAAGGGAAAACAATGCGTGGAAGAGTATTCCACATTCGTGTTGTGCGGCTGAGGAAAGATTCGTTGAACTTCACTGTACGTCCGAACAGAGGCTTGAGGGTAAACTGATGAGCAATCCTTGCTTGGCGGGTATTGCGGTTGAAATGTTCAAGGGGAGGAATGCAACTGACTATTTCGTTTGAGCACTTATGGTGTAAATAATGATAAAATAACGAAAGGTACGAGACATTGCGACGATGGCTAAGAGAGTCAATCGACCTTACGATGTCTCGGTCGTTAATGAGTACGCGTGTTTTTGGATCCTGTCCTCCAAATATGTTATTAGTGCACCGGACCAAATATGAGCGTTGTACTCGAGTTTCGGGCGGATAAACGCCTGATAAATTGTAGCCAGATCAGAAGGGGTGAAATATTTCTTACATCGCTTAAGGAAGCCTAAACATTTCGCGGCGTTCTTGGCAACATCGAATATATATTCATTCCAACGAAGCTTTTCATTAACACTCATACCGAGAATGGAAATTCTTTCGGTTTCAGCGACGCAAGTGCCATTCATGGATAATGGCAGGGTGTGTGGGTTTTGCTTTAATGACAGGAGACAGCATTGTGTTTAAGAAACATTAAATTCCACTCTATTGGTTGTACCCCACTGAGTTATGCTGTTAAGATCGGAATTTAATAAGTTCAACATACGTTGCCGTTCCAGCTGCACACCCAAAGAAGAGGGCCGTGAACCAATAAACAAATATGAGAAGCTGAGGATACTGTCATCAGGGAAGGAATGGATTGGATTAGAAGTAATAGGCAGGAGATTTATAAAAATGAGAAAGACAGTCGGGGACAGAACAGAGCCTTGGGGAATACCAGCATTTATTTGGTGAGTTGCAGACTTGAAGCCGTCCAAAACAACTTAAATTGACCGGTCCGAAAGGTAATTTCTAATCCATTGAAGAAGAGTGATATCAATTCCAAATGCACGCATTTTCGACAAGAGAGCTTGATGCCAAACTCTGTCAAATGGGAGCTACTTATTTGTATTTTTGTATTTATTTAATTAATTAGTTGTTTCACATTAAGAATGTAATCTTATGATTGTGATTAGCTTAAAGGGTTCAGATACAGATACAGAGAGTGAATAGGAATTAATGGTAATAAGTTTAGGAATAGAGAATTTTCATTCATATAAATAATATTATTACTAGTTAAATATCGAACATTGTTGAAATTAAGGAGAAAAGAACAGTTTGGAATATCAAGCGCAACAATCTTAATTTCCCCTCCTTCGTGAAGAGATTGGTTCCAGTTTTCGGTTAGATATGTCATCAAATCGCCGGTGGACCTGTTTGCGGGAAAACCGTACTGGCGGTCATTGAGAAGTTTTCGGGATTCAAGATATTTCAGTAGCTGACGGTTGATCAGCGTCCACATGATTTTCGTGTGGACTTATGGCGAAATATTTCCCTAAAAGTCGAACTAGAAAGGTGAAATTGGAAACATACACCCTTCAGGGGCCCGAAATAATCAAGTATAGGAATTTTTCAAATCCGCCTACTGACACACCCACAATCTCAAAAAACAAATTTATCGAAAAAATCGAATTTTGAGCTATAAAGCTGAAATTTTTAATATATTTTCTTTCTAGCCCAAAATGCTCGGAGTTAAAATTTTTATAATCCGCCCACTGACACGCCTACAATTAAAAATAAACTGCTTTGTCGAAAAATCAAAGTTTTAACTAGGAAGCTGAAATTTGGAATATACATATATTGCCCTTAATGCTCATGTGTAAATATTTTTATAATCCGCCGACGGTCTATTGAATAAATCATTGTAAATGAAAGTCATTGCAAAGTCGTTTTGAACAATTCCCTTACATAAAGGTTTCTGCCATGCCGACTTTTACGGGGCGTTTTTTACAAAAACTTAGTTTTTTCGATAAAATCCCGTAAATGCCGTATAACGAAATATGTAGATCATTTTTAACAATTCACTCATACTTTGATTTTTGCCCCGCCCACTTTATGAAGGATAGGAATAGGGTATCCAACAGTATATATTTTCAATTTTTAAAGTTTGTTGTTCTAAACAGCCGAAAACCGGTTATTTGGAGCCGTTAAAACCGAGCGGTTAAACCGGAGATAAAAATAAAGCGGTTATTTTCCAAAAACCACCATTCCTAATTTAACCCATTAATAACTTTAGAGATTAATTATTATGACCTATGAGGAAATCAGTTACGTTAGATCTTATCACAGTTAATGATGCAGATCGCTAAGGCATACGAGGGGAAGTGTACTATCATCGTAAACGCTCCTCTGTTCTGATATCAAATTCATAAACCACAATCGGGATACGAAAGAGAGCACCTACCTACTAAAACTTAATTGTAAAACTTAATTGTAAAACCAAAGCTTTATACCAGTCGGTCCCCGAAATGGTATACACTTTTGTACATGGTCGCTGGCAATCTGTATTATTATCTGTGATCTTAAGATAACGTTTGCACATGGAAAGTTTTGGAGAATGGTTTCGTTGCTTATTTGCAAATCCAAGAGTCCTGGGCATGTCATAGGCTATAAAGAGCTTTTTCGTGCTAGCTTAGAAGACATTTGGTTGCTTTCTCTTGGGACCTGGAACACAGAAGTTAGTGAAATTGTTGTAAGCAGGTGGCTGATTGAGAATGTTCAGACAATTTCAGACTGGTGTGTTCCACTGCATAGACTTTCTTTTTAGAATATCGTTTTTGTGTGGGCAAGGGGGACTGAGATTTTTGTATCGAAAAGCTAAGTTCTAGTAAGCATAGGGTAGGGCAAAAATTCTGTGGGGCAGATAAATTTCATTCAGTCAACTGGTTTGAGTTTTTAAACTAGGTGAAGAATTTAAGCGCTGGCTGCGTCTTATTTAGTCTTAATTGGAGAAAGGTTAAGAAGTTTCTCTTACTCTGCAATTGGGCAACAACCTTTAGCACCGAACACACCATTCTTTGTATTCTTTAAAATGCTAAGAAGAATATAAGAAGCTATCTTGTAATAAGTAACTGATTGGCGAATCACCCGAGTAGATACCTAGATAAATGAAGGCACTTGTGACTACTGTCAAGGCTCACTTAGACCATCAGTTTGGGTGCATTGCTTTAAATAATCGGCGAGCAAAGTAAGGAGGTAACAAAGCAAAAACAAGGATTGACAATTTTCTTAAATTAAGGTTAAAACGATTCTGAGCAGAGGGCAAATCACAGTTTGTATAGATAGCCAGCATTCGTGTACAAAGTGTACCATTTCGGGTGTCTGCTGCAGTGAGTATTGACTGGCATAAAGCTCTGGTTGCTTAATTGAGTAGTCATGCACTGTTCCTATATGAAATTCGGTGGGGTGACATAACGTTCATGACTAATTCTGTTGTGACATGTGTAAAAATAGTTTAATTGATGTGGAAGAAAATTCCACAATGGAATAGCTTTAAAAAGAAAGATCGCTTTCCCACTGTGTGCGTGAATCGCGGTAAAAAAACAAAAGTAATATACTCAATCAAATATTCGGGACATTTGTTATGAACGGTTCCATGAAGTTCTAAAATCATAATATTCATCCAAACTCATTCATAATAGAGACTTTTTCTGTTGCGTAAGGCTAACACATCTTGGAATATCATATATATACCGAATACAATCGTTAAAGACAACGTTCATTTTGCGCCTGCATTCATAATCCAAACAGGGATACACTGTACAAGCTTCAGATGCATTTTCATCTTTGGAAGGAGCATATGAGCGAAGGTTCTCAAGCTTCGTTGCCTACCGTAGAATTTTCTGATCATATCAGATGTGGCATTGCAATCACTTAGTTTTCTGTTAATTCTAAATCCACTATATTTGACCTGCTCCACGTATGGAATAGTTCAGAAGAAGAGGAGGAACACCGAGTAATGAGATTTCACTTCTGGAGCATACCATACGCAACGATTAAGCAGGATTAAGTTTTAGGCTATTTAGATCAGACAACATCTGAATACGCGACAAATCTTCATTTACTCTACCCACGCAATCTTCCATCAGCCCTAGTTTTCTTGACAGGTATATTATGACATCATCTGCATAAGGGTGAACATGGCAGTTTTCGAAAATATCAGGAAGGTCATTTATAACGACAGAAAAAAGAAGTGGTCCTATCACTGATCCTTGAGGAACACCTTCGTTTGCAGTATATGGACTGGAGCGTCCCTGATTGGTTTGAACTGTCAGTGAGCGATCACTTAGATAGTTGTGAATCAGTTTCAGGGCATTCTTATTCTTAAGCCAGTTTATTAATAATTTTCAAAAATATAGGGTGATTAATTGAGTCTAATGCTTTTCAAAAATCTAGGGTCACCATTACACTTATTTCATTTTAGTCCAATGCTATCCTTAAATCGGTTGTGACCTAAATTACGGCCGCCTCACAGCTGCGCTTCCTTTGAAAACCGGATTGGAGCTTGGGGAGCTTATTGCGCCTATCCAAATTTTCTTGATTTTGTTGCGACAGTATTTTTTCAAAAGCTTTTGATAGAACGGGAAGTATACTTATGGGTCTAAACTCAGTGGAGCTAGTGGGGTTAGATTTTTTTGGAATAGGAAAAATTTTGGAACACTTCTACTGCTCTGGGAACAGACCGCTATATATACAATGCTAGATAGGGAAGAAGAAGACTGAGGAAATTTTTTATAAATTTTGGCCAGATATTGTCAAGGCCAGACGCATTGGATTTAACCGAACAAATTGCTATTCCAACATCCAGATTACTTATGCATTTAAAACCGTAGCACTCACTTGAACTTGACTCCGTGAGTTGAAAATAGCAAGCATTCGATGAAAAAGGAATGAGAACTGAGCCTATTTTATTCGGTGGTAATAATTTTATTAGGTGATCTTTTCACATCAAGTGTGTTTTATACTCCTGATGACCTGCAATTCCTCTTTTATAAATCAGACGCTAGGCCATAGGCCTGGAATCGAGTAATGCTCTCACATCTATAATTCGGCTTCCAAACATTCCCTAAAAAGACGACAGTATTCAGACACGAGCAGTTCGTCTAATTGATGCTCCAGAACTGGCATCCCACTCTCCATCCATTAGCTAATCGAAGACTTGTCGCTGACTTAAGTTTATTGTATACAAGATATAGGGGAATGTTTTGAGGAATTAAAGGTAATAACTCTTTGAAAGCCATAGAGTTCTCGACTTTACAAAAAGCAAAATAAAATATGGGATCTAATGTCGCGATCTCATAAGGTAGGTGGCGCATTGACAAATTTTGTAGAAACGACGTTTCTACTCTTCCTACCTTAAAGGTAAGTGCTGATTGTCAAGCAGATGCATTAATTATGTACAAACCTAGCAAGAAAAGGTTTAATACAGTCCTTCAAACTAGTTACTCTTAATTTGGCGATTCTAATATAATTGTCTCATTAAATTATTCTAAAAACTTTAAACCGCTGTTGACTAGTTTAATTTTAAATTTAGGATACAAAAAAAATGGCCAAGGACTTCGAAACGGTAACTATTGCCCTACAAAAGGGTAACTTGGAAAGTAGCCTCTTCCGCCTGAAACGCGGTTCTTTGCTGAGATTGAATCCCGACATAGCTCTGCTGGGGACTGAATTTATTCTCTACACAAACTATCCGGCCAATGGTAAGCTATAGAAAACCTTTGAAAGCAAATTCATGTTCTAAACCTGGAACATTATCTAGACAAAAAGGAATTCACTCGTACCAATTATCGAGTCCTCGATTGGCATTCCAAATATGGGAAGAAAATTACATCGGCTAAACACCAATACGTCCATGTTGTCGACATTGACGCCTACGCTGAGGTCAAGATAAACATTTCGGGAACCTTTCACTTCTATTTCAAAGAAAAGGATAGGTAAGTTCAAACCGTAGACTCAGTTAAGGGGCCATTTTTGAAATTGTGTGGCAATAATTGTTTGTAAGACCTCAAAGGATTAGTAATTTATAGCGAAGGTTCCACCCATCGATGTGACATTTTCATTCAACATTTTAGACGATTCCTTTTGTCATTTTTAGTGACTCTACAGAACCCCTAGGTTCCCTGTACGTGCAAGTTGAGCCGACCCTCTATGTCGGTCCACCAGGAGCCCGAAAAGTCATCCCATTGGATTCGATTCGTTGTCAAACAGTTTTATCCAAGCTGCTGGGACAACTTAGCACTTGGGAATCCAAATTGAGAATTGCTAAAGAATCCGGCTACAATGTTATTCACTTCACGCCCATTCAAGAGTTGGGAGGATCTAATTCAGCCTACTCTTTGCGTGATCAACTTCGAGTCAATTCTCACTTTGGACCGCCAAAGTCGTTGGTAACCTTTGAAGATGTCGAAAAGATCATCAAGAAATGTCGTCAGGAATGGGGCGTAAGTACACAAAAAGGCTTTCGTGGCATCATAATTTTGTTCCCATTTTTAGATTGCTTCAATCTGTGATATCGTTCTCAATCACACAGCTAATGAGTCCAACTGGCTGGGAGATCATCCGGACGCCATTTATTCCTGCAATACATGTCCCTACTTAAGGCCGGCATATCTATTAGATGCAGCTCTGCTTCAAGTTGGTAGGGACATCGAAAAAGGTCTGCTGGAGATGGATGGAGTTCCAAAGGTGATCGATCAGGAATATCATTTGGATGCCCTGCGCCATCAGCTTAAGAGCAACTATCTGGCAAAATTAAACCTTCATGAGTTATACCAATGCGACGTGATGAAAATTATAAACGACTTTACCCAGGTGGTGCGCAAACTGCCACCACCACCAAAGAAATTTCCCACTGGAGACCGCACTTATGAAGTTGTCTTAACCCAAGATCCCGAGTATCGTCGTCTAGCGTCCACTATCGATATTAAGTTGGCGCAGGAGATCTTCAACAACTTCCACGCAGATTGCTTTGACGAGGAGTCACGTATAAAGAAATGCGCTGATGCGTTGCGCCAGCATTTGAGTTCGAAGAACGAAGCAATTTTGCGAGAGATTTGGGAGTACTTGGACTACGCAGTGGAAAACTGCTTGGCCGCAATTCGGTATGATCGAGTTCAGGACAATGGACCAAGATTGAAAGATATTTCGGATAGCCACCCTGTATTTATGCAATATTTTACTCACCTCGTGGTCGAGGGAAGAACTCTGGCCGAAATTGAAAAGGCAATGTACGGCAATGACGGCAAGTTTATGATGGCCCACAATGGCTGGGTAATGGGATCTAGTGACCCGTTGAAGGACTTTGCCGAGCAACAACCTGGTCGGGCAAATGTGTATCTGAAGCGTGAGCTCATCGCTTGGGGTGATAGCGTTAAGCTGCGGTACGGGGCGAAGCCTGAAGATAGCCCATATCTATGGGAACACATGAGAAAGTATGTAGAAATCACTGCGAAAATATTCGATGGTGTCCGCCTGGACAATTGCCACTCGACTCCTCTGCATGTGGCTGAGTACTTACTGGACGCTGCTAGGAAGGCCAACCCCGATCTGTACGTAGTAGCTGAGCTATTTACAAACTCCGACGCTACGGATAATATTTTCGTTAATCGATTGGGTATCACATCGCTCATACGAGAAGCCCAATCGGCGTGGGACTCCCATGAGGAAGGTAGATTGGTGCATAGGTATGGTGGCGAGCCAGTTGGAGCATTCCATATCTCTCCCAAGCGTCATTTGGCACCAAATATCGCTCATGCATTGTTCCTGGATCTGACGCACGACAATCCATCGCCCATAGAGAAGCGATCGGTGTACGACTTGTTGCCGTCGGCTGCACTTGTTTCGATGGCTTACTGTGCAACTGGCAGCAACCGTGGCTACGATGAGCTGGTCCCTCACCATGTAAGTTACCCTATATTGCGCAGTCTTCATTTTTATTTGGTTTGTATTCCTTTTAGATCCATGTTGTCGATGAAAGACGCGAATACCAAGAATGGGGCAAGTCAGTAAGCGCTGACACTGGTATAATTGCGGCCAAGCGCGCTCTGAACCTGCTTCACGGTCAGATGGCCGAAGAAGGTTTCTCGCAGGTTTATGTGGACCAAATGGATCCGAATATCGTTGCCGTGACACGTCACTCACCTACTAGCCACGAAAGCATCATACTTGTTGCGCACACGGCTTTCTCTTATCCCGATCCCTACGCCGGTGGCACTGCAGTGCGCCCTCTTCGCTTCGAAGGCTGTCTAGATGAAATTGTACTAGAGGCAGATCTCCAAAATAATGGTCCAAGACCATTTGATCGTCCAGCACCGTTTAAGAAGGACGAGACCTATATCAATGGCTTCACCCAATTTCAGTTGCAGTTTCGCGAACACATTCCTCTCAACCAGTCGAAGATATTCAGACACGAAGTGGTCCAAGATGGCAACGTCACCCAATTGAATTTTGAGAATCTCCGACCCGGATCAGTTGTGGCGATAAGAGTCTCGTTAAACCCAGAGACCCGCCCCAGCTTTGACAAGTTGCAGGGCATTGCCCACGCTCTCCATAAGGGATTCGGTCCGATTCATGCCGAACTTGCGACTATAGTTGAAAAGTTAGATTTGGTTGATTTAAACCGGGCGCTATTCACCTGCGACGCAGAGGAGCGGGACATGGGTCATGGTAGCGCAGCGTACGACATTCCTGGCTACGGACCAATCGTGTACTGCGGTCTGCAGGGCTTTGTGTCCGTATTAAGCGACATTGCACCGAAGAATGACCTCGGGCACCCACTGTGTAATAATCTGAGGGCCGGCGACTGGATGATGGGTTAGTATTTGCGAAGTTAATGTGTCCACCCTGATTGCATCGTTCATGTTTTTTAGATTACACATTTCTTCGGTTGAGAAATTTCCAAGACACAAAGAAGCTAGCCAAGTGGTTAAGGCTCGCCTTCGAGCCGCTAAAGACGATACCCAGATATCTGATCCCGTGCTACTTCGATGCCATTGTTACTGGAGTGTATAATGTTCTGGTAGAACATGCGTATTCCCTTATGCCTGAGTAAGTATCCTCAAATTGACATATTGAACTATATAACTATTGTCTGCATTCATAGATTCATCGGCAAAGGAAGCAACTTTGCACAATCGCTGGGCTTGGCGACTCTCCAATTTCTCTCTCCATGCAAGTCATCGAATTTGCCAAAGCTCAGTCCGAACATTGCTCCTCCACCTCCACCGGAGCAGTGCGTAACCCTATCTGCTGGTCTGCCACATTTCTCTACCGGCTACATGCGTTGCTGGGGTCGTGACACGTTCATTGGAATGCGCGGCAACATGTTCCTTACCGGACGTTTCAATGAAGCTCGCTACATCATTATTGGATTCGGACAGTGCCTGCGCCATGGCTTGATTCCCAACTTGCTCGATGGAGGCGCGAATCCACGATTCAATTGCCGCGATGCGGTTTGGTGGTGGTTGAACTGCATCAAACAATACACTCAAGAAGCTCCCAAAGGTAAGGAAATCCTTCGCGATATGGTATCGAGGCTCTTCCCCACAGATGACTCCCGTCACATGTCTGCTGGCGAGCATGATCAGTTCCTGTACGACGTTATGCAGGAAGCGTTAAATGTACACTTCCAAGGACTGGAATACCGTGAACGTAATGCTGGATACGAAATTGATGCTCACATGAAAGACAGAGGCTTTAACAATCAGATCGGAGTTAACCCTGAAACCGGTTTTGTTTTCGGAGGAAATGGAGCCAACTGCGGCACATGGATGGACAAGATGGGTTCATCGGAAAAGGCCAATAATAGAGGTAGACCAATCACGCCACGTGACGGATCTGCCGTTGAATTAGTTGGCCTGCAAATGTCAGCGCTGAAATTCATGGAGCAACTAAGCAAGGACGCGTTGATACCTTACCGGTCAGTGGAGAGACATGGACCAAATGGTAAGTTAACACACACAACAATTGATTAACTTTATTGAAATCCTAATTCTCAGGACAAAAAACAACCTGGACGTATGGTGAATGGGCCGCTCGCATTCAAGCGAATTTTGAGAAGCTCTTCTTTGTTACAAAGGAAGAGAAAGGTCCACTGGCCAATAAGAAACTGATTTACAAAGATTCCTTTGGAGCAACCCAAAAATGGACAGATTTCCAGCTGAGATGCAACTTCCCAATTTCCATGGTAGTTGCTCCTGAACTATTCGATCCCTTCAATGCATGGCAAGCACTCGAGATGGCCCGCAAATATTTACTAGGACCACTGGGAATGAAAACTCTCGATCCAGATGATTGGAATTACCGTGGCAATTATGACAATAGAAATGATTCGACAGATGCTACTGTGGCGCAAGGCGCTAACTACCATCAGGGACCTGAATGGGTGTGGCCAATCGGCTATTTCTTGAGGGCGAGATTGATTTTCGCTAAAAAATGTGGATACCTACCTGAGACTATTGCTGATACGTGGTAAGTTTTACGATCGAATGTGCTTTCTTTTTCATCAATCTCGAGCCAGTCATAAACACCGTAGCGTATTAAATTGTAATTTGGATTCTTATTTCAATAAAGGCCTGAGACTTTGCCAAAGTCTTGTCGCTGAATGATTTATTTATCCAAAATTTAACTCAAATTTGAACTATGTATGTAAATAATTGCAAAATCCGTAATTTATTTTGAACAAAGCTTCCTATCTGTATAAACCCCTCACTAAACTTGATTTGTTTTCATTTTCTAGGCAAATCCTCCAAGCTCACCTGAGAGAAATTAAAACCTCCCAATGGCGGGGACTGCCCGAGCTAACCAATGCCAATGGTAGCTTCTGCACGGACTCCTGCCGAACGCAAGCGTGGAGTATTTCCTCAATTTTAGAGGTAAAAAATAAACTCTATCACATAACAATTCTAATTGTTTTTCTATTTCTAGGTCCTGCACGATCTTCATCAGATAGGAGGTGATTTATTGTAAATCTTGATATTTTTGGTTTTGAATACATAAACTGCCACATGGGACATGTCATGGCTACAAATTGAAGAATACTCCATTTTTTTTTATAATAAGACACACCACATACGTTACATAGCTGAAAAAGAATCACTTTAGAGTTAAAAAGTTGTTATATCAAATTGTTTGTTATTAGTAGTAGCTGTTTGTCTATCGCAATCAATCCGACAAACCAGACCTTGTGTAAGTCTAAAAGTTATTCAAAAGCTAGCCGTCGCTTCTTAAAATTAAGGTGTTATTTGTGTTGATTGAGAGCATGTTTTGTTTTTCTTTTTTGATACTCTATTTAATTTAAAAATAAAAAAAAAAATAAAATAAAAATTAAGTTCAACAAATTATCGTTTGAATTATTGTCTTCATGAGAAGTAACTATTTCGAAAGTCGCGCATATCGGAGCTCTGTGGCGGTATTATCTTATCTTTTCGGTGTTTGTCTATCCACAAGGGCTTAGGGCAGTCAAGACTTTGAGGGTGTTCAAAGGATCGACTTTGGAACTCCTCAGGAATTGAGGTCTGGTAAAAGCACTCCGTGCGACGCATTCGAGGGTACAGCTCCAGATTGGTGAATGCAAATGGATTCTGTTAAAAAAAAATATGAATCAAATGAAGAGAGTAGTTTAGGAAAAACTTACATTCAAACGGTGATTTGTGCTATTGCGTTGGTTTTTTGGAAACTTAAAAAGAGATTATATGCAGTTCGGGAGTGTTCATTGAAGTCATACTTACTTTTGATGTATGCATTTTGTCCAAAAAAAGGCCGAGAATTTTGATGTGAAAAAAAATTTTGAAAACTAGTTTAATATAAAGTTTTTGACATTTTAATACATAGCTACTTGAAAAGCCAAAAACAAGTGTCTAGATTGAGTATTTATCTCATGAGTGGAACAGTGTTTTACACTGTATTTAAATACACTTAAAAAAACGAAACAGGTATGGACACATTATTATCTTTATTTTAGTGCATCAAGAAGTTGGCAATGTTTTAATTTTATAATTTTACAGCTGGGAATGAGCCGATTTTATGCTTGGGTATCATGGTATAAATACATAGCAATGTCCGTCATTCTGTTGGGAAAAGATCAAAGCCCGATGAACAATGTCATATATTGCTGCATCAATAGGCGTGTTCCACTTACGGTTGCCGCAGTGATCTACTCAGTTGAGGAGCCCGATACTGTTTCTGATTAGTATATATTGTACGAGTTGAGTTGTTCCCTTTCTCACTCTATTCAACCATTTGGCCACGTAGATTTTATTTATAAGAAAAACGGTCAAACGAAAAATTTCGAAAATACTTCATGGGATCCCTATTTCAGAAATGTTTGTTTCTGAAAGATTTTTTAAATATTTTCTTTGGTCTGGATACACCTTTGAACTGGACACATCTTTGTTCTGGACACACCTTGCTGACACACAATTAGTTGTAACTACTCTACAACTACATGTACCAACTTTTGATACAATATCTTTTAAGGTTTGAAAGCTGTGTCCCGAAAATTACTGACTTACTTAACGGCCACAGACCCGTAAACTATCTTGGCATGAGAAGCTGCAACCTTCCATCCCCTTTCAAAAGGAAGTTGCGTCTTACATGCCATCTTAAACCTGGAGGCAGGGAGTCAAAGATCCTCTTGGCTGCAGCATTATTCTCCATTCTCACGATGTGGTCCAGCCAATGTAACATATTGCACATATTGCTACAGTTTATAGAGTTCGCGTTTGTATATTCTCTTCCATTCGTCCTTTTCGCATACAGGACCAAATATCCGACGGAGTATTTTTTCATCCGAAAGAACCCAATATTAGCTCCCTTTCCTACTTATCGTCCAGAACTGGGCGCCATAAAGAAGGATTGGCAGGATTACTGTCCGATAGCGCACATTTTGTCCTTCGAGTAAGAGTTTTAACGCGATACGCGAGACTGTGACAATTGATCATGGACAGGGGAGTAAGATGCCCCTTTGGAGTCGCCGGAGAGTTCTCAATCAAATTCTGTGTACACCAGGGATCAAAGGTCCCTGCAACGAGCTTTTGATGTATGGGTCTAAGTTTTGGAGGGGAATGGGTAACGTATTAAGCCGAAAAAAACAAAATACTTGTGCTGCCGGTTCTCTGACCGACTCCGACCTATTGCAGACATTTATATGAATGGAAGAGTGATTCCCAAGGGCGAAAAGCAAGCTGTGATGACATTTAGCATCGCGTAAGCGTAGTTAGGATGAAGTGGCGGCCATACTCAGCCATCTTCTGAGACCGCAAAATGCCCCTAAGCTGAAAGCAAAGGTCTTCACCGCAGTTGTATGCTCGGCGCTCATATACTGTTCACAATGTTGGACATGATAGCAGGAGTAACAATTATTGATCGAATAAGAAGTTCCAAGATCCGAGAAAGTCTTCACTTTGAAGAACCAATCTCGAAGAAAATGGAGCGCGACCGGCTGAGTTGGTACTTGTCACAACACACCTATACATTTATACATTCATACATTCATATTCATTCACACAATACCTTCATATATAAATAGAACAATGAATAAACCTCAGCATAACATTCTCGCTTCATGAAGTCGAACGTCTTTCCTTTTGGTCCGTACAAATATTACCTTTACATGGTGCCGAAACCCAAAAATTAATATTCAAAACGAAGTGAAGGGACTCCCGATAAAAGTTATACAAAAGATGCATCGCACCGGGAAAATAAATTTCGTGCAAATTACTAGACAATAAAGTGCAGTGACGAAATAGGTATAAAAAAAAAATAAATAAAAAATTTCAGTGGAAATAAAATAAAAACTAAAGGTAATAAGTGCGAAAACAAAGTGGAAGAGACCACGCGTTTCAAAAATTCTAGATCGACGCTAAGTCGCTAAGTATTTAAAAAAAAACAGTAACGGCAAAATTGTGTATGTATTGAGTAGTGTGTAATGTATGTGTAGCATCCACAAATGACAAAAAAGTGTACACGTAGTGAATGGGTACGGGTTAGATGTAGGTAGTGCATTTACATAAACAGCAAGCTGCGAAAATTGAAAGGACGCGGTTAAGTGGTGTGCATCGAAAGACAAACACGCAGTACAGTACCTACCTGAACTCTGTAGTGAATTTGTACAGTGTAGATGTGGATAGTCCATTTCCATAAACAGCAAGCGCTGCGAAAATTGAAAGGACGCAGTTAAGTGGTGTGCATCGAAAGACAAACACGCAGTACAGTACCTACCACAGACTACCTATATTAGACAGCCAACTCTCACTACCCCCGTCCGCTGCGCCCCTCAAATGGGAGAGCGGAATCCTCTCAAAATTTCCTATCGGTGAATACATGTGAATCAATAAAAGTGAAGTCTTCTGTCGGATTGTCAAATATGACAAGATTGTGTGGTGAGTTTAATTTTGTGTCAGTTGACAGAACTTTGTGCTTCTTTTATTCCAAAGATTAATAATATATTTGTACACTCTTAAGTTGTATAGTTTGGGAACAATATGCAAACACACAAAATAACTAGCTTAAAAGTGCAAATGAAAAAATTATCTACTAATTATTGATGGCTGTGTGTTCAGAAGTGCGGTGGTAATCGATGGTTCGATAAGACGATTCAAGTAAGAAACTTCTTTCTAAAGTTTACAAACTGTTGGTTAAAATTTATTTCTGCAGTTATTTTTCAGTCGAATTGGATTCCATGGATATAGCTATGAACATTCTCCGGCCGAGGGTCAACCTATTGCACTCATGATGGACTACATTGTAAAACAACTTGTGGAAGTATTTATTTTCATATCTTTCTTTTCGTGTAATTTAATTTTTCTCTTTTAAATAGTTACGACCTCTAAACTCCTCACCAGCTTTGGACAAGCACATTGGAACATTAAAACCCAACCTTGACAAGCTAGCTGATGACCTACATATGCACGCAATGCAATTCCAGGGATATTACAAAGGCTTTCTTAAGCAGGAGAAACTCAGTCCCGACAGTTTTGTCTAAATGGCTCTTTAATATGAGTTCGATTGTGATAAGTAAGTATTTTCCATCTGAAAAGGACTGATAATGAATAATCATAAATAATAGTAAATAATAATTTCTATTCTTTAGTTCTACAAAGTTCCTGTTTGCTCTCAAGCACTGAAACCCCTCCACCGGGACATTGTCTTTGAACAAGGAGTTACAGATGAGGTAATCCAGCGTGCGATGTATAGTAAAAATAAGTTTTTTAATTGTATATTTCTTTGTAGACCATCTTGGATTTTATCTATGAAAATACGGGCTGCTAGTGGCAGTCTACACTTGAAGTTAATACAGTAAATGGGACTGATGATCCGACGTCGATTGAAAATTTGCAAAAGCAAATGCAAACATTAAGAGTTACTTGATCTATTAAGGCAAATGTATGAAATCAGAAGAGGAACGTAAAATGTAAATAACTGATTTTGAGAAATCCCGATCAGATTGTGGATAAATAAAGTTTTAATTTACTTTAATCTGCTTTTGTTTATTATTTTGAGCTATTTCATTGGTTTTCTTTTGTAATGAGAGAGCGAGAGCTGAATATTGACGCCGCTAAAAAGTAAGGATATTTTCACCTATCGAGATAAATGATAAATCTTTTGTTACATTTCTAATACTTACAGAGTATTTAAATCTAGCTGTATACATTTTGTAAAACATAATAGGTCTAAACTAAAAGCCAATCAATCTTCTTGATTTATTTCGTTGCTTTCTCTACTACGCATAGCGCAGACCAGCAGTTCCAGAGTTCAATATTTAAGCATTCACTAAAGTACTCAAATATTCAAGACTGTTACCAAGATGAGCAGTTCGATCGGAGTATTCCCTTTAACTTTTTGTCAAAATCAATCAACAGCTTACTTTAAGTGATAATCAAAATACAATATTCAACACGAGTAATATTTCGCTTAAAACGAAAAAAAATATTTATTTTATTTTCAGAGTCTTAACCAATTTACACTTAATATCTTCCCTAACAACTCCGTCCATTAAACTTTTACATATTGTGCACTTGCCGTCTACAATCAAATTGTCAAATTTCACCAAGGCACTAGATAGATTATCCTTAACCCAATACTATTCCAAGCAATCATAGCTCCATTGTCTGAGCAAAACCGTTTAGATGGACGTAACGTTTCCGTGTCATTTTTTTTTTTTTTTTTTTTAATAAACCCTTGCCCAAGGGCAGGCACTGCGACCTGAAATGATCTTTTGTGCCACAAGGTTGTCTTTACGCCAAAAGGCGACTGACTTCCCTAATGAAACTCAGCACGTCTTTGGTGGTAGAGTTGCGAAGCTCTGCCAGTGATAACATCTCTCTGTGGAGAAGGCGTCGTCTCAACCAATGTAGAGCCGGGCATTCACAGAGTATGTGTTCTGAGGTCTCCTCGTCCTCCATGCAGAATCTACATTCTGGCGTTGGACATAGGTTCATCTTGTTGAGATGATATCTCAGACCGCAGTGGCCAGTGAGAAAGCCAACCAGCAGTCTAATGCTTTCCTTATTTAGAGTAAGGATTTCCTTATAGGAGTAGGGCTTAATCAAGCGTTTAGACTGTCTCAGACCAGGGGCGCTTACCCAATGTTCAAGGCGAGTCTGTTGCTCCCAATCTTTGACAAGCCCTAGAGCAGTAGTCCAGTTGACACTGCAGTACGGTTCTGGACCGACAAAAGCGGCTTCAGAGCCAGCTCTGGCAAGCTTATCTGCAGCTTCATTCCCTACAAAACCTCGATGGCCAGGCACCCATCCGAGTTCAACTTTGTTGTATTTAGCTAGCTTTTGTAAGGCGCAGAAGCAGTTTTTTACAGTCAGAGAGTCTATTGTGTTGGACGACAGTGCCTGAAGTGCCGCCTGACTGTCTGAGAAGATATGTATCTTTGCGCCCTTAATTCCTTTGTTGGAGTTTAAGATAGCGCAGATCTCAATGGCATGGATTTCCGCCTGGAACACTGTGGGGCACATCCCCATAGGTATCGAGACCTTGGTGTTGGGTCCAAAGACACCAGCACCAACTCCAGACTCCATTTTTGATCCGTCGGTGTACCATACCAGACTTTTTGGGTCCACAGCTGGAACTCCCGAGACCCATTTAGAACGGTCTAGTATTTCTACCTCAAATAGTTTATCGAAACTATATTCCCTTACCATTAAGTCAGGGATGGTGTAAAACATATCCAAGTTTTGGATAGAGTTGAGTATCTTCAGGTGACCCACATGGTCATTTGAGTTATACTTATATTCAAGCTGAAGCTTAATAGCGCATCTGGCAGCCGTCTTCTGAATGAATGCTTGTAGTGGTGACAGTCCAATTATGGCTTCAAGTGCTACCGTAGGGCATGTGCGCATGGCACCAGTTATTCCCAGACAGGCAACACGTTGTAGCTTTTGGAGCCTGTTAGCCGTAGTACGTTCAAGTACTTTTGGCCACCACACGATGGAGGCGTACGTGATGATGGGTCTAACCATCATGGTGTACATCCAGTATATCATTCTGGGGTTTAGACCCCAAGTTCTCCCGTATAGGCGTCTGCAGGCCCACATGGCTCTTGTGGCACGCTCAGTGGCGGCCTTTACGTGTGAGTTCCAATTTAGTTTCCTGTCCAGGATGACTCCCAGATATTTGACCTCATTGGATTAGCTCAGGGGTGTACCATTTACGGTGATCGGTTCGAAGTTAACCAGTCTTTTTCGCGTAAAAGGTACCAGGATGGTTTTAAGAGGGTTGATGGAAAGTCCTTCCTTAATACACCATTCTGAGACATGTAGCAATGCTTTTTGCATGCTATCAGTAATGGTTGCGCTACGCTTACCATTAATAATTATCGCCAGGTCATCAGCATAACCAATGGCGTTAAAGCCTAGTCTGTGTAGACTGACCAGTAGATTGTCGATGACAAGTGACCACAAGAGGGGAGAGAGTACTCCTCCTTGGGGACAGCCTTTGGCTGCTGTCACAGACACCGAATTACCTCCAGAGGAGGAGGTAAACTTTCCAACATGGCTCTGATCCATTGGTTCGTCGATACTACGATACCTTTATTACTGATCGCCCTGGCAATCGAGTCGTATCCGGTATTATCGAAGGCACCCTCAACGTCCAAGAAGGCACAAAGTGCCGTTTCCTTAGACTTGAAAGTCTCGTCTACCTTTTTGACAAGGCAGTGAAGAGCACCTTCAGTATATTTGCCCTTTCTGTATGCAAATTGACTTGAGTGCAGCGGGCTTGATGTTACTATCTGCTCCCTAATATGAACATCTATAAGTCTTTCCATGGTTTTTAGAAAGAAGGATGTTAGACTGATGGGTCTGTATGATTTAGGCAGTTCACTTGGCCTATTGCCATTTTTGGGGATAAAAATCACGTTGACCTGTCTCCAGGAAAGTGGAATGTATCCCCAGTTGTAACTAGCCCTAAATAAAGCAATAGCCATCGGCAGTATGACATCACTAACCCTCTGGATAAGGGCCGGAAAAATGCCGTCACCACCTGGGACTTTAAATGGTTTGAATGAGCCAATTGCCCATCTAACCTTATCTGGACTAAACATTTTTCCAGATAAGCTGTTTACTCTACTATCTACATGTACCTTGGGGTCCACATCGTTAGAGTTACCGCCTATGTCGCGAATAGACGAACCTGGGAAGTGAACCTGAAGAAGCGTTCTGATTGAATCTTATCGGTCCGTCGTGTAGGTGCCATTTGGTTTCTTTAGTAAACCTACACCGTTATTATGATCTTTGCCTAGCGCTTTGTGGATGCGAGCTGCTACCGGCATATCTACTATGTCTTCGCAGCACTTCCTCCATGTAGCACACTTTGATCTTCTCAGTTCTGAGTTGTATTCTGTGAGAGCGATCCTATAATCGTCCCACCTTTTGGTGTGTTTGGCTCGGTTAAAGAGTTTCCTAACCTTCCTCCTATATTCAGCAAGTTTGTCATTCCACCAGGGGACCTTACGTCGCTTTATGCTGGTTTTAATGACGCAACTGCTCTGGTAGGAGGTTAGTAACACTTTTTTGAGCTGGTGTGCTGCTTCGTCAAGGTCCCAAGTGGACTCGATTGACGAAATTAGCATATCCGTTTTTGAGAGGACAAGTCCTCTATACGTATTCCAGTCCGTCGACTTAGGATCGTATCTAATTGTGGCCTGTGACAGTTGACCGGGCAGGTCGAACCGAATGTGTTGGTGATCCGACAGCGAGGCCTCATCTGACACGTGCCAATTTAAAATGAAGTTTGCCATAAATGGACTAGCGAGCGTGAGGTCAAGTACCTCTTCGCGAATCGAATTTATGAAGGTTGGTTTGGAACCCTTGTTTAAAATGTCTACATTGTTACCGACTATAAAATTTAACAAACACTCACCTCTTTTATTGTTGTTGCTACTACCCCACACCGTATTGTGCGCGTTGGAATCACACCCAATGACGTAGTGTAAGTTGTTTAGTAGGCAGTAGCGGATGAGTGCCTGTACCTCTAGTGGAGGGATGTTGTCTTCGTCTCCGGGGAAATACGCAGAGGCACATATGATGTTGTGTGTACCTCTAGGTGTAGGTACTTCCAGTAGTACGGCAACCAGGTCTCTGCTGATGAATTCTGGAATGGGAAAAAAGTTGCTATTTATTTCGATGAAGCTGGCCGCCCTCGGCACTTGCTCACCGCACTTGTAAATTAACTCACCTGCCCTATTCCCAAGACCTTTAATGAGTCCGCTGATAACCCAAGGCTCCTGGATGAGGCCTAGGGTTATCTTTTCCTCGGCGAACCGCTTGCTAAAAGTGGCGGACGCACCCTTAGCATGATGGAGCTTTGCCTGAAGCACCTTGATGGTGTTCATAGATCCTCCTTTGAGGATCTGGCTTGCCTGAGTAGCTGGGCTTTTTTTTGGGCCCTTACCTTTTCGGCAAGCAGCCAGTCCAGGGCGACCTGTTGTTGACTGCCTGGCTGACTCATCTTTTCACCCATCCAACCCGGCCAACGCCGCCACTGGGCGGTCTACCAGTGGCGGCGTTGGCCGGGTTGGAGGGGTTCGCGGCCGAATTGACGGTTTTCCTAGGGAAAGTAATCTTTCCTTGCAGGAAGGGACGATTGGACGACGTGGTTGCCGTTGCCTTAGTGCTCCCCCCAGAACCACTCGGGGTAGCATGCCCAATGGCATTTTTACTACCTTTGCTGGCTGTTTGGGGGGGGTCCACAGGAACTGACATTACTGTCGTCTGACCGCTACCTAGGCTGCTAGTAGGAGCTAGTCCTGATGAAGTGGACTGCGTAGTTGTACTACCTTCAGACACATTTCCGATAGGTTGTACGAAGGTTTTTGGCCCTGTGGCACAGCTAGTCGAGGTGGACTGCAATGGTACACTACCTTCAGACACATTTCCGATAGGTAGTACAGTGGTTTCTGGTCCGGTGACACAGCTAGTCGTGGTTGACTTATGAGGTACCATACCTTCAGTCACATTACCGATAGGTGGTACAAAATTAGCTGGCTCGTTATTATTAGTGTTGATGGCAGATTTAGAGGTTCTGTCGATGCTCTTCAGAATCAATCTGATCATGCCGAATCGGTAGGCGATCTTCCCCATAAGTATATTGAGCTCAGTCAAGGAGGCGTTGTCTATTGAGATAACGAGGTGAAGGAGTGCACCTACCTTACCTCGCTGTATCACTCTCCATGATTTGGTGCTGATGTTGGCATTTTGCGCCCCAATGGTCGCTAGCACTTTTTCATTTGAGAGTTCGAGGCTCTCTGGAAAGAGTCCGCGGACGATGTGTGTTTTCGGGAAAGATCCTTCTTCCACAAGCATCAGGTCCGGACCACATTTCTCTTTAATTTTCTCGAAATTCGAGCGCATCCACCCAGCAGTGGCGCTGTTAGAGCAGACGAAGATTATCCATCCTGTCTTAAGGTGCGAGCCAGAGAAGACTGGCCACACGCCACGGTCGCTCAGCTCGATTGAGGTGTCTATCACCGCCTCCTTCACAGCAGCCATTTGCTCTATGGACAGAGGATTTTTGCCCAAGTCGGTTGGGATGATTCCAAGCCTAACTAGGCTAGCCACCTGGCTAAAGGTGGGTGCCTCAGGCCTAGGACCTTTCCTAACCTTCTTGGCGGCAGGTTTGGGGGGAGTCTGGTCTTCAGATCTGCCTCGCTTGTTGTCAGGCTTGTCTGTTTGTGCTGCTTGGGCAAAGATTAGAGCACTTTCTCTGTCTAAGCCTCTCCGCAAAGCACTTTTGAAGCGTCTATTTTGTAGACCGCTGAGTCTAACAAAACCACCTTGCTTATGTATTTGTAGCCCAGTCAAGCTCTTCCCAATGGAGGAGCAACCCGATTTCTCGGAGACCACGCTACAATTGTCCACCAGAGTGGAGGTGTCAGAATCTGAGGTGGTCGCTTCCGCTTCGTGTTTTCTGCCACTAATAAGTTTGGATGTTGTCCACAAGACATCACTATCCATACTTTGGGAGTTAGGGGGGTTCGGTTGCCCGTCAGCAAGCCGAGAAGTGGAGGCCGCGTTCTGCTCTATAGCAGAAGAACCATCAGCCTTCGGGAGCCCAGTAGCTATCCGATTTGGGTTGTCTTCTGGTTGCCCAACAGCAATTCCAGAAGTTGATGCGATTTCAGATGCATCCGTCTGTAAGTTTTTTAAATTTTGATTTGGAATTGTACCCACGAGTCTTCGGGAAAGTAAGTCGCCCATGCCAGAGCCCGATATGGCATGGGAAGGCTGGATTTAAAACCGAAGGTCGCCTGGTATTCGGAGTTTGCATACTTGCGACTAGGCGCTCCCCTAGCCATGCATCCATCGGCATATGCAACCTTAGAGTTGGAGATTTGTTAGGGTTGACTCCCCAATTGGACGACAAGTCTGGTTAGTTCTTAGTCATCACTCATCAAAACAGACATGGTCTGATTGACTCGTTGCGATTTAAGCCTCCGCACCGGCACCAACCTCACAAGGATGGTACACTCGACAAGGTAACTAACCACGCGGAGGGTTTCCGTGTCATATATCCTGGACATATTTACTATGTTTTCGAAAATGTAGTCGTTGTTTGCAATACCAACAGAGATAACTACAGTCGGCCTTTCGAAAAGTCCCTTTCGTATGCAAAATTCCAGCGCTCGTTGTGTGCGATTGTCTGGTTGCTGCTTTTGATAATCGCACACAGAAATCGCTTTAATGAGCAATAATAGCATGACGTGCCAAGCATAAGCCCCCCATAAGACTCATCGGTAAACCTTAAGGACGGAATTCTAGTAGCATAAATTCGTGGTTTATTTTAGATAATAAAAACCTGGCTTGGTTGTAACTGCAATTGCTCCTATACTGCTGGGATCTATACCGGCTGCATGCAAACATTCCTTATAAACGTTCCTATACTGGATCCACAGACTACCTATATTTCCTGAGCTCTGGGTGGTATAATGCCTCCACATCTGATAGTAAATACCACCATTTTTGGCTATTCTAATGGTTGAAAATAAAAATTAGGCTGTATACAGTATACCTCAAGTGAATATCTTGTTGCTTCAAAAGTAAATAAATTTATATTTCGCTTGACGATTTCTTTCGACGTTTGCCAAAGTTTGTGGCGACCTCGAAATACTGTGGCTACGCGAGGAAGCATTCCGTGGAACCACACACTAATCATAGATGTCGCAACGAACAACAACGAGAAATTCAAAACAGAACCAACGGTCGGGAGAGAAAACAATTCGTGTTTGTTCTTCGAGTTAGTCGCTTCATTATTTTTATAGTGTTTGTAATATTCAATAATTAAATATACATATATTAAATAAACTAATTGTTTTACTGTGGATAATTATCTGTGCACACACTTGTGCCTACAGTGGTGACCCCGACGTGATCCACAACAATTAAAAATTTATTTAATTGGCAACAGCCGAACCAACTACGCACTTTATCTCTTGCACTTGTACATATGTATATTTATAAGTATGCAAGGCGAACAAAACACAAGGACGAATGCAGGCGTTTCCTCAGGACCACCAACTCCATCCGATGCGGAGATCCAGGAAATCAATGCTCTCAAAAACCTGAGGATTCCTCCGTTCTGGAAAATTAATCCAGCGCTATGGTTTGTACAGGTGGAAGCGCAATTCCACAATAATCGGATCATCAGCGACAACAGCCGATTCAACGCCATCATCGCTGGACTGGACCCAGAAGTGCTGAATGAGGTATCAGACTTAGTGCAGAAACCACCGGACACAGATAAGTACATTGCTTTTAAAAAACAAGTCATATCTAGGTTCACCGAGTCTAAGGAGAGGCAACTGAACAGATTGATGACGACCCTTGAACTTGGCGACAGACGTCCATCAAGTCTCCTCAGGGAAATGCGAAGACTGGCTGGTTCAAATGGTCTCTCTCGACCACAGTCAAGGAATAACAGATCGCTCTCAAGAGCATCAACTCCTAACGGAATGTGTTTCTTCCATGAGAAATTCGGCAGCGATGCCCGGAAGTGTAAGAAACCATGCAGCTACAAAGCAAAAAACTAAGTGAGCTGTTGTCCTCAGAGGCGGACGGCAACAGTCAAAGATTCCACAAGGAACACCGCCTCTACATCTTCGACAAGGAGACAAACCAAAAGTTTTTGCTCGACTCTGGATCAACTATATGTGTCTTACCTCGTTCCAGGGACTGCAAAAACAACAGAGGGGAAATAACACTCCTGGCAGCGAATAACTCACCGATTCACACCTACGGCGAGAAGATCCTCACACTCAACCTTGGTCTCCGGCGAGCTATCACTTGGCCGTTCGTTATTGCAGATGTTAAAACAGCAATAATTGGCGCAGACTTGCTCGCACACTACGGACTTGTCATTGATTTGAAAGCCAGACGTGTCATAGACAAAACAACATCATTAACGGTACAAGGCGAGATTTATACCAGTGATTTGTCAAAACTTCTGACTATCAGTGGTCCTGAACCATACATAAATCTCGTCAACGAATTCGTTCTGGCCAACAACAACGCACCTGATCCAAAATCAGGAGTCAACATCGTGCAACACTGCATCGTAACCACGGGCCAACCAGTGTCCGAACGACCACGACGACTCTCCGGCGACAAGTTGAAACAGGCCAAGGCTGAATTCGAGGATTTTCAAAAGAAGGGTTACTGCCGTCTATCCAGCAGTCCTTGGGCTAGCCCCATTCATCTTGTTGAAAAAAAGACTGGCGGTTGGAGATGCTGCGGTGACTACCGTCGTCTGAATTCCATAACACAACCAGATAGCTACCCCATTCCTCACATCATGGACTTTACTGAACAGTTGAACAACAAAAACTGCTTCTCGATACTGGATCTAGACAAGGCATACTACCAGATCCCGATGACACCTGACGACATCCAAAAAACTGCGGTGACCACGCCTTTTGGTTTGTTTGAGTTTGTAGTCATGCCATTCGGACTCAAAAACGCAACTCAGACTTTCCAAAGGCACATGGATATGGTCCTACGTGGACTAGATTTCGTTTTTTGCTACGTTGACGACATCCTCATTGCCTCCAACTCAGAGGAAGAACATCGCCAACACGTCCGTATAGTTCTACAACGTCTCCACGAACATAGACTTATCATCAACATCAGGAAGTGCATTTTTGGGAAGTCTGAGGTTACGTACCTTGGACATACAATCAACCAAGCCGGATGCAGACCACCTGAAGCCAGAGTTGAGGCCATATCGAACTATCCAAAGCCATCCAACATCATGGAACTACGTCGTTTTCTTGGAGTCGTTAACTACTACCGACGATACATCCCTAATTGTGCCCATATTCAAGCACCGTTGAATGGACTCATCAGGGACTCCAAGAAAAACGACAAACGACCCGTTCCCTGGACTCCTTTGGCGGAAGAAGCTTTCGATGTATGCAAGGACAGTATCAAGCATGCTACACTACTCAACCACATCGATCCGAAGTCTACACTTGTCCTAACAACGGATGCTTCTGATATCGCAGTTGGTGCCAAATTGGAACAAAAACAAAATAACCAATATCAACCGATCGGACTGTTTTCATGCAAACTGTCACCTGCACAAAGTCGCTACAGCACATATGATCGCGAGTTGCTGGCAATATACCTAGCTATCCGATTCTTCCAACACATCTTGGACGGTCGACACTTTGTCGTGCAAACGGATCACAAGCCGCTCATATATGCGTTCCAGCAGAATTCGGACAAGGCCCCGCAACGTCGTCTAAGGCAATTAGACTACATATCGCAGTATACTACGGACATTGTTTACCTACCCGGCGACGACAACTCAGTAGCAGATGCATTATCGCGACTCAATTCGATAACCATGCCAATCCAATTTGATCTGAGAGAACTTCATTTATCTCAGCTACTCGATGTGGAACTTCAATCAATCCTGAAGCAACAAAATTCATCGCTCAAGTTAAAGAAACTCACTTTGGAACCTGAAATTAAAATTTACTGCGATGTTTCCGACAATATGATTCGACCATATCTACCAGCTTCCCTGCGACGGAAGGCCTTTGAATCCATCCATGGTCTTTCTCATCCAAGAACAACCAGTCGACAACTCAGAGAGAAGTACGTTTGGCCAAACATCAGGAAAGACGCATTGGAGTGGTCACGCACTTGCATCCAATGCCAACGATCCAAAGTTCATCGACATACGAGGCTTATCCCGGATTCAATTGCAGTTCCAGAGCACCGTTTCCAGCATGTCCACATAGACCTCATTGTGCTGCCACTTTGCAAAGGCAATAGGTATTGCCTAACTATGATCGATCGCTTCAGTAGATGGGTGGAAGCAGTACCTCTACAGGACATGTATGCGGACACAGTGGCCACGGCGTTTTATACGCACTGGGTTGCTCGTTTCGGTTCGCCAACAACATTAACCACCGACCAGGGAACTCAATTTGAGTCTGCACTGTTCAACGCACTGATCAACATGATTGGAACGGTGAGGATACGAACATCACCCTACCACCCAGCCTCAAATGGACTTGTTGAACGTTGGCATCGTTCACTGAAAGCCGCCCTGATGTGCCATGAAAAAACAAACTGGACTGATGCTCTTCCGACAGTGTTGTTGGGATTGCGAACGGCATACAAAGAGGACATCAAGGCCTCCGCAGCAGAGATGCTTTATGGAACATATCTCAGAGTTCCTGGTGAGTTCTTTACGAATAATAACTTTGTTCTAGATCCACAGATTTTCGTTGAGAAACACCGAGAAGCGATGCGCAAATTCCGTCCTACAGCAACTGCAAACCATGCAAAAGAAAAAATGTTTGTTTCACCAGATTTAAACAAATGTACACACGTGTTCCTACGCTGCGATGCTGTGAAGAAACCACTGCAACAACCATACACAGGTCCACATCCAATAATCCACCGAATCAGTAATCGACTCTTCACAATTAATGCAGATGGCAGAAAATTAAATGTTTCGGTAGACCGTTTGAAACCAGCTCACATCTATGTCGATTTTATCCCAGACGTTCATCCAGATGTCAACAAAAATCCAACTTCACTGAAGAATCTGAAAAACAAAAATCAATTGGATAAAAATAAAACAGCTGTGAAACAAAAAGTAACATTTGACAGTTCATCGTAACTTCGTCACTGGAGGGGGAGTCATGTGGCGACCTCGAAATACTGTGGCTACGCGAGGAAGCATTCCGTGGAACCACACACTAATCATAGATGTCGCAACGAACAACAACGAGAAATTCAAAACAGAACCAACGGTCGGGAGAGAAAACAATTCGTGTTTGTTCTTCGAGTTAGTCGCTTCATTATTTTTATAGTGTTTGTAATATTCAATAATTAAATATACATATATTAAATAAACTAATTGTTTTACTGTGGATAATTATCTGTGCACACACTTGTGCCTACAAGTTCTTAATTTTGTCTTGTGGTGAGATTGGGGATATGTTTGCAGGTGTGTTCGTACGGTTTTCAGTAACACTGTGGTAGCTTTGGAAAAACAAATAACCAATGGAACATATAAAAATTGTTGCAAATGTTTTTTAAACTTTTTTTCTGATTAATTTGACTTATGTTTTATAATTTCTTTGTTAATTATTCTTATTTTGTTTGAAAATAATTTTTTTCGTACAATTTGTTGACCTCGAACGAACGAAAACCAAATGACAGGCAAGCCACTTTTAATGCATTTATGAAATATGGAAAAAAAAATTGCGCATTTTACTATTCTAGGCGTACTATGATAAATTAGTTTATGAATCTGTGACAAAAAATTCAAGTTTTTGGTACGACAAAACATGTTTAGCAAAAGATGTGTAAAAGTTAACGCTGTTTCTTAAGTGACAAGATGATTTAACAAATAAATAGTGAATACCTACATGTGGAGCATTTGGAATTTTGATAATAATATTCAATTTAATATAACTTCAAAACAGCTTAAGGTGACTTATGCAATCACACTTTGATGCGTCGTGTTGAAAGATAAATGTGGTTGAAAGTTAGGAAAGAAATGAAATAAAAATGACAAAATTTGTTTTAACAAATTTATGGTTATTTTTTGCCGATCTTTTCACATTACCGCAAGAATAATTCAAAAGAACTAAATTTTAAAACGGCTTATGTTGAAACAGCCGCATTGAAAGACGCATCAAGAGTAATAATAGGAAATCAGTAAACCCTACAAAGCTGCATTCTACTTCAATTTTCAAATGGTATTCGTAAAACCAAAACCTTATATTTTTTAATGTTGCTGTCAAGCGTTGTGTGTCAATGCGAAGGCAGAGAATAGTATTGACTTAGGACTTGCGTGTTTTGTAATATTTGATACAGGTTGTTTTTCACTCTGTTATGAATGGTCATTAATTGTGTCCCACTCATATATTTCAACAAAATCATAAACAAAATAAAAACGGTTCGAAATGTTTGGATTACCGATTTGCTTCACTTTTTTATATACGAACGTCAATCAACAAACAATAACTATCCAATTATTGTAAGTCATAAATTCAAAATCATTTTCACCGATCATATGACCTGCATTTATAATGCCATTGATATTTATAGTGTTGGTGTAACGAAAAGATTAGTAATGACAAACTTATTTCAGATGTTTGGACACATAAAACTCATTTTGTACGAATTACTGAAAATAATAATTTTGTTAGTAAGTATTCAGGCTTTAGTAATAACCGTGGTGAGTGGAGAGTTTTATCATTACTAGTAACAACAATTTTTTTGACCATGTAGGAGCAAAAACTTTTATATATATTCGACCTATATACGACAAACGATCCTACTTGCTACTGATTTAGGGGGTACATAGCGGACAAAATTAAACTATTTTTGTTTATGCTGTAATTTATATTTAAGTTTTATAATTATTATTTTTCTAAAAAAAGTATTATAAATGATTTAACACATTTACAATTTATACTATATTTTACACTTATTACTAATTCACCACGGAACGAAGAGGTTTGCAGGTACTTTATTAAAATTCTACAAATCCACCTCGAAAGAAGTCGGTTTGTTAACACAGCGCATTTTCCATCATTTTGAGGTGATATTAGGTCCGTTCGCGAACTAATATGCAAACGTAAATTTATATAAACTTTCGTGCAAAACTACCCAAACGCGTTCGCGTACTGAGAAAATGGTGAAAATATGAACGAAAGAAAAATGTACTTTCGTTCATTTTTCTTCACACAGAATTTCAGCTGGTAAGAAAATGAAAACTGTCAAATGATGAAATCGTATGAGTTTGCCAGCAAAAAAAACAGCTGTTGCTTCTTTTCAAGCCAAACTAAGAAGTTTTTACACAAAAGCGTTCGCGTACTTTTCTTAGAAATGAGAGGATTCTCTCTCGATTTTAGAGATTTGACACTTTTCATTTTCCTACACATAAAGTACGCGAACGGACCTATTGAGAGAGAGCTGCCAACTTCACACCTGACTCCACTAAATATGCTATCTGTGTGCAAGCTTCCCATTTGATTTGCATGCAAACACTAATACAGATAGGCATTTAGTGGAGTTTTTCAGCTGTTTTCAGCTTGTAGGCAATCAGAAAAAAAATCCTCTCAGTTGGCTGTCTGATATAGGTAGTCTGTGGTACCTACGCTCTAAAATTAGTCGAATACCTATATCAATAACAAATAAAAAATGTCGCTAAAACCACCAAAATCGTTAATGATAAACAATGACATAGACATGTCACGTGAGTGGATTGAGTGGTCAGAATCAGAAAATGATTTATCTGAAATAAAAAATAAGTTAAAAGCACATTTCGTGCCTACACGTAACAAAACGTATGAACGGTATCAATTTCATAGACTTCGTCAGCAAGAAAGTGAAATGTTCGACGATTTTTTGCAAAAAATTCGCGAACAAGTCCAAAAGTGCGCATTTAATAATGGCAACGAGTTTTTAACAGATCAAATCGTTCTCGGAATTTACTCTGATGAAACCAGGTAAAAATTGTGGATCGAAGATGAGTTGTCATTAGAAAAAGCAATAAAAATATGTCGTGTAGCGGAAAGAGCTAATAATCAAATTAGGACATTAAATAGTGAAACGAGCTCTTCAGCAATAAACAAAATCGACAAAGAATTTAACTGTGGGCGTTGTAGAAAGACACACGGACCTAAAAATTGCCCGGCTTATCAAAAAGAGTGCAAACAGTGTGGTATAAAAGGACATTTTAGTGTTGCGTGTAGATCGAAAAAGCCCGGGAAAGATCGCTACTCAAAATCAAAATAAAAAAAAAATATGGTAAGATAGTGAACGCAATCGAAAGTGAAAGTGATGACAGCAGCGAAAGTGACAATTCTAATTTTAAATTCGTCGGTACAATCACTGCTATGGTAAATTCGGTTGAGAGCGAAGCAAAATGGACGGAAAAGGTGCGCGTCGGTGATTATGAACTAAAATTAAGATTAGACACCGGAGCCTTCTGCAACGTGTTGCCACTAAAAGCAGTTAAAAAGTTCGGCGTTGAAATAAAACCATGCGAAATAAAACAAATTAAAGCTTATGATGGCGGATTTATCAAGGTTTTGGGACAGACAAAAATTCAGTGCCGTACACAACGTAGAACGCTGGAAGGCATAGAAAGATGCGAAGTAGCGATGGACGACATTTTCATACACGCAGCAACACGAAAAGAGTTGAGAGATACAACGAAAAAGGTTATCGAACGAATGGTCAAGACAGGATTTACATTAAATGATGAGAAATGTGAGTACGAAAAAACAAAAATTAAATTTCTAGGTCACATCTTCACGCAAAACGGTTACGCGGTAGACAACGACAAGGTAAAAGCGATAAACCAACTTAAAACTCCTACGTGCGTCAAAGAACTGCAGCGATTATTAGGAATGGTAACGTACCTTGGAAAGTTCATCAATAACTTATCAGAATTGACAGTACCGTTACGACTGTTAATACGTAAAGAAACAGCGTGGAGGTGGGAGTCAGAACACACTAAAGCTTTTGAAAACATAAAAAAATCATTGACAAACACGCCTGTGCTAGCATACTACAACGTCAATAAACCGGTAACATTATCGGTAGACGCAAGCAGCAAATCAATGGGGGCGTGTCTAATGCAGGGTGACAAGCCAGTAGGATACGCCACACGGGCGTTCACACAATCACAGCAAAGACAACCACAAATCAGCAAGGAGGCATGGGCAATTCGTTTTGGCTGTGAAAAGTTTCACAGCTACGTTTATGGGAAGGACCTAACGATCGAAACTGATCATAAGCCGCTCGAAACTATCTTTAATAATCCGATACAAAATGCTACAATCCGACTGCAAGGTGTATTGTATGATATTTTGCAATATTCACCTTCAATAAAATACATCTAGGGCACAATGATACCGATCGCGGACGCCTTGAGTCGAGACTGCGAAACAGACGAAACCGAACGTGATGAAGGAAGTCAACTAGATTCATGCGATAAGCGACAATATGCGTTACAAACTTATCAAGGAAACGACTGCAGACGTTGAATTACAGGCACTCAAAGCAGCAACAATGGTAAAATGGCCTGATGATGAAGCAGAAATACCAAAATCCACAAAAAATACGCACCGTACAAACACGAAATCACCTACGAAGACTGGTTGTTGCTCAAAGGTAATAAAATCATTGTACCAGAAAAGCTAACACCTTCAATCATCGAGGAAGCACACACCGGCCACTGTGGTATTTCTTCAACAATTCAACGCATTCGTCAGACACTATTCTGGAATGGTTTGACTGTTGACACAAAAAACCACGTCGAAAGATTCTCGATATGCCAGCAAACTCAACGAGCAAACCAAAAAGAGCCTTTGTTATTGAGAGACATACCAGAATACCCATTTCAATTGGTATCGACAGACATCTTCAAATTTAAGGGCGATGATTTCCTATTAATAGCCGATCATTACTCCGGATTTACTGATTTCAAAAAACTGAAATCATCGACATCCGCCGAAGTAATCTTATTATTACGTCAGTGGTTTTCGGTGCACGGAATACCCGAAATTCTTGAGTCAGATGGAGGTCCACAATATACAAGCCAGTCGTTCAAGGAATTTGGATCTAATTGGTGATTCAAGCACAGAGTATCTTCACCGCCCTATGCTCGATCAAACGGATTTGCAGAACGAAACGTGCAAACGGTGAAAGGTATTTTGAGGCGATGTTGGCGTGATGGCACTGACCCCTACTTAGCAATGTTGTTACTTGGAAATACTCCCCGTTACGAGTTACTAAAGTTGCCAAATCAACGATTGTTTAGCCGCCAAACGAGAACAATATTGCCAAGTGAAAAATCAAGCATAAAACCACAGATTGTCACAGGTGTAACAGGTGTAACTACAAGAACTACGTGAAAATCAGAAACGCTATGCAGACAAGGTCGCAATGCCACGTCTACAACTTAAGGTGGGAGAGAATGTCAGAATGCAAACAGATCATCGTGAATGGAGACCGGCGAAAGTAGTTGAAGTGACCAACAACCCTCGTTCAGTCATAGTGGAAACACCGGAAGGAAGAAAATATCGTCGAAATAATATTCATCTCCACACAACAAAGGCAAATTTACCATCACCAATCCCAATTTCGGTTAAATTCGAGACAAACGAGACAACATCCTCACAACCTAATCGAGACACATCGGAAGCCACTTCAAGTGCAAATGTACCACCAAACGAGGACATACCGACATCAAGTTACGAAATTCAATACCATAAACGATTACCTTGCGAAGACCGCAATCCAAAGTCAGTCGTTACGGACGAAAAATTAAACCTGTTATTAAATACGATCCATCAAACTAAATATTTTATATAGAGGTTGTTTCACTTGGACGGCATCAGTTTCTTGAGTAAAATACCTTCGATGTCAATCTACGAGATGATTATCGGGTCCATATAGGTCTTTGTCAAGTTCATTGACCAGCCGTTTGAAAAATGATGAGAATTTTCTCTCTGTTTTGGTGTTTGGATTAAATTTATCTTCAAGAAGACTGCCTTTAACACTTTATTCACACGAAACCACAGCTCCGTCTTCGCCATCACCTGAAAGTTTGCAAAGAAAGCTAACGTTGCAGTACAGTTCTTTCTATTTACTGCTTCCAACTTCTTTGCATATTTAAATGAATCCATTTTCCTGAAAATATATCGAGAAACTATTGATTATTAATAAAAAAAACTTACTTTTGTTTGCTGATTCATAGTATTTTCCCGCCTATTACTGCTAAATAGCTAAATGGGTTTGTTTGTTTACCCTCCGACGTGGTCGCCATCTGGTGGTCTAGTATGGCATGTTACCTTCCACATGCCAATGCACAAATCATTATATGGATTGCAAAACTGTATCGCATTCATGTTCATCCAATTCCCCAAAAAGAATGAAGATGAATGTTTGTTTACATTTTTAAAAATGGTTCGGTGGCTCTGCCTTTATCGTTAGAAAAGGATGGATAATGATAGCTTTTTATATAGCAAGAAAGAAGAGCTTTCGAAGGTCTCGTAGGATTCACATTGGGAGTATTTAAATTTAAATTGTCCAATCTTCCAACTAACGTATCTCTAATAGACTGCATTTCACGAATAAAAACTTGTTGGTTTGCCTCGAGTCTGTGGCTTTTTTTTTTTTTTTGCGTGTAGCTAGGTGAAAATCGTTAAAAGACATCGCTTGCGAGCTTTGCGATAGTGTGGGACTTGAATCATCTACTAAAAACACCCAGGGAAGGCATGATGTTACCACACCTAGTCTAAAGACTAATCAGCAATTTTGTTTTAACATTTGCTTATATACTTATGTACTGTTTTTAGGAACTACATAACTTTGGTTTGTTACCTTTTTTTCTTAATTCATTATCACTTTGTTCGTGTGATTATGTTGTAAAACATATATTTCTTTCCTAATTACCTATGTAGTTAACTAGTTCAAATGGTTTAACTCTATGTAATCTTCTAACTAAATTGTTGTTATTAAGTAGTTGAACTACTTCTAAATTAGCATGTAGCATGGTTGCGAAGCTTAACTTCATGTCTTCTTGCTACCTTCCGAACCTCGTCCTCTACCATTTCAATTTTTAGATACCTATGTAAGTAGATCAGCATTACGTATGTACCACGGCGCATTAACAATATTGCGTAATACCTTGTTTTGAAAGCATTGTACCTATGCTATGAAGATTTGTCTTTCTTGTGCACCCCCATAACTGGAGGCTATATGTCCAAATTGGTTTTAATACTTGCTTGTAGAGAAGCAGTTTGTTGTAGATTGAGAGGCATGAAGTCCTCCCTATGAGCCAATACATTTTATTGTATCGTATATTTAGTTCATCTCGTTTTTTTGTTGACATGTGTTTTCCAACTCAACTTTGCGTCCAAAGTCAAGCCTAAATACTTAGCTGAGTTCGAATGCAGAACTACTTTATTATTTATGTACACAGGTATGTGTTGTACGTTTTTATTCGTAAAGTTAGTATGAACCGACTTTAGTTCATTTAATTTTATTTGCCATTTTTTGGTCCATTTGGATATATCATTTACTGTCCTTTGCAGTTTTTCTGTAACTTCCTCTGCGGTTTTTCCTACTGCAAGTACATACAGCAGTATCGTCTGCAAAAGTGGCAACAGTAGTTTCGTCATTTTGTGGTAGGTCGTTCGTGTATAGGAGGAACAGTACTGGTCCCAACACACTACCTTGCGGTACTCCAGCTTTGATGTGTTTCAATTTGGAGTACTCATTCTCTTGCTTAATTCTAAATAATCGTTGCATTATATACGACTCTAGTATTTCATGGTACTCTTTTGGAAGATATTTTTGTAGCTTACGGATTAATCCTTTGTGCCAGACTTTATCAAAAGCCTGTGTTACATCAAGGAAGATGGCAGAGCATATTTGTTTTTCTTCTAAAGCTTTTTCTATTATATCAGTTATTCTGTGGACCTGATCTATTGTTGAGTATTTATTTCTGATTCCAAACTGATGGTTTGGGATCAGTGTCTTTTCTTCTAGAATCGGATGGAGTCGTTTTAGGAGAATTTGTTCGAATAGCTTTGATAGGATTGGCAGCAATGATATCGGACGATATGACGTTACTTCACTGGGCAATTTTCCCGGCTTAGGCTTCTTCTTGAACAGGTGGACGATGTTCATTAATATCTCGTCGCTCATTATTATCACCATTATTGTGGTTACTTGCCTGACCGGATTGCATTGCTGTAGGAGGGTTATCTACCAGTTGTGGTAAAATCGTATCCTGGCTTAAGCCTACACTAACCCCAGGTGGAATACGATTAACTATTGGCCTGGATTCCATTGCTCCTGAACTAGGAGTTATATTTTGAAAAGTGGACTAATTTCTCAAATTACTTGGTCTTCCTCTAGATTCTAGAACGTGTATTTGGAACTCTATTATCCATAATAGGAAATTTCGGATTTTAAATACAACTTTTTTGTTTTTAACTTTCAATATCTTTTAATAAAAAAAAAATTAATACATGCATAATTTGGGGTCAGCTCGGTTGGTGCTAAATTCGATATTAAATTAGATATTGAATTTGATAAGATTAGATACAATATGCTTAGGAGCAAGATATCTATCTTGGTAAACAGACGGACTGTGCAAATCAATGCACACAATACGAACAACACTGTATATAATTGGAAACTATAGGTAATATAGTAGCAACATAGTCCACTGTTATAACTACCAGACAATGGACTATACTATAAAAGAATTAGGATTTATATATTATAAAAATATTCATATCCACAACTTATCCTTTCACGAATAAAATTAGACCAATATGAATACAAAAAGCAGTTCAACTCTTTCTGATATCCAATAGTCGCAACGGGGATAACAATTAAAACTATGAAGGGATTAAGGCAGACGCTGCTGGGAATCGTGCAGATGTGGGAGCATCTGAAAAGCGAAGAGCAGACTGCTTGCACATTTAAACACTGATGTCGCAGAAAATTTGTTTTCCATGGTGCGATAATAGAGGCTCCTATGAAAAAAACCCTTCGGCTTGGAGATTTGTGCGAAATCTCAAGCAAATTATCTTCCAGCATCTAAGTTCGGCAGAACATTCTGGGTATGAAGATGCTGGTGCAGAACCATTACTGCAGGGAGCTGACTATAATCAAGATATGCAATTACAATTGGCAAATGAGAACGATTTTTTGATTAGAGAGCCAATAAAAGACGAACTTTTTTAAAAAAACGTTGTTTATTGAAGATGATAATATAAACGACCGAGTGCGATTACACGGAACAAGATATGGACTTAGAACTACATGATGGCGAGAGAAAATCATGCTCTGAGAAGCTGCAGAAAGCAGCTGCAATATATTACGCCGGATTTGCAGCAGGCAAGCTAAAAAAGGCAAGAGAACAAACTTTATTAATTGAACTGAGACCAAAACTACAACATCGGAGTTTGGGAAACTAACAGTTCTATCGGTACTGTTTGAGCAAACTGCTAAAAGCGTGCAAACAATTTTCGAAGCACAATTCTCGGAGAAACAACAAGAAGAAAGATTAGTGGAAACCTGGCTAAGTGAAATCATGATGCTGAAAACCAGGAATTTAATAATAAACTGCGTGACAGCTGGTCACAAAGAAACAATTATTAAATTTCTGTTGACTGGACTAGTTATGTTTGCTATCAAAAAAATTAACAATGATATAAAGCCATCTGAAAGAAGTCTCTAAATAAGATTTTTTTTTTTAAAGAGTTTCTAATATTACTCCCAAGCCATAGTAATATTAACGTTACTCTCAGCTGAGAGTTACCTATCCTGGTTAAAAGCACGAGACTTGGAACCAGCACTAGGCTCGGACGAATAATAGGGGTAAGTGGAAAATCGTACATGCGACTCTTTTTCACTTAAGATAAGAAAACAAAAACCACCTCCCTTCGTTTTTCCTCCCTTTTTTTACGCGATAGCTCTCAGGATCGCTTACATTTATTTTCCACACATTATTATTCAGAGATGTAACTTTGAATGTGGACTTTGCTATTTCCTTAAGAAGGGTACTTAGATTGCTGTAGTCTGAAGCTCCGGCAACGTTAATTGGAGGTGGAAGGTCTACCTTATTTTGAGGTTTTTTCCCTAGCGTTTCTATTTCGTTGGTATTTGCCTTTTTGGGTTTTCTATCTTTTTGCACAACGACTTCTGGTGAGGAGCCGTCTTTCCTTTTATTTGTTCGGTCTCCACTTAGTGATCCAATCCGTTTCGCGCACTTCGTTCGTATGATAATCGCGGCTAGCTGAGTGGTATGATTTGGCTTCTGACTGTTTTTTAAGTTGAGATTCAACAAGAGCTTTGTTCTCAGCTTTCAGCTGATCTAGCTCTTTTTTAGCTCTTGATAAAGCTGTTCAATTTGGTTAAGCTTAGTGCGGAGTTCCTTGTTTTCGTCCTCGAAGCTTTTGCATTTCGTTGAGTCCCGCGAAAGGCGTCCAAAATCTTTTGTCGTCATAGGACTTCGATTAGTTTCTGCTTTTGGCACAGATCCCGTTGGTGGTGATCTAGGTACCCTTTTACTATTTTTAAAAGGGTCGGATGATTGCTTTGATATGATGATTGATTAAATAAGAATAACATTAAATAAGTATATTAAAATATTTTTTATTTATTTATTGTAAAGTACACTAAGGAATGCCACGACTTAGCCTTAATTTTTTATTTAAATTTTATCAATGGATGTATTGTTTTTTTATTGTTACTTTCCATTATCTACTTTTTGTTATGTAGCCTAGGCACTTTTATTTTCTGTTGAATTTCATTATAAAAACTGAAATATTACGTTTTGTTTTATTGCATGAAAAGTAGAAAAGTAGTGAGGACTAGACCTACTGGGGATACCTAAAAAAAAAATGCATCTAATGTTCTACCTCTTAAGGATTATCCAAAACAATTAAAGATTAGCAAATCAAATAGCGAAAACCATGAACCCTTTATCTGTTTTGTATAATCTTTGCAGGTGATGTGGAAAAGAACATAATTATGTACATGCAAAAAAAAAAAAATACTTGTGTAGCTACCCATAACCATTTATGTAGATACACCTACCTAGGTACTACCTAAATATTTTTCGTAACTGAAAATGAAATGTTCATCACCCAATTAAAGCTTTTTGTATGTGTACTTGAATAACATAATCCGCGTGTTTCTTTATTCATTCTGAATATTCGGAATATTCCGAGTGAGCCATTTACGTTTCTTTATTCAATGGAATATTCTGGATAATCCATTTCGGTGTTTCTTTATTCATTCTGGAATAAATAGAATGCATTCTTTTTATTCCTAGAGAAAGGTGGAATAAAAAGAATATTAATAAAAATATATATTCAAATATACATTTTTAAAATGGTCTTCTGTGTGCATGATATGCCGCATAGATGTTGGTAGTTGGTGACAAGATGATTTCATGATAAGTGTTGCCACTTATGCTACATAAAAAGGTGCATGTTTTTTGAACTTGTACTAAATCCTTATTCGAAAGGACAACATATTTAATGTTTTACTTTTTTCCTTCGATTCAACATATTTAACATAATAACAACACGAGAATATAATGTTATTCATAAAAATAATAACAATATCTTAGTAATAAATAATACCTATATTATGCTTTATCTGAGCGAAAGTTGTATATTACTGTATTGGGTACTTCGTTAAGAAACGCAGCTGTGGAGACTTAAATAGGGACAAGTCGTTTTCCGCTACATATTGTTTTGGTTGTCGAAAATATTGATAGCTTTAAAATGTTTTTGTTTGTAAAACAACATTTTTAAAACGAAATGTGAGTAGAATTGCTTTTTTGAAAAATAAAATAATATATATTGAATAGATACAATTACTGGAACTTCACTTCCATAAATCTTATGAACAAAAAGCAGTCACAAAGAATGAGCTTAAACAAAGCAACTAACAACAAAATAAAATTAAATTTTAATACGTTTTCCCAATAGTAGTACTCAGCTGATTAATTGAATAATCAAATTATTAATTGAATAATCAAATTATTTGCGCTATAAAATAAAGAAGGAGTATCTAAACACTATTTTTGAACAGTAAAACGTAAAAAATATTGTAGAATTGTGTACGAGAAATAAAAATGAACTTTTGGCAAAAATGTATTTTTTTTGGAAACAAATTAGGTTGAACGAATTTGCTATATACATATATTGAATACTACTAAGTACAAACGAACAAAAACAATTAATTAAAAACAAAAAAAAAATGAAAATGCCTTTAAATTACTGCATCAGGAGCTGCAAAGTCAGTTTGTTCAATATGTTCACTGTTTTTATATATTTTTTTGCCCTGACATACTTTCTCAGGTTTTTCCTCAATAAAGAAGAAAATTTCTCTTTGATTTCATCTAAATATACACTTTATTAATAATCGCAATAATTTTTCTTACAATTTCTGCAAATTACTGAAATTGTATGCTTCAATTTTTTCTTGACGTTTAAGAAAGAAATGCGGCACTTCAGAAAGAGATAGCTTTACGCACGTGCTCTATCGCATTTTGCTTGTCAGTGTTCACAATGGATGAATAATTTGTTAATTGACATTCATAGTACCAAAATATCGATCAATTAATAAATTTTGTCGCTTATCAATAATTGATTTTTGACAACGATAATAAGGGTGTTTAATTAATTTAATGTAATTTGTATTACTGCGGTATCGTTATTATTATTGTTTTTGTGAACTTAAATTGTATTTTCTTAAGGTTTCTCTTCTCATATTTGTTTTATTATATATGTTTTTATTTTAGTGCTGTAGTGGAGTATTACCTCACATGTGAGTTCAGTAATAGAAAAAATATATTAATTGTAAGTAGTAAATGTTGTACTTTTGTTCTTGAACTAAGTGGCAGCGCTTAAGGCCTTACTCAAACCCTTAACTACCTCCAAAATAGTACGTGAATGCAAGATATCTCTGAATTCGGTCGGAAGGCTGAATTCACTTAAACTTGTCTGGGTGCCGGGTCACAACGGGATCACGGGAAATACGATCTACGATGAACTTGCTAGACAAGGCTCAGAGGGGGACCTCTCAGGACCTGAACCAGCGATCTGTCTACCTGCTTCCATTGACGGTTGGGTTTCCTATGAACACAATCGCCGTTGGCATGACTCTCCAGGGTGCAGACAGACTAAGCAAATGCGTCTGTGGGAAATCCGCTTCATTCTTGTTGTCTCTCAACAGAAAAGACTGCAGACAGACTACTGGCGTTCTTACGGAACACTACGCTTTTGCCAAACACCTTAAGGTGCTAGGCCTAAGCGACACCACCAACTGCGAAGCCTGTGGAGAAAGCGACGACACTGCGGAACATTTCTTCTGTGATTGTCCTGCGAGTAAATTCCCACAGTAAAATGTGGTGTGTCTGCCTGGTAGTACAATGGACCAGTATTGAGTCTGAGCGCTCCAGTGCAGAAAGTCTCACACACCCCGACAAAAAAAAAAAAAAAAAAAAAAAGTGGCAGCGCTGGTCAATAGACAATAATGGCTGTCATTCTATTCGGTCCATTTTTGTTTCTTTATTCATTCCATTCTGGATATTCCGGATACAAAAATCGAATATTCTCTTTTCTATTCCTTATCCGGAAAAAATAAAGAAACACACGGAATATGGTTTAGACGATATCCTCCTACCAAGTTTTTATAATCTTATCAACATTCAAAAAAAAGAACATTATTTTCAAAATATCGCATCAAGTGCAAACAATACTAACAAATCATATAATCTTTGGTGTTCAAAATCCGATGAGAACATTAAAATTTCATCCCCCGGAAATCCATGACCTACCTCAGTCTGAACTTTATACATATAGGTTAAACGAAACAAAAACATAATACCTATACATACACACATATAAGTACTGATTCAATACAACTATCTACCTACTTTAAATCCAAATCGAAAAAAATTTCAAATTTCATCGGCAAAAATCTCCAATAATGCAGAAATTCCTTTCGTTCGGGAAATCCAAAGCAACAACGAAAACAAATTTCTTCATTCTGCGTGACCTATCTCACTTTAAATTTAATATGAGTTAAAAGAAGCAAAATCATATATTTGCTTCTTCACACTCCAGGATAATTTTTCCTTCAAAATGTGAGAATATCCAAATGAATTTATCCTTTCTTTCATTTTCATACTTGTGGTTTCATTCCCTCCTACACAATAAATTCATTCTTACTGCTCTCATATCAAAACCAAGAACCAATCCAAATTCATTACCCAAGTTAAATCGAAATCGTAACATCGATGCATGCGCCAGTCGGTGGGGCTTGCTAACACAAAAACAGGCTTCATGATATTACTATAGAGTTTATATACAATGATGTATGTATCTAACGTCAGCTAATCGTACTTCAAATTGTATACATATCGCTCCTGAGAAAGAGCAGTCAAACAACAAAACAAAAGACAGCCGTGTGACACAAAATAATAATATAAATAAATAAATCGTAATCGAAAAGAGCAGGCAATATAGCCGCATGCCGCTGCCGCAGTTTGAAATAAGTTATCGATATATGCACAACTATGTAATTTTTATGTCTCAATAAATTCATATTCATATTCACTAAGCACCTGCCGGAAATTACCTCATATCTCGCGATTGTTTGTTTTTCATGTTTTGTTTCTTGTTGCTGACGTTAAAAATGATTGCTTATCTGCGTCTGGGAACCACGGCACAATAAATTCTATAAGTTATTAGTTATCGACATTGCTAATACACAATTTCACTGCAAAAGCAATGAACATATTAACAGGCAGAGTTTCGCTGAACAAACAAATTGTGTTAGGGTTTTCTTTTGCTTCTTTGAAACTGTGTTTTTTGCAATCAATTATACTGTTGGCCAATTCCTTGCCTTCTCTTCCCTACATGAGGTAGGAATTCACTAAAAGAAAAAGTACTACACCAAGGCAGACGATGATATCGAATTCCGGCCACGTAATGACGTTGGCGAACAGTATTATCGGCGTTGGAATACTCGCCATGCCATTTTGTTTCCAAAAGGTGAGTCTGGGGAGAAAGTGCTTTGTTGATGGACACTATAAATGTTTTCTTTTTTTTAGTGCGGAATAATCTTGTCGATCGCGTTGCTAGTCCTTAACAACCTCATAACCAGAGTATCCTGCCACTATCTCATTAAGTCTTCACTTCTGACGAGAAGAAAGAGCTTTGAATTCTTAGGTGAGTGCAAGTGCCAATACTGATACACAAAATTTAACAATGTCGTTTCAGGTTTCCATGCGTTCGGCTCATCGGGGAAGCTACTGGTGGAACTCTGCATCATTGGGTACCTTATTGGGTCATGCATCACTTACTTTGTAGTAGTCGGCGATGTTGGACCACAAATTGTGGCTAAAGTATTCGACTTGAACGGGACAGCTCAACTTCGCACATGGGTAATGATTATTGTGACGATCATTTGCATTCTTCCGCTTGGAATGCTGAAGAATATAGACAGCCTGTCAGCAGTTTGCACAGCCTCCATTGGGTTCTACTTGTGCCTGGTGGTGAAGATAATACTCGAATCGGAAACCCATATTCTGGCCAACGATTGGCAGGGAAAGATAGTTTACTGGGAACCTTCGGGGGTGCTACAGTGTTTGCCGATCTTTAGCATGGCTTTGTCCTGCCAGATGTGAGTTTGATGTAGTCCCTGGCGACTGATTGGTGAAATACTGTCGTTGCAGGCAAATATTTGAAATCCTCGAGAGTGTAAACAACCAAAGTCAGGAGAAACTGAACGCCATCATCAAGAATGCCACGTGGATGTGCACTGTCGTGTACATTGCCGTTGGGGTATTCGGATACGTCGCGTTTTGCACTCAAACTTTTTCCGGTAACATCCTCATCAACTTCTCACCAACGTTCGGCAGTGATGTGATCAAAATCGGCTTCGTCTTGTCCGTGGCCTTCAGCTTTCCGCTCGTTATATTTCCATGCAGGAACAGTATTTACTCATTGCTCTACCGGAGGGTAAGTTGCGACGACAGAAACTCGCAAGTTCATTTAATTTCTCGTTATTTCAGGGTCACACCGATATGACTGGGTATATACCGGAGGCGCGCTTCAAATCCATCACAGTGTTTATCGTGACCGGTTCACTTTGTATTGCATTGCTAATTCCATCAATAGAACTAGTAATAGGACTCGTTGGATCCACTATAGGCATTTTAATTTGCATTATCTTTCCCGCTGCGTGCTTCAGGAAGATTTCAAAGAAGGACTCTACAGAGAGGACTCTCGCGCAGTCGATAATAGTCGGTGGCTGCTGCCTCATGATCCTCGGCACGTACGCCAACCTGAGCGCGATTGATAAAAAGAATTTTGAATCGCCATCGATAATTGTCGAGCGAACTACAGGGGCTGCCTTACCGCTGCCACAATTCGAGAAGAGCTTTAAAATGCCACCAAAGGAGGCGGTCAAGGAGATTCCACTGCAAAATATATCCCAACAGGAGCCGAAGTCAGAAGTTGTTGAAGAGAAGCGGCCGGCGCTGTTGGAAAAACTCGTAGAGCAGCCTAAGATCAATCCACCCCTTCCAGTTGACGTAGTTGAACAGGAGGTTATCGTCAAAGCTCCGGAGGTTAAAAAACAAATAGAAAAAAGTGCCGTAGAAACAACACCGGTTATTGAAGGTGGTCTACTAGCAAGCAAAGCCCCAATGAATGTCAATGGCATCGCAAAGGAAGCCATTAAAAATGATGAAGAAATCGCCGCCGAGGAGCAGCAGAAAGACGCCGATAAACAGGAACAACTCACCAAGGCGGAAAATGAATTGAAAAAGACCAAAGAGCTGCTAGAACGGAAAGTGGACGAGCTGAAAGAAGAGTTAGCGAAACAAACTAAGGCAACTCAAGACTTGGTCGTAGAGAAACTGGGACAAGTTGTCGAAAAGGTGGAGCAGATCGAGCGAGAAGTCCACAAGGTGAGCAAGAATGAGGAACAGCCGAAGAAAATAGAAATTCCAAAAGCTTCCCTTCTTGGAATGCTCACCGACCGTCAAAGCCCCAACACGACCAAAGAGGCTGAACGAAAGGCAGTCTTCGAGCCACTATCCTACCAAACCGGAGAAACTCTAAAGAAAACGCACGATGTTGTTGGAGATAATGCAAATGTACAGGATCCACGAGCCCCATTGCCGTTACCATTGCTGATTAATGCATCACAAGGCCAGGTCTATGCCAAAGAGCCGCCTCCACTCGTGCAGATTCCATTGGAATCTACGAGCAAACTCATCGGCTCTTTTAAAAGCAAACTTCCTGTCGATGAGGTGGCACAACACGTAGTGCCAGCAAATGACTCAAAGTCCCCTCAATTGGAAAAGGAGAAGGAAAACATCGAAGCAATACGCAGAGATATTCTAGAACTAAACAAGAATCGGATGGACTCGTCCATCACTTTGAAAAGTTCTCGTGAGAAGCGCAGCGCTTCGGATATTGATTTCTCTAAAACCGTTGCTAAACTGCAAGAGGAAAACTGTCGGAATGAATTCAAAGTGGATACACTGCAGGCCCGAAATGGATTGGATGTAAAGTTGGAGGGATTACGACGTGATATAAAGTCAGTCAACGATGAGGAGTAGGAGTTATTCACATCTGTTTTCATTCCATTTCCCCGTCCTAATTTTAATCATTATTCCTTTTGCGAATCATTTTACTGTAGAGACTGACCTTAGCAACCAAAAGTTACATGTTTACTGCATTTGAACATTGAAAATGGAAGCAGTATTTGCTGCGCAAAGAAAGTACGAATTTACGCATTGACGCGTGAATGTGAGTATCTAAGATACCTGACGAAACCTAAATGTTAACATTATTTATTGAAATATTAAAAACAAATCAAAGAAAGATTTAACTAACATCATTTTCCATTGGTAATCAGGAATGCTTTCTGACTCTTTTGAAAGAGTCCATAGGCACTCGAATGACAGTTCTTTTCTTGAAAGGAGAGAAAAATTCACTCCTTTGGATTTAAATTTGGAATCAAAACCACAAGCACTCACCAATTTATAACCGTTAAAATCGGCAAACATCAATTTGATAAGTTGAAGTGGTAGGTACACAGAAAATAATAGTTAACAATTTGGGACCGTTTTCCTAAATAGGGACATGCACTTCTAATGGACTACTGTTTTTTTAGGTAGAAAAAGCCTAAAAACTACGATTAAGTTATCGGTTTAAAAAACGTAAAAATCCGAAAAAATCATTAAAATGTTCATTTTTAACCTAACTCTGCTAACAAATTCCATTGAGAATTCACAAGTAGATCCCATAAACAGTGCAATATGCATGGGTGGCATGTTGCCCTCCTGCTTGGGTTCACTGTTGGCATTGGAGTAGGTGCGAGGTTGGGTCAATTTCCCTATCATATGCACAAACCCATTCAGCCATTTTTACATTTGCTGGCGATTATTTAAATAAATTTGTATGGAAGTCCTTAAATTTACGAATACTAATTTCCTAAAGTATAAATTGATGCTGAACGTATTCTGAAATTATAGTAAACAATTCCACATCAACAGTTTTGCCAAGTTCGAGTCCCTATTTGGGAAAGCATAGCCAACAATTTCAATAAAACAAACCAAGAGTTATTTTTTTAAAGGAATTTTCTCATGTCATATATTATTTTGCTATCATCATCATCGCCTTATGATACGGTTGGGTCGTGGTTGAATTGGGAAGGAATTTGGAAAAAAAATCACAAGTGCAGAACCAGGCAGAAATCCTCGTTTTGGAGTAGAGGTTGTAGAAAACAAGGTATTAATTGTTTCTCCCCATAAATGGATAAAATATTATTTTTTCTTTGCTTAGCGAAAACAATAAACGTAATGCAATAATTTTTTTCATTTCTCAGCACAGTTTTTCTCTTATCTCTTTGTTGATGCTACAAAAATAACAACAAATGGGATGTTATGATTAATTTCTGTTCACTCATCAAAACATTGTATGTTAAAAAAAATAATTTCAAAAATCGCAAACTCTGAATATTTCACGCGACCCTTCTGGTCCCACCGTATCGACATGTCACGAGTTTTAATCGTCGAAAACGGGGCACTAGTCGCGAAAATAATTTTCGAATCAGATATTCTTTACCTGAACCATTTTGTGGGTTTAAGGGATGCAACCATTTTCCCGCATGGTTTAGCCCGCTCAAGTAACTTCGTTGCTCCGTTAAGGGCTAGCTGTCTGGCAGGCGTCTATGTTAGCTTCCTTTTACGCATCAGTTGTCGGGTCTTCCGAAGTTCTCTTTAGGCATATATTTAAGAAAATATGTTCCCAGACCAAATTGTCTAATTTGAAGTTTTCTTATTTGGCCCAACAATTAGAGTTAGAAGATTGAGTTTATAGAAGTCAAGCAGTTTTAGTTTTATATAATAGCAGGCAAATTGTTATCGTACGATAAAGTCAAACTTGGTCTAGCCAGAAGAAGTTGCCCATCCTTGGGTAAAGCTGCTTACAGAAATTAAGCTAGAAAATAGTAAAATAAAACTTTATAAAATTGTTTTGTTCTAGCCGAAGGCTCTTGTAGCTTACATATATCTATTGACAAATGGAGGTTGCAATTCAGTATTGAGAATTAGAATCCTTGCGGGTACACAAAATTCAAAACTCGTATTGGAAAAAGAAGAAACTGTTCGAAATTAATTTCAAAACTTGTAAATTAAGTGCTGTGTTGAATAATTACAAATTTAATTTTGACGACAAGAAATTAAAAATATTTTTCTATCCAAAACCAAATCTTGTTGGGCCATTCATATTGCATCTGTTGGACTGATCTCTCAAGCTCCAGTTTTAAAATGAAAAGAATTTCTGTATTATTAAAGACAACAATATTTTAAGGTTCACAAAAAATAAAACACCGAAGAAATATATACATTGCTGTGTAATTTTAAAATTAGTTAAAATAAATTTGATCATTACTGTACACTAATGCTGTTTTCACTCTGTTCAGTGTACATGTTCCGTCATTGCAGCCAACTTAACAATAGCCAGAACAAATTGAACCGGTTTGAAAGTTTTAAATTTTGGTAGCACTGCGAAATTTTGTTTTTCTTTCCGTTCTGCAATTTAGAAACGTCAAGATGGCTGAGGTAAATTTCCTTTAAAAATCTTAAAACTTCTGTGCAATCCTTTTCTGTTTTTCAAAAAAGTTCATGAGTTTGAATCGAAAATTGTTCTTTTTCATAAAGTGCACCAAAATTTATTGCAAATATGTGAAATTTTCCAACACTAAACATGGCTGAAATGTCTGGCTTAATTCCAGGTCGATGAAACTCTGAAGAAGAAGCGTACCTTCAAAAAGTTCACCTATCGTGGTGTAGACTTGGATCAACTCCTTGATATGCCCAAGTAAGTAGCAGTTATCCACCGCTCTTTTCAATCGAAATGTAACTCTGAAAATCTGTTCTTTTAGCAACCAACTAGTCGAACTGATGCATAGCCGTGCTCGCAGGAGGTTTTCCCGTGGTCTGAAACGCAAGCCGATGGCACTTATCAAGAAATTGAGGAAGGCCAAAAAAGAAGCTCCACCAAATGAGAAACCCGAGATTGTCAAGACTCACTTGAGAAACATGATCATTGTTCCAGAGATGACTGGATCCATCATCGGTGTTTATAACGGCAAAGACTTCAGCCAGGTTGGTCAAACATTTAAATAAAATTTATAGTTAATGTACTTATGCTTCCCCTCGTGTTCTTGCAGGTTGAAATCAAGCCAGAAATGATTGGACACTACTTGGGAGAGTTTTCGTTCACATACAAACCCGTCAAGCACGGTAGGCCCGGTATTGGTGCCACCCATAGCTCTAGGTTTATCCCACTCAAGTAAACAAATGCTAGAGTTCCATTAATAAATTTACTTTTTATAAAAAGAAGAAAGTGAAAAGGTGTTTTTAAATTGTTTGCTTGGACTCTTGCGGTAGTTGGGAATGTATTGCAGCTGATTTGATTGTTTTTTTTTTCAAGAAATGGTTTAAGAATCTATGTGGTAATTGCTAACGGATTGTTAGATAGCTTAGATAGTATATATATAGTAAAAAAGTGCGTAGTCAGTTGGCAAATTATTTTAGGAAGATAGGCGTAGTTGTGGAGTTAAGATTCGTTAAGGTAGCTGAAGCGACATTATTGTTCGAAGTTGTGTTACCTGCCTGCTTTTGCAATCGTAATAACACCGAGATGCAATGTATTTTAATTCGTGGCTTTTTCGTGCTACGTACTGCAATCAAACAGTCGAGGTTTGGAATGTAATTAAACAGTCGAGGTTTGGAGAAACGTTTGTTGTTGTACATACATATACAGAAAGCGAACTTTCGCATCCGCTTACTTAGCTACGAATAGAATTCACTGGAAAATCGAATTTGAACGCCAAATTACAATTTTAGTTTTCTATACAGGCACATTTGTTTCCGAGTTCCTCGCACGTGAGTATTCTTGGAAGCTTTATGAAGGTTCTCATGAAAGATTCTGGATATCTGTGAGATTTGAGCAAGATGTGGGTCAGGTTGAAAAAAGAAAATTAGGTGGTACTGCACCTATGGATAGGGTTACTTCAGCAAGTATGACGACACTTGTTCCGATATTGTCTGAAAGGAATTTGCGATCCGGAATGCCTCTCTTCACTGTGTAGGTATATGCAAATTTCTGTATTTTTCTTGCACAGGGCCTCATTCTCTCGTTAACTAGCAACTAGTATGCCATCTTCTTACACCATCTTAAAAGCACCTTGTCTGAGTATTCTGGGGAATAACGTACGAATTTCAAACTACACAGAAATGACTGCAATGCACCATGGCAACCGTGATAGATTGGTCTTTAAAACGGAGGTTCGGTCTTCCGTGTGGTCTTGAGTTGGGGGCTAAGAGTTGAGTATCCTCTTCGCTGGAGCTTTATTGTCCGTTCGATCGATGAGCCGAGTCAATAAAGTTTAGCTTATACAGTTGGCGGGTGTGTCATTTGCTACTCTTGGATGTTTGTCAGACGTTTGCAAGAGGCGGGCCAGTGGAAACAACTTGAAGAGTTGTTGGCCCCGGCGTGATTTGAACCTGAGATATATAGATTAGCAGTCCAACTAACCAACCACTGAGCCCCTGCACCTACAGCAACATATTCGACATCTTGAAACTCTGCCGCAAATGTTGTGGGAGCAGAGATTGGTGTGTTGAACAACTAATTTTACCTTTCAGTTAGGGAGTTAGGTGAAAAATATCAAAAATCGTACTGGTCTGACATTTTCTAAGATTCTAGGCAGTTGGGTCATTCAGTGGTACTTAGGTTAGGTTAGGCTAAATGCATACTGAATACGGCCAATGTGTCTTTGGCTGCCAAAGTTTAAAACGGATGTTTCATCCGTTCAATACGTTAACGCTGAAGTTTGCGTCGACGCAACGGATCAACTGATTCTCTCTCCCTTTACTTACAATTTTCACACAGCCATCTATTATTGTCGATCTGCAGGTCACACAATTCTCCTCACTGGTACGTGGCGATAAGTCTGCAGAACGGCTTGAGAAGTTCACCTTACATGCGACATTAAGTAGGGTTATGCCTAGTGTTTGCAAGACATACAATAGCCTTGAAGATGTTCCCGCGAAGGAGCGGGCTAAAACATAAGGTCCGTTCGCGAACTAATATGCAAACGTAAATTTATATAAGGTTAGGTTAGGTTAGGTAGACGTGGCTGTCAGCCAAAGCCAACACACTTAGACCAATGATAGGTCCATTGTGGTACCACACAGATCTGGGGATTACCCTCACTGCTTGTTGAACCAGTAGGAGCTTCTTATGAAGCGCGAATGATTTCTGACGCCAGTGTTGGCTAAGTCGTTTGTGTCATTAAACAGGAAGTCCCCTAGATGGAGATTTCTTTTGTGGGAGAGCCCAGGACATGTGCAGAGAAGGTGAAGTATAGTCTCCTCCTCCTCCTCGTCCATGCAGCTTCTGCAGAAGTCGTTTGAGTGCACGCCAAGTCTGGAGGCGTGCCTGCCTATTAAGCAGTGTCCTGTGATAACACCTATGGTCGAGCTAATATGCAGTCGGTTTAATGAGATTAGACACTTAGAGCGTCGCAGATCCAGCTTTGGCCAGATCCGTTTAGTCGCTAGACATGTATTGCTACTCGTCCACCTAAGGTTTGTTCTCTCGATTGCGGATAGCTTAAACAAGAGTTTACAAGTAGCGATTGGTATACCTAGGGAACCTTTATCAGGTAAAGGAGGTAATGTGGTTCCTTTTTTGGCGAGATCATCTGCCCTGCAGTTACCTGGAATGTCCCTATGTCCCGGCACCCAACAGAGGTGAATGTTGAACTGCTCTGCCATGTCCGAAAGAGATGAGCGGCAATCTTGGGCTACGATGGAATTTGAAGAGACTGAGTCCAGGGACTTAATCGCGGCCTGACAATCCGAGAAGATACGGATATCCTTTGAGGATATCACATTCCTCTTCAGCCACGTCAGGGCTTCTTTTATCGCCAAAATGTCCGCCTGGAACACGCTACAGTAATCAGGAAGACGGAAAGAGAGGCTAAGATTTAGCTTTTCTGAGAAGACTCCACCACCTACCCCATCGCTAGTTTTTGATCCATCGGTGTAAAAGTGGAACGATTTACCATTCGCAAATGCATCATCATCCCAGAATGATCTGGAAGGAATGGTGATTTGGAAGTTTTTTCCGAACTGCAAACGGGGTATGGTGTAGTCTATGTTTCTGGGTAGAGGCTTAAAGTAGTCTAGAATAATGGAGTGGCCAATATTGTTATTGGTCCACTGCGAGGTAGGATTTAACTTTTAAGCAGACAGCAGAACATGCCGCTGTTTGCATGCTAAATATATCAAGGGGTATCAGGTGTAGCAGAATGTCCAGAGCAGCGGAGGGGGTAGTTCGGAGTGCTCCGCTAATGCATAGACACGCTGAACGCTGGACTTTGCCCAGCTTGTCGTGGTTTATAGCTTTTTCTAGAGCAGTCCACCAGACAACCACCCCGTTAGTAAGAATTGGTCTTACCACTGATGTATATAGCCAGTACGTAATGCGGGGTTGTATACCCCAATGGCTTTTTTACAAGAGAAAAGTGCTACTGTAGCCTTCTTGACTCTTTCTTGTATATTGGATTTCCAGCTTAACTTCCTATCGAAGATTAGACCCAAAAATTTATATAAACTTTCATGCAAACCTACACAAACGCGTTCGCGTACTGAGAAAATGGTAAAAAGATGAACGAAAAAAAATGTACCTTCGTTCATTTTTCTTCACACAGAATTTCAGCTGGTAAGAAAATGAAAACTGTCAAATGATGAAATCCTATGATTTTGTCAGCAAAAAAAAAACAACTGTTGCTTCTTTTCAAGCCAAACCAAGACGTTTTTCACCTTTTTACACAAAAGTGTTCGCGTCCTTTTCTTAGAAATGAGAGGATTCTCTCTCGATTTTGGAGATTTGACACTTTTCATTTTTCTACACATAAAGTACGCGAACGGACCTATATTCATGTGAGCCTAGCGACACATTTAACAAAATAAAAATAACCCATTAACATATGTATATTGATCCGAGGAAGCCTTCAGGTGAAAGCACGTACTCGAAATAAATGGAGCGCGACCGGCTCAGTTGTTACTAGCCGTGTTTCTTTGCACGCGGATATAGGGATAATTTGAAATTTGCATGTAAAATACAACAACAACTTATCCTATATACGCTAACTTTAGCGGGGATAGCTATCGGCGCTAAGTCCTTTAGCGGGGATAAACAGTGCTTCCAAAACCCATTTTCTTCGTTTCTGGTGAATCATTGCGATGAATTTTTCAGGAAATGTCAAAGTTTAACACCCCGCCGAATATTTTGTTCGGGATTTTATTATTATTTTTTTTTCAAAATTTAATAAATCTGTCAATGTGAAACTGTTTTTTTATAATTTTAGAATATCCTTGGCATTAATTTCATATGTCGGAAATTAATATTTTTTATCTATATATATTTTTCACGATTTTCAATACAAATTACTTAACTCAACTTACAGCTATGTCACTAATAAACGTCGTAGGTGCATGTGTGCTGCTAATGGTGGATTTACACCATCACGCACGCGCATTTTTGCAACGAAACCGAAAAGAGAGATCCGTTTATCCGCAGTCAATGCTAATAAGGTGTAAGAGTGAGATCACTTACTTTAACTTGCTATAACATTATTATGGAGATTTGACAGATCACATGTAAACAAACAAATTTATTTTCATCGGTTTTGTTGTAGTAGAATTAAAAAATAAATAAAAACATGGATCTCGTAAAGGCTACCGTATTAATAGTGTTTTCCATCTTGAGTAGGTACAATCGGCGATGTGAAGCAGAGAAATGTCAAAAATGTATTATGGCGATTAAAACATATGATAGCAGCGCCCATTTTGTTTTATAGGAAATCGAAATTTCGTAAGCCATCGCTATAAAAATATCAACATGAATAGCTTTCCCATAATTCCTACCACGTAAACAAGATGGCCGAGCTGAATACGTGTCACGTTTTTTTGCATGTTAGGTAAAGCTGTCCCTTTCAGTCACACGGATATTTAGTATTTAGCATCCCTTTAATCTTACATGTTAGGAATGTGTGACCGTGTAAATCCACCATAAGTTTGTTTTGATGAATTCTTAAGCGGCGATGGTCGGTTTTTAATACCACGCCTATATCCGCGTGCAAAGAAACACGGCTACTGTCATGTTCAAAGGATAGATCCTACGAACCCTGTCAAAAAGGCAATATCAATCAATAGCCGTGTTTCTTTACACGCGGATATAGGGATGGCATCAGAAAACGACTATCGCCGCTTAAGAATTCATAAAAAAAAAACTTGGCAGCACACATGCACCTATGACATGCACCGCAACACAACTGTAAGTTGTAGTTAAGAAATTTTTATTGAAAATCCTGAAAATGAAAAATATTTACTTCCGCCAATTGAAATTGATGCCAAGCATATTCTAAAATTATGAAAAACAATTTCACATTAACAGACTTGCTAAATTCAATTACCCTTAAAATGAAGTTTGAAAAATAATAATAATAAAATCACGAATAAAATATTCGGCAGGATGTGTTAGTGGTCGGTGGGTTGTCAAACTTTGACATTTCCTGAAAAATTCATCGGAAGGATTCATCAGAAACGAAGAAAATGGATTTTAGAAGCCCTGTTTATCCCCTCTGAAGGACTTAGCGGCAATAGCTACCCCCGCTAAAGTTAGCGTATATAGAATAAGTTGTTGTTGTTGTATTTTACATGCAAATTTCAAATTATCCCTATATCCGCGTGCAAAGAAACACGGCTAATGTTTCAATACAAATGCGAAAGAGAGACCGTCCTAAAACGTTGGGATCACAGGAATGCATCAACAAAAGCATTTTATTGGCCACACAGAGGAAGTGATTCAAAATCTGCCTGCCGCTATTTTCTGAGAACGAACTGGCGAACCCGAACCCCACAGGCGGACCAGTATGGATGCAGTTAAGTTTGACGGTTATTATCCCTTTAATCCTAATCATAAGGTCCGTTCGCGAACTAATATGCAAACTTAAATTTATATAAACTTTCGTGCAAAACTACACAAACGCGTTCGCGTACTGAGAAAATGGTAAAAAGATGAACGAAAGAAAAATGTACTTTCGTTCATTTTTCTTCACACAGAATTTCGGCTGGTAAGAAAATGTAAACTGTCAAATGATGAAATCCTATGAGTTTGCAAGCAAAAATAAACAGCTGTTGCTTCTTTTCAAGCCAAACTAAGACGTTTTTCAACTTTTTACACAAAAGCGTTCGCGTACTTTTGTTAGAAATTTGAGGATTCTATCACAATTTTGGAGATTTGACACTTTTCATTTTTCTACACATAAAGTACGCGAACGGACCTATAGCCTCACCGCATTTAAAGGAAGAAGAAGAAGAAGTAGATAAGCCCACCATTAAATAAGACGTGCATACTTTCTTCCGCCGATTTATGATTAAGTGCATGCGCCCTACAAAAACATCACCACCGTATTTGAAGAGCTCTCATGGAAAACCATTAAAGCTGTTGTTGTTAAGAATTTTAATAGCTAAGCCAACATTTTCTGTACTGGATGGTGAAACCGGTTCTCTTCTTAACTTACCGTAGACTGCAGGACCTAAGAACCGTAGAACCGTAGGTGCATATTTAATAGCTCCTGGATTTGCTTCTAAAACACATCTTCTGTTTCCTGCTCTTCGATGGTTAGATTTTCTTCGCTGTTTCGAAGCGCCTGCCCTTCCGGTATAACATTTTTGGATTATCTGATTTTGGGAGACTTCTTTTATATACACAGGATCTTTTTCTCCTTCCTTCTCCTGGCTCTCTACTCTTTTTTCTAACTGCCCTAGGTTGTGTTAAGTTACAACATTTGTAGGTGTGGGCGTTTTGTCACCATTTTCTTCTGAACTCATCCTCATACACAGACGCTTTTCCTGAGGTGGCTGATAAACTGCTAACCTCTCTGATGATGTCGCAATACCGGATCCACGTATTGTTAGTGTTTGTGAGTAGTGAGCGAACAGCGGAGATGCTCTCTCTGTAGACTCTGGCTTTTCGAGTCTTGCTAAGGCTTCCACGTGTCGCAGCTTTGTATTGTTGGACAGTTGAAAAAATCGATGTTAGGCCGTATAAATGATTTTACATTCACGACGTTCGATGCATGTTTAGCGTTGGCACTTTGTCGATTTGGAGTGGCTGCGCCAGGTTACATTGCGGATGCGCAGCCTTGAAAATCTTGTCGATTAGACGGAGGACGTTGTCTGCTGTCGTGTCGTGGATGCTGTGCTTTTATCTTATATGCCAAAGGTGTTTTCCTTACCGACTATGGCGTTGAAGTCCCCGAGCATGATTTCGATATCGTACTCCGGATAGGCTCCGTAAGCTCCGTTCAGGAGGTCATAAAACATCTTTTTGATTGGGTCATTGCTTCGGCGAACTGATAATGTAAAAGCTTGCTTGGATGCAGATTACACCAGGCGATCACTAAAATCAATAACTGTCCGCATCCAAGCATATTCAGCCGCCTTTGTTGTCACACCCGATCTCCCAGCGGCACAGAGGAAATGTACAAAAACGACGCCTTCCTTCGCAAGATCGGCAAAACATAAAGCCCATTTCACCAGTACGGGAACTCTCCACCGGACGACGCCTATGGATTCTGTCCACAGTGCGATGGCAAAGTTTTGCTCTGAGATTTTAATGATTAGGTCGGTAAGGAAAAGATTTTCCGCGGATTTGCTGGTAAGTACAGCCTCCACAACATGACAACAGATATCGGTTACCGACTAATCGATTTTGCAGCAGCTCTTAATACAGTGATAAATAGCACTACGTTTTCAAGGCTGACGATTTACACAGCAACCTTGCGCTCTCTAGGTGGTGGAAATGCCAACCAAATCGACATTGTGCTAATCGATGCGATTCATGCATCCAACGTCTTAAATGAGACCATTTTCTTATTGCGGCTAAATGTAGAACTCAACTGTCCAACGAGAAAAGGCTGCTAACTGCCCAAAAATAAGACATTCGACGTTGGACACCTTAGCACACCTGGAGTAGCCAGAGTCTATCGCAACATCATCAAGGAGGTAGCCGCAACCACTGTGGATTACGAGTTTTTTTTTTAATTTTTATTTAACGTACAATCTATTGTCAGAGTGACAAGTGTTGAATGTACAAGAAATCTATAATAAATTATATAATAAAGGGTGATTTTTTAAGAGCTTGAGAACTTTTTTTTAAAAAAAAACGCATAAAATTTGCAAAATCTCATCGATTCTTTATTTGAAACGTTAGATTGGTCCATGACATTTACTTTTTGAAGATAATTTCATTTAAATGTTGACCGCGGCTGCGTCTTAGGTGGTCCATTCGGAAAGTCCAATTTTGGGTAACTTTTTCGAGCATTTCGGCCGGAATAGCCCGAATTTCTTCGGAAATGTTGTCTTCCAAAGCTGGAATAGTTGCTGGCTTATTTGTGTAGACTTTAGACTTGACGTAGCCCCACAAAAACTAGTCTAAAGGCGTCAAATCGCATGATCTTGGTGGCCAACTTACCGGTCCATTCCTTGAGATGAATTGTTCTCCGAAGTTTTCCCTCAAAATGGCCATAGAATCGCGAGCTGTGTGGCATGTAGCGCCATCTTGTTGAAACCACATGTCAACCAAGTTCAGTTCTTCCATTTTTGGCAACAAAAAGTTTGTTAGCATTGAACGATAGCGATCGCCATTCACCGTAACGTTGCGTCCAACAGCATCTTTGAAAAAATACGGTCCAATGATTCCACCAGCGTACAAACAACACCAAACAGTGCATTTTTTGGGATGCATGGGCAGTTCTTGAACGGCTTCTGGTTGCTCTTCACTCCAAATGCGGCAATTGTGCTTATTTACGTAGCCATTCAACCAGAAATGAGCCTCATCGCTGAACAAAATTTGTCGATAAAAAAGCGGATTTTCTGCCAACTTTTCTAGGGCCCATTCACTGAAAATTCGACGTTGTGGCAGATCGTTCGGCTTCAGTTCTTGCACGAGCTGTATTTTATACGGTTTTACACCAAGATCTTTGCGTAAAATCTTCCATGTGGTCGAATAACACAAACCCAATTGCTGCGAACGGCGACGAATCGACATTTCACGGTCTTCAGCAACACTCTCAGAAACAGACGCAATATTCTCTTCTGTACGCACTGTACGCATTCGTGTGGTTGGTTTAATGTCCAATAAAGTAAACTGAGTGCGAAACTTGGTCACAATCGCATTAATTGTTTGCTCACTTGGTCGATTATGTAGACCATAAATCGGACGTAAAGCGCGAAACACATTTCGAACCGAACACTGATTTTGGTAATAAAATTCTATGATTTGCAAGCGTTGCTCGTTAGTAAGTCTATTCATGATGAAATGTCAAAGCATACTGAGCATCTTTCTCTTTGACACCATGTCTGAAATCCCGCGTGATCTGTCAAATACTAATGCATGAAAATCCTAACCTTAAAAAAATGACCCTTTATAAATAAATTGACACAAATTGTTGATGGGGAATAACATAAAAGAAAATAATGGCAAAAAAACTAATACAATTATTTTATTTAAAAAAAAAAAAGACAAAATACATACACCAGGCATTCAATAAACAATATTCATAAAAAAAAACTACGAGTATTTATGGCTGAATAGTCCAAAGACAACAACCATTTCATAACACCTTTAAAAACATACATTTTTAGCCCTCTCAAGGTAAGATTAGACTGCATGGCCACGTTGGCATTTAATGACCACTTTTAACAGTTCTCGCTGTCAAAATAGGGTCATGCAGAGTAATCGGCATAATCACAAATGACCTAATGACCAAATGACCACAAATGACCATGCTGATTTTGACAGATAAAAATGACAAAATTGCATGCAGTTTAATCGGACAATAAGCACGAATGCCAGTATAGCCGTGTTTCTTTGCACGCGGATATAGGGATAATTTGAAATTTGCATGTAAAATACAACAACAACTTATCCTATAGCCGTGCTTCTTTGCACGCGGATATAGGGATAATTTAAAATTTGCATGTAAAATACAACAACAACTTATCCTATATACTCTAACTTTAGCGGGGATAGCTATCGCCGCTAAGTCAGTTAGCGGGGATAAACAGTGCTTCCAAAACCCATTTTCTTCGTTTCTAATGAACTCATGCGATGAATTTTTGAGGAAATGTCAAAGTTTGACATCCCTCCGACCATTTTGTTCGTGATTTTATTATTTTTTTTTTTTTCATTCTTCATTATAAAGGTAATCGAATTTAGCAAATCTGTTAATGTGAAATGGTTTTTCATAATTTTAGAATACGCTTGGCATCAATTTCAATTGGCGGAAGTAAATATTTTTCAATTTCAGGATTTTCAATACAAATTTCTTAACTACAACTTACAGCTGTGTCACGGTGCATGTCATAGGTGCATGTGTGCTGCCAAATTTTTTTTTTGATGAATTCTTAAGCGGCGATAGTCGTTTTCTGATGCCATCCCTATATCCGCGTGCAAAGAAACCCGGCTTATATACGCTAACTTTAGCGGGGATAGCTATCCCCGCTAACTGACTTAAACAGTGCTTCCAAAACCCATTTTCTTCGTTTTTGATGAACTCATGCGATGCATTTTTCAAGAAATGTCAAAGTTTGACATCCCACCGACCACTAACACATCTCGCCGAATATTTTGTAGTGATTTTATTATTATTTTTTTTCAAACTTCATTATAAAGGTAATTGAATTTAGCAAATCTGTTAATGTGAAATTGTTTTTCATAATTATACCCTATTCTAAGGGTATATTAATTTTGACGCATAGTTTGTAACATACCTTAATATTGCCCGTAGACCCACAAAAGTTACTATATTTATGATCAGCATCGATAGTAATGTCGGTCTAGGCATGTCCGTCCGTCCGTCCGTCCGTCCGTCGCCAAAAATTAGGCCTTTAAACTGGGCCTAGAGAGCTGAAATTTTAACCATGTACTTTCTAGGGTCCCGAAATAATCAAGTTTAAGAATTTTTGAAATCCGCCCACAAACTCAAAAAAACAAAATTTTGGAAAAAATCGAATTTTGAGCTAGAAAGCTGAAATTTTTTATATATGATCTATGACTCCTAAAACTGTTCGGGATAAAAAATTTTCAAAATCCGCCCAGTGATAAATAAAACAATTTTTTTGAAAATCCAAAGTTTGAGCTAGGGGGCTGAAATTTATAATATATACTCTCTATGGCCCCTTTATGCTAATGTGTAAATATTTTCAAAATCCGCCCACTGACACGCCCACAATTAATTTTTTTTTTTGAAAATTCAAAGTTTGAGCTAGGGGGCTGAAATTTATAATATAAACTCTCTAGGGGCCCTTTATACTCATGTGTTTATTTTTTTTAAATCCGCCTACTAACACGCCCACAATTAAATAAAACAATTTTATTGAAACACCCAAGTTTAAGCTAGGGAGCGTTTTTTTTGATAAAATCCTTTAAATGTTATATAACAGAATATGTAGAGCGTTCTTAACAATTCAACCATACTTAGACTTTTGTCACGCCCACTTATGAGGGATAGGAATAAGAATAGGGTATCCAACAGTTCGCCCAAGCGGACTGTAGCCCGTCCCTATGTTTTTAGAATATGCTTGGCATCAATTTCAATTGGCGGAAGTAAATATTTTTCAATTTCAGGATTTTCAATACAAATTTCTTAACTACAACTTACAGCTGTGTCACGGTGCATGTGTGCTGCCAAGTTTTTTGATGAATACTTAAGCGGCGATAGTCGTTTTCTGATGCCATCCCTATATCCGCGTGCAAAGAAACACGGCTTATAATGACCTAATGACTATATGCAATTTATTGAAAAAGCATTGCTGTCATTTTTGTCATCTGAAAATTGTCATCTATTCCAAGCGTGCAGTTATTTAATACTTCAATAATAACATTTTTGCAAGATAATAATAATATTTTTTGATAACATTTGCCATAAATTGTTTTAATATTTACATTTTTATTGTGCTTTTGTTCAGTGTTAATTAGTGGTTTTGTTTGTATTTTTATGTGCATTGTTTAGTATTTGTTGTGTAATATCTAGGTATTACTTTCTTGTTTTCGATTATCTGTTTTATTTATTTTGTTGAAAAATTAAGTTTCGCTTTAACATGTACGGCGTTACAATAACAACAAATGCCTTTAATGACCAGCAGGGCAAAAATGACCAAAATGGTCATTGTGGTCACGCAGTCTAATATACTACACTGAGGGCGCTGAACTTTTGGGCATTTGACAGACAATCTGGTCATTTGGCTGTTGTCATTTGAATGCACAATTGGCATGCAGTCTAATCTTACCTTCACACCTAATTATATCTGGAAGTGAATTAAACAAACGTGTTGCGGTGGCATAGTAAAATCTTTAAAAGTATGCTTTATAAATTATAGGAACAGTTACCAAACTTCTAGTATTGACCCGCAAATTATAGTTATCTACGTTTCTTACAAAGTAAAAACCCGAGTTGTAGCAGTAAAGATGCCTTAGCGGAAGAATTCCAAGGTTTTTGAACAAAGAAAAACTGATAGACTTGTAACATCTGAGTTAGCAAAGTCAGCGATGGGCATACCTGGGAAACCTTTATCAGGTAGAAGAGGTAATGCTGTTCCCTTTTTGGCGAGTTCGTCTGCCCTAGAATTCCCTAGAATGTCTATGTGCCCTGGCACCCAAAAGAGGTGAATGTTGAACTGCTCTGCCATCTCCTCAAGAGACGAACGGAAGTCTATGGCTACGGTGGAGTTTGAAGAGACTGAATCCAAGGATTTCAGCGCGGCTTGACTATCCGAGAATATGCGGATGTCCTTAGGGGATATCAGAACCAACGACCATACCACGTCGAGTTAATCGATTCTCGTCAGATCACCGTAATTAAACGACGTTGGGCGCGGTTAGTACGTAGATGGGGGACCGTTTGAGAACAACCGCGTGTCGTTGGCCAGTCCCATCTACAGAGTTGAGGTAGATAATATACGTGGTATCACAATGGACCTAAATTGGTCTAAGTGTGTCGGCTTCTGCCGACAGCCACATAAACCTAACCTAACCTAACCTATGGGATATCACGTTTCTCTTTAGTTACGACAAGACTTCCTTAATCGCCATGATTTCCACCTGGAACACGCTACAATGATCAGGAAGACGGAAAGAGAGACTGATATTTAGTCTTTCTGAGAAAACACCACCTCCGACCCCATCACTAGTTTTTGATCCATCGGTTTAAAAGTGGATCGATTTTTCTTCCGTGCAATCAGCCTCCTCCCAGAATGATCTGGAGGGGATAGTGATTTGGAAGTTTTTTCGAACTGTAGCTGGGGTATAGTGTAGTCGATGTTTCCTGGTAGGGACCCATGTGAGTCCAGAATGATAGAGTGGCCCATATTCGTATTGATCCACTGTGAGGTGGCTTTTAAGCGGACAGCGGAGCAGGCAGCTGATTGCCTGCTGAAAATATCCAGGGGTGTTAGATGCAGTAAAATGTCCAGTGCAGTAAAATGTCCAGTGATGCAGATACACAGACAAGCTGTGCGTTGCATCTTGCTCAGCTTATCACGGTTTACCGCTTTGTCTAGAGCAGTCCGCCAGACAACCACCCGGTATGTCAGGATCGGTCTAACTACCGATACCGCTTTTTTGCAAGAGAAAAGTGCTACTGTAGCTTTCCTTACTCTTTCTTGCACATTGGGTTTCCAGCTTAACTTCCTATCGAATATTAGACCCAGAAATTTAGCTTCATCGGAAAAGGTTAAGCTTGTACCGTTGATAGAGGGAGGGTCGATATGAGTGATTTTATATTTCCTGGAGAAGAGGTCAAGCTCGGTTTTGTGAGGGTTAACTCCCAGCCCATAGCTTCTTGCCCAAATTGACAGCTTGTTGAGAGCGTTTTGAAGGAGTTCCTTTAGAGTGTTGAGGTATTTCGCTGAGACGGCAATAGCAAACTCATCCACATAGGCAATCACCGTGCAACCCTCCCCTTCCAGGCATGTCAGTAGTTTATTCACCACCAAGTTCCACAGAAGGGGGGAGAGGACACAACCTTGTGGCGTGCCTCTACTGACAGTCCTCCTAGCGGATGAAACGCCCAGTTCTGAGTTGATAATCCTGCTTGTGAGCAAAAGATTGATCAATACACCAAGCGATCCAACCACATTTAGTTCTGTTAGTGCATTTGCGATTGCAGATGTGTTGACGTTGTTAAAAGCGCCTTCTATGTCTAGGAAGGCAACCATAGTGTATTCCTTGTGGTGAAGGGAGTATTCAATGGTGCGTACCAAGTAGTGAAGGGCAGTTTCCACTGATTTACCCTTAATGTACGCATGTTGTGCCGCAGACAGCAGTTGCGGGCTTGTATTCATGCGAGGATGGATATCAATCAGACGCTCCACCGTTTTGAGGAGGAATGATGATAGACTGATGGGTCTGAGGTCTTTTGGACTAACATGGGAGTATTTGCCAGCTTTGGGTATGAAGACTACTTTAACTTCTCTCCAAGCCTGAGGAATGTGAGTCAGCCTTAAACAGCTTTATGTCGAGTTCTAAATATATTAGAAATATTAGTGTACAACTTTAAATTTAGAAGCTCAATAGCTCCTTTGAAGAAAATAATAAATAAACACCTCTACCACTTTTGCTTAACCAACGAACCACCTCAAAATGTCTAGTGGCCTGTTCAAAAATCCTAGAACATTTGTTTAAACTTTGCGCCTACATTATGTACATACCTTCTTCTTCTTTCTTCACGACGAAGCTATGATCAAGATTAAATGGATCATAATCCTCCCACTATACTGCATTCCTACTGATCAGTCCTCCCGGTTTCGGATCACTTCATAGTACTAAGCCAATCAAATGCTGGTGGTGTTGCATTTGTGTGATCCAGGATGTTTTTTTTTCACGATTTCGACACACACGTGCTCGCATTTTTGATAACTGTTTATACAAATATACATATACATACCCATACTGCACTAGTTTTTCGGGTTGTTGCACATTGCATACATTTAGGCACAGTCTTATAAAGTAGACCTGTGCGTTAGCTTTTATTTCTTTTTCAGTTTCTATTAATAGCAAATTATGTAGGTACCTATGTAATTTCGAAGAACAATAATTTCGAGTGCTTAAAATTAGTTGTTCGAACTGCCGAACTGAAAACGAAATACTAGTAAATAGCCCTTAATACTTTCACCTATCCTCTTATTGTTTCTTTGATAAAAATATTATAAAACTAAAATCGTTTAACCTTTATTTAACTTAATTGTACAAAACGTTTGCAATATATGAATTAACCTTTAAACAGTAACATAGAATTATTTTTTTTCAAAATTAAAATATTCGTATCTATATCACGACTAATAGAAAAAGAAGATTAAATTAAAATAGTCTTTTTATTACTTTTTCTTGGAGATAGTAAAACGATCATAGGGTGTGTCTTTCATAGATGCTTCCCCAATGTTTGCTTCGGTTTGGCGAGGTTTCACGTTCGGGTTCTGATGATGCGCCTTGTCGTTTGTCTGAGTTCTGGCATTCCGCATTCTGTCATTTGTAGGGACATCTTCAGTCGTCACCCACTTAGTACTCTGGCCATCGCCATTGGTGGTTGTGGTCGAACTATAGCCGCTGTCCTTGACTTCAGATTGCCGCGAATGAAATGAAACAAATGACGACGACTGGTCAATAGGCATTGTGGCAAGCGATTGAAAAGCATTAGCAAGCCCCGTAAAAGATACATTATTCCCGTTAGCATTAGGGTGGCCACTGTTATAGGGTGGCGCATTAAATTTATTAGTATCTATAGCTGACGAAGAAGCGTATAGCTTGGAGTTGCCCAAAGCCAGACCAGCGGAATCGGATCGAGTCCGTTGGAGAAGATTTTTCTTCACAACGGTCGAGGCACCGCTGGAGAAGTTATTATTAATGCGTGTTATAGCGTCAGAGTTTAAGTGATTAGTACTAAGCGAATGGCTCATGCCATTCGTCGAACTAACCATATTCGGCATAGGCTGCTCACCCAGCGCACGTATGTTCAGCTCGGACCCATATAGCTCAAAAGTGCTAGCTAGGAGCTCATTGCGACTGCCTATAGTGAGAATGCTGCCCTTGAGGCTGTTGGTGGATGTGTTAAGGGACATGTTGTCAGGGGAGGGTCCACTTTGTTGGGCTGTCCCCATTGAACTTGGACCCCGCTGCAAGGCTCCGGTGCGGGGATCAAAGTGTTTCTGGTTAGCATCTTTAAGGGTCGTCTTGATCTCTTTTTTGCTTGGCTCAATGGTGCGGATTGAAGAAATGTGCCCCGCCACCGGCCCTCGTGATACCGAAGACGATGGGGATGCTGAGGCACTTTCGTTCTCCTCTTCATTCTGAAAATAGAAGAAAAATGTTGATAAAGATAGATACAAATGAAGCAAATTCTTACCTCGTCCTCCTCAGTTATGATGGACGATTCAATCCAATCCTTGATGCGAATTTTCTTTGCCACCCGGTCGACATTAGACTCAATGCCACACGCGACCAGAGTGTGTAGTAATCGATGCTTCTCATCTGGGCTGCTGTGGAAGGAGTACATGGACGGGCACAGCTCGTCTGTCTCGTATTCCGCCATATCTTTCTCAGCGGTCTTAGCAAGCCATCGGTCGTCTATGAATTTGGCCAAATCTGCGAGGTTTTTCGGCCTTCGATCAGCACGCGGTTCTAAGAATCGTCGGAACATCCTCGATGACTTAGAGGCAAGTAATTTAAAGAGTTTCGGTGTTCGTCGAATAGGAAGCATTATAGTGCCTTGCCATGATAGGTATCGCATGTACCGAGGGTCATCCGAGGCGGCCTTCTGCCAAGGCAGGCAACCGGTTAGACAGACAAAGATGACAATGGCAAATTGCCAAACATCATGACTTGGATTTGCCCTGAAATGAGAGGTGTTGTCAAGTGATTCGAAACCGCACAATTGTCAAACTTACTTGTACGTGCCCTCTGGCTTAATCTGTAATACTTCGGGCGGACTGTAGGGCAGCCATTCGTTTCGCCTCTCCACTGTGGTGCCCGACTGATAAGATTCTCCGAAATCGCAGAGTTTAACTCGTGAGAAATCGGAACGATAAATTAAAACGTTGTCTAGTTTAACGTCCCTGTGGACTATCTCTCTAGGGAAGATACCAGGATAAGACGAAATCGACCTCCCAAATGGCTGCAGACTTACTTTGAGTGCATATAATCTAAAGCACAAGCAATTTGCTTCGCCACCCGCTTGCTGTGCAGCTCACCAATCCCAGTGTCTGTCACATTTGATGTTAGGTCGCCTAAGTGTCACCCAAATAAGAGTAAAGGCAGGACGAATTCCATTCTGTTTTTATACTTACCCAACGGTGCATATTCCTGGGTGAATACATAGAACCCGGCCGTCTCGAATGCCACATCGTAGGTCGTCACTATGTTCCTATGAATGCCCAAATGCAAACCGTAGTGGAATTCACGGTAAAAGTCTCGCAGCGAAACGTAAGGCTTGGGCACAGCTTTGAGGACCATTTCGGTTTGAGTGGCACGATGCTCCACCAGCAGAATCTTGCCGAACCATCCCTCGCCGACAATTTGTAGAATGTCGAACTCATCAACTAAATGGATCTGTGAATGGAAAGAGGGGTTGCGAATCATTAAATCAAGAGCTGAATGCAGATATGGACTTAATTGATGATGAATTGTGTATGGGATCTGAATATTTCAAATACGCACTGCGGACAACTGTATTAAGTTCAATATTATTCAATAACTCCATGGCATACCTATGCAGTACGAATTGGAGTTGTAGTAGGAGTAAGATAACTGCATTTTGCGGCACGGGAATGGGATTGCAGATAGTCTGCGCTGCTACAATATTGCTTTGTATAATACGATCCTGAGTATTTTCCGAAGTTATGATGCCTCTATTGAAGATACGGGTTATGATATCATGTTCGCTTTAAATGACACTAGGGTAAGTCTTATTGTTATACGTTAAGCGAAAATGAGGAGACGGCAGTGAAGGTGTTTACAGTACATTTAGTGCATTTGATTATGTTGAAATTTTGTGAAATTCTGCATATTTATGATTGAAAGGGAAGGAGGTGGTTGTCCTGTCCAGAGCGGACTATGAGGCAGTGCCACCCGGGGCGGTAAAGTAAACTTACACCCCTTAACGAATTTAAGAGAAAAACATAAAGACTAACAAAGATTTTATTTAAAGGTGCTTTCGAGCTTTTATTGCACCGAATGTTTCGATTAAATTATCGAAATCTATATTTTTGTGTGCTCCTTTTCAATTGAAAGTATAGCCAAATTAGATTTGGCTAATTGTTGATCTTAGATAATTTTAAATTAATTTTAACTTTGAAAAGCTTCGTTCGCATGATGCCACTGAGACGCAAATCGTTAAATAAATTCTCATCGCCAATGATAGACTCGGTAACGAGTCTGAAAAGTCCCACTTAACGATAAAGCTTAAAAAGTCAAAAGCTGTCCAAATTTCAGCATCCTTTGAATTTATCTTTACAGCTACCATGTGCCGCCGTATCCGCCCGATTTCATTTGTCTGCTAGTTCTGTAAATGTCGAGGTAAGAATTGGAACAGCAGCACGGATTTCTTCTTCCGTTCCATGGAACAATATTTTAGGCTGAAGAACTGAAAAAACTGACGCAATGTCTTCCATGACCTGAGACCGATGTTTTAGTTCAGTGACAAATTTGTCTTGATATTCTAGCATGGCTCTGCGCGTTTCTTCTTCCAAAGTCAAGCCAGTATCTTGGGCCTCGTGCGTAACTAATGGCATTTTTTACGGTTTTATAACGATTTTCATGCAGAAAACTCGCACGTGCCTTTAGTTTTATTAAACTTTTTTCTAAAGTGACTCCTGGTTTCTGTAAGTATTTCTGTGCTGCATCAACTTCTTCCAAAATATCGGACCAGAAAGAAAGATAGAACAAAAACCTAAAGTCGCACACAGCAGATAACAGAATGGTCGCAGCACCCCTTGTATCCAAATTTTCCTTTTGAGGATCACAAAGGAGTTCGAGAGTTGAAACTATCTTTACAAAATTTTTCTTCAATGGCTTAACAGCCTCGTGATGAGCGCTCCATCTAGTGTCCGCAAGTCTCTTGACTGACACACCAACATTTCTTATTAGAATATCCTAACGATGAGTAGATGCTGAGAAAAAGGTGTAAAGTCTTTCCACTGTCCCAAAAAACGTTGTACTTGAAGAAGTGCTTCCCAAAGAGCGAACTTCACAAAGGTTTAAAGAGTAGTTTGCACATAGCGCAAACAAAGCCATGAATACCCGCCATAGTCGCAGCATTATCAAATCCCTGAGCCCGGCAAAGGTTAATGTCAAGACTATCTTCATTGAGTTGTTTTAAGATATCGTCGGTTAGATCTTTGGCAGTCTTTCCAGATGTGGGAAATGATTCCCTCACCTCAACCTTTCCATCCTGGATGTAAACGTATCTTATAACCTCGCTAATTTGGTCGATATGTGATTCATCAGGTGTGCTGTCAAATATTATGCCAAAGTACTTTGCTTGGTGAATGTCTTTCACAATTTTCGTCGTAACTTTTTTCCCCAAAAGGCTTATTAATTCATTTTGAATATTCTTCGACAAATACGAGCTGACTCGTGTATAATTCTTTTCACCTATCGATGCTCGATTCTCAACAAATGCTCCTTTCAAACTGGGTCATATTTGGATATAAGTTTCACCAATTCTAAGAAATTGCCCCTATTGTCCGATGACAAGTCCTCTCTGTGGCTTCGAAAAGATAGATTTTGACGAGCAAGAAATAATATTACGTCCAAAAGACGACTTAGAATATCACGCCATTTTTTTTCTGCAGCCATTGACATTTGCAAATTGTTGTCGATATTGTTTTGCAACTTTAAGCCCATTTCCAAAGTTTTCCACTTTTCTAACGACGTTAGGTGACGATCAGATGCCTCGTGCTCGAATACCTTGGTGTTAAGCTTCCACCACATATTAAAACCGGTGACAAAACATTGTGATTCATTGCATGCAAATAACGGACAGCAAAAACAAAACAAACGGTTCGCTTAGGTTGTTTAGGAATCAACTTTGTTTTACAAATTACGGATGTCCTTTCCGAGGACACTAAAAAAACCGAACACCAACCTTCGGCTGGTCCAACAAGTTCGTATATTCAAAAGAAAGACTGTTTTACCACGTTATAATGAAATATATTTGCAACTACACTAATTCACGTCCAGATGAATGCCTTATCGTAAAGCATTCATAAGGAATATTTGTGCTGACGCGTCATTATTGTGCTAATAACCAACAAGATCGGAAGCAAAAGTTAGTAAAGTAAAAGTGATAATTGTGAAAATGTAAAAGTTTAAGTACGAGTAAATGTAAAAGTTTAAGTACGAGTAAGTAAAACATTACATTGTATTAATATTTGATTTAATTACAAAGCTTTCAATTATTTTCTTTTCAATGTAGGCTGCGTAAATCGTTTCTATTCGTCTTTCGAAGAATACGAAAGAGATGTAAAAGATGCCATCAAAAAAGGAAAAAGCAGGATGGACCAATAGTGTGTATATTTTTTATGAATGTCTGAATTTAACTTTACTTTATTTATTTTTTTCTTTAATTAAAACATTGTGAATATTTAAGTTTCTAGTTTTAGGTTCATTAAAAATAAAAACGCTTTATAAACTTCTTTTGTTAAACTTATTATAAGTTTGAACCAAGACACTACACGGAAAGAAATGAATTTTCTACAGCAAGAAATTTTATTTCTTGAATCGAGAAAAACCAAAAATTAACAAATTGTTCTTCATTCAAATTTAATTTAATCATATTAAACTACTAATGCTTAAATCAAGGAAAAAATGCATGGTATTAAAAAAATCTAATTTTGGTGAAATGAACAAATATGTCTTATTTTACGAAACAAATTTTATATGACAAAATGACAAGATTATTCTGGAATTAAATAATAATTATTTAATACTACGAGTATTGAACTTTATTTTAAACCAGTAGAGATTTTCTGATTCGAAGAAAATAATTGCAGCGTTTTGGAAGAAATTATTGAAACTAGGCAAGAAAATAAGATTTAATATGATCATACTTTAAATCGAAATACTAAAATTATGCTTTTAGTGGAATGCACTAAATGTTTATTTCAATTTAGAAACATTTCTTAGAAATTCTACTTAATCCGATGGTATAAGTTGCACCTAAGATTGAAACCATATCCATAATGATTTTTCACAAGTGAAGTGTTTGAGTATTAATATCTAGGCTGGGTTTTGTTGGTAAAAAGGGGTGGTGTAGTGTATTAAGAAACAAATTCTAGTACACAGATGTAGGTACAAGAAACAAATTCTAGAATTAAGAAACACATGCACCATAAAATTGACCATTTTCTTTCTCTCTCTGGTATATATTACTATTAATTTACTGCATTATAAGAAACAATTTCTAGTGTACAGAAAGTAAGTTAGACGGAATACAAGAAAACTGTTTCTCTTTATTTATAGCATTGTTTTACAGTAACTGGACGAATTTCGTATTCCTTTTTATTCTTTAAGCAAGCAACTGCAGTAACTAATGAGCAATGTTTGATCGCTGGAACATCAAGAAGGAGAAACATGACGCAGGCACAGTTAGCTGAAGTTACGGTTAACTGGTTTTGGACATTTTCAATTCTTCACAATTTTTGACGTATAAGAATCAAATTCTAGCTTACGGAAACAATGGCTCAATATAAGGAGCCAATTTCTGTGGAGTATAAAGTTCGGCGCCTCTTGTATTTTTGTTTGTTTTTTGCATCCAGAAACCAAATACTCCGGCAATTGCAGAAACGTGCATACATACAGTCGATGGCAAAAGTGTTTATACATCTCGAAACGTTACAGCTTTAGCTGTGCTAATACTAATTTTAAAGATACACCTTGAAAATTTGAAGAGCTCAGAATTACACAATACATACTCAATTTGCACTTTCCTACAGTAAATTAAAACTGAAGATTAAAACGATTATTATTAGGTGTGTTTCTTACTAAAGCGTATACACATTTGCATGTTTAATACAACAACAACACTGAGCCTATATACTCTAACTTTAGCGGAGATAACTATCGCCGCCTAGTCCTCAAGCGGATATAAATCAGTGCTACAAACACCATTTTCTACGTATTCCGATAACTTTTGTTATCGAATGAAAAAACGTTGAAATTTTGTACCTACTGAACCGACATAAACCTCCAAATTTTACTGGCGTGTAAGGTTTTATTTTAAACAGATAAATATTGAAACACTGCCATTTTCAATTTTAGGTATTTTGAAATTTAATTTTAAGGTTAACAGCCAGTATAGTGCTGCCAAGTCAAAGCCGAGCGTTTTTTTTTGTTTTTTTATTTTTTATCTAAGCCTATATACGCTTGCATAAAAAATTGAAAATGTGATCGTCAATTTGTCAAGTGGAAATTTCGAATACACAGAATACTTGCTTGGTGCATAATATATAATATTGATGCTCAGAATTTGGCACTATTGTGCACGGGCAAATAAAATTATGAGGCTCAAATTGTTTCTTACCCATGTCATATTGTACAAAAACTTATTACATACAACAGGAGATTTATATGAGAAACCTGTCTGCACTTTTTCTCGCCACTGTATACCTCGTCGAGTCGATTTTGTTATTGACGCATTATCTGTTCGCCACCAATACAATAGACGACTGTTGAGAGTAAGTAGGTAGGTTTGTATTGTTTTTGTATTTTCTTCCTCCAAGAAAACAATTCTCAAACTAAGAAACAAAGGCAAAATATAAGAAACAGGTGGGTATGAGATATATCCACCCCCTTATAACTGTTGCTTCTTGGGTTTGTTTTGGTATTGTCATGTGGCAGTGAATATGTACATGTAATCCTTGCATTTTGCAAATGCATATCAAGCAGATACGAGACTAAGCCAGTCAGTCTAATATTTCTACTAATACTGAAAGTTACCTGCACTGGCACAGTATTGTTTTTGAACTTTATAAATCAACTTCTTAATCGTTAGCGTTTTGTTTCAGTCGTTTAGTAGTGAGTGAAGTGTTATTGTTTAAATTAATAAAAAAAGGTAAGAAACATTTATTTTAGTTATTGGTAAACTTTTCTTTTTACCTTACCAATAAAAAATTTAATGTGGAATTTAAATTAGAGGTTCCGTTTATTTAAATTTCCTTTGGTTGAAACATTTTACGAATCCTTGGATCACAGTTGAAGAAACGTGGAAACAAAGCTCAACACGGAGACTTGCATCCTTTCGGAATCAGCATTTAAACCTTTCAGATATAATAACTGAGTGGCCATTATATAAATGTTGCTCAGGTTCCAGACTGGTAATATATTTCTTATTTTGATTCTCATAAAAACTTTTTTACTCTCTATATACATATATTTTAGGTCGACACTGACTACGAAACTTAGGACTAGTCAATGGTTGGGAGGATTTTACAGGCGTAGTATGCTCACTTTTCAAGGAAAAATTAAAAGAACAATTAGAAGATTGTATACTAAATCAGAAAGGTACATTTTAATAACATAAGACATGTAGCAATGTTGAAAACACGTTTATTTTTTACTTTAGGCAAACACAAGAGACATCAAAATAATTGATTTGCTACACCATACAATTGCCCCTACAGGAAAAACAAAGGGCAAAGACAGAAAAAATTGGAAGTACAGCATACTGGATAGTTAGACCCCGCTTATATAACGAGTGCCATCAGCAAGCGACCTTCATCACACGATAGAGCAAAGAAAGCAAAAGTACCTTCAGTTTCCCAAATTGAAATGCCAAACATACTCGTACATCATGATCATACATAGAAGGTGAAGCTGAAATTTTGGGTATCTATACAGTGTATGATGATGTTTAAATAAATTTGATAACTTGAACTACAATCAAACTGCTGCACTTAGAGTTAAGAATACATAAATAAGACAATGACTTTTTTTTCTTAGTAATAAAAATACAATACATATATTAAAAAAACAGTTGCCATCGTTCTACTTATTTTGTTTTTCATTACAGATGATAATAATCGAATGTTCAAGTACATGCAGAGTAAATATTGGTGTAAATGGATAAACTAAAGTCAACATTTCTCAAATTAGGTAAGTCTTTCCTTTCTTTGATTATAAATATAAACATAGGGACGGGCTACAGTCCGCTTGGGCGAACTGTTGGATACCCTATTCTTATTCCTATCCCTCATAAGTGGGCGTGACAAAAGTCTAAGTATGGTGGAATTGTTAAGAACGCTCTACATATTTTGTTATATAACATTTAAAGGATTTTATCAAAAAAAAAAAACGCTCCCTAGCTCAAACTTGGGTGTTTCAATAAAATTGTTTTATTTAATTGTGGGCGTGTCAGTAGGCGGATTTAAAAAAAAATTAACACATGAGAATAAAGGGCCCCTAGAGAGTATATATTATAAATTTCAGCTCCCTAGCTCAAACTTTGAACTTTCAAAAAAAAAAAAAAAATTAATTGTGGGCGTGTCAGTGGGCGGATTTTGAAAATATTTACACATGAGCATAAAGGGCCCATAGAGAGTATATACTATAAATTTCAGCTCCCTAGCTGAAACTTTGGATTTTCAAAAATTAATATACCCTTAGAATAGGGTATAAAAAAATTATTTTATTTATTTGTGGGCGTGTCAGTGGGCGGATTTTGAAATTTTTTTAACCCGAGCAGTTTTAGGAGTCATAGATCATATATAAAAAATTTCAGCTTTCTAGCTCAAAATTCGATTTTTTCCAAAATTTGGTTTTTTTGATTTTGTGGGCGTGTCTGTGGGCGGATTTCAAAAATTCGTAAACTTGATTATTTCGGGACCCTAGAGAGTATATGGTTAAAATTTCAGCTCTCTAGGTCCAGTTTAAAGGCCTAATTTTTGGCTACAGACGGACGGACGGACGGACGGACGGACGGACGGACATGGCTAGATCGACATTACTATTGATGCTGATCATAAATATAGTAACTTTTAGGGGTCTACGGGCAATATTAAGGTATGTTACAAACTATGCGTCAAAATTAATATACCCTTAGAATAGGGTATAAAAATGTGGTGTGAAAATGTTTTTGGTACTGATAGCTTCCTTCTTTCTTCAGATATTTATTAATTGCAAAAAAAAAGAGTTATAAACCTTAATCAAATTATTCCTTCTTTTTAAATTTATAAAAATCTGCTGTAAGAAAGAAGAAAGCCAACACCAAAAATATTTGCGCTGGATCATACAAATTTTTTGTACTTATAATCACCATTCGAGCAATAATGTCATGGTATAGGAAAGAGCTACTTGATTTGAGATACGTGTGTTTCCGTTTAGTTGAATCAAACATAATTCTCTTTCTTCAAGAAATGTTTGTGCAAATATTAGTAAATACAAGAAAATTAAAATGCACGTTCAGATGTAAGTTCTTGATTCTAGAAAAAAAATTCTTGGAGTCACATTTCGTATTCAACAAATCGTTTCTAGGACAAAGAATATTGCTGCAGGATTTCAGAAAAAAAATTGTTGATTTTAGAAAAAAGTTCTTGGGATCGCATTCATATTCAAGAAATTCTTACTAGGAGGAAGAATACTTCTGCAGGATTTCAGAAAAATAAGCTTGATTTTCGAAAAAAGTTCTTGGGGTCAGATATCGTATTCAAAAGATCGTTTCTAAGAACAAGAATAATTTTGCAGGATTTCTTATTTTCTTATTGTTAGGTATAGTGTAGGTCTAACCATGAAATGTTATCCTCTATTGTTAAGTACTATAAAAGACTAAGTCTTACTTGTACATGATGTTCAATAAATGAAATGAAATGAAATGATTTCAGAAAAAGTTCTGGATATGAGAAAATAGTTCTTGTGGTCACATATTTTTTTCAGCAAACCGTTTCTTGTATAAAGAATAATTCTACGAGATCTAAGCCAATATTTCTTGATGTAAGAAAACAAAGCATGGTCTTACATATCTTATTTAACAAACAGATTCCTGAATAAAGAATAATTATGCACGATTTAAGAAAAACAAATTTTGATATAAGAAAATGTTTCTTGAGATAAAATATCTTATTCAAGAAATGTTTTATTGGATCAAGGATAGTTTTCTACCTTTGCTTGCTTTTTCTGATTCTTAAATCGTTCGCAGGAAATGATTAAAATAAGAAATTATTGGCTTGGCCCAGAACCGTACCTTTTTTTCTTGATTCAACCAACTTCTACTTCCAGTTTAGAAAAAAATTCGTTCCGTGATATATAATGCTATATAATGATCATTAAATAAGGTCTTATCTAATACTTTGATAAACTGCTAATACGGTTAAGCAATGTCTTTTATGAACCTTCAGTGTAACTGATAATAAGCCATAAATAATGTCTTATATAATCCTTAGTTTCAGTAGCTATATAAGCTTTAAAGGCCTCTTTTTTAATGCATATTTCAACGAAATATAAGGTTTACAGACGATACCTTATTCCGTAGGACATGGCCTGTGCTTTAATAAGGGACAAAATAAGGAGTCTTGAATGCTAAGCAACATTCCTTACAAATAACAAGCTTTATCGTCTAAGGAATAGGCTACAGAAAAATAAGGATTATATAAGCCTTACGTTGTTTGCTGGGATCCCTCGGCCGTACCAGCATTTTCGCATCAATATGGGTAAATGCCTTTTTTTGTAATTAGCGTGCGCTAAAGGGATTCCTTTTTTCGTAATTGGTACCCATATAATGTAAACACAACGCACATATCGCACCCTCGCTCAAATAGTGTCATAAGCCAAAAAATCATTTTTTCGAGAAAAAAGCATTCAAATGTTTGGGCCGCCATTACTTTTGCATTACATTACAATGAAATATTTGTGGCATCTAGGGACAAATATTCGAACAATAAATATGTATGACACTTTTTGAGATCATAGTTTGAAGTATGGGGGACGTAATGGTGCAATAAATTGATTTTCTAATTTTTTGCAGTTATGACACTATTTCAGCGGAGGTGCGACATTTTGTTTGTTTGTGCAAGTAGCGCCTAGAAAATGATTCATTGCCTGTTTTTAGGTGGTACTTACTTCATGAACGAATAGGAGGATATAATAGAAGTTTGGTGCTGTTGTATGGTTTTTTCTCCACGGGTGGCGCCTAAATTGCCTTGGGGAGATCTGTATTTTTATGTTAATTCAATTTTTAAGATTATGGCCCTGGTCGGGACTCGAACACGCGACCTGAAAATCACTTAGTCCATACGCTACCATCGCACTATTGCCAACCTCCGGCAGGGTGAAGCCAGATCGGGGCGAACTCTCCATGTACCTTTCATTAGGGTAGTAAGCCCAAAGGTCAGACTATTGTCGCTATTCATCGACTTTGCAACGTGCCCTTGAATCGCCTTAAAGAGGAAATTGTCGATCCTTTTCAACTGAGACCTACGTATAGGGCTTTGATTTGACAGATTTTTATGTTATATACCGGAGATGGGCCATGTCTCTCCAAATCCCGAATCTTTTCTTTTGATGATGTGTGCCCTTATCAGAAGAAGGTGACAGAAGATGCAAATTTAAAAACGCTGCAGTGCAAACAAGGGCAGCGAGGGAAAAGTATTGAGCCATCAAGAGAATTAAGGAGAAGAAGATCCTGCGTAGTCTCCCAGCTCAAGGAAATTGAAGAGTCTCGCGATCGAAAGAACATCCGAAGATTTTACAAGGAAAGCGAAGCAACTAGCTTTAAGACCGGAACGCAGGCTCTTCGAAGCAGCCACGGACATCCAGTCATGTAGGAAATAGTAGATGTATTTAAGTAGCATTTCCAACAGCTGCTAAATGGGTATCATGTAGAGAGAGTGATAGGGCAAGAAGAAAATTTACGTCCTGGTCAATAAAGAACAAATTTCACCATCCAGTATAGAAGAGGTTGTCTTAGCTATAAGAAAGCTAGATAACAATAAGGCCGCCGGCTCTGATGGTTTACCAGCGGAGCTATTCAAATACGGAGGTGATGCTTGGGTAGGGCGCATGCACCAAATCATCAACCAAGCATGGGTGGAAGAAAGCGTACCCGATGACTGGACTATCAGCTCCATTTGCCCATCTTCAAAAAAGGCAATCCTATGTGTTGCAAGAACTATCGAGGCGTAATCCCTGCTTAATGTCGCATATAAGATCCTATCCAACGTACTGTGTGAACGTCTGAAGCCGTTCTGCAACACACTAATCGGCACGTGCAAGTGTGGCTTCCGGCCCGCACTCAGAAAACATATTGGTAAATTAGTTCAATTTTTCGGTATAATGCAACCATAATTATAGGCGTTTTCGTGACTTCTACTTTTTATTGTTACAAAACCAAAAAAAAAAAATTGGATTTCCGACAATACTTATTGGTACTGAAAAGTGGTTATAGGTTTTTTTCCACTACATATTGTATTCTTTGCAATTAACTATAGGTGGAACGTCAATTTTGCATAGGAAAACATCGTTTTTCGCTTTTCCTATATAATTCTAAAAAAAATATTGGCAGATATCCTAATTTTTATAGTGATTTTACAAATAATTATTGAAATATTACAGAAATTATTGTTTAATTACCTATAATTTCCGTTACAATACTTTATAGGCATAGTTCCCGCTCACTTTTTTCTCAGTGCGGGAGATCGACAATAGACCAAATCTTTAAACCAAGGCAAATCCTGGAAAAGACCAATGAATTTCAAGTCGAGATCTACCACCTTTTCATCGACTTAAAAGCCGCATATGAAAGCATTCATCGTCAGGAGCTCTACGTGGCGATGGCCCAATTCGGGATCCCGCAAAACTACTCCAGTTGTGTCGCGTGAAGCTTGAAAACACGCGGTGTAATGTGCAGTTTGGAAGCAGCTCTTGCGAATTATTCCAAACTTTTACCGGATTTCGGCAAGGAGATGCGCTATCATGTGACTTCTTCAATCTTGTACTGCAGAAAATAGTGCGAAGGCCAGGTGTCAACACGGAAGGCACTATCTTCAATAGATCCGTCCAGCTACTGGGGTATGCGGACGATATCGACATCATCGGCCGTTTTCAGCGTGCCGTGTTAGAGGCTTTCACTGCGATTGAAGAACAGGCGAAATTAGTTGGTCTTGAAATAAATGAGGACAAGGCCAAGTACATGCCATCAATAAACAAACAAACATCTGTCCACCGCCTAGGACAAAACGTCACTGTTGATAGCAATAACTTCGAGTTAGTTAAGGGGTTCATCTACCTAGGAGTAAACATCAACTCCACGAATGGCGCCTTTGTGGAGATCCGACGAAGAATTACTCTAGGAAACCGTTGCTACTTCGGTTAGGCAAAACTAATAAGTTAAAAATTCTTGATTCAAAGAAAAAACATAGGGGCGGGCTACAGTCCGCTTGGGCGAACTGTTGGATACCCTATTCTTATTCCTATCCCTCATAAGTGGGCGTGACAAAAGTCTAAGTATGGTTGAATTGTTAAGAACGCTCTACATATTCTGTTATATAACATTTAAAAGATTTTATCAAACAAAAACGAAGCTTTTGTAAAAAAAAATTTCCCTAGCTCAAACTTTGGTTTTTCAATAAAATTATTTTATTTAATTGTGGGCGTGTCAGTAAGCGGATTTAAAAAAAAATAACACATGAGCATAGAGGACCCCTAGAGAGTATATATTATAAATTTCAGCTCCCTAGCTCAAACTTTGGATTTAAAAAAAAAGTTTTTTTTGTAAATTGTGGGCGTGTCAGTAGGCGGATTTTGAAAATATTTACACATGAGCATAAAGGGCCCCCTAGAGAGTATATATTAAAAATTTCAGCTCCCTAGCTCAAATTTTGGGTTTTCAATAAAATTGTTTTATTTTTTTGTGGGCGTGTCAGTGGTCGGATTTTGAAAATTTCATATCCCAAGCAGTTTTAGGAGTCATAGATCATATATAAAAAATTTCAGCTTTCTAGCTCAAAATTCGATTTTTTCCAAAATTTTGTTTTTTTGAGTTTGTTGGCGTGTTGTGGGCGGATTTCAAAAATTCGTAAACTTGATTATTTCGGGACCCTAGAGAGTATATTAAAAATTTCAGCTCTCTAGGCCCAGTTTAAAGGCCTAATTTTTGCCGACGGACGGACGGACATGGCTAGATCGACATTACTATCGATGCTGATCATAAATATAGTAACTTTTAGGGGTCTACGGGCAATATTAAGGTATGTTACAAACTATGCGTCAAAATTAATATACCCATAGAATAGGGTATAAAAAGGCATGCTTATTGCACCCTAATCCTGGCAGTTTAGCTTTTTGCTTCTTCCTAATCGTACAATACTCGAATTGTACGATTAGGAAGAAAGGGGATTTTATATTGAGTTTTTTCGATATCAAAATACTCCGACGGATATTTAGTCCTGTGTGCGAGGTCGGCGAATGTGGGAGAAGATACAATCGTGAACTCTATTAGCTGTACCGAGATATAAAAAAACTAAATCACGTCAACTTACGTTGCTTGGCATCATCGAGCGGATGGACAATAATGCTCCATAGGATCTTCGACTCCCAGCCGCCAGGTTCGAGCAGGCATGAAAGTATGAACCTCTGTTTTGTCCTCATTAACAGCCGGCCCCATCATCGCCGCCTCCGTTTCGATGCTTGCAGATGCGCCACTGACAGCTCGCCGCGTTCTCCCAATAATGTCAATATCATCAGCATAGGCAAATAGTTGAACGGACTTTTGAAAAACTGTACCTGGTGTTGGCTTGTGAGTTCCGTACAATTGCTTCAAGAACGATGTTAAAGAAAGTACATGATAGCGCGTCGCCTTGGTTCAACCCTTTTTCGACATTAAATGGCTCGGTGGTGTTCTTGCCGACTTTGGAGGAGCAGCTAGATTTCTCCATCGTCATCCTGCACAAATGGACGAGTTTGGCGGGGATGCCAAATGATGGAGTAAAGAATATGCGGAAATAAATCGGGTCATTAGATTAGAAGCACTGAACAAATCAACGTTTTTTGTGAAGTGAATATATTTTTTTGTCGGTTTAAACGGTTCATATTATAAAGTAATTGTTCCTGATTGAGTGTTAATAAAAATTAGAAGGAAAAAATGTTTAAGAGTGGAGGAAAGGGCAAGAATAGATGTTTATTGCTCTGAAGGTCTTTTATGCCGTGCTATAGCCCGAAAAATAAAGCGAAGTGATCATTGTGTCAGCAATTATTTAAAAAGCCCTTCGTCTTACACAAACAATTATAAAGGAAACACTTCTTCTGCTTTGACACTTCGCGAAATGCGATGTATCCTTAGAATAGCGTCAAATTCAGCTTTATCGGCAGCTAAAATTAGAGAGAAATCTAATGTTATGGAAAGCTTATCCACTGTTACCGCACCATTCGCCGAGCTAAAAACTTAAAGCGCCTGAAACTTAGGAAAAAACCACCACATAATGACGCAAGAAAGAGACAACACTATCATCGTCCAAGCTGAACAGATCATTCTGCCTGATAGCGGGTTGTTGGCTATCTCCGCCGAACAGTCTGCAGAAGTGTTCTTTCCAAACTTAAGGCTTACCAAGTCGTAAAGTAAAGTAAGTAAGCAAGGCCGCGGTAGAAACTCCCATAAATTTTGTGCTATGCTTACGGTGACCATATTTGTCAAGGCGAAATAAAGGACGCTAATTTGTACTGCAGATTTATTAGCGCTCATAAGACCACTCAAGTCCCTCTCACTCTTTAGTCAAAAATAGTAAGTCCGTTCGAGTACTAATGCGAAACTACACAAACAAGTTCGCGTACTGAGAAAATGGTAAGAAGATGAACGAAAGAAAAATGTATACTTTCGTTAACTTTTGTTCACACAGAATTTCAGCTGGTAAGTAAATGAAAACTGTCAAATGATGAAATTTTCTGAGTTTGACAGCAAAAAGAAAACAGCGGTTGCTTCTTTTCAAGCTAAACTTTGACTTTTTCATCTTTTTACACGCAAAAGTGTTAGCGTAATTTGCTTCCAAATGAGAGGATTCTCTCTCGACTTTGGAGATTAGACAGTCTTCATTTTTCTACTCATACAAGAACGGACCTAGTAAAATTCGAAATCAGCTGGCTGTTACTTGACTTAAAAAAAGGAAGAAATTGGAGTCTTGTTTTTATTAATAAAAGGCACCGAAACTTCTCGAATCTTCACTTCAAAATTACATAGTTTTACGCTAGTTTCTGACTTTCACTTTTTCAATTTTTCTTTTACTTACATGACTTTCCGACATTCTAAAATTGTCGTGTTCCAGAGACAATTAATTTCGTTATTATTTAGAAAAATTTTAGTTCTTTGCAGGTTCTGCAGCAATTATATTTTGTTATAAGTATACCTTTAGGAGCATTTACTACATTTATTTGTGATTTGTCAATTGTCACTGGTCCAAACATTATTCATTATTGAAAATAATTTTTCAGTTATTTTAATAGCTCGTGCCTTTTTCTCGATGATTAAAGGACAAGAATACAAAAATACAGGTCTGAGGTAAAAATAAAGGACTGTCCTCTTAAATAAAGGACGGATGGTCACCGTAGCTATGCTGTACTATTGCCAGATCTCAATACACTTCCAATGAACAGCGAATGTACTCATATCAATGAGTTTCAATCCAGAAACACTTTTAAAAATGCATTAAAAATAAATTCCGCCTAATTGAGAATTCTATTGATATATTCATTCCAAAAGCACTCATGTATGTATACAAATATCCCTGAATAAAATATTAAACACGCTTTAGAATTTTTTTAAGTACATATAATATGTAGGTATATCCACTTATAGAAAAGCAGTAAAATTTGCCCACACGCTAAACAGCCTAGAAAATTAATCGACAACGCTATATGAAATTTTAATTACTTATTAGGTGCCAATAAAGATTTATTCATTCAAATTACATATGTCTAAATAGAGTAAAAGTGAAGGCAAAAAACACTTCCCATCAACTAACTCATGCGTGTTCCTCGTTATTTGATCAATCACCAGCCGCAAATATTAAACAAAATCCCATCCACATGTCCACTCTTTTATTTGGCCACATGCTGAATAATTAGATAGTTCCCTGGCTAATGGCCAATTATCGAAAGTAAAATACAGAAATTAAATTAAAAGAAAAACAAAATAATCGCGTGGAATACAATTCATATGCAAATGGGTGCAAATTGATCTTTCGATGACGAATACCCGAATTTGAATATAAACTCGGAAGTGCAAACCAGTGTGAACGATAAAACGCCACTACATGGCGTTTTCGAAAATACAATTAGGCCTTCCCGCAGAGAATTTCATTCGAAAGTGAAAATCATGAACGCCCACCCAGTTAGTTACGCTCCGCCAGTATTGGAATGCGAGCGGCTTGAGATTTTTGTCAGCGGAGCATTCAAGTTCCACCAAGCTACCTGGAGTCGCATATTTAGTAAAATTGTTTACCATACTTGTTGGCGGTTGGCATCATGCCATCGTCCTCAATCCAAGAGTCATGTTTTATTTATTTATGACAGGGGCGATTATATCTGTGTTTTGAGTTGGCAACCTAAACAATAATATTTTCTGTTTTGTTAGTTATGGTTATGCGGCGGCTAACAAGTCGGATTTTCAATATTTAAGATTCCTTTGAAACAAAACGGAAATTGTGTGCCACACACGTACACACTTACGAGTAGTAGTGGTGAAGAACCATATGGCAGTAGAGAATTGATGCTGAAGAACTTGGAAGTGCCAGCTTGGAAGCATGATGGGGGTTAGTTCAATCATTCCTCGACTTCGGTCCTGAGTGTTTTTCTTATTCGTAGAATTTTCCATAATAATAATATGCTTACACAGATTTAAGGCCTAAACCGTACCCTTTCCGAACGTATGTACTTTACCATCGCGTAAGTGTAGGGTGGATTAAGTGGCGGGAAAAGTCAGACATCTTCTGTAACCGAAAAATGCCCGTGAGCTGAAAGGAAGGCTCTACACCGCAGTTGTGCGGTTCACAATGTACAAAAGTATGAGGGCAAATTACCGGTAGCTGAGATGAAGATGCTTTGCATGACAGCAGCAGTAACAAAGATTGATCGAATAAGAAGTTCCAGGATGCGGAGAAGCCTTTACGTCAAAGAACCTGTCTAGAAGAAAATGGAGCGCGACCGGCTTAGTTGGTAGGTACTGTCATGTTCAAAGGAGAGATCCTACGAACCCTGTCAAAAAGAGAGGCAGGCCTAAGAACTCCTGGATCACAGAAATGCAGCAACACCAGCATTTGACTGGCCTCAGTGACGAAGTGATCCTAAATTGGGAGGCTTTTCTGAGGACAAGTAGGGATGCAGTTAAGTATGAGGGTTATGCTTCCTTTAAACCTGATTACAGCCTCACCGTCATTAACGTCATTAAGGGACAAGAAGATGTACTTTACTTGAAAGTACTGCGGGTAAAAACTCAATTTTGGACATCCTTGTTTTCAATTTGTTTCGAATTATGTGATTTCAGTCCTCTGTCCTGGCAAAATCTAAAGGCTCAAGTTTGAGATCAGTGATCGTTTTTATTGAAATAGAGATGTTACAGCTTCATCAAGAGGACACTGATTCCGTCGTCTTCTCCTCACTTGTCGGTATATTTCGATAATAGAATCATTCAGAGCAAGTTCGTAACGCACGAGGTTAAAACCGATCTGCTACTGATTGCTACTATAGACTCAGTCTTTCGTCCCTTTACTGTCCCGCTTCCGCCAAAGCGAGCAAATCAGAATGGACTCATTAAAATACAAGTGTTGTGTGTACCATCAGTACTGAATGTATACCGAGCAAACTGGAGCGGAAACGTGCACCGACATAAAGGGAACGGCCTAATATTGATACATTTGCGTAAACCGCCCATATAGGGTCAGGTCAGGACAGTTTTTTGTCGTAGTCTAAAGGCAAATTTGAGAAACTTTATTAAAACAGTTACCTACACAGTACAAGGAAGGGCTTACAAATTACTGCAGCGCCCTTTGATAAAAGCGCTTGTCGAAAAGGCGACTAAGGGCAGAAATCACAATCAGGCAATTTCTATAGGTAGACTCGCGGCGAATTTAATATCTTAAAGATTCCCCGCAAGTGTTCATGCAATTCCATGGGTTGAGAACTGAAGATCATCGGTGTCATAAAAGGAAGATCAAATTAGTAATAGAAGGATCCACGTTTCCGAAAGCTAGAAAAAGAAGCAGGCCTGAGCACTTCTGAATCACACAAACAACACTAGCATTTTATAAACTTCGTGGGCGAAGTGATCCGAAGGTACATTCCGGCATCTAAACAGGAAGCAGCGCTTGAGCGCAGTTCTTAGACCACTACTCACGAGACCTTTAAAATAGGGGATTAGGTGGAAATAAAACTCAAAATCATCCTATGGTGCTGCGGTGACATGATGACATTGTACTGATTGTTACGGGTAAGTTTGAAGAAACCCTTGGTGACATCAGAACCTCTCCAAGGTTCAAGCAGGGGACACAATAGACCAATAGGTCGCAGTGTAATATACCCTAACTAATTATTGTTATAATTATTAGTATGCGCTGTCTAGTTTTGGCTAAAGCTGGATATCCGCAAAGAAAATGAAACACAATTTCACTCTCATCAGCGTCACCGCAGCTTTGGCAGTGGGTGTAGAGGGTGATGCCAAGCTTGCCTGCATTCCTGCCAATAGGCTAGTGACCCGTTCTAATAGGACCCAGTCTAGCGAGTGTTCTATGTTTATTGTGGGCCACATCTTCTCTTTATCTTTCAAGAGAAAGTGCAAGAAGATTTTTCTCCCCACGAACCGGTCTGTCGGCAAAAATTAGGCCTTTACACTGGACCTAGAGAGCTGAAATTTTGAAAATATATTCTCTAGGGTCCCGAAATAATCACGTTTAAGAATTTTTGAAATCCGCCCCCAGACACGCCCACAAACCCAAAAAAAAAAATCGAAAAAATCGAATTTTGAGCTAGAAAGCTGAATTTTTTTATATATGATCTATGATTCGTAAAACTGATCGGGACATACAATTTTTAAAATCCGCCCACTGACACGCCCACAATAAAAAAAACAATTTTATTGAAAAGTCAAAGTTTGAGCTAGGGGGCGTTTTTTTTACAAAAGCTTCGTTTTTTCGATAAAATCCTTTAAATGTTATACAAGGTGGCGCAAAAGTTGTCATCTGTTTACTTCACAAATGTCAAAGTAAAATCGACATTTGCCGCTATTTGCAAAAATTATAGCATCTTCCGATGGGTTTTCAGCCCTTGGGTGTGCTTTAGGCAATTCTGCGTGCCAATGTTCTAAATGATCCACGACGTTTGACATCTATCCTTATAGTTTTCAGTCGGATTGGTGAACGCCACTGGGTGATGACTTTGGCGCCACCTTGTATAATAAAATATGTAGAGCGTTCTTAACAATTCAACAACAATTCATACTTAGACTTTTGTCACACCCACTTATGAGGGATAGGAATAAGAATAGGGTATCCAACAGTTCGTCCAAGCGTTTTATTTTATAATTAACGCGCACTAAAGGGATTTTTAGTACCCTTATAATGTAGATATGTTTAAAGTTATATTCCACATTCGTGTTGTACGCTAAGGAAGCATTCTTTGTTTTTCACTGAACGTCCAAAAACAGGTTTAAGTTTGAACATATACGCATTTCTACCTTGGCGGGTATTGCGGTTGAAATGTTCTAAAGGTGGAACGCAACTGGCTATTTCGTTTGAGCACTTATGGTGCAAATATCGATCAACGAGACAACGATGATGACTAAGAGAGTCAAACGTTTCCGAGATATCTCGATCGCCAATAAGTTTTATCGTGCGTTTTGTATTTTGTCGAGTAGCTCTAAATATGTGACTGTGACACCGGCCTAGTTATGCGCGTTTTACTCAAGTTTGGACCATTACACGCTTTATAAATTGTAGCCAGATCAGAAGGGGTAAAATATATCTTGCAACGTTTAAGGAAGCCTAGAAATTTCACAGCGTCCTTGATAACATCGAATATAAGGTCATTCCAACGAAGGTCATTATATAAACACACACAATGCACAGTGCAAAAGTGCATTCACGGATAATGCAAAGTATTAGGATTTTGCTTTAATGACATAAGACAGCATTGCGTTTTGGAGCATTAAATTCCACTCTATTGGTTGTACCCCACCAAGTTATACTGACTAGATCGGAATTAAATGAGCTTAACATACGTTGCCGCTCCAGTTCCACACCCGATGATGAGGGGCGTTACACAAGAAACGAATATGAGAAGGTGACGTTACTGCCATCAGCAAAGGAATGGATTGATTTAGATGTAACAGAGAGGAGATCATTTTTAAAAATGATAACGAGAGTCGGAGACAAAGCAGATCCTTGGGGAACACCAGCATTTATTTTGTGAGTTGCAGACTTCAAACGGCCCAGAACAACTTGAATTGAACGGTCCGAAAGGTAGTTTCTATTCCACTGAAAAAAGTATCAACGATTCCAATTGCAAGCATTTTCGACAAGAGAGCTGGATGCCAAACTCTGTCAAATACCTTTGAAATATCAAGTGCAGCGTTCTTAATTTCAGAGGTTAGCTTCCACATTTCGGTTACATAAGTCATCAAATCACCAGTTGACCTGTTGCTGCGAAAACCATACTTCCCGCCATAAAGAAGTTTTCGGGATTCAAGATATTTCATGAGGTGGCGGTTAATTAGCCTTTCCATGACCTTGGACAGAAGAAACGAAATTGCAATTAGTTGGTAGGAGGAGGGAGAAGAAGGTTCACCTTTTTGGGACGAACTGGAAAAATGCATCGTCTCGGAAAGACGAGAATAGGATCGATAGAAAAGCTTGCGCTGTAGTTTTGCCAGCGTGTAAGAACACTTCTTCAGAAAGATAGGGGAAATACCATCTGGATCAGCGGATTTGTCTATGTCGAGATCTTGAAGTGTTCATGCCACTGTACGAGTTCGAAGTAGTTTGGTCTCATGGAGTATTTTACGCGCTCGAGTACAGGGGAGATAAATCATAATCTGGGAGTGTTGAGCTAGCTGCAAAGTGATCAACAAGCCGATTGGCTTTATCTAGAGAGCTGAGCTGGAAATCATGATAAATGAGTTTTGGTATACATAACGAAGCCTCAACTTCTGGTTGTAAGAGAATTTGACACTACCAATGTGCGCATTGCAGTCATGTTTTATTTACGATTGACAGTGCTGTTGGAATTAACAAAATATGAAAAAGAACACTTGAAGTGATAAAAGGGATAATTGTAGTAAGCAAAAAAAAATTGTATATTGTCAAAAAATTAATAATTATAAGAAAAAAACAAAGGGACGGCCTACAGTCCGCTTGGGCGAACTGTTGGATACCCTATTCTTATTCCTATCCCTCATAAGTTAAGAACGCTCTACATATTTTGTTATATAACATTTAAAAGATTTTATCTAAAAAAAACGAAGCTTTTGTAAGAAAAAACGCTCCCCAGCTCAAACTTGGGTTTTTCAATGAAATTGTTTTATTTCATTGTGGGCGTGTCAGTAGGCGGATTTAAAAAAAATACGCATGAGCATTAAGGGCCCCTAAAAAGTATATATTATAAATTTCAGCTCCCTAGCTCAAACTTTGGATTTTCAAAAAAATTGTTTTATTTAATTGTGGGCGTGTCAGTGGGCGGATTTTGGAAATTTTATCTCCTGAGCAGTTTTAGGAGTCATAGATTATATATAAAAAATTTCAGCTTAGCTCAAAATTCGATTTTTGTCCAAAATTTTGTTTTTTTGAGTTTGTGGGCGTGTCTGTGGGCGGATTTCAAAAATTTGTAAACTTGATTATTTCGGGACCCTAGAGAGTATATGGTTAAAATTTCAGCTCTCTAGGCCCAGTTTAAAGGCCTAATTTTTGCCGACGGACGGACGGACGAACGGACGGACATGGCTAGATCGACATTACTATCGATGCTGATCATAAATATAGTAACTTTTAGGGGTCTACGGGCAATATTAAGGTATGTTACAAACTATGCGTCAAAATTAATATACCCTTAGAATAGGGTATAAAAAGGCCCGAAAATATGGGGCTATATTCAAAAATTAAAAATGGCTCATATTATTTATGCACAATGCAAATGACTTGCGAATGTCACTTTGCAAGCTTTTTTTTTGATTTTTTCCTCCTTTCTTGCGCTCCTCTGCTTTGTTGACTCCAACTGGATGAGATTGAACAAAATAAAGGGTGTTCAAATCATTTTAAATTTGGAATGAAAGACATGAATTGTGTGAGTCCTGTATTGATTTTTATTGAAAATTAATGTACATTGGTTCCGGTTAATAATGAAAAATAACGTCGTCCAAGTGACCTCCTCGGCAGACTGTCAACCTATTTATCAAAATTTTGAATCACTTTTTCGCATAATGAAGGAGTATTTTTCTTCAAGTAAGATAGAGGTTCAACAGAGCAGGTATTTTGTCCTTCAGGTCAGAATTCTTAAACAAATTTGTTTTGCCAAACTAAAGTAGCTGCGGTTTTCTAGGGTAATTCTCGGACCTCCACTAAGTATACGTCCGATCACAGGGGCTTACTCCCTACTAGTTGACCGTATGTAACTCGTAGTTGCCTTGCAAATTAAACGCATCGAAAGTTGCGCCTTTGATAATGGAAAAATTTTCATTACAGATATTCATTATGAGAATAGCCCACATATCTTAATCCAAGGATACAGGCCAGGTTTGCGGGTTGATGAAGCAATTCGTCTACACCACATTTAGGTCTTTGCATTGAGCTCGTTGTTCTGGCCTTGGTCCACCTTCTTATTTTTCTCCCCTTACTCAACGTTGTACAACCATCTTAATGTCCTTAGAAACCTGTGAAGATCACACAATGAGACATCAGAAAGTTCTTGAATTGCTTGGAAGAAATATTTTCCAAGTTTTCTGTTCCTGTGTGGCGTGTCGGGTCTCCTCATAACTGTTCTCAACAGATGTCGTCATCCTTGAGATTGATGTTTCATTGAAGAAAAAGAACAATACTAGATTTGCCCCCAACACGAAACGATCTGAATATTTTGAAAGATTTGCTCTATAATCAAACAATACATATCTACAAATAGCCTTGCGTCAAACTTCAAAGTGGCGATTTTGTTTTCATTGAAAAGAGCAATACTAGATTTTGAGACTATTCCTGTGAATTTCAACGAAAAACGCTATAAATTTCATTTTGCTATAGAAAGAAAAATACAAAAGCGAAAATGTTGAACAAATTATAAGAAAATTCAGCACCAGAGATGGATTGAACGACTGGGCAACACTCCGTTTGTGCGCTCTTTTGGATGCCGTATTCATATTCGTATCCTCTTAAGTGTGCGTGGCATTTGGTTGCTGGGCCATTTAAGAACATTTCTTGTTTCCAACAAAAGTACCATATGTATCTTAAAAATTGTGGAAGGCTTGGTTTATGTTTCCTCAGTCCGTCTTAAGAGCAAGGCTCAGAGGAGGACTTCTCGGGACCTGCACCAGCGATATGTCTGCCTGCGTCCTCGGTCAGGGCTTCCATTGACGGTTGGGTTTCAAATGAACACAATCGCCGATGGCATGATTCTCCAGGGTGCAGACAGACTAGGCAAATTCTCCCCGACGTCTGTAAAAAATCTGCGTCATTCTTGTTGCTCTCAACAGAAAAGACTGCAGACAGACTACATTCTTACGAGCCATTACGCTTTTGCCAAACACCTTAAGGTGCTAGGCCCAAGCGACACCACCAAATGCGAAGCCTGTGGAGAAAGCGACGACACTGCGGAACATTTCCTCTGTGATTGTCCTGTTTTTGCTCGTATCAGGTGGCAGGTATTTGGTGCTGATATTGTGAGTGCTGTAAACCTAAGCTCCTTATCATTGAAGCGCCTTCTCGTCTTTCTTAGGTAAACGAGTAAATTCTTACAGTAAAAGTGGTGTGTCTTTCTGGTAGAACAATGGACCAGTATTGAGTCTAACTCCAGTGTAGAGTCTCGCACCCCGACAAAAAAAAAGTTCATTTAAGTTCATTCAATCTATCCGCAGCAGGATTTTACTATTGCTTTAATGCGGCAGTGGTCCGCAGTGGGATATTGTATTTGTAATATTTGTAAAAGGTTACTTCACTAAGGATAGCTTTTCCAACAAAACAGGGGTAATGTGACAACATGCTGATGTAACACTGGCGTCCGATCCAAATTCGTTTGTGGCTGCAGTGTTCTATGAACCTTATGGTAGAAACACATCACCACAAAAACAGCCAACAGCGACTCCCCAATAGCCACTTTAATAGTTTTCTCTTTATTTTCCCTCCTTTCATTCTATTAGCTTGACCACTTCTTACTCCAACTACCCGGTCATTATATTTAGAGCTAACGGAGTGTGCTCCGATCGCGCTCTGAACGAAAAACGGAACACAAGTAGAGCGCTCTGAGCAAAAAAAGAAACACGTTCACGTATCTTTTTTTGTCAGCTCAGAGCACTGCTCCGAGAGTGTTGCCAGCCGCTTTCAGTGAAATTCCCCATCACAAAGGTTAAAATTCCCCTTTTTCCCCATTCTTCGTGGTGGCATTCCCCATGGATTCCCCACAATGCTTTTTCAAACAGAACAATAATTAAAAATGGACAATAATATTATTTTGTATTTTTTATTAAAAAACAGGAACAGAAATTAAATCTTAGTTCATTAAAAAAAAACAGACTAGTAAAAATTCAATTCATTGCACTATATTTAGTAGGTATTAAAAAAAAATTAACGAACATTAAAAAAAATAAGAAGCAAATTCTAGGTAAAGTAATTACATATGTATCTATAAATTATTTGTATATAGATTTGTTAAAAAAAGCGAAATGTTTTTTTGTGGGTTTGAAATTAAAACACTCCACATTATTATTCCTGAACCCTGATCTGAGAATGCAAATAGCGTTTAAGCAGGTTTCACCCAACCGATTTCTTTTTTTTATTTTTACATCGGTTACCACAGAAAACAAGCGCTCAGCATCGGCATTTGAATGTGGAAATGTTAGCGCATATCCGGCAACTTGACTTAAATTCGGGAATAATAAATTTCCTTCAAAATCCTTCATTTCTTTCACTTCCTTCCAAAAATGTTCAACACTTAATTGCTGCAATCTAACTTTCTCACTTGCAATTATTGAAATAGGAAACTCCCTCCATTCTAAAATTAATTTTTTTTCATCACAACTTGGAATTTGTATGGAACTGAATGAAATTTCTTTGCAGTTTACCCTCTTGGGTATATTTAATGCTACTTCTGGAGAAAGAAACTCCATAACTTGAAGGTCATGACTTCTTATTGGAAATCGTTTTAAAATCTCTTCTATTGTTCGAATATAGAAATTTTTGCAGCGTAACCTAATTTCTAAATTTTGTTCTTCTGTAAAATTTTGTATGAGTTGTTCACAATCTTGCCCAACGTAAATGTCCTTGAGGTCAACCATATTATTTCCGTACTCTGAAGCGAAATCACTATATTTTTCAAAAGTCAGCAGTTTATCGAGGTATTCTTCTTTAATGACATTTTGGGCTAGTTTCAGTAAGATCTTTTTCGACTCACTCTAGAGGAGATGCATCAAAACTTGATTACTTTGAAAAAGTCTATTAAAATCATTAAAGAACTTTAAAACAAACTTTAAGAAGAAGAAATAAGCTTTAACTTTCATGTCTGCCAAACTTTCATATATAGTTTTAGCCTTTGATCTCGTGGTTTGTGTAGAGTCTAATAAGAATAAATGCTGAAGAACTGTCCAATTCTCTAATAATCTTACTACACAGGAGTGGAGTACAAGCCACCTTGTCTTAGATGGACTTAATATTTTTCTTTTTTCAGTGTTAAAATAATCCTGGAACTCCTCCAGTATAGCACAGCTTTTTGGCCTCTCCGACATATAAGTAGCTACCATTGATAAAAGATTTTCACATTGATCTGGAAGTTCTGCACATCCGTAACTAGCAACTTTAACTTTAAATTCATTTTTTAATTGTTACTGAATATCAACTTACGTACTAGACAAAAATGATTAAATCTAACTTAAAATTAACAGGATACTTATTCTTATTTATTGGTCCTTATGCGGACGCCCTAAACTTAACTATATCTTATAATTATTGCCTTTCGGCCTAAAAACTATTTACAAACTAATCTTACATATATGTATTCGTCGAGAAAATCAATTAAAACTCGGTATCATTATTAAGATTTTATATTTTTTATATAAAACAAACTACGAACTACCTATTCTACTTACTTAAACTACCTAACATATTCTAACTATAATTATGATTCTGAGCACTCGTTGCCTTGCGCAACAAGTGGTCAAAATCCCAATTGCTTTCCGAGCGCCTGGCAATCGTCAACGTGCACACGCGCTACCCTGAGCTAACTGAAGCCTTACAGCCTCAATCTTCTCCCGGAAGCACTACCACAAGTTGACGAGCCCGGCCTCTCCCAGAAACGCCCTAGCTAACTTAATCTAACTTATAAACTAAGAGGATGTTACCTAGAGTAACGCACCGTCTTGGGAGGGCATGTTGACCCCTCCCCCCTCAAAAAGCCACCAAAATTCGGCAAATTGTTTTTCTGTATCGAATTTATCCCTCTCCGCTATTGCGGTACTAAAACGGAGGAGCTCATGAGCATTGGCGACGTCCTCGCCGCGGATGAGCCGCTTATCTCTCGCGCTGCGAAAGCGGTGGTATAATACCGGGATACCATCCCTCGTCTGTACCAGCCCTTTTGCGTCAATATAGATAAATGCCTCTGGCGGGATAAAGCCAGACCGGAGCGCACTCTCTATGTACATTTCATTGGGGTAGTAAGCCCCAAATATCAGACTATTGTCGCTGGCCATCGCCCTTGCAACGTGCCTTCGAGTCACCTTAATGAGGAAATTGTCAATCCTATTCAACTGAGCCCCATCGTATAGGACCTTGTTGGGATAGTATTTAATATAATTGGATTCAGGCGTTCGGAACAACCGGAGACAAGTCCTAAGACATTGTCTCTCCAAAACCCGAATCTTTTCCATATAGCTGGGCGCTATATTGAACCACAATGGACAACCATAAGCGATAATTGGCCTTATAAGGGCCACGTAGCAAATGACCTTCACTTTGGAGTCAAGTTGACTGCTATGAAACAGTCTCCTTGTCAAAGCATAAGCCTTCTTGGCCCCAGCAAGACAAGCAACTATATGTCTATCGAAATATAGATACTGGTCAAGCCAGATACCTAGATATCTAACTACGCTTCTCACCGCCAATGGCTGCCTATTTTGTCCAATAATGGCCAATTTTTTCCAGTTTTTTCTGGTATCCCTAGAGGCCCCAGCCAATGGAGTTCTGAACAAGATTGTTTCCGTCTTCTGAAAGTTGATTTTCAACTTCCAGTCGTCGCAATATCGCTTAATTTGATCGAAGTCACGCTGCAAAAGGATATTAATGACCTCGATTTTAGGACCTGATCTGTATGCCACCAAATCATCGGCATACGCTATAGCATGTCTGAGTGAACCTACCAGATCACTCGTGTAAATGTTAAACAGGATCGGAGAATTGACCGCCCCCTGCTGTAAACCGTTTTTAATTTCAAAGACTCTGCTCGAAGTCACATTGCCACATTTGACAACGAACATCTTTCCCATAAGCATATTATAAATTACATATAGCAAAGGTTTGTGCCTCCCTCGCCTGGTCAACTTGTAGAAAAGTCCCTCTAACCATACGGTGTCGAAAGCCTTCTCAAAATCAACCAGACAAGCACCCGTGCATTGGTTCTTGCATTTATTCCACTGAATGTCGGAAACCAGTTTCGACGCGGCATGAATAGTGTCATGCCTCGCCCTGAAACCAAACTGGTTGTCCGGAATTATGTTATTGTCCTCGACCCACTTTAACAGGGCTCTATTGACAACCTTTTCAAAGACCTTGCCAATATTCGGAAGCAAGCTAATTGACCGTAGATTGGCAGGGTTCGTCCTATCTTTACCTTTTTTCGGGATAGGGTGTACCACAGCTACCTTCCAATGCGCCGGATAATGTGCATTATTCAGCGCATTGTTAAACAACGTGGTGAAAATATCTACAGCCTCCAGAGGCAGGTGTCTCAATACGACGTTTGGGACACCATCCATCCCCGCCGACTTTTTATTCTTTAGCGACTCGAAGCTGCACAGAAGATCATCCTTCGACACGAACAAGTGCGATGCATCTCGGCCATTGGCGACAACTGCATTAGCATGGTTTTCATCAGTGAACACGGTGAATCCGTTATTCTCAGATCGCCAATTCTCAAGTTCGGTGCGCAGATAGAAGTGGCTCACTAGAGCTCTATTCTCAATGTCGTGGTTACGGCGAACAGGATTGTTCACCGTATACACGGCCTCGAAACAAGCGCCCAGCAAATCCACTTTCTCCTGTGGGTCCTCGACCACGAAAAAATCGTCGTTTGAAGCGACACTTTCTGAACTTATTCCAGCAGTCAGTACTGTCTGTCCCGTAACTAGCAACAAGTGCAGATGAGTGACATATGCATTTAAAAAGAGATACATGTGGTACGTCAGCTTGAAGTCTCGAAAAAAAAAAAATTGTTCTTTCCCACCATAACTGAAGCGTTATCGCATGCTGCACCAATAATATTTGTTACAGGAATTTCGTTTTTCCGGAGACATTCTTTAAAGGCTTTATATAAAGCTTCAGCTGAACAATCAGTAGCATTCAATTTAATAAGTTCCAGTAATTCAGTGTGAATGGTAAATGTTGAAGGATTTGTGTATCGCGCCAAGCAACACAAACTTTTTTGATTTGAAATGTCGGTACCTTCATCAATTAATATTGAGAAAGGCGTTATTCGCAGAATTTCTACTAAGCGGTTAATCTCAACTTTGGCTAGTATATTCTCAATAATTTTGTTACATTTTGTTCTTCCTAAAGTCATGTCGGGTGCAATCTTAGAATCCGGAAAAATGTTTTTCAACAAGGGCACGAGATGGTCAATAGTATGCAATGCCACATTATGTTCTGCAAAGAATGCACATAATGTTAATTCAGCTGTTTTAACATTTGTTTCATGGTGACTACCATCAGGTAAAACTTTGTTGAAAATTGAACTAACTGATGGTGATAAGGCAATTACTTTTGCATTAGCTACATGTTTTGACATTTTAGAGTGCTTGATTAACTCGCTCTCACCGGCTACCATCGTTGAATAACACGCGCGACAGTACGATTTTAAAGGATTATCATTAATTGGCTCAAGCCAACCCTTGAATTCCGGAACTTCTAGCCAAGATTGTTGAAAGGTTTTTGAGGACGAAACCTCCAACTTTCTTTTTAGATGACTCATTATCTGCAATTAATGAAACCTATTCAATCTCATTATGTAGGTATATGTATGTATGTATGTATAGCTATACAGAATAATAATTATATATTGAAATTTGTTTCTTGAACTGCTAATGAAATATATATCTTACTATGAACATACATTCATATATACTTTCATTTTAACAACCCAACTAAAAATAACTGCATTTAAAATACTATGTTTGTATAAGCTTACATTATTTAATATTTATGAAAAGCAGCCAATCATGAAAAAACAAACCGACCAAACAAACTAAGCTAAACACAAAAAAATATTAGGTACATAGCACGAATTAACGATATTCTGCACTATACACGCATAAAAATATTGAGTAAACTGACTGCTTCTTCAGGACTCAAGTTTCAATGCAAAAACTCAAATGCAGTTAGAATGAACGAACACATGCATATTGAATATGGTTCATTTCCCACTCAGTCATTTCCATAATCAGACTTGCTACTTGGGCACGAGGAATGCATGCATGTGCGTGCCAGTTCCGTTGGCTATAAACATATCATGCACATTTCACACCTTAAAGATGCTCATCAGTGGGTGTGCACAAATGCGCGAAAAGTTTGGTTCCGTTTGAAACGGAATATTAGAGTTAAGTATTGACATTTTTTTTTTGTATTTTCCCCATATTTCCTACTAGAAGAGGGAAGATTCCCCTTTTCCCCTTTCATCAAATTTTTGAATGAAATCCCCCACAAAAAGGGGAATTTCCCACGAACTGGCAACATTGGCGCCGAGTGTAAGAAAAACGCCTTCTACAATTAGCGGTATCCATTCGTATGTCGTTTTTCATTGGTAAACCAGAACGCTTTCGGACTCTGAAATTGTTTCATTGGCCCCCAGTGACAGTTTTTCTCTTCTCCTAAAATGAAGAGAAATAGGACGCGTTCATATTGTCAATTTGTTCACTGGAAATTTCCTTTCGAGCAACTCAAAGAAGTCAACCGTAATTCTTCAGTGAAGTACATATTTCAAAAACATCATTAATTTTGTTTCAGTTTTCGTAGTATTCCAAGGTCACCTGCGCACGGGCTGAATCAGCTGCACAGTCGAGTAGTAAGTTTCAAACTGTTCTTGATGGAGTGACTGAAGCAGTCGAACCCTGAGAGCTACGCGCATCGCGGAGGGAGAGCAGCTTGGAGTGACTGTTGCAATACAAACCACAAGCTACAGCCAGGCTGAGGTTTAAACAATCGATGATTTTAGTGATAGCGAAAGTTTAAACTACGATTGATCTAACGCGTCTAAGGAACTCAATAACACCGGGCACGAGTACGATAACTAGGGCGTCAAGAATTGATGACGGTTTTTTGAAGAAGGGTCAAAAACAAGCATTTTTTACTATGCGGGGGGCAATGGTGCAGTAGTAGTGTATTCGCTTACTGGCCAATCCAATACCTTATATCGAATACATGAAATCGTAATCTCCCTAAGCAACTTAGACACCAGCCGTGGAGAAAAACCCTACAACTGCACCCAAACACTTCTTTCCTATCTCTCTATTCTTTCTAATAGTAAGTAGCACCGGTGTAGAGGTTAGTGTGTTGGCTTCATTCGTTCCGCAGATCTCATCGAGATAGGTCGGCTAGTTAGTGTTCAGCGGGAAAAAGGATAGTGTATCGATTATAACAGCGATTTAGCCAAGTGTTTTTTTTAAGTCCAAAGTTGGCTTAGTAAGCTAGGCGTCCGACTTTACAGAAAAGTACAGAAACCCTACAATCGACGCACTATACCGACAGAAAAGTAGACTGCTCTCGAGGCTTAAACGGCTGTACAGGCAATTTACTGATCGCAACGACCCGGAGGTAAGGATGCTGAATTCAGAGATCCGAATCCTGAAACAGCTGATAAAGGAAAATTACAGAAAATCTGTAAGTCTGTATTGGGGCAATAAAATTCGGGCTATTAAAACCTGTAGTCCGAATATGTTCCCACAGATAAATAAGTTGTTCAGGAGGAAAGATCACAATGATATTCCTTGTGTTCGAATCTCCCAGACAGCAGAGAACAGACAGACAGTACTGACTGCTGGAATAAGTCCAGAAAGTGTCGCTTCAAACGACGATTTTTTCGTGGTCGAGGACCCACAGGAGAAAGTTGATTTGCTGGGCGCTTGTTTCGAGGCCGTGTATACGGTGAACAATCCTGTTCGCCGTAACCACGACATTGAGAATAGAGCTCTAGTGAGCCACTTCTATCTGCGCACCGAACTTGAGAAATGGCGATCTGAGAATAACGGATTCACCGTGTTCACTGATGAAAACCATGCTAATGCAGTTGTCGCCAATGGCCGAGATGCATCGCACTTGTTCGTGTCGAAGGATGATCTTCTGTGCATCTTCGAGTCGCTAAAGAATAAAAAGTCGGCGGGGATGGATGGTGTCCCAAACGTCGTATTGAGACACCTGCCTCTGGAGGCTGTAGATATTTTCACCACGTTGTTTAACAATGCGCTGAATAATGCACATTATCCGGCGCATTGGAAGGTAGCTGTGGTACACCCTATCCCAAAAAAAGGTAAAGATAGGACGAACCCTGCCAATCTACGGTCAATTAGCTTGCTTCCGAATATTAGCAAGGTCTTTGAAAAGGTTGTCAATAGAGCCCTGTTAAAGTTTGTCGAGGACAATAACATAATTCCGGACAACCAGTTTGGGTTCAGGGCGAGGCATGACACTATTCATGCCGCGTCGAAACTGGTTTCCGACATTCAGTGGAATAAATGCAAGAACCAATGCACGGGTGCTTGTCTGGTTGATTTTGAGAAGGCTTTCGACACCGTATGGTTAGAGGGACTTTTCTACAAGTTGACCAGGCGAGGGATGCACAAACCTTTGCTATATGTAATTTATAATATGCTTATGGGAAAGAAGTTCGTTGTCAAATGTGGCAATGTGACTTCGAGCAGAGTCTTTGAAATTAAAAACGGTTTACAGCAGGGGGCGGTCAATTCTCCGATCCTGTTTAACATTTACACGAGTGATCTGGTAGGTTCACTCAGACATGCTATAGCGTATGCCGATGATTTGGTGGCATACAGATCAGGTCCTAAAATCGAGGTCATTAATATCCTTTTGCAGCGTGACTTCGATCAAATTAAGCGATATTGCGACGACTGGAAGTTGAAAATCAACTTTCAGAAGACGGAAACAATCTTGTTCAGAACTCCATTGGCTGGGGCCTCTAGGGATACCAGAAAAAACTGGAAGAAATTGGCCATTATTGGACAAAATGGGCAGCCATTGGCGGTGAGAAGCGTAGTTAGATATCTAGGTATCTGGCTTGACCAGTATCTATATTTCGATAGACATATAGTTGCTTGTCTTGCTGGGGCCAAGAAGGCTTATGCTTTGACAAGGAGACTGTTTCATAGCAGTCAACTTGACTCCAAAGTGAAGGTCATTTGCTACGTGGCCCTTATAAGGCCAATTATCGCTTATGGTTGTCCATTGTGGTTCAATATAGCGCCCAGCTATATGGAAAAGATTCGGGTTTTGGAGAGACAATGTCTTAGGACTTGTCTCCGGTTGTTCCGAACTCCTGAATCCAATTATATTAAATACTATCCCAACAAGGTCCTATACGATGGGGCTCAGTTGAATAGGATTGACAATTTCCTCATTAAGGTGACTCGAAGGCACGTTGCAAGGGCGATGGCCAGCGACAATAGTCTGATATTTGGGGCTTACTACCCCAATGAAATGTACATAGAGAGTACGCTCCGGTCTGGCTTTATCCCGCCAGAGGCATTTATCTATATTGACGCAAAAGGGCTGGTACAGACGAGGGATGGTATCCCGGTATTATACCACCGCTTTCGCAGCGCGAGAGATAAGCGGCTCATCCGCGGCGAGGACGTCGCCAATGCTCATGAGCTCCTCCGTTTTAGTACCGCAATAGCGGAGAGGGATAAATTCGATACAGAAAAACAATTTGCCGAATTTTGGTGGCTTTTTGAGGGGGGAGGGGTCAACATGCCCTCCCAAGACGGTGCGTTACTCTAGGTAACATCCTCTTAGTTTATAAGTTAGATTAAGTTAGCTAGGGCGTTTCTGGGAGAGGCCGGGCTCGTCAACTTGTGGTAGTGCTTCCGGGAGAAGATTGAGGCTGTAAGGCTTCAGTTAGCTCAGGGTAGCGCGTGTGCACGTTGACGATTGCCAGGCGCTCGGAAAGCAATTGGGATTTTGACCACTTGTTGCGCAAGGCAACGAGTGCTCAGAATCATAATTATAGTTAGAATATGTTAGGTAGTTTAAGTAAGTAGAATAGGTAGTTCGTAGTTTGTTTTATATAAAAAATATAAAATCTTAATAATGATACCGAGTTTTAATTGATTTTCTCGACGAATACATATATGTAAGATTAGTTTGTAAATAGTTTTTAGGCCGAAAGGCAATAATTATAAGATATAGTTAAGTTTAGGGCGTCCGCATAAGGACCAATAAATAAGAATAAGTATCCTGTTAATTTTAAGTTAGATTTAATCATTTTTGTCTAGTACGTAAGTTGATATTCAGTAACAATTAAAAAATGAATTTAAAAGTAAGTAAGGCGTCCGACTTTGACGCCGGAGACTCGGGTTCGATTCTCGGCCAGTCTTCAATTTTTTTAATTTTATTTTTTTATCGGAAATATAGTGATAGAGACACAAAAATAAACAAAAAAAAAGTGCCGCATTATCAGGCGATGGACCCCGGAAAATCGGTGGTCCCGCTTACGGGTGTGGGTGTGCCGTTGCGACGTGTGGTGCGAACACGGGAGCCGGCAAAAAAATTAGCAGCAACAACAGCAGCAACAACAGCAGCAGCAACAACAGCAGCAACAACAGCAGTAACAGCAGTAACGAAAGCTGCAACAGCAGTCACAAAAACAGCGGCAGCTTGTATGCCAAAGGCAGCTTTAAATGCCATGACACCAAGCCCAACAGCGTGTTCCGCGTTGCCCAGGCGGGGATCTTCGCAGGCAACACCAGCAACAAAAACATCAACAACAACAACAGCAACAACAACAACGCCAACAATAAAAGCTCTCGCTACAACGCCAGCAGTAACTGTAAGCGAGGAGTATAGGACAGTGGAAAAACGCCGGCGGAAGTTAAATCCGAAGCCGAACCTTTCAGCCAAAAGAAGGTTAAACTTGGCAGGCCATAGTGTGGCATCATCGGTGGCTGCATCCGATGATGACGGAGCACACTCCAGCTCTTATGAGTATGATGGAGGAGAGGGCCGGTACGTCGGAGAGGGAAACTCCTTCAAGGACTTACCGGTCGATGACGAGGAAGTCGTACAAATGGACGACGAAAAAGAGGATGATGAGGAGGCGCAGCTGGGCAAGCTCATAAAAGAGCTGCTGGAGAAGCGCGACCAGTTGCGCAGAAAGAAGCTGCAGCAACAGCAACAACAAGCTGTGCTCAAGCAGCAAGTGCAACAACAACTGGAGGTGAAGCAACAACAACGGCAACGTCAACAACAACAACACCAACAACATCAACACCAACAACATCAACAACAACACCAACAACAACAACAACAACAATCTAAACAGTCACGGAAGGACAAAATACCACCCATTAACGTGAGTAATTTCGACATTGTAGATAGTATTAGGATTTGTAAATTAATAACAAAAAATTTCCATGTGAAGAGGCTTTCTGCTAACAATCACATAATTATATGTGAAAAAATAGAGGAGTACCAGAGGGTGCGCGCCGCTTTGGGAGAGGTGAAAACCGAGTACTTCACGTACACCCCAAGGCAGCAAAAGTTAAAAACCGTGGTACTGAAGGGAATCGATCCCTCAATTAAAACGGAGGAGCTTGAAAGAGAGCTAAAGAATTTTGAAAGCGACGACCTCCATTTCGTGGGGGTCAAGCCGTTTTCCTCCGCTGTGGCAAGGGGTGGTAACCGTCACTTACCATTCTTCCTAGTCCAGCTTACTCCCGACAGCAAAATCGACAGGCTGCGAAATATCCGCTTCCTGTACTACCATGCTGTAAGGTGGGAGAAAATAAAGAGGTCAGATCGCATACTTCAATGTATGCGCTGCCAAAGGTTCGGGCACGCCGCAGCTAACTGCAACATGCAGTTTAGATGCGTGAAGTGCGATAAGGACCACATACATGGTGAATGCTCTCTAGGTAAGGAGAGAGTCGAAGACCGGAGTGTACTCTCCTGTGTGCTCTGCAGGAACTCTGGACATCCCGCCAACTTCAGGGGTTGTCCAAAGTACCAAGAATTGAAAAAGAGAGTCCAGGCCCGCAAACAGCAGTCTGAAGATGATAGGCGTCAGAAGAGTCGCTCGTTCGCAAATTTTGTGGCACCCAACGTGTCCTTTGCCCAAATGGCAGCTGGACCGGGTCAAGCCCACATGACATCAAACCAACCAATGGTAGCCCAAAAGGCACCAGAGGTGGATCTGGACTTAAAATCGATCCTTCTGTCTCTGCATGGAAAGATCGATAAGTTCCAGAAACAATTAAATGAACAAGCGGCCCGAATTGACTTTATATATTCGGAGCTGTTTGTGGGGTCTGGTGTGCCATAAGTCTAATGGCTGCGCTGGATGAGGGAAACTTAAAGATCCTTGCTGTGAATGTTAATTCACTAGTCAGGATCGAGAAAAGAACGTCACTTGCCAATTTGTTGAAAACCGAAAACCCGGATGTGCTTTTGGTTAGCGAAACTAAGCTAAATCAGAAGCACAAATTGGGATACAAAAACTATCATGTAATAAGAAGAGACCGGCCTCACTCCACTCAAGGTGGTGGGGTTGGAATCTTAATTCGAAAAGGCCTGCGCCATAGGGTTATATATAGCGGGGACGTGCGTAGGTTCCAGTTGTTGGAAGCATGCATCATATGCATTCCTCTCCATAGCCGGAGGAGAATGTATGTGGTGTCGCTTTACGCACCTGCAGCACCTCCACCCAACCAATTTATGACAGAGCTCGAGACACTTTTTCGTAGTCTGCAGCTGAACTCGGAGGAGAATTATTACTTCTTGGCCGGAGATATTAATGCCAAACATGCGGCATGGGGAAATGTTACTGCAAATCCCAGGGGCAACCAGTTTCACGACTGGTGGCGCCTCAATATGATTGAGTACAAACTCGAGTTGTACGCGACGGATATCCCTTCCTTCCCAAGAAGCGGTGCTTTCCTGGACTTGGCCTTAACGGACGCAAGACTTCAACTGACAAACATAGACCAATACACGCGGAACTGTTTACGTGCGTTTGAGTACGATAGTGACCACTACGGACTCGCCGCCGCAATACGGATCCCGAACGAGCAAACGCTGCTGGAGGAGTACGAAGCAGTGTGTTCATTCGATTATCGGAGGGCACAATGGTCGCGCTTCTCCAGATTTTTAAAGCGAGATTTACGTTCGAGTGGGATCGACCCACCGACAAACAGTAACATGACAAATGATGAAATTGATCGGCATTTATTGCAAATGAACGACGCCATCAAACGAACTATGGAACGAACTATTCCTCGGGTAGGACGTTCCGACGACGACCAGACAGAAAAGTACAGAAACCCTACAATCGACGCACTATACCGACAGAAAAGTAGACTGCTCTCGAGGCTTAAACGGCTGTACAGGCAATTTACTGATCGCGACGACCCGGAGGTAAGGATGCTGAAGTCAGAGATCCGAATCCTGAAACAGCTGATAAAAGAAAATTACAGAAAATCTGTAAGTCTGTATTGGGGCAATAAAATTCGGGCTATTAAAACCTGTAGTCCGAATATGTTCCCACAGATAAATAAGTTGTTCAGGAGGAAAGATCACAATGATATTCCTTGTGTTCGAATCTCCCAGACAGCAGAGAACAGACAGACAGTACTGACTGCTGGAATAAGTCCAGAAAGTGTCGCTTCAAACGACGATTTTTTCGTGGTCGAGGACCCACAGGAGAAAGTGGATTTGCTGGGCGCTTGTTTCGAGGCCGTGTATACGGTGAACAATCCTGTTCGCCGTAACCACGACATTGAGAATAGGGCTCTGGTGAGCCATTTCTATCTGCGCACCGAACTTGAGAATTGGCGATCTGAGAATAACGGTTTCACCGTGTTCACTGATGAAAACCATGCTAATGCAGTTGTCGCCAATGGCCGAGATGCATCGCACTTGTTCGTGTCGAAGAATGATCTTCTGTGCATCTTCGAGTCACTAAAGAATAAAAAGTCGGCGGGGATGGATGGTGTCCCAAACGTCGTATTGAGACACCTGCCTTTGGAGGCTGTAGATATTTTCACCACGCTGTTTAACAATGCGCTGAATAATGCACATTATCCGGCGCATTGGAAGGTAGCTGTGGTACACCCTATCCCGAAAAAATGTAAAGATAGGACGAACCCTGCCAATCTCCGGTCAATTAGCTTACTTCCGAATATTAGCAAGGTCTTTGAAAAGGTTGTCAATAGAGCCCTGTTAAAGTGGGTCGAGGACAATAACATAATCCCGGACAACCAGTTTGGTTTCAGGGCGAGGCATGACACTATTCATGCCGCGTCGAAACTGGTTTCCGACATTCAGTGGAATAAATGCAAGAACCAATGCACGGGTGCTTGTCTGGTTGATTTTGAGAAGGCTTTCGACACCGTATGGTTAGAGGGACTTTTCTACAAGTTGACCAGGCGGGGGATGCACAAACCTTTGCTATATGTAATTTATAATATGCTTATGGGAAAGAAGTTCGTAGTCAAATGTGGCAACGTGACTTCGAGCAGAGTCTTTCAAATTAAAAACGGTTTACAGCAGGGGGCGGTCAATTCTCCGATCCTGTTTAACATTTACACGAGTGATCTGGTGGGTTCACTCAGACATGCTATAGCGTATGCCGACGATTTGGTGGCATACAGATCAGGTTCTAAAATCGAGGTCATTAATATCCTTTTGCAGCGTGACTTCGATCAAATTAAGCGATATTGCGACGACTGGAAGTTGAAAATCAACTTTCAGAAGACGGAAACAATCTTGTTCAGAACTCCATTGGCTGGGGCCTCTAGGGATACCAGAAAAAACTGGAAAAAATTGGCCATTATTGGACAAAATGGGCAGCCATTGGCGGTGAGAAGCGTAGTTAGATATCTGGGTATCTGGCTTGACCAGTATCTATATTTCGATAGACATATAGTTGCTTGTCTTGCTGGGGCCAAGAAGGCTTATGCTTTGACAAGGAGACTGTTTCATAGCAGTCAACTTGACTCCAAAGTGAAGGTCATTTGCTACGTGGCCCTTATAAGGCCAATTATCGCTTATGGTTGTCCATTGTGGTTCAATATAGCGCCCAGCTATATGGAAAAGATTCGGGTTTTGGAGAGACAATGTCTTAGGACCTGTCTCCGATTGTTCCGAACGCCTGAATCCAACTATATAAAATACTATCCCAACAAGGTCCTATACGATGGGGCTCAGTTGAATAGGATTGACAATTTCCTCATTAAGGTCACTCGAAGGCACGTTGCAAGGGCGATGGCCAGCGACAATAGTCTGATATTTGGGGCTTACTACCCCAATGAAATGTACATTGAGAGTACACTCCGGTCTGGCTTTATCCCGCCAGAGGCATTTATCCATATTGATGCAAAAGGGCTGGTACAGACGAGGGATGGTATTCCGGTCTTATACCATCGCTACCGCAGCGCGAGAGATAAGCGGCTCCTCCATTACGGGGACGTCGCCAATGCTCATGAGCTCCTCCGTTTTAGTACCGCAATATCGGAGAGGGATAGATTCGACACGGAAAAGCAATTCGCCGAATTTTGGTGGCTTGTTGAGGGGGGAGGGGTCAACATGCCCTCCCAGGACGGTGCGTTACTCTAGGTAACTTCCTCTTAGCTTATAAGTTAGATTAAGTCAGCTAGGGCGTTTTTGGGAGAGGCCGGGCTCGCCAACGTGTGGTGGTGCTTCTGGGAGTTGACTGACGCTGTAAGGCTTCAGTCGGCTCACGGCGGCGCGTGTGCACGTTGACGACTGCCAGGCGCTCGGAAAGCAATTGGGATTTTGACCACTTGTTGCGCAAGGCAACGAGTGCTCAGAATCCTAATTATAGTTAGAATACGTTAAGTAGTTTAAGTAAGTAGAATAGGTAGTTTGTAATTTGTTTTATATAAAATCTCAATAATGAAACCGAGTTTTAATAAATTTTCTCGAGGAATATATATGTAAGATTAGTTCGTAAAATAGTTCGTAGGCCGAAAGGCAATAATTCTAAGATATAGTTAAGTTTAGAGCGTTCGCATAAGGACCAATAAATAAGAATAAGTATCCTGTTAATTTTAAGTTAGGTTTAATCATTTTTGTCTAGTATGTAAGTAGATATTTATCAATGAATAAAAAAAATGAATTTCAAAGTAAAAAAAAAAAAGTGTGTTGGCTTGTGACCCGTGCGGTGCAGGTTCAATCCCCATGGGGAACAACAACATACGCCACCCAATCACATGCCTCTACACCAAAAGGAGGATTTCTGCCTGGTAGTACAATTGACCGTTACCGAGTCTGAGTGCTCTGGGATTTGGATTTCCTTTTTTTATTAAAAAAAAAAGTAGCACCGGAAACATGCAATGAAATACGATATTGCCAGGTGCTGCTTGCTATTAAAAAAAACACAAATGCTTACGCTGTGTTCTTAGCACTATAAGGGTACTGTAACAACAAAACCCCTTTAAGCAAATTACCCCTCGTAAGCAAATTATATATAAAAAAAAAGAAAAAAAAATGGAAGGGGGGTCTATGTATTTCGCCCCGTTTAGGAGGTAGGGGCAATTTTAGAAAAAAGGACTTAAATTGAAAAACTAAATTCTTAAAAAAACAACGGCAACACTTACAATAAAGTACTATACCGGTTTTGAAAGCCAGAAATCTGTTTTATAACTTAAATAATCCTTAATTAAAATATTTATGTCAATAGCTGTTGAAAAATTCGCATGGAAATGAAGTGCCATTTTGTGGTCAATGTTACTATCAATTCTGAATCGAACACAAAAAACCGAATGGTTTTACGTCTTCTAGTTTTTGAGAAAATTGAAAATTACTAAAACTACATTTTTATGAGATTTTTGATTTTTGGTATTTACGGTATTACATTTTGAGCATTAATAATGTGGTTCATCATTCATTGTAAGTTAAATCTGAGCTGAGTTGACGAATGACAAGGTACCTTTCCTGTAGGCACTATAAAATAATATTTTAGAGTTAAAAAATGTTATAGCTTTAAAATACACCGATTATATTGAAGCTTATACCACACCAAGCAACAAATGATTCTACGTTAAACAGTTTACAGGTCATCTCTCTGCTCTACAGAAATGTCTCATCATCGCTATCGTTCCATATTCCTAGCCCTACGCTGATGTTTCAAAATCTTCGAATGTCGAGTGACAATAGGTATACAAGTCCAGACATATGTACAAAGCGTTTGCTTACATGTGAAACTATAAATCCATCGAACCCCCTCTATAGGTACCGCTAATTCCAAAGCAGTTCAATGTACAAGACACCTAGATACCTACCTGCCAAGCAAATATATTTCTATCGCACAAATCCAATTCAAACTGCTTATATTTTATTACAAATAATTACCTAGATACTAGCTGCTCACTAAAAACTAAAAATATAACAGCCAAGTGTAACTGGACGGCCGCGAGCGAAGTATTTGCAATCCGCCCACATTAAAAAACAAACAAAAGTTTCAACAAAAGCTTGTTCTCGTTACACCAATAAACTTCTCCCTGTTTACGTAGCAGATTACAATGCATAGCATTTCAAATTAAACAAAATAATCAAATCCTAGCACTTATCAACAATTTATAGCAATTAAATCAACATTTACTCAGTTCACAATACAAACCTTTTCCAATTCAAATTCACGAATTTTATGAATACTCCCTCGCGGCTTTTTTAACACCGACATTTTGCAGCAAAATCACACGCGACCGTGTGGCCTAATGGATAAGGCGTCGGACTTCGGATCCGAAGATTGCAGGTTCGAGTCCTGTCACGGTCGAAACGAGTTCACTTTTTTTCTTATATTTGTAAATTTAATTTGTATTCATCAGATAGATTATAAATAGAGCACAGCAGTCTAGACTTCAGCGCAAAAGTATCTTTTCGAACTCATGAGTCATGAGCTGAGCACACCGGCACACCGCAGTCTTGCGTACGCTTTACTTTTGTTTATTTTTTATATTTAGTTTCTCTCTGTGAGTTGGCGATTTACAAGTATTTATGGGACGTTTCTCGGTGGACAGTCTTAACATAAATTAAGCAAGACGAAGACACTAAAACAAACATGAAATTTCCCTTGAATTGAATAGTTGTACTCGAACATGCATCATCATCTCTCGCACTTCACCGCTGCCAGTGCGAATACCGTAAGAAAGGAAGATTTGTTTCCGAAATTCTCGTACATCATTTGAACGCGACTGTTTAGCATTTTGCGCTACCAGAGCGAGCGCAATGTTTGGCCGGCTTTGTGTTGCTATAATTAAGCGCTTGCTATTTTTAGAAAAAAAAAAAAGACATATAGGTAGGTAATCGAGAAAAAGGAATTAAATATAAAACAATTTTAATGAAACAATTATTTATCCATCTATCAGAGGATTGTGCCACCAAGAGAGAATCAATGTTGTCGCTGATGTCGCATACACTGAGCTATTATAATCGGAGCTGAGGGCGTTAAATTTAATTGCAGACCGCACAATGACTCCGGAATTAAAAATTAATTTTGTTGTTGTATAATATTTTTGCTAAACAAAGATTTTTGAAACGCGAATTTCTGTTCGGTTGATGCTTTTGGCAAACGATGCAATTGCACTGTTTTCGGATGTTTTTCGAATACCGAAAATCTAGTGAATCTCTATGGTTTAGTTGGCTCTCCCGTTTGTATACACAAAACGGTTTATACCTTAATTGAAAAAATGGGGTTATGCTGTGGTGAATCTGGTGTATTGTGTTAGCGGCGATTGTTTTCGATTTTAATGGGCTGCAGTCTGACACTTGAAAATGCGTTCCTCGGCTGTGTCAGTGTGAGTCAAAAATTTCAAAAAAACCAGCCAAATTTTTGTTTTGAAAATTAATACACTGGCGATCACAAGGACGAGGCCATACATTTTGCAATCGATTTTCAGTCTTTATACCTGTTGGAAATTGTATACCCAAACACTTTTACTACCTGTGAACAGGTACATATTTTCCCAATAGTGGGTCATTAAATTTTAGGGTAAATAAGAAACGACCGCTTAAATTTCCCAAGATCAAACAATGAATTACTTGAAAAGCGTATAAATAAAAATATAGGATGAGGCCACATTCAAAATCTTCGAAAGAAAGGAAAAAAATAATAAAATGTTCACATTTTATGATTTTAAGACATTTATTTACAATTATGTTTTTCTACATTAATAATAATGCCCGCCATTTTTCGATATGACCTCTATTAGACGGTTTGGAATAGAATCATATAGTTTTTTTTTTTTAAATAATCAAGGGAAATTTGGGCCCAGGCATCACGAATAGCCACTTTACGAGATAACCATGCCCAAACAATTTCGATTATGTTTAAGTCCGGTGAAAGGGCGGCCATGGCAAAAGTTCCACCACTTCTGATTGAATCCAACTTCTAACAACCCTGCAAGTGTGGATAGGGACATTGTCTTGATGGAATATCCAAGACAGGAGTCCGAAAATGTCTTTCACTTTTGTAAATGACCGTTCCAGCAAACATTTGTAGGGTAATAGCTCCCCACACCGTAACACCTGATGTACGGCTGCGATGTCTTGCCAAAGTAAGCTCCTCCTTTCTTAGATCATGGAAATAAACGTTGTAACCATAGGGGCGTTCCCATTCCCCGCTGCAAGCGACGTTTTTTTTTTTAAAATTCCAAGTATTTACATATTTTATACATTACACTAAGTACATATATTTAAAGGACGTGGTGAGGGATGCAACATAAATTTGATTTGTGACCAATGTCAACAAAATCATTTGAATGACTAGGAAGTTAGTATTATTACATATGAAGATACAATTTCTGATACCTACTACATATACACTTTGCTTCAACTGAATAAGCACACAAATTTGTTAACATTCGTTGTCCACTTTTTCAAAACCTTGTGTATATCATTTGATAATACTAACTGTTTGCTTTTGATCAGAAAGAATAATTAAAAAAGTACCGCTATTTTTCTCTGTCTCTCTTGCAAAGCATTCATTATGGAAAAATGCAGTTTTATTTTGCGTTAACTGAATAGACACAAGGTCATTATTTTCGCTGCTTATGAGTGTTCTGTGGAGATTGACACATTAGATCAACAGTTGAAGTGATTTAAGTGAATTTTATTTGATTAATTGTATTTCAAAGAAAAATGGGTAAAATATCTAAATAGTGTGGAAAGAGCTAAGATCGATTTACTAAAAGAACAAGGACTAACCGGGCGTTCTATAGCTGACAAAATTGGACGAAGTTTAAGTGCGGTCTATTCTTATTTAAGAAACAAAGATTCGTACAGAAAAAACATGAAAGGAGGTCAAAAAAACGGCAATAACAGGAGTTGATCGAAGAGCAATTTTAAGATGTGCTTCCAATTCCTGCGACTCTGCGGCAAAAATAAAACAGAAAGCCGTTGTTACTGCAACCGTTTCAACAGTGCGAAGGGTTATCAATAGTGCCAAACATCTAAAACGGATGAAAATTCAAAAGAAACCCCCACTTAACGAGAAACAAAAGTGTATGCGCTTAGAATTCTCTAGACTCCATATGAGTTGGAAAAATGAATGGCGTCACGTAGTTTTTTCGGATGAGAAGAAGTTTAATTTTGATGGCCCTGATGGGTTTAATTATTACTTTCACAATGTGAGGAAAGAGGAACGATTTTTAGAGCGGCATCATAGTCGAGAAGGTGGTGTTATGGTATGGGGAGCAGTTAGCTACTATGGCACTGTTGAGCTTGAGTTCCAAACCTCAAGAATGACTGCATTAAGTTATAAAGGAAATTTGAAAAGAAGTTTCCCTAAATTTTGAGGCATTTTTGGACCCATACTATTCAGCAGGACAACGCCCCCATCCAAACGGCGCGCATAGTAAAAATGGATAGAGGAGCAAAATGTGGAATTGCTTCAACGGCCGCCGTACTCACCGGACCTGCACCTTATAGAAAACGTTTGGGTATGGTTAGTACGAAAAGTTTATGAGTCTGGCCGTCAGTTTGAGGACAGAGAATCCCTTATTGCAGCCATTAAATTGGCCTGGAGCGAAATTTCGCTGGACTTCATAAAGAGGCTGTACGATTCCATGCAGGATCGAATTTACAAAACTATTACGAATAAAAGCGGCAGTACCCACTACTAAAATTAACCAATAAAAAACTATTTTAAGAAAAACTTGTTTCATTTAATCCCAATAACATTTATTTCCAATTTCAATATTTGTGTCTATTCAGTTGACGCAAAATAAAACTGCATTTTTCCATATTGAATGCTTTGCAACGGAACCCGGGAAAAAATAGCGGTACTTTTTGTATTATTCTTTCCGATTTATTTTCTTAACATCATAAACAAACAGTTAGCATCATCAAATGAGAATATTACGGCACAAGTTTTTGAAAAAAATTACAACTCCGCTTAGAAAATGTTTGTGCTTATTCAGTTGAAGCAAAGTGTATGTATACTTAAATACAATTTGGTATTTTTATTTTTATATGGTCTTGTTCTTTTCAGCCGTCTTCTGTTTAGCATTTCTTGTGTTGGGAGGGTGTTGACAGCGCTGTTTGAGTGTGATTTTATTCTTGCTAAGTGCCGTTTACTCGTTTTGGATACTTCTTGCGCTACCGTGAGAATTTTAAGATCTTCGTGAATATCGTTGTTTGTTATACCTATACCATTCAGCGTCAACTGTCAACTATTGTTTAATGATAGCTCTAAATAATAGGATTTTGTTGTTTATGGATAATGGTGAGTCTCGTTTAAGTAGCCAGTGTAGTTGTCTGAATTTGTTTTTTATTTGGTTCCGCTTCTGTTGTATGTGGTGCTTCCAAATTAGCTTGCTGTCTAAATAGATTCCTAGATATTTGGCTACCGTGTCGATACAGAAGTCTTTGTTGTTGATTTTTAGTGGTTGGGGTGTGAATTTCGTTTTTGTAGTGAATATTACCTGGACTGTGTTGTCTTCATTTATTTAAATGCGGCAGTCATCAAACCATTTGGAAGTGTCGTCTAGAATTGTCTGTTGCTGTTTGTAAGCATTTGTGGGAGTAAAGCAGTATGGTGTCATCAGCAAAAGTGTCAATCATCGGTGTTGTCTGTGTTGGAAGAGGAATGTCTCTATTGTAGAGATTGTACAATAGTGGTCCTAGTACACTGCCTTGTGGGACCCCAGCTCGTGTTTTATATAGTTTTGAGTGATCGTCTTTATACTTGACATAGAAATGTCTATCAGTTAAGTAGCTTTTAATCATTAGATAGAAGTCCGATAGCAGCATATTTTCTAGTTTTAGCAGTAGGCCAGCGTGCCATGCGTTGTCGAACGCTTTAGCGACGTCAAGGAATACTCCTACCAAGCAAGCGACATGGTCTCTTGCAAAATTCATTTGATGCTCCTTGTGTATTTGCCTCAAAACAGGTTTCTTTTGAAGTTTTCTTCGCTGTATAGTACCACTTTTTCTTATTATCTTTCGGACCATTGCTATGCTGGCTGATACTCCGCTGTTGGTCTTTATTTTAGTCACTGGTAGAGTAGAATTTGAGTCAAGTCGCCTAATAACTCGCTTTTCTTGCAATGCTGTTGCTTCTGCCGTGCGTCCTTTTTGATTTTTCCAATATTGTTGTGGATCTGCAAAAAAACTGTTTACAACAGTCTTACTTCGATGTAGCCTCCTTGCAATTTCTCGGCCTGAGAGTCCTAACTCTTTGAAAGCATCTATTTTGCCTCTTTCTATCACTGTCAAACTTCCGGAACCCATTTTTTTAACTAAATAAAAACTGTTCTTTTCAACGCTTTTTTTTAAATATTCTTAACAAAACTTTGGAAAAAAAAAACGCTGATGATAACTCCGGCAACGAAATATTTGCAATGGCCTCATCCTACGCTTTTCAAGTACATACTTCATTGTTTGATCTTGGGAAATTCCAGTGGTCGTTTCTTATTTACCCTCAAATTTTATGACCTACTATTGAGAAAATATGTACCTGTTCCCAGGTAGTAAAAGTTTCCGGGTATAAAATTTCCAACAGGTATAAAGACTGAAAATCGATTGCAAAATGTATGGCCTGTGTCCATATAAATATATAAAACCATAAGACATAATAAACTCAATATTTGGCATGGGCGTTCATTAATATTTTCTTGAATACGTCTTCTAAGGGGGAAAAGGGGGTGTAAACTCTTTGGCATCACTTTCTCCAACTTGTATGTATGAACATACAAATGAGTAGTTCTGAACCCCTTCAGTTTTCTCTAACTTAAATTTTTTTGAAGTACGGAAAACGTTTTTGACTCGAAATAAAACGCCGTGAAATAAAGACCTAAACAAACTACATAAGAAATTTGACTAGGGAGATCTATGACATTATTTTGGCGAACATGCAAGAACCGTTCCATCAAGCTGATATCACACACTATGAAGAACGTTGAGCGGGTATTAATTAGCAGATTGCGGAAAATAATACGGCTATCTGATGGTCAGTGCCGATTTGTCGCAGGCAAATAAAACACAAATATAAACCAAAGTATAGAAATATAGCCATCGGAGCTATTTAAAGAAATTGCATAGTGGTGATGATTGATTTTGAAAAACCAACCAAGAACCCTCTTATGGGTGGCGCTGAAGCAACTGAGGGAATAGAGATGAGAGTAAGCCTTTTCCAAAGCGTCTTAAATCCCTTGATATTTATAACAGTCCTTAAATATCTGCTTCCCCCCGATTCATCGCCTACCTTGTCGTGATGTTGGGGCTTAAGTACTCCCCTCTCTGTTGTTAATCGACAAGAGGGGGTGGAAAACTAAAAGGGATCAAATCCAAGGTAAGGTACGACGCGCCGAGACCTGCATGGCTGAGGGAGTGCTCAGTCGCTAGTGCAAACTCTGGATACCTGGGGACCTTCAGTTTTAACCGTTATTCCCCTTATCTGCATACAGGGGGTGAGTGCAGATGGACCTTCCTTCCCCTTTACTCGTGGGACCTAAAATGAACAATTTAAACAAAACAAACAAACAAAACAAAACAAAAGAGACTAAGGTGCAAGGGTCGGGCACCACTGACTCTATAAATACCGATCTCCGAACAGAACAACTGACGGAGGAAGAAGAAAAGCTTCTTCTAAATCCATTTGCCAATCTTGGAGTTTGGGATGGAGAAAGCGTTGGAACAGAAGCTGCCATGAAGCGCATGAACCTTGATGTCAGCGACACCTGTTCCGTCGCTAGGTATAACCTCTCTTTATTGTCCACCTCCTCCAGACGCAAAAAATTAACAAACTGCAGGACAACAGTAAAGAGACTAGGGACGAAAAGATGGGACGAACTGACAGAGACTGACCACAAACGGCTTCATAACGCACGTGCGTATCTGCAGGAACAGCGTCTAACGGAGAATGAGCCTACTGCTCATACACCGGCGGAAGCTAATCCTGGGGATAACACCAGCGATAGAAAATTGATGGGGCCGCCTTCCTCCCAGATTGGCAAAGTCCATCCAGGGGAAAGGTCGACCACACCAATCACTCTGCCAAAGGATGCCACCGAGGAGCTACCAAACCCTTCGATTGGACGTTGCATCGAGCCTCTTGCTCGTACGGGTCTAGAGAAGGAGGAGGTGCTCCCTGCTGCTAACATCAACATAAAAACGGACACGAAGACTGATCGGGTACAGGAACCGACCCCAGGACCACCAGACTCACCGGCCAGGCGTTGCATCGAGCCTCTAGCTCGTACGGGCCTGGAAGGAGAGAAGATGGTCACTGAGGAGGTAGGGGAGAGGAAACTGCATCTGGAGAACATCCGGAGCCTCAGCTCCACTTGCAATCTGGATGCAGGTTCCCCTCACCAACCAGGTAACTGCAGCCGTGACGTCCCGAGAAATAACTCGACAATGGACAGTTGCCAAACAGTCGTGGAGGCACAGCCCTCCAATCTCGGACGGGACACTCAAGGAGCCTCAGACTCTAAAGTCCCCGGCAAACCCAAGTCAAAGAAGCCTCTAGGGGAGCATGAGATCCTGCGCAGGCAAAGACGTAACGCGCTCAGGATCGTCCGAAGGATGGGTAGCAAAATTCCGGAAGCCTTAACGGAGAAGGAAAAGCTATCCCTCGACAAGGCTAAAGAACGTCTGAAAACCATGCCCGACAACCCAACGGAGAAGAGCAAACGTTTGCCCAACTCTAGGACAATTCCCATAAGACCTGCTGGGAAGGGGAAAGAGAGCCCTCTGCTCTCCACCCCAATCGCAGCCAGACTTAGGAAACCTGTAATTGGCACTAGAGAGGATACTCAATCCAACCTCGACCCGATTGCAAGCACGTCCAAAAGAGCTAGGCAAAACGACACGATCTCCCCAATCTCGCAAACTAATGCTAGGAAGAAAGCCAAGGTCTCTTTACCAACCGCAGTTGGGCAACAAGTAGCCGTAGTAGACTACGGCAATCCTGCACGGAAGTTGACAGAGGACCAATGGCGACTCATCGAACTTCGGATCCTGGATGAGGTGAACGAGGCCATCCTCAAAAACAAGGAACCTCTCTCGCTTTTTGGCACCCTCAATACCATCCAAGGATTGAAACTCATGACCTGTGAGGAAGAGCACACCCTCACATGGCTCAAGGAGTTTATTGCCAGGACGAAAGCTCCATGGCCAAACGCCGACCTTCGTCTGATTGACAAAAAAGAGATCGAACGGATAACAAGACCTAAAGCCAAACTAGTTGTACGAGGGCCACATAAGGACCGCATCGAGAGATACTTACGATCCCTAAATACCGATCAGCTGAGCCACGCTTGGGAAGTGATCGAGGTGGGAGAATACCATGAATCAGGCACGGAAGTGATAGTGTTGCTTAGTCACAAATCCATTCCGTTGCTGAAGAATATAGACTTTAAAGTTCGCGTTGGCATAAACCGATGCAAGCTTAGGCTTATCGCGAACAAAGTCAACAAAACCAACAAGGGTGGGGCGCCAAAAAACCGTGATGAAAGTAATACAAATAAACCTTCATCACAGTAAGGCGGCCAGCGCCAACCTAATCTACCTCATGGAGGATAGACAAATAGACCTAGCCCTTATTCAAGAACCCTGGGTAGCAGGAGGCAGAATAAGGGGTTTAAACTCGAAGGGACTTGACCTGTTTAAAACAGTGCAGACAGATCCAAATAGTAAGATCAAAACTTGTATAGTAGCTAGGAAACATATTAACCTCTTTCTTCTATCTACCTATAGTGATATCGACCACGTGACGGTAAAACTTGAGCGCAACGGGCTCCCTCCGCTGATACTAACATCATGCTATATGCCCTATGATGCAACGGAAGGACCACCTCCAGACCTGACCCACCTTCTTGTTCAACGTGCTACACGGGAAAAATGGGACCTGGTGATGGGATGTGATGCCAACTCCCACCATGCCCTATGGGGTAGCTCAAATACAAATACAAGGGGTGAGTCACTTTTTGAATTTCTTATAGATCATAACTTACTTATAGCTAATAGGGGTTCAGAACAAACTTTTGTTATTAGAAATAGGCAAGAAGTAATCGATGTTACAATATTAAGTAACTCGAATACAATCACAATAGATCAGTGGAAGGTATTAAAGGAGGAAACATTCTCTGATCACAAAATCATTGAATTCCTGATACCAGACACGAACGATCCCCCAAAATCATATAGGAACCATAGAAAAACTAACTGGGACCTTTTCAATATGGAAGTGGGAAAGAACTTAAGAACTCTCCAGACAGATGCTGCGTATGCACCAGAGAGTACCAACATGAATGCCGAGAATCTAGGAAAAATCCTAGGTAAAGAGCTCAAAAAATCATGTCCCCTACAAACGAGGAGCAAAAGAAAATCGACTCCTCCATGGTGGACAAAAGAACTGTACGACATTAAGAAAGAAACTAGAAAACTTTTTAATGTAGCAAAACGTACAAGATCCGACCATGACTGGGAAACCTACAAATCCAGTCAAAGAAAATTCAAAGCAGTAACGCAACAAGCAAAGCGATCTTCATGGAAATCCTTCTGTAGTAAAATGGAAAGCACCGCGGAATCAGCTAGGCTCAGGAAACTACTTGCTAAGGAACCAGTAGCCTTGGGATCTCTCAAGGACCCCAACGGCAACTGGACAGAATCCTGCAATGAAACACTCACGCTCCTCCTTAAGACTCACTTTCCGGGATGCATTAATGAGCATAACAATCCGGAAGAAGAGCACTACACGGAGCACATAACAACAGCGGAGATTATAACGGAAGAAAGGATAAAATGGGCCATTAATTCCTTCTCTCCATATAAATCTCCGGGTATTGACGGCATTTTCCCTATGATGCTACAAAGATGTGAAGAACATATAACCCCACATCTGAGGAACCTCTTCCTAAGTAGCCTAAAATGGGGATATGTACCCAAAGTTTGGCGAGAAGTTAAGATGGTTTTCATACCCAAAGCTGGGAAACCTAGTCACACTACCGTCAAAGACTTTAGGCCAATCAGTTTAACCTCTTTTGTTTTAAAAACTTTTGAGAGACTGATGGACATTTATATTCGTAGCAAACTGAGTCCAGAGGTCTTATCCCCAGCTCAGCATGCATATACGAAAGGCAAAGGTGTAGAGACAGCACTCCACAGTGTCGTCAGCACCATAGAAAAGACACTAAGGGACAAGGAATATACTCTAGCCGCCTTCTTGGACATTGAAGGTGCCTTCAAGAACGTCCAAGGGGAAGCGGTAGAAAGAGCCCTAGTAAACCTAAATGTGGAGAATACCATAATTAAATGGATAATGTGCATGCTTAAAAGAAGATGCATCTACTCAGAGTTAGGTGGTGAAATAATTAAGGTGTCAGCATCTAGAGGAACCCCTCAAGGCGGAGTCCTATCACCCCTTCTTTGGGTACTCGTTTCAAACGAGATTCTGATTGAACTTAGATTTAGTGGAGTCAAGGCAGTAGCATATGCTGACGACTTAGCACTGCTAGCGACAGGAAAATTCCCATCCACTCTAAGTGAACAAATACATAACGCCTTATCTATGGTTGGTAACTGAACCAGAAGCTGCGGACTTGCGGTTAACCCACAAAAGACAGAACTGGTCCTCTTCACCAATAAAAGGATTATACCACAATTTAATCAGCCAACTATTGAGGGTACTCCACTACAAACATCAGAATACGCAAAGTATCTTGGCGTGATTCTGGATAGAAAATTAAATTGGAGCCTCAATATAAAAGAACGAGCAAAGAAGGCAATGATAGCCTTATACGCTTGCAATAGAATCTTCGGCAAAACCTGGGGACCTAGTCCCAAAATTATCATGTGGTTGCATACGGCGGTGGTTAGACCTATACTCACATACGGTAATTTAGTCTGGTGGCAGGGGTTGTGCAAGGTCACCAACCTTAAGACTTTGACTAGAGTCCAAAGTATTGCCTGTATTGGCACTACTGGGGCTATGAGACCTACCCCTACAGCGGGGTTGGAGGTAATTCTCAATCTTAAACCCGTAGACCTTTCCGTACAAGAATCTGCAGCAAACAGTGCCTTGCGGCTAAGCCAAACAAAAAACTGGAAACCCAGTACAACAGGGCATGCACAGATTCTAGAGAAATTTACGGGTAGAAATGTATGCACAGACTACATTAGTCCCCAACCGGATTTTATAAGACCATTTACTGTCTCTTTTCCCTGCAGGGAAGAATGGCATGATAATCAAGTACCAATCCATGCAACAACGATCCCGGCTCTAAGATGGATACCGGCGTTGGCGCAGGTTTCTACTCAGAAACGCTCGGAATATCTGGCTCGACCAGACTCCCCGACCACAGCAGCGTCTTCCAAGCTGATGAGGTTTTGGCGGTGACAACAGCCGCTAAACAGGCTGCAATGACTGCAATACAACAGGCTGATATTACCTTCTTCATTGACAGCCAAGCGGAAATAAAATCGATTTCCGCCACAGAAATAAAATCGAGGCTTGTAAGAAGCTGTCGCGAAGAGCTGCGGGCTCTTGGCGCGCAGCACATTGTAAGACTCTGCTGGGTCCCCGGGCACAGTGGTGTCCCAGAAAATTAAAGAGCCGATGAACTGGCAAGAAAATGATCTTCCCTTGAATTGAGGGATGCTGACACTACAGTAAAAACCCCACCCTGTTACTTTAAACAGGTGATTGGAGATAAAAAACTGATGGCAGCAAACGAAAGATGGAGTGCCCTTGTTTCCTGTGTTATTACAAGGAAAATGTGGCCACTATATGACAAACAAAAGACCAAGAGAATACTTCAAATGAACAAGAATTCTTTGTCCTCTCTTACAGGTGTTATCACCGGACACAACATGCTGGGCTACCATGCAAAGAAATTAAAACTCAGCACAGATGAACTCTGCAGAGGATGTGGGGACGAGGAGGTGAATAAGGATACCCCTCATTTCCTCTGTCACTGCCCTGCACTCTGTCATATCAGAAACAATATCCTGGGCAGATATTTCTTCCAGGATTTAGAAGAACTCTCCGGCAAGTCTGTGGATGACTTGCGCAAGTTCATCAACGCATCGGGATGGTTTGTAAACCCGCTATGTTTTTCATAGGTTTTTTTTTCATTGGTTCCATATAAGGGAAGCATAACCTCCAGGATATCACAAAGGGTCTACATTGACCTAAGTGTGACGGGCGCAGGATTCTCTTGTCCCGTCAGCCCAGTAACCTAACCTAACCTAAATATCTGCTTGAGGGGAAGGATTTCAAAGGGCAGCAGTTATTCTTTGCTGACGATGAATCCATCTTAAGCGAGGATCAAACGTCCCTGCAACGAGTCATTGATCTATAGGTGGATGTTTTGTAAGGGAATGGTAGTCTGAGTTCAAATCTGTGATAACGACATCAATCAACGAGCGTACGGTGGAAGAAGGAATGGGAAAACTCAGCCATTTTATTGACCGAAAAATGCCCCTACGATGGAGGGAAGGCTTCCGCGCAGGGCGCTCACAAACGGTTTATTATCTTGGACGGCGTACCAAAGGTATTAGGGCAAAATAATGGCAGCTAAGATGAAGATGCTTCACACGACAGCAGGAGTAACGATGATTAATCGAATAAGAAGTAACAAGATCCGAGGAAGCCTTCACTTCAAAGAATCTGTCTTAAAGAAAATGGAACGCGATTGCCATAGATGGTACTGTTATGCTCAAAGCCGAGATTTTTCTTACCCCTAAATACAATCGCGAATAGGAGGCATGCCTTAAAACAATAGTATCACACAAATGCAATAAAGCAGCATATGATTGGCCTAAGTGAGGAAGTGACTTGTAATCGGGATGGCTGCTTTTACTGTTTGATCTCAAATCGGCATCAGTTTTTAAATGATCTAATGGCTCCAATAAGTGAAGAGTAGGCGCAGCACATGACTGTTTGGCTTCAACTCCGAGGTTAACTGTCGAGGTATTTGGGTTGAACTGGGCATTTGCAACCCTCTCTGTCAATGCTGCCACTTCACTTAGTAAAGGGTATCCAATAGTTCTCCCAAGCGGACTGTAGCCTTTCTTTATGTTTGAATTTGTCCTTTTCTCCATTTGTATTTCAAGTGCCACAATTACACTTTGTTAACACTTTGATATGAGAGAAAATGATAAATTCATAAATGTGCTTTTTATCGATTTATTGCTTGGCTAAAAATTGCACAGCAAGATTTTGTGTACAATTTAGTGTGCGGCAGGGCCGCCATTTGTTACAAACCATTTTGTAGCATATCCTTACCAAATATTTTATTTGGGGACAGATCTATATATTTTCTATTCCTGGTATATTCCAATAAAACACAGCAGATTCTACATACGGACCTGGGAAGTGCTATAGATATACGTGTATAAACAAAACACCCCCTGTGATTAGGGTTCTGAGATTCACTTCACTTACGCGTTTCACTTTCACCTTTCGTATGTATCGTAGAAAACGCCGTAAAAACTGTATTACCGATTGGCTTTTTTAGTCAACAACACAGGACTTCTCTCACATTTCAGCGCAATGCTGTTAAAGTTGTTTCAGTTTAATGTGAGAAAACGGGAGAAGGCAACACACATCAATTACCCACCATCTGAATTAAATTCAAAGTATTAAGGTAAGGTAAAGTTGAGTTATTTAGTTTATTCCTTCCGCTTTTATTAGACTTGATTTATTGCTTTGAAACTCTTTATATAATGCAAATACAAACAGTTAAATAAATATTCACTTGAGTTTTCATAAATAGGAATGATGAATTCAAGAACAAAATTGATACGCATCGATTTAGCTGCGTTGATGTATGTACGGGGGGTTTCATTTGGAACGTTTTCTACGATGGCGTTAAGCACAAGTCCTTCACTTCAAAAATATTCTACGATTCCAAGTGGTGTGTTCAGTGTTAAGTGTCTATGTCGTACAAACATACATTATTTTCCCTATTGATATTTTCTGTTTTTTGTTTAAACTACTCGTATTATGGCCAATATGTTATCCGTTAATTTCTTGCTGTTATAATATCATGCTTAAGTAACATTTACTCTCATATTCTCTCGTATAAGAGTTGCATTATTTTATATTCTTCTTTGTTCATATTCTTATAACGTATCATTGCCTGTAAACTAATATTTTGTACATGCGGCTCGCTCTTGTAATTCAACCAGCGACCAAGTAAGAACTTCAATTTTGTAACGTTTGTACGTGGTGAGGAAATAAAAATGTGTCCAGGTTAATTATTTCGTTTGAAATTCATTCTTTTTCTTTGGATTAACCTTCAAATTCAATCGATCTAATAACAAACATGGTGAATTTGAGTCAAAAAAAAGAACATAATATGATTTATAATTTGTACAGTATTTGTAATAACTAGGAACATATAAGAAAAGTAAGTGATATTTTTTACTTTTATATACAGTCAAAATCGGTTATAACGACTTTTAAGGGACTGACGAATTTGGTCGTTATAAGCTATACGTCGCTATAACCGATATCAAGCTTTTATATATCAATTATAAAGATTTTTCTTTTTTGACTTATTTTCCGATAAGAAGATACATACAACTTTTCGACTCACAAAATTAAATTAAACTTCTACAACCACTTGTCACACTGAAAAATTTGCACTGAGTAAAACTTCCCCAACGTAGAACAAGCTCAATAAACGCAAAAGTAAAAAATAGCGTCTACAAACGGTAACTGTAACATATCCCAGATTCTACCAACTTAGATACATCGCATCTACAGAGAATCAGTTTACTGTTCTAGAAAAAAAATCAGTTGCGCCAACAGCTGCGTCGTTATAACCGATATTAAATTTAAAAAAGGGTAAAATTGGTCGTTGTAAGCGATATGTCTTTATAAGCGATGTCGTTATAAGCGATTATCGTTCAATGGAATTACAATGGGGCTGATTCGGGACCTAAGAATTTGGTCGTTGTAACCGATACGTCGTTATAACCGATGTCGCTATAAGCGATTTTGACTGTACATACTAGCTGTCCCGTGCTCGCCTTGCTTCGCCAGTCTGCCACATCTCAATTTAAAACAAAATACTTGCTGATAAGAACTGATAAAGAAAACGTCGAGAGTGTCCCTACTCATTATATGGATATACTCTGAGTGTGACTTCCTCTCAATCTCATTTACATTTCATACCCTATCTTTCTTAATCCCATTGCCATGCGCCATAAAAAAAACAACACAAACTGCAAAAGGTGCATAAAAAAAGAAAGAAAAAGCATATTGCACAAAAGGTACAGGATACAGGTAGAGAAACAGATTTGTGCCGCACACACACACAATTTTCATCCACTGAACGCTGGGAAAAAGCAACGATATAGCTTCAATCGAACATTTTACTTTTTTGAATTGTATAAAATTTATAGTTTAATGCTTATTGTTCAACTTCAGGATAACCTACAAAGATGATTTATATCTTAAAATCCTTGTACACAATTGAACAATTTCATTTGGATGAGTCATTCCAAAGCTAGGAACTAGACAGTATTCGAGAGTTACAACTTTTCTGAGATATCAGCTTAGAACTCCGCTTCTGGACAGCGGATGAAACATTTTCCCGCGGTAAAAAGTAGCCTATGTCCATTCTAGACTATCTGTGTACCAAATTTCATTTAAATCGGTTCAGTAGTTTTGGCGTTAAATCGAGACAGACAGATAGACAGACGGAGTTACTTTCGCATTTATAATATTAATATGGATGTAATAAAAACAGAGTTGAATGCTACATCATTGGCTTATATAACATACAAAAATTGTTGCTACATTTCATTTTCATCTCGATCCGCAGTTTTGAAAAAAGTTAAGCGATCACTCGCATTGATTTATACATAGATCAATAAATAAATATCTTCGTAACTTAACTGCTGATAAATTCACAGATCGCCCGTTAAAAACACCTGATGGGATATGGATCGGCGACCCAAAGAAAAGTTCAAACTTTTTTCGGAGCACTTGACAAACGTTTTTAAACCTTTTCCACCTAGCGTGGTAAATGAACGCCTTAAATTATCTGATAGAATAGATGAAGACGTAATCCCTTATGTCTCGCTAAAAGAGATCAGCACAAATATAGATATATAATAGAAAATCACCAGGTTATGATCTAATAACTGCCCAAAACTTGAAGGAACTACCTTCATATCATTGTTAAAACTCAAGCTGATAATTAATGCTTGCTTTAAACAAAGATATGTTCCATATGACTGGAATATAGCAGAAATTATAGTTATACCTAAACAAGGTAAGCTCCTATGAGAAGTCGCCTCATACAGGCCAATCTAACTTTTGCTTGTATCATCAAAACTGTTCGAAAAACTGCTCCTTAGAAGACTATATAGAATCATGGAGCAAAGAAGGCTTATTAAACCCATCAATTTGAGTTTAGAAATAAACATTTGACCATAGATCAAGTGCATTGTATAACTAATGTTCTATAGTTCTCAGGGTTCTTAAGATCTGAACAACAGTTGGTCCTCTTCCCATCCTTCCGGCTAAAAACGGATAGATTTGCCTTGCTCCTTGTGAGCTCGAATTTGGCCTATTTCCTCCTTGGTTAATGAATTTCGTTTCTATGAAATTATGGTGTCCCAGTTAGTTAGTTCTGATCGTAAACATGTGGTACGAAAAAAGGACTAATTTTATGTCCTTATTGGGAAAAGCATCGTAAAAATTTAATTTATCTACCTAATCCCAATTTTTTTTTCTACAAACTAAACATAATATCCTTGTACTACTGGTGTTCTTACAGGACACTACACTTTCGCCAAACACCTTAAGGTGCTAGGCCTAAGCGATACCACCAACTGCGAAGCCTGTGGAGAAGCGACGACACTGCGGAACATTTCCTCTGTGATTGTCCTGCTTTTGCTCGTATCAGGTGGCAGGTATTTGGTGCGGATATGGTGAGTGCTGTAAACCTTATCTCCTTATCATTGAAGCGCTTTCTCGTTTTTCTTAGGAAAACGAGTAAATTCTCACAGTAAAATGTGGTGTGTCTGCCTGGTAGTACAATGCACCAGTATTGAGTCTGAGTGCTCCAGTGTAGAAAGTCTCGCACACCGACAAAAAAAAAAAAAAAAATATCCTTCTTTTATATTGCATTTGGGTTTTCCCATATTATCGAAGGATTTAAACATTTTCGTAAAATTAAATCAAGAAACTATTTGTTCGTAAACACGTGGAACAGAGTGTATCTGTTTATGTTTTTGTTGTCATATGGTTGATTTGGTTTATCAATATAAATAAAATATCAATGCTGATCGTTAGTAAGCGCATCATTTGCGAACTGCTGGACCGATTATGCTCTTTGTTTACGGATTTTACGGAAAAAAACTGTGAAATTCGTGAAAAACTGAAAATCTGATTTTTGTATGACTTCCCAACCATAACTCACGATTCGAAAGATGGATTTGCGTAATCCTTTCCTGGTTCCTGGGTAAGAAAGACAATTACAGTCGTAAGTCGGAAAATTCGGACAAACTGCAAGAATCATAATTTTTGTAAGCACTCTCGATCAATTGTCATAAGAAGATTCTTAAACTTGGCGTTCGGATTCGGCCTTACATTGCAGGTCCCTTCCACTTCGCACAAGCAAATGGTTGGAGAAGCTAGGTTTTAGGCCCTGTATGGGCGGGCCGTAAATGCCTACTATTTGTTTTTGTTCATAATGCTTATGGGAAACTTTTCAGCTAAAGAAATTAACCATAAAATCAAATAGATCACTGCATTTTTGGTGTTCGAGCGAAGCCGGACGAGTCTGCTTGTTTTTAATTCAAATAACAGGTCTTTTATTAGCGACTTGACAACTTCAAACTTCCAGCGTGAACGCACCCTTAAACCGATTACCAAACTGTCAATGTCAAAATATTCAGTAAAATCAGCATTTTCATCATGGTGTAGGAACGAAGGAACAATGTTTACAATTAAGAAAAATTTACTACCGAAATTCCGAGTCGGTGGTCGCAACTTTAAGAAAAAGTAGTCTAGTGAAAAAATTTGAGTTAGAGTATTCACTTCTTGATGTTGCCGTGCCAGTGAGACTACGTTTTGCCCGAAGTGTGGAGAACATTGCTGCCGTAGAGGCGTCCGTCGAAAACCAGCTAAATCAGTCAATTTCACGGCGTTCTCAAGAATTGGGCCTCTCCCAGATCACATTATGGCGAATTTTGCGTAAAGATCTTGGCCTACAATCTAACAAGATCAAGCTGTCTTAATAACTAAAGCCATTTGATCATATGAAGCGACATACGTTCTCGAATTGGGCTCTGGACATGATGGAAGAAAATGAAGAATTTCATCGCAAAATCATATTCAGCGATGAAGCGCATTTTCGGTTAAGCGGCTTCGCCAATAAGCTAAATATGCGTTACTGGACAGGTGAGAGCCGTCATGTGCTTCATGAAACAAGCCAACAAGCCGGTGACGTTAGAGGAGCTCAGACCCAATATTGAAGGAGAAATAGCGGCCGTATCGGTCGAAATGTGCGGCCGAGTCATCGAAAATTGGATTCAACGTATCGACCGCTGAATACGTTCCCATGGTGGATATATGAACAATGTCGAATTTTATTCATAAATGTTCTGATATTAAATCAAGCCAATACATTTTTTTTTAGATTATGTATCAGTAGTTTGTATTTTATTTAAAAAAGAAGTTGCCAAGTCCTTAATGAAAGACCCTTTACCTACCCAGTTTGTAAAAAAAAATGATTGTTGTTTATTTTGCTTTGACAAATACGGACACCCTCACCATGCACCACATCAATCTACCTAACCGACAGCTGTATATGTGTCTACCTCTCTCAAATGTATCCATTTTTGTGAGTAAAGACAGTTGATTTCAGTCTGGCTGTGGTTTTCTTCGTAAAGTTTCTTTTACAAATTCAATGAAAAACGAAAAAAAACAAGGCGTATGTAATGTTTTCTTTTAACGGTTATTCGGACTTTTACTAATGTTTTGAGATTAAGAGTTTATAATTTATTAACGTTGTCTGCAGATTATTTAAATTGTCAACTAAAATTGCATAGTGGTGCATGATGCACCAAAAAACATGGTGTTAAATGAACACTAGTGCACCTACATGGTTCAGAGCAGAATACTGTTATATGATTAGCAAATCATGTACCTATAGCTATATTTTAAATACAAATTATTTTAGTGAATTGTTTAAATAATTTGGTCGAGCAATGAGCATTATGGACATACGACTGGTGCATAAAGTACCTATGTACTATGTTGCACCATGCACCATGTCTCCTATTTTTTGAAATACTAAATTTAATTTAAAATATTCACCTGCTTTCAAATAATTAACTTTCGACGTATTTTCATAACAAATCCATCGAAGGTATATCAAAAACCAAACAAAAAGAATTTATTTTAAAAAGGTGGCGCATTATGAACACGTCACCCTATACATTCAGATAGATAAGTGCATACATATTCATAAGTATACACACAATGGCTCAAAAATCTCTTTTAAAAATTGGGATAAATGACGGCCTGAATAGAGTACATAATTTCACTTAGTATTTTCTAGATCTTTGTTTGAAAACTGCTTAGAAATTGAAAATTATTAAAATTCTTAATTTATCTTCTTACAACAACTACGAGTACGTCCGCCTTTCAAATTGTTTCAACAAAACTTTTTCAAGTACATAATGAACCATTTTTTTGTTGTTAAAAATACTGAAAGAATTTTGAAAATCTATGTCAACTGCCTATTGTAAATAATGTTTTAAAGAAACCGAGGCTGTGTTAAGAAATTTTCGAAAATACTTTCTCACTCAGTGCATGCGACATTTATTTGCAACTTCAAATGTGTCTCAAAAACTCCCCAAAAAAAATTGATCTCACTTAATTTTGAGCACGTTTTCGCCGTGTGTATCAATTTCGAACACGATAAATAGCAACTACGTGATTTTGGTTTGCTCCACTTAATTAACATATCTCAGATGGATATAAGAGACACAAAATATTTTAGAAAACTATTCAAACATTTTCCGCAAATGAATTCAGAAGAAAACTATAAACATAAACCGTCACTTCTGTAGTCGTATGCAACGGCTATAACATTCAGTAGACACTTTCGAAGCACTCTAGTGAGATATTTTTAAAATATTTTTTTTTTTTTTCAAAATAAGAATTCACTTCCATTTACAGATTTTTTTCTTTTGTATAATGCACCTACTGCTGTATTTGATGCAATTTTCAAAACTCTTATATAAAACAATAATAATTTGTAAAAATATTAGGAGATTGGGTTTATTTTCTTTTCGTAAGGGAACAATGCGTAGCGGAACGAGTTTTGGTTCGAAAATTCCTTTATTTTTGAGATCACCGCGTTAGGAATTATTTCTATTTTTAAAATGCTTTGCGTGCTCCCAATTGCAGGAATTTCGCGAGCTTCTGATGGTACGTTTGGTATGAGAACTAACGGCAGACTGAACCGTTTTTGAGGGGAACATTTTTTAAGTGAATTTATCTATTTTGAGATTTTCGAAAATTGATTTCTGAGAATGTGTTGATGATTTTCGGAGTAAGTGAGAAACGCATGCGTTAAGTGTTTTTTTTTTTTTAATTAGGTAGTGTATTATCGGCATAGGTCGGGTTGGCTTTGGAAATGGGATATTTTTTAGGATAAGAAAATGATTAGTTATAATAAGTAGCTTGATTTTTCAAAAACCTTCGACTCAAAACTATAGCGATGAATTTAAAGGATAATTTACACTTTGAGGGAAACTGCAGTAACCCTTATTAAAAACTATCTGCTGGAAAGAACTTAAGCAGTTTCTTAAAATTCGGAGCATTTTTCTTTTCATCCAAACAATGCTGAAGTTGCTCAGGTGTCGATTCTTGACCTCTTGCTTTTCTCTCTTTACATTAACGATCTTCCAGAGACACTGAAGTATTGCATGGTGTCTTATACTTTAGTTATGATTGACAGGTCGTGCGTTCGAATCCCGACCAGGGCCATGATTATACCCTATTCTAAGGGTAGATATATTAATTTTGACGCATGGTTTGTAACATACCTTAATATCGCCCGTAGACCCCTAAAAGTTACTATATTTATGATCAGCATCGATAGTAATGTCGAACTAGCCATGTCCGTCCGTCCGTCCGTCCGTCCGTCTGTCGGCAAAAATTAGGCCTTTAAACTGGGTCTACAGAGCTGAAATTTTAACCATATACTCTCTAGGGTTCCAAAATAATCAAGTTTACGAATTTTTGAAATCCGCTCATAGACACGCCCACAAACTCAAAACATTTTTTTTTTTCAAAAATCGAATTTTGAGCTAGAAAGCTGAAATTTTTTATATAAGATCAATGACTCCTAAAATTACTCGGGAAATAAATTTTTTGAAGCTGACATTTATAATATATACTCTCCAGGGGTCCTCTATGCTCATGTGTTAATTTTTTTTAAATCCGCCCACTGGCCCACAATTAAATAAAACAATTTTATTGAAAAACCCAAGTTGGAGATAGGGAGCGTTTTTTCTTAAAAAAGCCTTGTTTTTTTTGATAAAATCGTTTAAATGATATATTGCAAAATATGTAGAGCGTTCTTAACAATTCAACCATACTAAGACTTTTGTCACGCCCACTTATGAGGGATAGGAATAAGAATAGGGTCAGAAACAGTTCGCCCAAGCGGACAGTAGCCCGTCCCTATTTTTTTTGAATTGAATACACACAAGAAAACAGATCTCCCTAAAGCAATTTAGACGCCACCTGTGGAGAAAAAATCTTATCGCACCAAACTTCTTTCCTATCCTTCTATTCTTTCATTCTTAAGTAGCACCTAAAAACAGGTAATGAATCATTTGCTGGGTGCTGCTGCAACATACAAAAATGCGTGCGCTGAAGTTGCATTATAAGGGTACTGTATAAATTACAGAAAAAATAAATGCCGTTAGCGCACGCTGATTATAAAAAAAAATGTTAAGCCATTCGGTCGTTTGCAAAAAGGTAAGGGTCAAAGTTTGCGAGCTTAAACTCACATGTGAGATTGATTGTGCAAAGCGGACTCAGTTTCAATGGATATGATTCGATGGATTTGAGATCGATCTCAAAGTTCTCTATCCTTATACCCTATTTCAAGGGTATATTAATTTTGACTCATAGTAATACTCATAAATTGCCCGTATAGACCCCTAAAACTTACTGTATTCATGATCTGATCAGTGATCGATCTAGCCATGTCCGTCCGTTGGCAAAAATTAATGCCTTTCAGCTCGAGCTGGAAAGCTGAAATTCTAGCCATGTACTCTATAGGAACCCGAAATAATCAAGTTAAAGAATTTTTTAAATCCGCCCACTCAAACGCCCACAATGTCAAAAAATCAAATTTATCGAAAAAATCGAATTTTGGGCTAGAGATCTAAAATTTTTAACATATTATTTTAAGGCGCTCACAACGCTCGGGAGTTAAAATTTTTAAAAAAGCCCACTGTACGCCCAAAATTAAATAAAACAATTTTTTTCAAAAGTCAAAGTTTGAGCTAGGAAGCTGAAATTTGTAATTATATACTCATTGGCATTAAGGGCCAATGCTAATGTGAACAAAATTTGAAAATTCACCTACTGACACGCCCACAATTTAAAAAAGGGGTCCTTAATGCTTATGTTTAAAAAAAATTGTAATCCGCCCACTGACACGTCAACTTAAGAAACAAAATTAATTTAGAGTAATTTTAGATTTTTATCACGCTCACTTAATGAGGGATGGAATAGGAATAGGTTATCCAACAGTTCGCCCAAGCGGACGGTAGCTTTCCCAGAACACATTATGGCGAATTTTGCTTAAGGATCTAGGCCTGCACCCTAACAAAATCAAGCTGTCTCAAGAACAATTGATCATTTGAAGCGACGTACGTTCTCGAATTGGGCTCTGGTCATGATGCGGGAAAATGACGAATTTCATCGCAAAATCATCTTCAGCGATGAAGCTCACTTTTGGTTAAACGGCTTCTTCAATAAGCAAAATATGCGTTAGGTGAGAACCCTCATGTGCTTCATGAAACAGCACTTTATCCGCAGAACGTCACTGTTTGGTGCGGTTTTTATGTCAATCGCGGTAGTTTTTTTTTGTCGATGAAAATGACCGTCACGTTACGGTAAATGGTATTCGCTACAGAGACATGTTGGAACGTTATTTCTTTGAGCAACTGCATGAATTGGACATCAGTGATATGTGGTTCCAATAAGACGGTGCCGCACGCCACACAGCGGGTGCAACAATCGAGTTATTGAAGTCTCAGTTCGGTGAACGCGTTATCTCGAGATTGTGTGATTTAACGCCCCTAGCCTTTTTTTATGGTGCTACATTAAATCATTCTTCTATGCCAACAAGCCGACGACGTTAGAGGAGCTCAGAGCCAATATTGAACGAGAAATAGCAGTGCGGTGGACATTTTAACACAGTCGAATTGTTGTGTCAAATGTTTTGATAGTTTGCATTTTATTTAAAAACAGAAGTTGTAAAGTCCTTAACGGAAGACCCTTTACAACATTTAAAGGATGTTATTAAAAAAAACGTAGTTTTTGTAAAAGTCGCCCCTTAAAAGTGGGCATGACATAAAACTTCATATAAAGGAATTGTTCAAAACGACTTTAAGTACATAAAAGGTGTTCAAATTTCAGGTATCATTTTTAATTTTGAATGAAAGACATAAATTGTGTGAAATCTGTATTTATTTTTATTGGAAATTAATGTACATTGGTTCCGGTTAATAATAAAAAATAATGTCGTCCAAGTGACCCCCTCTGCTAGCTTGGCAGACTGTCAACCTTTTACCAAAATTTTGAATCACTTTTCCACATAATGATGGTTCAATAAGTGATATTTGCTCGATGATGTTGTCTTTGAGGTGTTGAACAGTTTGAGGATTATCGGCATAAACTTTACTCGTCAAGAAACCCCATAAGAAAAAATCTAGGGGTGTTAAATCGCATGGTCTTGGTGGCCCATTCACGTCTGTTATTCGGGAAATTATGCGATTTTTAAACTTCTATTTCAAAAGATCGATTGAGTTCGTTGACGTGTGGCATGTTGCACCATCCTTTTGAAACCATATATTCTGCACATCAATATCTTCCAATTGATTCCACAAAAAGTTTCTAATCATCGCTTGATATCGAGCTCCATCCACAGTAACTGCATTGCCATATTCATCTTCGAAATAAAATGGACCAATTACGCCACCACACCAAAGTCCACACCATACAGTAACTTTTTTTGGTTTCATTGGCCTTTCAAACAATCCTCTAGGATTTTTTCCAGCCCAAATGCGACAGTTTTGTATATTGACATAACCGCCATTTTCAAAATGAGCCTTATCGGTGAAGATAAATTGCTTGAAAAAATTGTCATTTTGTTGTTGACGAACTGCGTGGTCAGTTGGCTTTAATTCTTGTGTCAACTATTTTTGTAAGCCTTTACATGCAGATCCTTGCGCAAAATGTTAAACAAAGTTGTTGGCTTGAGGTTTAATTGCTGTGAACGACGACAAATTGACGTTGTTGATGCTTCACATCCTATAATTACTTGAAAATTAGTTTTAAATTAATGAATTGTTCAATTTATCTATCACTTTTTTGCTATAATTCTATTTAACCTGAATTTGTCATCACTTGGATTATTAGCTGAATGTTGTTGATGTTTAATTTCTTTGTGGAATCTAAGCTTATATCCTAAGTTTATAAAAGAACGAATAAACTGAAAAGATGTTTTTTTTTTTTATTGAAAATTCTGGTACAGTCGTTTTAGTTGTTGCCGCTGTTGATTGGAATCAGCGTTGAATTAATTTATATTGAAATCATTAGTTGTTGCCACAGTCCGGAAAGACCGGTGTGGAGTTGAAATTTAATCAAATTAAAAGTCCAAAAAACGCTTTGGACATTTTTTGGTGCCGAAACCCGGGATAAAATTGATAGTTGTTGAAGTCCCTATCATAAAATCTAGAAGAGCTTTCAACAACAAGGGAATCGCCTTTGGAAACATCACCGCCAAGGAACAAATTGTGGGTAAAAACATAAAATAACGTGCTTTAAATTTCCCTTATTGCAATATTTATTGGTAACTAACATCATACATATAATATCTAAAGTGAAAACACATAATTTATTCATCGCATAAAATTTTTTATATCCGCCCACTCAAACGCCCACAATGTCAAAAAATCAAATTTATCGAAAAAATCGAATTTTGGGCTAGAGATCTAAAATTTTTAACATATTATTTTAAGGCGCTCACAACGCTCGGGAGTTAACATTTTTAAAAAAGCTCACTGTACGCCCAAAATTAAATAAAACAATTTTTTTCAAAAGTCAAAGTTTGAGCTAGGAAGCTGAAATTTGTAATTATATACTCATTGGCATTAAGGGCCAATGCTAATGTGAACAAAATTTGAAAATTCACCTACTGACACGCCCACAATTTAAAAAAGGGGTCCTTAATGCTTATGTTTAAAAAAAATTGTAATCCGCCCACTGACACGTCAACTTAAGAAACAAAATTAATTTAGAGTAATTTTAGATTTTTATCACGCTCACTTAATGAGGGATGGAATAGGAATAGGTTATCCAACAGTTCGCCCAAGCGGACGGTAGCTTTCCCAGAACACATTATGGCGAATTTTGCTTAAGGATCTAGGCCTGCACCCTAACAAAATCAAGCTGTCTCAAGAACTAAGCCACTTCAATTGATCATTTGAAGCGACGTGCGTTCTCGAATTGGGCTCTGGTCATGATGCGGGAAAATGACGAATTTCATCGCAAAATCATCTTCAGCGATGAAGCTCACTTTTGGTTAAACGGCTTCTTCAATAAGCAAAATATGCGTTAGGTGAGAACCCTCATGTGCTTCATGAAACAGCACTTTATCCGCAGAACGTCACTGTTTGGTGCGGTTTTTATGTCAATCGCGGTAGTTTTTTTTTGTCGATGAAAATGACCGTCACGTTACGGTAAATGGTATTCGCTACAGAGACATGTTGGAACGTTATTTCTTTGAGCAACTGCATGAATTGGACATCAGTGATATGTGGTTCCAATAAGACGGTGCCGCACGCCACACAGCGGGTGCAACAATCGAGTTATTGAAGTCTCAGTTCGGTGAACGCGTTATCTCGAGATTGTGTGATTTAACGCCCCTAGCCTTTTTTTATGGTGCTACATTAAATCATTCTTCTATGCCAACAAGCCGACGACGTTAGAGGAGCTCAGAGCCAATATTGAACGAGAAATAGCAGTGCGGTGGACATTTTAACACAGTCGAATTGTTGTGTTAAATGTTTTGATAGTTTGCATTTTATTTAAAAACAGAAGTTGTAAAGTCCTTAACGGAAGACCCTTTACAACATTTAAAGGATGTTATTAAAAAAAACGTAGTTTTTGTAAAAGTCGCCCCTTAAAAGTGGGCATGACATAAAACTTCATATAAAGGAATTGTTCAAAACGACTTTAAGTACATAAAAGGTGTTCAAATTTCAGGTATCATTTTTAATTTTGAATGAAAGACATAAATTGTGTGAAATCTGTATTTATTTTTATTGGAAATTAATGTACATTGGTTCCGGTTAATAATAAAAAATAATGTCGTCCAAGTGACCCCCTCTGCTAGCTTGGCAGACTGTCAACCTTTTACCAAAATTTTGAATCACTTTTCCACATAATGATGGTTCAATAAGTGATATTTGCTCGATGATGTTGTCTTTGAGGTGTTGAACAGTTTGAGGATTATCGGCATAAACTTTACTCGTCAAGAAACCCCATAAGAAAAAATCTAGGGGTGTTAAATCGCATGGTCTTGGTGGCCCATTCACGTCTGTTATTCGGGAAATTATGCGATTTTTAAACTTCTATTTCAAAAGATCGATTGAGTTCGTTGACGTGGGGCATGTTGCACCATCCTTTTGAAACCATATATTCTGCACATCAATATCTTCCAATTGATTCCACAAAAAGTTTCTAATCATCGCTTGATATCGAGCTCCATCCACAGTAACTGCATTGCCATTTTCATCTTTGAAATAAAACGGACCAATTACGCCACCACACCAAAATCCACACCATACAGTAATTTTTTTTGGTTTCATTGGCCTTTCAAACAATCCTCTAGGATTTTTTCCAGCCCAAATGCGATAGTTTTGTTTATTGACATAACCGCCATTTTCAAAATGAGCCTTATCGGTGAAGATAAATTGCTTGAAAAAATTGTCATTTTGTTGTTGACGAACTGCGTGGTCAGTTGGCTTTAATTCTTGTGTCAACTATTTTTGTAAGCCTTTACATGCAGATCCTTGCGCAAAATGTTAAACAAAGTTGTTGGCTTGAGGTTTAATTGCTGTGAACGACGACAAATTGACGTCCTTGGCTCTTCAGCAACACTTCTGGTAACAGCTGCAGTATTTCCACTCGAACGACTACTACGATGATTGGCTTTACTTTTCTGATCTTGAACCGAACCAGTTTCTTCAAATATATGAACGATAAGTTTAATAGCTGTTTGACGGAGCATTTTCTTTACCGAATTTTAAACAAAATTTTCTTTCAACTTCTGCAAAACTTTCACCATATTAAAAATAAGTTGTAATAACAAACATAGGGACGGGCTACAGTCCGCTTGGGCTTGGATACCCTATTCTTATTCCTATCCCTCATAAGTGGGCATGACAAAAGTCTAAGTATGGTTGAATTGTTAAGAACGCTCTACATATTTCGTTATATAACATTTAAAGGATTTTATCGAAAAAATCGAAGCTTTTGTAAAAAAAACGCTCCCTAGCTCAAACTTTGACTTTTCAAAAATATTGTTTTATTTAATTGAGGGCGTGACAGTGGGCGGATTTAAAAAAATTTATCTCCCGAGCAGTTTTAGGAGTCATAGATCATGGTGCAGGGAAATAACTTCACAGGCAATAACTTCACATGGGCAATAACTTCACCTAGAGTGGGCAATAACTTCACTTTTTTTTTGTGAGGTTATTGCCCACTGATGGTGAGCAATTACTTCACCGTAAATTTTGTGAACTTATTTCCCACCTATAATTTGAGAATTTGTCTATTATAAGTAAAGACCCTTGCACCCACTCCAAATCGGTGCAGGGAAATAACTTCACGGGCAATAACTTCACATGGGCAATAACTTCACCTAGAGTGGGCAATAACTTCACTTTTTTTTTTGTGAGGTTATTGCCCACTGATGGTGAGCAATTACTTCACCGTAAATTTTGTGAAGTTATTTCCCACCTATAATTTGAATTTGTCTATTATAACTAAAGACCCCTGGACCCACCCCAAATCAAAAAGCGACCCCTAGTAGGGGGGTTGCAGGGGGGCAACATGTCTCCATATGGATTGCACTGTTTATGGGATTAGTTGCGAAACCACAAGTAGATTCCATAAACACTTCAATACCTATGGGGGGGGGGGGGCGACATGCTGCCCCCTGCAGCCCCCCTGCTTGGGGTCACTGTTTGATTTGGAGTAGGTGCGAGGTACGGTTTTTGAATTAACATAAAATGTTAAGAGAAATTATTTCCCACAAAAAAGTGGAGTTATTGCTCACCTATGGTGGGCAATAAGTTCACAAAAAAAGTGAAATTATTGCCCACTCGAGGTGAGGTTATTGCCCATGTGAAGTTATTGCCCGTGAAGTTATTTCCCTGCACCATAGATTATATATAAAAAAATTCAGCTTTCTAGCTCAAAATTCGATTTATTTGAAAAAATTTTTTTTTGAGTTTGTGGGCGGATTTCAAAAATTCTTAAACTTGATTATTTCGGGACCCTAGAGAGTATATGGTTAAAATTTCAGCTCTCTAGGTCAAGTTTAAAGGCCTAATTTTTGCCGACAGACGGACGGACATGGCTAGATCGACATTACTATCGATGCTGAGTATAAATATAGTCTACGAGCAATATTAAGGTATGTTACAAACTTCGTGTCAAAATTAATATACTCGTACCCTTAGAATAGGGTATAAAAACACGTTGCTCAATAGTGTACCGATCTATTTTAGCTAACGGGAATGCATTTACTTCATACCTGAAAAAACTTCGGTGTAATCTAATAGCTGTAAAAAAAGCGTCGGCCAATTTAAACCCTTTACCTACTTTACGAATGATTTCTTCAATAAAACGGATTTTTTTTTAAAGTGGGCGTGTCAGTGGGCGAATTTTTAAAATATTTACACTTTAGCCTTGAGGGCCCATATAGAGTAAGTACATATTCCAAATTTCAGTTTCCTAGCTCAAAATTTTGATTTTCCGAAAAATTCGTTTTTTTTTTTAAATTGTGGGCGTGTTAGGGGGCGGATTTCAAAAATTTGAGCCCTCTACCTCTTTTTCGATTTGTTTTTTCGAGATTGTGGGCATGTCAGCCTAAAGAGTATTTGATTAAGATTTCAGCTTTCTAGCCCCGGATTAAGGACCTAATTTTTGCCGACGAACGAACGAACATGTCTAGATCGACATTACTGTCGATGCTGATCAATTACATATAGTAACTTTTTTTCGTCTACGGGCAATATAAAGGTATGTTACCAAGTATGAGTCGAAATTAATATACCCTAACAATAGGGTATATATACGAACAACACAAATCAGAATCCCAGACTTCAGCTCTCAGCCGAAATTTGTTGTTTGCCTCCCAGAGAGAAATAAATCTACCACTCATAGGTATAGTCAGTATAATTTCTTTTCTTATTTTGTTGGACGATCGTTGTTGGCTGATCTCATAAAGTGTAAATTAATTTGTCTGTGAGTATAGTTTTAACTTATCAAAAGTCATCGAAATGATAGTTAAGTTTTGACAATTCAAATTTTAAAATGACACTTCATGTTGGATGACCCTATTTTATTATTTCCTTTAAATTGACTGTAGGGTACTCTCAATATCCTTGATGCCGGTTGGTCCTCTTATGTAAACAGCGTTTATGGCGGTAAATCACATCACCATGAGTATTTCACCAAATACTCCAGCTGTTTGCCCGAACCTTTTCGGAACTTAATTTCGGAAACATGCAGAGTATTATCCCTTGCTGTATATATTTGCGAACCAAAATCATGTCGCGACGTGTGCGGAAATGTTATTAATATTCCCTATCCAGCCAATAAATTTGGAGCTTCTGATTAATGCTGCCACAAGGACATTACTGCAGCCGAAAACACTAAAATAGGGATAATGTAGGAGATTTGTAAGTTTCCCTGTAAATGTATGTATCTATAAAAGTATATATTTACTTTTTTTAATGCCGGTTATAAACCGCCACCAATCGAAGCATCCTATTATAATTGAGACTAACATTCCACCATCATGCTGGAATATTTATATACAACTTTATGTACGTCCATGTGTACATTAACATCGAGTGAATAAATCATGTTGGCCAAAGGAAATACCGCACCATTCGTAGTCTACAGAGTGCATGGTTTTTTATATGTACACAAATCCGCAACACCAAACGTTATAACGAGCAGAAGAAGGCTTTTCCCAGTAAAGGCGAACCCAAAATGGTACGACCGCAATGTACCGAGATGCCCGTTGACAGTTTAAACCGCTGAAGCTACTCTTTCGGTTTAGGTACCTGGAGGTAGGCATTCTTGGTAGTAAGAGTACTAATCTGCTTACGTACTACTGACTTGTCATCTTCCGTTTAGGGCGATACGTTCAATTCGAACCCTGTCGGTGGCTGATGTTGGTTGCTGTTGCCACCCAGGGCTATCTGAACCCTTTGAATTTAGTGAAGATAGGTACCTATCTGTTTTCAACAGCTTATTTTCCGGTGCCTTCTTGGCCAGGTTGGGTTACGTAAATGTGGCTGTCAACCGAGGCTGATTCACTTGGACCAATATGAGGTCCGTTCTTGTACCACGTTGATCTGCGAATGTTTTTTCACCCTTCTCGTTAAACCAGTTAGAGCTTCTTATGAATCGTTGAAGACTTGTAATGTCAGTGTTAGTAAAATCATTTTAATCGATGTTAAAGAAAGTACACAAATGGAGTTTCCTGTTCTGGGAGATGGCTGTACATGTACATGGAAGGTGAAAAATGGTGTCCTCTTCGTCCAAGCTGCTTCTCCAACAATCATTTGGATATACGCCAAGCCTTCTTGCATGTTTGTCTATGACTCTATAGCGTCGTAGGTCCAACTTTGGTCAGACCTAATTTGTCGCTAGACATGTCTTACCACTTATTCACCTAAGGTTTTTTCTTTCGATTGCATTTATAGCTTGCATGATTGCATGAGTTTACATGTAGCGATTTTTATAAAACTTTTTATGTTTTCACATAGCAAAGGTAATAGTTCATAGTGCGACTAACTCATCCGTCTAACCCGGAATGTCGCTGTAACCGGGAACCTAAAAGAGCGAGATATCCCATCTATCGGCGACATTGCTATGCAATTCTCGACTTTGCCCTACCAACTTCGACCTTGTCACTTGAAATTCTGTCGCTGCCAGATGTTGGAGTGGACTTTGAGACCTTCGAACCCGGCTCGTGGTACCTACCCTTATAAACGAAGTTGCGTGAGCGTGCTACACCAAGCGGAGAAAAGAGTTAATTCCTTTTTGCACACAAAGCGAAATCAGATATGCCTTTGAAATTGAAATAAAGCCAACTTAGCATAATGCCCCTTCAAGAAGGGTCAGTCACCTTGCCGAGTTTACCATCCTAGTAGGATGGTGCCGGTGTGGAGGCTTAACAATGTTGATTCATAGGGCTATGCTGTGGACGAGTACCGTCGTCAGAAGGGTCACCCATGGCAAACAGGCCGTTGTTTGAACGTCAACTAACAACTGCCCATAGGACATTCCGTCCTGCCTTCATTCTCCCTCCACCCTCTCACTCTCCTCATTTCCTTCCTCCCATGCCTCCTTTCCTTCTCCTTTTCCACTATCCCCTGGACTTAAGGTGTCAGACGACCCGTGGCGATAGTCAACCTGGCTGAGGCCCAGTTACTAAATAGCTCAGTCGCTTACGTAGTAACTGGATACTTGGCGACCTCCGTATTAGCCAGCATTATCTGCACAATGCGGATCTCTGTGCAGATGGACCTTTTTTCTCCGCCACTCGTGGGTCCCAATATGAACTTTTAAAAACAAACAAAAACAAACAATTTTACGGTCGGTATTTCTTCGAAACCGGACGGTAGTACGGCGACTAAGCTGTCTACCGGCAAAGCTCCTTTGGCAGCAGCTAGGGTTGGAACTGTGAATACACATGATCCTCCACTAGTGGTTGCGAGCTCAAAAACCTCCTTCCCAACACGGAGATTACTATGCATCATGTTCCCCCTTCTGCTGCCCTCCAAAGGACCACAGCGTGTTGTCCAGTGTCACAGCTTCTGCAAAGCTGACTGAAGGAGGGACTGTGGTTATTCATAGACCTTTCGGTGTCGGCAAAAGCAGTCGCCCCAAGAGACTCACAAAAAAACCTAGCTCAGGTGGTGGTGGGACTGTGCATCATGGTCCTACCCGCACCAATACTTCCGGTAGCGCTGGATAACGTCATCGCAATCCGTCCACGGCGCTATACAACGATCAACGCAAAGCCATCCGGATGAAGTGTATTTTTGGCAACAAATCCTCAATAAGACCTTCGGGGATTTGTCGACAAAAGGCCAGAGATCGGTGGAGGGAACCATTTCGGTTCCCAAGAGACAGAGGGTGCAAAACACTTTTCCCAACGTCACATCTCACAGGCCATTCAGTGAGATCCTTAAAGACAAGATAGTGGTCGCGGTTATTAACCGTAGTGACATCGACGACCAGGTTGAACGGGCTGCAGAAGCGGTACGCTCCTGTCTAAGATCAAGCGGAAGAGGAAACACAGGAAGGCGGCAATCGCGCGGCGCACAGAAACTGAACCAGTTGAAGGAGCAAGCGCTGAAAGCTGCACTAGCTCGGCGGCGACGGCTGAGAGATGCGGGTGGGCAGAGGTTACCTCAACCGAAACGCACTAGCGGATTGAAACCACCGCTGCCTCCTCTTCCAATAGCTCGAACATGAATAAACAGAGGATGAAGGCTTCGAGCACTCCTACCGGTGGAACTGCGTACGCACCCTCTCCGTTCCCTTCCACTAAAATACCTCTAACTCATGGAGGTCCCCGCGCACAAAATCTGGTTGAAACAGTTACTGCAAACAGCTATGCTTGCAGCACCAGTGGACAGAAATTGGCTGTCGCGAAGAAAAACACGGTAGTTATATTTACTCAGATTAACCTTCAACATTCGAAGGCTGCTACTGCTCTAATCAGCAAGAAGCTTTCCGGGGTGAGTACAAAACCCCACATAACATCCATACAGGAGCCATGGGTGTTTAAAAATCGCATCTGTGGCCTCTGTGACGAGCGGTCCGAAAGGCCCAGGGCTTGTCTTGCTGTGTCGAACCTTCTCTCAGCGACTAAGCTTGGACAATTTTGTGGCCAAGATTTGGTTGCTGCAGTCATAAGCTACGAAACGAATGGAGATTGAAAGAAATTCGTCGTGGCGTCAGCTTATCTCCCCTATGATTCGGTAGTGCCTCCACCACCAAGGGCAATTGCTGATGTCATAGACTATTGCGACACCAGGAAGATGGGCCTAATTATATGTTGCGATGCCAATGCTCAGAACATTGTTTGGAGCAGCAGCAAATGCAACATGTGAGGAAACCATCTCCTGGATTTCATTCTATCGTCTGATCTTACCATCAACAATGTTGGTTCACAGCCAACTTTTGTGACGTCCAGAAGACAGGAGGTGATCGACCTGACTTTATCAAATAGATACTTTAAGGCGGTTACCAACTGGAGGGTCCCTTCGGAGGCATCCCTCTCAGATCATAGATATATCGAGTTCCAAATCGAATGCGAAGCCATAACTTTGCAGGAGAGGAGGAATCAAAGAAAAACCAACTGGATACGTTTCAGGGAGGAAATGGGAAAAACTCCCAAAACTCCAACCAAACTCAGGACGAGACAAAAGGTAGAGGATGCTGCTCAAAACTTGAATAGTGCCATTACTAGCTGTTTCGAACTGACGTACCCAGTAAGTAAACCCCCTGGCAGAACGCCGGTTCCCTGGTGGAGCTCGGAACTGCAAAGAATCCGAAGAGAAGCTAGAAAGCTTCTAAATAGGTCACTCAAGACTGATTTGGAGACAGACTGGAATCTCTACCGATCGAAGCAGAAGGAATATAAGAGGCTAATTCGGGTATCAAAAAGTGCTTCTTATAGGAATTTCTGCGAAAAGATTGAAACACTGGGTGAAACTAGTAGGTTGGTTAAAGTTCTGAAAAAGGGCAAGTCAACCAAACTGGACTCACTTATAAAACTTGATGGCACCTTCACTTTTTTTTTATTTTTTTTTTTTTATAATAAGCGCGCACTAAAGGGATTTGTTGGGACCCTTATAATGTATTAGCTACACAGCGCGGGCGTTAAGGAAATTAGGATGAGACGAAAAGGAGAGATGCCGATGCACGTTGGTTTTGAATGCTTGTAGGTTATAATGTGTAGGAAAAATGGAGCGGGGAAGAGCATTCCACATTCGTGTTGTACGGCTTAGGAAAGATTCTTTGAACTTCACTGTACGTCCGAACACAGGCTTGAGGGTGAACTGATGAGCATTCCTTGCATGACGGGTATTGCGGTTGAAATGTTCAAAGGGAGGAATGCAACTGGCAATTTCGTTTGAGCACTTATGGTGGAAATAACGATAAAACAACGAAAGGCAGGAGACATTACCACGATGACTAAGAGAGTCAATCGATCTCGCGATGTTACGGTCGCCAATGAGTTTTATCGCGCGTTGTTGGATCCTGTCAAGTAACTCCAAATAAGTTATTAGTTATTGGTGCACCGGACCAGATATGAGCGTTGTACTCGAGTTTCGGGCGAATAAACGCCTTATAAATTGTAGCCAGATCAGAAGGGGTGAAATATTTCTTACAACGGTTAAGGAAGCCTAGACATTTCGCGGCGTTCTTGGCGACATCGAGTATGTGGTCATTCCAACGAAGATTGTCATAAACACACATACCGAGAATGGAAAGTCTTTCGGTTTCAGCGATGCAAGTGCCATTCATAGATAATGGCAGTGTGTGTGGGTTTTGCTTTAATGACAGGAGACATCATTGTGTTTTGGAAGCATTAAATTCCACTCTATTGGTTTTACCCCACTGAGTTATGCTATTAAGATCGTAATTTAATGAGCTTAACATACGTTGCCGTTCCAGTTCCACACCCGAAGATGAGGGGCGTGACCCAAGAAACGAATATGAGAAGCTACGGGTGCTGTCATCAGCAAAGGAATGGATTGGATTAGAAGTAACAGACAGTAGGTCATTTATAAAAATGAGAAAGAGAGTCGGGGACAGAACAGAGCCTTGGGGGACACCAGCATTTATTTGGTGAGTTGCAGACTTGAAACCGTCCAAAACAACTTGAATTAAACGGTCCGAAAGGTAATTTCTAATCCATTGAGGAAGAGTATCATCGATTCCAAATGCACGCATTTTCGACAAGAGAGCTTGATGCCAAACTCTGTCAAATGCCTTTGAAATATCAAGCGCAACAATCTTACCTTGATGAAGACATTGGTTCCACTTTTCGGTTAGATATGTCATCAAATCACTAGTAGACCTGTTGCTGTGAAAACCATACTGCCGGTCATTGAGAAGTTTTCGCGATTCAAGATATTTCATTAGCTGACGGTTTATCAGCGTTTCCATGACCTTAGAAAGAAGGGACGTAAGTGCAATTGGTCGGTAGGAGGAGGGAGAAGAAGATTCGCCTTTTTTTTGGTACTGGCTGGACAAATGCTGTTTTCCATCTTCCCGGGAAGAGTCCTGAAGAATAGGACAGATGGAAAAGCTTACGCAATGGTTTTGCCAGCGAAGAAGAACACCTCTTCAGAACGATAGGGGAAATACCATCTGGACCAGCGGATTTGTGAACGTCAAGATCTTGAAGTACTCTAGCCACTGTACGAGTGCGAAAGTGGATTGGTCCCATAGAGAATTCTACGCGCTCGAGTACAGGGGGAGACAAAGCACAATCTGGGAGCGTTGAGCTGACTGCAAAGTGAGCAGCAAGCAGATTGGCCTTATCTGTAGAGCTGACAGCTGGAATGTCGTTGTAAATGAGTGTCGGGATAGATGGCGAGGCCGAATTCTTGATGTTTTTAACAAATGACCAAAAGTTTTTACTACCAGTGGGACTTTGTAGTATTTTTTGCCTCAACTTTTGGTCATAGGAGAATTTGACACGATTAATGTGGGCAAGTAAGTAGAAAATCAATAATACTGTGCAACAAACTTATTGTTAAATGATTCAGGTTTTTAGAGAGAAGATAGTTTAATAGCTGAAGATGCTTTCACTAAAAATTATGAAAGCCTGCCTTATTTATTATGGTTTTAAATAAATTGCTTACACACAAGGGAACGGAGTATAAGGTTGGATACTTAGATACATAAATATAATTAAAACGGATAAAAAACGCTTTTTTAAGATATTAAATATTATCATTCATGAGAATAAAGAAGTATTATTTGTTTGTTGTAAATACAAAATTTTGTATTTTAACTTTCATTATCGTTGCTATGTAATAGATCTTACAAATATAATTGAAAAATATATACTATTCAATATGAACTTAATACCCTTAATGATGGGTCCAACGTTTTTAGGAATAAGTTTATTTAATGTTTTTTTTTTCAAATAATAATAATTCATGTTGTCATTAATATCATTTATTTGAATAAAAAGAAATATTAATTATTGAATTTGTACGTTTTTCTTTGTTATTTTGAAACAAAAAATTGTGAAAATCACAATGAAATTTGTATTTTCTACAACAAAGCATTCAATTTGACTGCAAAAAGTTGTGAAAATCACAACGAAATTTGTATTTTCTACAAATTGGGTTGTAGATTCTACAGCAAAAGTTGTTCTTTCCTTATTTTTTCTGGTTTTCACTTCTACAGCAGGTGTTGTGATTTCTACAATTTGGTGATAGATTTCACAACCATGTCTTAGTCAAATTGACAACATTGGTTGTCGGGTCAATTGTGACAACGAATGCAATCAAATTAACCCCGATTATCATCATTTCTACAACCGATTTTTTTGGGTGATACAATACTCTGTCACCTGTCTATTTCGATCTTTCAATTCGCGTTTACATACTGATTTTTAATCCCACCATAGAACATTTTATGGTCGGCAGAGTGAACCCTGTTTCGATGCGGATGGATACATGCAACAGAAAAAAACTGCCGTGGGCTTCCCTTTCAACGGAATATTTGCCGAAAACAAATTAAATAGCAGGCAGTTAAAATGGGCCTCTTTCCATTAAAACAAAAACGTCTGCCAAAGAAAGGTGTCCGATAATGGAGATTTCAGGGTTGGTGACGTTTGACCAAAGACATAATCCTGTTGTAGAGTTCATCACTATTGAGCATACCAAGCAACTTACAATCTCTTAGTATGCACTGCACATGCTTAGCCTCGCGACCAATGCAACTGTGTAATACTACATTGATCGCTTTAAATAAACATCCGCCTCTCGTCCAAAATAAACGTCCGTTTATTTTATCAGCTTATATTTTCCATTTTCTTCATTTCCTCCAAGTCGAACGTAAATGCCCGATTAATGAAGCTTTTAAGCCTATGAAACCAAATGCTGGCATCGCACGTCGAAGCCAACAATAACCACGTTTCTTTGAGAAATGTATCGACGGTTGCTCATAAGAACGCTTAGAAGAATTATAGCCAGCAGCCCCACAATTTTGTTTGCAACCCAAATTAATGTATTTAGCCGTGTTTCGGTGCTAAGTGTATACCCAGCTCAGCATAACTTTACACGTAAACGATAACAAAAATGAGTGCTGAAGATAAAGAGGTCAGCAGTCGAGGACTGAGACGAAGTGAACATAGAGTGTTGATGCCATGAAGAGACTAGATGGCAATAAAATAAGTTGGGAGCAAAAATATTCCGATTGTTATGCAGAGATAGTGGATGTGTTCGTCGATTAAACAAAAAAAATCCTCATTCCGAAGAAAATTATGCGAAGAAAATTAAAAAAAAATGAAAAATTGGCAACAATAAGCATCCGTTCTTTTCCTTGCTGTCAAACACAAAGGATTTTATGATGTTCAAAAATCTTTCAAAAAATACGTTTGGATTTGCATCCTTGCTTTAATAATAATCCAAATCGCACTCTTTTAAAGTACAAACACTATGAACACATCCTTAAAATTGAAAAGTGAATGTAGAATACGATCTAGGCGTTTTATTTGTAAAATTATGCTAAGCTGGGTATACACTAGCACCGAAACACGGCTTTTATTTCCAGATGTATTCATAGCAGCTGTGGATGATATCCACAGCTATCAACAGTATTGCTGGTGATACAATGTTGTTTTTGTTTAACGTGTGAATACATCCTGTGGATACATTTTTCAAAGAAAGTATACGTTTTCAATTTCCTAATTGGGCAGTGATGGATTTCGGTTTTTCATCGCTGACGAAAGGACACTCAGTTCATTTTTATGTCCTATTCTAAGGGTTTATTAATTTTGACGCATAGTTTGTAACATACTTTAATATTGCCCGTAGACCCCTAAAAGTTACTATATTTATAATCAGCATCGATAGTAATGTCGATCTAGCCATGTCCGTCCGTCCGTCCGTCCGTCCGTCTGTCGGCAAAAATTAGGCCTTTAAACTGGACCTAGAGAGCTGAAATTTTAACACTATGGTCCCGAAATAATCAAGTTTACGAATTTTTGAAATCCGCCCACACACGCCCACAAACGCAAAAAAGCAAAATTTTGGAAAAAATCGAATTTTGAGCTAGAAAGCTGAAATTTTTTATATATGTTATATGACTCTTAAAACTGCTCCGGATATAAAATTTTCAAAATCCGCCCACTGACACGCCCACAAAAAAATAAAACAATTTTATTGAAAAACCAAAATTTGAGCTAGGGAGCTGAAATTTATAAAATATACTCTCTAGGGGCCCTTTATGCTCATGTGTAAATATTTTCAAAATCCGCCCACTGACATGCCCACAATTAAAAAAAAAAACACACCCGGAGATGAGGGGCGTGACCCAAGAAACGAATATGAGAAGCTACGGGTGCTGTCATCAGCAAAGGAATGGATTGGATTAGAAGTAACAGACAGTAGATCATTTATAAAAATGAGAAAGAGAGTCGGGGACAGAACAGAGCCTTGGGGGACACCAGCATTTATTTGGTGAGTTGCAGACTTGAAACCGTCCAAAACAACTTGAATTAAACGGTCCGAAAGGTAATTTCTAATCCATTGAGGAAGAGTATCATCAATTCCAAATGCACGCATTTTCGACAAGAGAGCTTGATGCCAAACTCTGTCAAATGCCTTTGAAATATCAAGCGCAACAATCTTACCTTGATGAAGACATTGGTTCCACTTTTCGGTTAGATATGTCATCAAATCACTAGTAGACCTGTTGCTGTGAAAACCATACTGCCGGTCATTGAGAAGTTTTCGCGATTCAAGATATTTCATTAGCTGACGGTTTATCAGCGTTTCCATGACCTTAGAAAGAAGGGACGTAAGTGCAATTGGTCGGTAGGAGGAGGGAGAAGAAGATTCGCCTTTTTTTGGTACAGGCTGGACAAGCGCTGTCTTCCATCTTCCCGGGAAGAGTCCTGAAGAATAGGACAGATGGAAAAGCTTACGCAATGGTTTTGCCAGCGAGGAAGAACACCTCTTCAGAACGATGCGATGGGGGAAATACCATCTGAACCAGCGGATTTGTGTATGTCAAGATCTCGAAGTACTCTAGCCACTGTACGAGTGCGGAAGTGGATTGGTCCCATGGAGTATTCTACGCGCTCGAGTACAGGGGGAGACAAAGCACAATCTGAGAGCGTTGAGTTGACTGCAAAGTGAGCAGCAAGCAGATTGGCCTTATCAATAGAACTGACAGCTGGAATGCCATTGTAAATGAGTGTCGGGATAGATGATGACATAGAATTCTTGATGTTTTTAACAAATGACCAAAAGTTTTTACTACCCGTGGGACTTTGTAGTATTTTTTGCCTCAGCTTTTGGTCGTGGGAGAATTTGACACGATTAATGTGGGCATTGCAGTCATTTCTGGCTCGTTTAAACTTTTTTCGCCTTTCCTCAGATGGGTTGGCTTTGAATGACCGAAAGCTTACGTCTTTTAACCTGATAGCCTCTTTGCAGCTCGAGTCATACCACGCGTGTACCTTGGGTTTGATTCTTTTTATCCTGTTAGGGATGTAAGACTTCATACCCAGGTGAATTATGTTTGATACCATATCAGCAGCAGCATCCACGTCACTGTCGAGGAAGCACAGCGATCAGTTAAAACTCTTAAAGAAACCGTTAAGTTTTTCCCAATTGGCTTTCTTGTATTGCCATACGGTTCTTTTGGGAATTTGTTCTTTAACAATGTGGTTGGAGTACGAGAATTGAGCTGATATATACTTACTTTCAACTTACTTACTTACTTTCAACGTTTTCAAAGTTGTTTAATGAAGAGTCGAATAGTGTCTTTTCTTAACAAATTTTTTAATACTGCACAGTTTAGTTTCCGAGAAGGAAGATCTACTGAAGGAGCTATACTTAAATTGTGTAGTGAGCTATTCGAAGGCATCAACAACAACAAAAACACGATGAGTTTTTATACCCTATTCTAAGGGTATATTAATTTTGACGCATAGTTTGAAACATACCTTTATATTGCCCGTAGACCCCTAAAAGTTACTATATTTATGATCAGCATCGATAGTAATGTCGATCTAGCCATGTCCGTCCGTTCGTCCGTCCGTCCGTCGGCAAAAATTAGGCCTTTAAACTGGGCCTAGAGAGCTGAAATTTTAACCATATACTCTCTAGGGTCCCGAAATAATCAAGTTTACGAATTTTTGAAATCCGCCCACAAACTCAAAAAAACAAAATTTTTAACAAAAATCGAATTTTGAGCTAGGAAGCTGAAATTTTTTATATATGATATATGACTCCTAAAACTGCTCGGGAGATAAAATTTCCAAAATCCGCCCACTGACACGCCCACAATTAATTTTTTTATTTTTTTTGCAAATCCAAAGTTTGAGCTAGGGAGCTGAAATTTATAATATATACTCTCTAGGAGCCCTTTATGCTCATTTGTAAATATTTTCAAAATCCACTTACTGACACGCCCACAATTTAAAATCAACTTTTTTTGAAAATCCAAAGTTGGAGCTAGGGAGCTGAATTTTATAATATATACTCTCCAGGGGCCTGTGTAAATATTTTCAAAATCCGCCGCCTACTGACACGCCCGCTTCGTTTTTTTCGATAAAATCCTTTAAATATTATATAACAAAATATGTAGAGCGTTCCTAACAATTCATCCATACTTAGACTTTTGTCACGCCCACTCATGAGGGATAGGAATAAGAATAGGGTATCCAACAGTTCGCCCATGCGGACTGTAGCCCGTCCCTATGTTTTTTATTGATATGACCAAGGCGTTCTATATGCTTAATCATAACTTTTCTAAAAGGGAGATATCAACGAGTTAAACTTGAAGGTGTTTTTAGTGAACAGCTTGAAATTAATATTGGCATTCCTCAAGGCTCCGTCTTAGGTCCCATTTTGTTTTTAATTTATGTGAACTCCATATTTCAACAGCACTTTAGCAGCAGAGTCACAGCCTTTGTTGATGATCTGTCTTTCACATACGCCAACAATTCGTTGTTTGAATCAGTAATAAAACTGCAAAAAGACTTACAAATTATAGGGCAGTGGTTTGCACAACATCAGTTCTTAATAAATGAAAACATAGGGACGGGCTACAGTCCGCTTAGGCGAACTGTTGGATACCCTATTCTTATTCCTATCCCTCATAAGTGGGCGTGACAAAAGTCTAAGTACGGTTGAATTGTTAAGAACGCTCTACATATTTTGTTATATAACATTTAAAGGATTTTATCAAAAAAAACGCTCCCTAGCTCAAACTTGGGTGTTTCAATAAAATTGTTTTATTTAATTGTGGGCGTGTCGGTAGGCGGATTTAAAAAAAATTAACACATGGGCATAAAGGGCCCCTAGAGAGTATATATTATAAATTTCAGCTCCCTAGCTCACTTTGAATTTTCAAAAAAAAAAAATAATAATAATTGTGGGCATATATTATAAATTTCAGCTCCCTAGCTCAAACTTTGGATTTTCAAAAAAATTGTTTTATTTATTTGTGGGCGTGTCAGTGGGCGGATTCTGAAAATATTTATACATGAGCTTAAAGCGCCCCTAGAGAGTATATATTAAAAATTTCAGCTCCAATGACCAAAAGTTTTTACTACCAGTGGGACTTTGTAGTATTTTTTGCCTCAACTTTTGGTCATAGGAGAATTTGACACGATTAATGTGGGCAAGTAAGTAGAAAATCAATAATACTGTGCAACAAACTTATTGTTAAATGATTCAGGTTTTTAGAGAGAAGATAGTTTAATAGCTGAAGATGCTTTCACTAAAAATTATGAAAGCCTGCCTTATTTATTATGGTTTTAAATAAATTGCTTACACACAAGGGAACGGAGTATAAGGTTGGATACTTAGATACATAAATATAATTAAAACGGATAAAAAACGCTTTTTTAAGATATTAAATATTATCATTCATGAGAATAAAGAAGTATTATTTGTTTGTTGTAAATACAAAATTTTGTATTTTAACTTTCATTATCGTTGCTATGTAATAGATCTTACAAATATAATTGAAAAATATATACTATTCAATATGAACTTAATACCCTTAATGATGGGTCCAACGTTTTTAGGAATAAGTTTATTTAATGTTTTTTTTTTCAAATAATAATAATTCATGTTGTCATTAATATCATTTATTTGAATAAAAAGAAATATTAATTATTGAATTTGTACGTTTTTCTTTGTTATTTTGAAACAAAAAATTGTGAAAATCACAATGAAATTTGTATTTTCTACAACAAAGCATTCAATTTGACTGCAAAAAGTTGTGAAAATCACAACGAAATTTGTATTTTCTACAAATTGGGTTGTAGATTCTACAGCAAAAGTTGTTCTTTCCTTATTTTTTCTGGTTTTCACTTCTACAGCAGGTGTTGTGATTTCTACAATTTGGTGATAGATTTCACAACCATGTCTTAGTCAAATTGACAACATTGGTTGTCGGGTCAATTGTGACAACGAATGCAATCAAATTAACCCCGATTATCATCATTTCTACAACCGATTTTTTTGGGTGATACAATACTCTGTCACCTGTCTATTTCGATCTTTCAATTCGCGTTTACATACTGATTTTTAATCCCACCATAGAACATTTTATGGTCGGCAGAGTGAACCCTGTTTCGATGCGGATGGATACATGCAACAGAAAAAAACTGCCGTGGGCTTCCCTTTCAACGGAATATTTGCCGAAAACAAATTAAATAGCAGGCAGTTAAAATGGGCCTCTTTCCATTAAAACAAAAACGTCTGCCAAAGAAAGGTGTCCGATAATGGAGATTTCAGGGTTGGTGACGTTTGACCAAAGACATAATCCTGTTGTAGAGTTCATCACTATTGAGCATACCAAGCAACTTACAATCTCTTAGTATGCACTGCACATGCTTAGCCTCGCGACCAATGCAACTGTGTAATACTACATTGATCGCTTTAAATAAACATCCGCCTCTCGTCCAAAATAAACGTCCGTTTATTTTATCAGCTTATATTTTCCATTTTCTTCATTTCCTCCAAGTCGAACGTAAATGCCCGATTAATGAAGCTTTTAAGCCTATGAAACCAAATGCTGGCATCGCACGTCGAAGCCAACAATAACCACGTTTCTTTGAGAAATGTATCGACGGTTGCTCATAAGAACGCTTAGAAGAATTATAGCCAGCAGCCCCACAATTTTGTTTGCAACCCAAATTAATGTATTTAGCCGTGTTTCGGTGCTAAGTGTATACCCAGCTCAGCATAACTTTACACGTAAACGATAACAAAAATGAGTGCTGAAGATAAAGAGGTCAGCAGTCGAGGACTGAGACGAAGTGAACATAGAGTGTTGATGCCATGAAGAGACTAGATGGCAATAAAATAAGTTGGGAGCAAAAATATTCCGATTGTTATGCAGAGATAGTGGATGTGTTCGTCGATTAAACAAAAAAAATCCTCATTCCGAAGAAAATTATGCGAAGAAAATTAAAAAAAAATGAAAAATTGGCAACAATAAGCATCCGTTCTTTTCCTTGCTGTCAAACACAAAGGATTTTATGATGTTCAAAAATCTTTCAAAAAATACGTTTGGATTTGCATCCTTGCTTTAATAATAATCCAAATCGCACTCTTTTAAAGTACAAACACTATGAACACATCCTTAAAATTGAAAAGTGAATGTAGAATACGATCTAGGCGTTTTATTTGTAAAATTATGCTAAGCTGGGTATACACTAGCACCGAAACACGGCTTTTATTTCCAGATGTATTCATAGCAGCTGTGGATGATATCCACAGCTATCAACAGTATTGCTGGTGATACAATGTTGTTTTTGTTTAACGTGTGAATACATCCTGTGGATACATTTTTCAAAGAAAGTATACGTTTTCAATTTCCTAATTGGGCAGTGATGGATTTCGGTTTTTCATCGCTGACGAAAGGACACTCAGTTCATTTTTATGTCCTATTCTAAGGGTTTATTAATTTTGACGCATAGTTTGTAACATACTTTAATATTGCCCGTAGACCCCTAAAAGTTACTATATTTATAATCAGCATCGATAGTAATGTCGATCTAGCCATGTCCGTCCGTCCGTCCGTCCGTCCGTCTGTCGGCAAAAATTAGGCCTTTAAACTGGACCTAGAGAGCTGAAATTTTAACACTATGGTCCCGAAATAATCAAGTTTACGAATTTTTGAAATCCGCCCACACACGCCCACAAACGCAAAAAAGCAAAATTTTGGAAAAAATCGAATTTTGAGCTAGAAAGCTGAAATTTTTTATATATGTTATATGACTCTTAAAACTGCTCCGGATATAAAATTTTCAAAATCCGCCCACTGACACGCCCACAAAAAAATAAAACAATTTTATTGAAAAACCAAAATTTGAGCTAGGGAGCTGAAATTTATAAAATATACTCTCTAGGGGCCCTTTATGCTCATGTGTAAATATTTTCAAAATCCGCCCACTGACATGCCCACAATTAAAAAAAAAAACACACCCGGAGATGAGGGGCGTGACCCAAGAAACGAATATGAGAAGCTACGGGTGCTGTCATCAGCAAAGGAATGGATTGGATTAGAAGTAACAGACAGTAGATCATTTATAAAAATGAGAAAGAGAGTCGGGGACAGAACAGAGCCTTGGGGGACACCAGCATTTATTTGGTGAGTTGCAGACTTGAAACCGTCCAAAACAACTTGAATTAAACGGTCCGAAAGGTAATTTCTAATCCATTGAGGAAGAGTATCATCAATTCCAAATGCACGCATTTTCGACAAGAGAGCTTGATGCCAAACTCTGTCAAATGCCTTTGAAATATCAAGCGCAACAATCTTACCTTGATGAAGACATTGGTTCCACTTTTCGGTTAGATATGTCATCAAATCACTAGTAGACCTGTTGCTGTGAAAACCATACTGCCGGTCATTGAGAAGTTTTCGCGATTCAAGATATTTCATTAGCTGACGGTTTATCAGCGTTTCCATGACCTTAGAAAGAAGGGACGTAAGTGCAATTGGTCGGTAGGAGGAGGGAGAAGAAGATTCGCCTTTTTTTGGTACAGGCTGGACAAGCGCTGTCTTCCATCTTCCCGGGAAGAGTCCTGAAGAATAGGACAGATGGAAAAGCTTACGCAATGGTTTTGCCAGCGAGGAAGAACACCTCTTCAGAACGATGCGATGGGGGAAATACCATCTGAACCAGCGGATTTGTGTATGTCAAGATCTCGAAGTACTCTAGCCACTGTACGAGTGCGGAAGTGGATTGGTCCCATGGAGTATTCTACGCGCTCGAGTACAGGGGGAGACAAAGCACAATCTGAGAGCGTTGAGTTGACTGCAAAGTGAGCAGCAAGCAGATTGGCCTTATCAATAGAACTGACAGCTGGAATGCCATTGTAAATGAGTGTCGGGATAGATGATGACATAGAATTCTTGATGTTTTTAACAAATGACCAAAAGTTTTTACTACCCGTGGGACTTTGTAGTATTTTTTGCCTCAGCTTTTGGTCGTGGGAGAATTTGACACGATTAATGTGGGCATTGCAGTCATTTCTGGCTCGTTTAAACTTTTTTCGCCTTTCCTCAGATGGGTTGGCTTTGAATGACCGAAAGCTTACGTCTTTTAACCTGATAGCCTCTTTGCAGCTCGAGTCATACCACGCGTGTACCTTGGGTTTGATTCTTTTTATCCTGTTAGGGATGTAAGACTTCATACCCAGGTGAATTATGTTTGATACCATATCAGCAGCAGCATCCACGTCACTGTCGAGGAAGCACAGCGATCAGTTAAAACTCTTAAAGAAACCGTTAAGTTTTTCCCAATTGGCTTTCTTGTATTGCCATACGGTTCTTTTGGGAATTTGTTCTTTAACAATGTGGTTGGAGTACGAGAATTGAGCTGATATATACTTACTTTCAACTTACTTACTTACTTTCAACGTTTTCAAAGTTGTTTAATGAAGAGTCGAATAGTGTCTTTTCTTAACAAATTTTTTAATACTGCACAGTTTAGTTTCCGAGAAGGAAGATCTACTGAAGGAGCTATACTTAAATTGTGTAGTGAGCTATTCGAAGGCATCAACAACAACAAAAACACGATGAGTTTTTATACCCTATTCTAAGGGTATATTAATTTTGACGCATAGTTTGAAACATACCTTTATATTGCCCGTAGACCCCTAAAAGTTACTATATTTATGATCAGCATCGATAGTAATGTCGATCTAGCCATGTCCGTCCGTTCGTCCGTCCGTCCGTCGGCAAAAATTAGGCCTTTAAACTGGGCCTAGAGAGCTGAAATTTTAACCATATACTCTCTAGGGTCCCGAAATAATCAAGTTTACGAATTTTTGAAATCCGCCCACAAACTCAAAAAAACAAAATTTTTAACAAAAATCGAATTTTGAGCTAGGAAGCTGAAATTTTTTATATATGATATATGACTCCTAAAACTGCTCGGGAGATAAAATTTCCAAAATCCGCCCACTGACACGCCCACAATTAATTTTTTTATTTTTTTTGCAAATCCAAAGTTTGAGCTAGGGAGCTGAAATTTATAATATATACTCTCTAGGAGCCCTTTATGCTCATTTGTAAATATTTTCAAAATCCACTTACTGACACGCCCACAATTTAAAATCAACTTTTTTTGAAAATCCAAAGTTGGAGCTAGGGAGCTGAATTTTATAATATATACTCTCCAGGGGCCTGTGTAAATATTTTCAAAATCCGCCGCCTACTGACACGCCCGCTTCGTTTTTTTCGATAAAATCCTTTAAATATTATATAACAAAATATGTAGAGCGTTCCTAACAATTCATCCATACTTAGACTTTTGTCACGCCCACTCATGAGGGATAGGAATAAGAATAGGGTATCCAACAGTTCGCCCATGCGGACTGTAGCCCGTCCCTATGTTTTTTATTGATATGACCAAGGCGTTCTATATGCTTAATCATAACTTTTCTAAAAGGGAGATATCAACGAGTTAAACTTGAAGGTGTTTTTAGTGAACAGCTTGAAATTAATATTGGCATTCCTCAAGGCTCCGTCTTAGGTCCCATTTTGTTTTTAATTTATGTGAACTCCATATTTCAACAGCACTTTAGCAGCAGAGTCACAGCCTTTGTTGATGATCTGTCTTTCACATACGCCAACAATTCGTTGTTTGAATCAGTAATAAAACTGCAAAAAGACTTACAAATTATAGGGCAGTGGTTTGCACAACATCAGTTCTTAATAAATGAAAACATAGGGACGGGCTACCGCTTAGGCGAACTGTTGGATACCCTATTCTTATTCCTATCCCTCATAAGTGGGCGTGACAAAAGTCTAAGTACGGTTGAATTGTTAAGAACGCTCTACATATTTTGTTATATAACATTTAAAGGATTTTATCAAAAAAAACGCTCCCTAGCTCAAACTTGGGTGTTTCAATAAAATTGTTTTATTTAATTGTGGGCGTGTCGGTAGGCGGATTTAAAAAAAATTAACACATGGGCATAAAGGGCCCCTAGAGAGTATATATTATAAATTTCAGCTCCCTAGCTCACTTTGAATTTTCAAAAAAAAAAAATAATAATAATTGTGGGCATATATTATAAATTTCAGCTCCCTAGCTCAAACTTTGGATTTTCAAAAAAATTGTTTTATTTATTTGTGGGCGTGTCAGTGGGCGGATTCTGAAAATATTTATACATGAGCTTAAAGCGCCCCTAGAGAGTATATATTAAAAATTTCAGCTCCCTAGCTCAAATTTTGGTTTTTCAATAAAATTGTTTTATTTTTTTGTGGGCGTGGCAGTGGGCGGATTTTGAAAATATTTACACATGAGCATAAAGGGCCCATAGAGAGCATATATTATAAATTTCAGCTCCCTAGCTCAAACTTTGGATTTTCAAAAAAATTGTTTTATTTATTTGTGGGCGTGTCAGTGGGCGGATTTTGAAAATATTTATACATGAGCTTAAAGCGCCCCTAGAGAGTATATATTAAAAATTTCAGCTCCCTAGCTCAAATTTTGGTTTTTCAATAAAATTGTTTTATTTTTTTGTGGGCGTGGCAGTGGGCGGATTTTGAAAATTTTATATCCCGAGCAGTTTTAGGGGTCATAGATCATATATAAAAAATTTCAGCTTCCTAGCTCAAAATTCGATTTTTTCCAAAATTTAGTTTTTTTGAGTTTGTGGGCGTGTCTGTGGGCGGATTTCAAAAATTCGTAAACTTGATTATTTCGGGACCCTAGAGAGTATATGGTTAAAATTTCAGCTCTCTAGGTCCAGTTTAAAGGCCTAATTTTTGCCTACGGACGGACGGACGGACGGACGGACGGACGGACATGGCTAGATCGACATTACTATCGATGCTGATCATAAATATATTAACTTTTAGGGGTCTACGGGCAATATTAAGGTATGTTACAAACTATGCGTCAAAATTAATATACCCCTAGAATAGGGTATAAATAGACTAACCAATAGTTGGCAACTATTTCATTGAGACATCTATCTGTTTTCAAAGTTTTGAACGAAGCGGTTATAAAATCAGAAGCTCAGTTGCATATAGTCTAAGAGTTAATACCAGAAATCTTGTTGATGTGCCACCCTAAAAAAAACTCACTATACGAATTTCTTCAGTGTGTCAGCACCAAAATTTTTTAATCAATTCCCATACAATATTCGAATTTTAAAAATGCGTACTTAATCTCTTTCTTAATAAAGTAAAGCGATGACTTTTTTCAATGGATAGCTAGAAGGTGAACCAATTGATTGCAACAATAATTTAATAAATCAATCTTTTTGTATTACTTTTCATAAAATCATGTAGCTACTTAGATCTCATTGCTTATATTTTTTTTATTTTTTTTTTCTTCCTTCAAATTATGTACGTATAATTGTACTAGTATCCGGACACCTAACGCTTTTCTGATCTTTGACTTTAATTCATTTTCGTATAATGAAAGATACCGCCACGAGTTATAGTGTTTCTTAAAGTGTAGATATTTTCTAGTAATGTAGCATTCACACAACTATCTAATTTTGTGTTAGTATATTTAAAAAAAAAACAAATGTTAAAAAGTTCGATTTGCATTAGTATCCGGACCGCAAATTTAGTTTCCGGAAATTTTTTTTTAGTATCCGGACACGACAATTTTGCATGGAGATCTATGCCCTTTTTTATTTTAAATAAATGAAACATTGTTAAAAAACAAAAAAACTACATAAATATTGGTGCATACTGCATAATTGGTACATATTAACTACTACACTCAGCCAGTGCTAAAAGGCGTCACAATCCAACTCTCCAATGAAGCAAAGTATCTGGGAATCATCCTGGATAGCAAACTTCTTTGGTCCAAGCATGTTAAGCTGAAGACTACCAAGGCGCTGTCGGTTTTCTGGCAGTGCAAGGGCATTTTCGGCAAGATATGGGGCCTATCACCGAAAAGAGTCCTATAGATTTATACGGCTATGATATGACCATTTCTAGCATATGCATCGGTTGTTTGGTGGAATAAGCTTTCGCGTAAATACGTTACCGCTGCTTTCGCCAAACTCCAAAGGAAGGTATGTCTCGGCTGCACGGGGGGCTTCTCCAGCACGCCCGGCTCCGGCCTAGATGCACTATTGAACCTCCCGCCCCTTGATGTTTACATGATGGGCTGCACAATCTCACGTTTAAAAAGAGGTGGCTTTTGGTATAACTCACACTGCAGTTTTGATGAACTTGCGCAACGGTTGTCCTTCGACTCCTGTCTTATTGACATTCCGTCCGATGCAATGACACCGGAACTTCGGTTGAAGCGCAACTACGAAGTCGACTTTCCTCGTATTCAGGACTGGCTCTGGCCAGACTCTGAGCCAGGAAAGGAATGCAGTCGAATCTTCACGGATGGCTCCAAAACCGATCAATGATCTGGTGCTGGTGTTTTCATGGAGAGCGACAACATTAGACTTTTCTTCTCGTTAGTCAAACATGCTCCAGTCTTCTAAACGGATACTTATGCTATCCTAATGGCCATGGACTATGTTGCGAGGAACAGGTAGAGGGGGCGAAGTATCTGCGTCTGTAGCGACAGTCAGGCTGCGCTTAGGGCCTTGCTCAACCCCTTAACCACCTCCAAAATAGTTCGTGAATGCAAGATCTCTCTTACTTCGGTCGGAAGGCTAAATTCACTTAGACTTGTCTAGGTCCCGGATCATAACGGGATCAGGGGAAATGAGATCTCCGATGAACTTGCTAGACAGGGCTCAGAGGGGGACTTCGCAGGACCTTAACCAACGATTTGTCCTCCTGCATCCTCGGTCAGTTCTTCCATAGATGGTTGGGTTTCATATGAACACAATCGCCGTTGGCATGACTCTCCATGGTGCAGCCAAACTAAGCAAATTCTCCCCGACGTCTGTGGAAAATCCGCGGCATTCTTGTTTTCTCTCAACAGAAAAGACTGCAGACAGACTACTGGCGTTCTTATGGGACACAACGCTTTTCCCAAACACCTCAGGCCTATGCGATACCACCAACTGCGAAGCCGCATAAGGAAACGTAGGTTGTAGGTTCAAAATAAAACGTGTTAAAAGAAATGATTAAAAAAACATTAAATTCATTATTTATAAAAACAAAATAAGTAGGTATTCAGTTCGAAGTACATATATTATATACTTAGATAAATATAAATAAAGTTAACATAGTAACATCAGCTAAGTTGATATTCATTATAAATTATTAGGTACCTAGGTACCTGCATGGGAGGTAGAATACTTTTTACTTTTTTATCAAAACCTTAATCGAAGCAAAAAAACGTTAATGCGTTTTAAAATGTGACCTTTCGACTTTTGGCTAAGATCAAGTGCAATATGTACAAGCAAAGATTACTAGGTAGGTCTAAAATACCTAGTTATTGAGTTTTAGCTTCCGAGTAGTTAGGAGGTAGGTTAGGTACCTACTCAATTTTAATTTGTTATGCTTATAACCAAAGTAAATGAATTTATAAAAAAAAATGCACTTGCCGTGCTTCTGGACCTAAAATAATGTAGTTTTTATCACCTAGCTTGAAATGTAAGGCCTATGATAACTAAACGGGCAGACGGACGGATGTGGCTTATTCGATTCAATCGGCGCGACAATATGCCGTCAAGTCCTTGGGTGTCTACGGTCATTATTTCTCAATATTTTAAACTATGTATCAAACATAGTATATCCTTTATCCTATGGATATGGTATACAAATACGTGAAATAGATACAAAATAAAGTCGTCTGGATACTAAACCTTATATTTCAGTATCCGGACAGTATCTTGGTTACAAAATCCTGTCCGGGTACTGAAAATCTACAAGAAAATTGCAGTTATCTTTCTTTATATCATAGAGAATATACGTAGCTATTATTTTGGCGCCTTAAAAAGAGAACATTAAATTTTGCTCTTATTTTCAGTCTCCGGACAGTCTGTCCGGGAACTAAAAATGCTTTTCAATTTAAGTTTTAGTATCCGGACACCGAAAATAAAGACAAAAAATTAAGTTTTTTTTTCGATATTTTCTTCAAAATAATTGAAGTTTTATGTTTTTAATTGAAAACTAAATATTTCACATTAGAATAGGTCAAGATATACTTCGTGAATTACTTACTTTCTTCAAATGCCCGCACTATTTTGTTTGCACATAAAACTGCAACACAACCGAATTTCTAGATATCGAATCCTCAACAAACCCGTAACTCTTACACTACACAGTTGATTTATCTGAAACTTTGTGTCTATTCATATGACATGTTAGAGATTGCATTTTTGTTGATGTTTCAGACTGTTTATGTGCGATTTGCCTATTAATCTCAAATAAACAACGAAGTGTCCGGACACTAACGCTGTCCGGATACTAGTACACTTACCCTACCGTACAAACATTTATTTTGATTTTAATTATTTTCGCCTGAATGAATAAAAAAAAAGACAGGAATTCGCCTTGTGGTGTTTCTTGAACACCGACCTCCTGGTCACACACAAACGAGCTCCACCAGTCTGCTGCCTGCATGTGTCTAATGTGAGAAGACTTGTAGTGATAAACGCAATGTACTGTCAACTTGTTTGTCAATTTGATAAACAGAAGGCCTTTAAAAGGACATATGAAAACACAATCTGTAGCTATACGTATTCTCCATTGGCGGTTTAAAGCGCCCCGGTGGTTATCGCCTACCAGCTACTACCACCTCAATAGCCGCCTATGTACGACACACTCCGTATTAAAACGAATATTGTTTCGGGCTGTGTATTAAGTCTGCATTTGTAATTTTAATTAGCAATCGATGCTTTCGATCCGGCTGGAGTAATTCAATGTCTTTGTTGACCACTCCACATAGATATAGACTGCCAACAGACTCCCTATAGCCGCCAATTCAATAGTTTCCCTTGAATTACTCTCAACCACCGGGGCTTGGCAGAAAGCCCCCATTCAAATATATTTCGCTTGAATTCAATTAGGAAATTCCAATCGAGAACGTCCATCAGGCAGATGGTGGCATATACAATCACAAAAACACCCTTCTCTCGCAATAGTTAGCACTGCAATTTGATCCTTTTGCCATTCGAATGATTCTCTTTGCCGCTATGGTCCACTTCCACAACAGTGCACACCTGAGAAGTGCACCTGTAAAAACAAGAAAAGGATTACTTCATGCCATTGAACCTATTATTGCGAGTGGTAGGTGGGATTTGTTGTTTTTGTTCGTTCCTTAGTTTGAGCCTAATACGGCGAAAGCTGACATCTTAAATCGGAAAAGGAAAAACTTTTTCAAGCTCCATGGGAAATTTCCCAGCACTGAATGTGATTTTTTCAGCGTTATCCTGACCGAAACTACCACTTGCATAATTTATATTAGAGCCTTTCGTTTTTGCTCGCAAATGGCGGTGTTGAATCTAGCCTAGGCCGTATTCAAAGCTACAATGCGGCCACATTAAGTAACTAGCGTAATGAAATCACCGGCAACGGGAGGTGGTAAATGCGAAAAGCGAGGTGAATGGGAGGAGAAAAAGTTTTTCAATTAAAATTATAAATATTCATTTAGCAAACGTCCTGCGGAATTGTTCTTATGGCAAAGTACCTGGCATTGTTATGGCCACCAACCGTTTTTGTAAGGATCTCCACTCTACCCCCTGGTGAGTGTAAATTGATTGTAAATAAATTTGCGAAAAAGCAGAGGGAAGATTTATGCAAATGTGCAATTAGTTGTGGAGCTGATGAATTTTCCGCTTAATAAATGTAGATTAGCGGAGGTAGAAAGAGCTTTGTTTTCCACAGCTTAGGGATGGTTTAAGTGTTGATAACATATTTATGCAAATTACCATATTGCATTTTATATATAATTTAAATATGTAATTTATTTTCCCGTTTGTCACACGACGGCGCAGACACTTTTAAATGCTATCAATCGTAGGACAGGTATCTACTATCATGATACCATGGATACAGTTGACGTTCATGAAATTAGCAAAAACAAAACAAGAAAGGATTTAGGGTTGACGCTGATTTAAGTTGTGGTGTACTGAGTTCTACTGAAAAAGAAATTCGAAGCTGGACATCTTGGCACACCTTCACTGGTTAGAATGTACGGAGAGCACCTGATTGAGAAAATCCCAACTGTGCGTTCACCTAATGCGTCAGTTATAGCCATACGTAAAACGAATTTCGATTTGCTTTTTTGATCCAGTTAAAAGGAGTAGATCGACACAATATTTGCCTTTAAATGTTGCCTATGAATTATTAAACTAATATGAAACAAAAATGTTCAAAATTGAACAATAAATTGGCTACAAAACGAATTCATTAATTTGTCCATGCTTGTCCTTTTTCTGTTCTACTCTCCGTCAATTCACAGAAATGATTCAAATAGTTCCTATGTTGTGTTCGTTTCAATGTGTTTACTGTTCCAGTTTTTACGTATTGCAATAACTGGGGCCTAACACAGCTGCAGGTTAGGTTCGGTTATAGTGGCAGTCGACAGAAGCCGACACACGTAGACCAATAAAAAGGTTCATTGTGATACCACACGGATCTATCTTCTTCCTACTCGTTCAACCAGTTGGAGCTTTTAATGAAGCTTGGAACACTTTCAATGTCGATGTTTATGAGATCGTTGAGATCATTGTAAAAGAAAGATCCTAAATTTAGGTTTTGCCTTTGAGAGAGAGCAGGGCATGTGCAGAGAATGTGGAGAATAGTCTCCTCCTCCTCCTCCTTGTCCAAGCGGCAGAAGTCATTTGTATAGACGCCAAGCCTTGTTGCATGCTTGCCTATGAGACAGTGTCCGGTGATTACACCATTTGTAGCACCAATGTGCAGTCTGTTCAAAGATATCAAACACTTAGAGCGTTTCAGATGCAGCTTTGGGCAAATCTGTTTTATGTGAAAGTGTTGCCACTTGTCCACCTAATGTTAGTTCTCTCATGGCCTCCCTCATACACATGAGTTTGCATGTAGCAATTGAAATACCTGAGGGACATTTATCAGGTATAAGGGCAGTATGGTTCTTTTCTGGCGAGTTGATCCGCCTTACAATTCCCTGGAATGTCTCTGTGTCCCGGCACCGAGCATAAGTGAATGTTGAATTGCTCTGCCATCTCCACGAGAGATGAGCGGCCTTCTAAGACTAAGTTGGAGTTTGTAGAGACAAAATCCAGAGATTTTAGCGCAGTTTGGCTATCTGAGAAGATTCGGATGTCCAGAGCGGATATCACGTTCCTCTTCAACCACTATAGGACTTCTTTAATCGCCATGATTTCCGCCTGGAATACGGAAGGAGAGGCTGGGGTTCAGCCTGTCAGAGAACACACCTCCACCTAACCCCTTGTCGGTTTTGGATCCATCGATGTAAAAGTGGATCGATTCATCTTCGAAAGGGGGGCCTGGGAGGGATTTTGAATTTGAAGTTTTTGTCAAAACGTGTGTAGGATAGTTTCTAAATTTTTTTTAAAATAGAGGCGTGGCCGATTTCATTCTCGGACCACTTAAACGTTGTTTTAAGGCGAACAGCCGCACTAGCAGCCGCTTGCTTACTAAAGATGTCAAGGGAGGTCAGGTGAAACAGAATGTCCATTGCAGCAGAGGGACTAGTCCGCACTGCACCACTCATGCAGAGACACGCTGATCGTTGGACTTTGTTTAGCTTATCGCGATTTATCGCTTTGTCTAAGGCAGTCCATCAAACAACCACCCCGTACAGAAGTATCGGTCTTATTACCGAGATGTTTAGCCAGTTGGTGATGCAGAGTTGAAGCCCGCATTAATTACCGATGGCTTTTTTGCGAGTGCTACAGTAGCTTTACGAACTCTTGCTTGCTTGGTAGGTTTCCAGCTAAGCTTTTTATTAAGAATGGGACCCAAGTATTTAGCTTCGTCAGAGAAGAAGAAGAAGATTGAGGAGGGATCAATGTATGGAATTTTATATTTCCTAGTGAATATAACAAGTTCGGTTTTGTGGGGGTTAACACCTAACCTATAATGACTAAAGCATCATAAAAATTGAATTTATCTACTTAATCCTAATTTGTTTTTTGCAACATAAACATTATATAGCCTTCTTTCATATTGCATTTGATTTTTCCCATATTACGGAAGGATTTTAAAAAATACGTAAAATTGAATCAAAAAATGACCTGTTCTTAAACACGTGGAACGCTCATGCCTGCCGTAATTCTTTCTATGATGATCCGCTCAGGCGACTACGTCCCTCCGCTAAGGGTGTGTCAACAACTTTCAGGCAGGCGCGCTCCTGTTTGCAAGTCTAGTGTATTTCATGTTTGGGTTCACCCTTTTCTCCGCAGGGCTCACGCAGCTACATACATCGCTCCGCTAATGAGCAACAACTGTTAGTCCCCAGAAATTCCTGAATGCTACAGAAATTTAAGAAAATTTAAAAAAAGGTTCGCTGGTAAAATTATTGAAAGACATTGCAGAGTTAGTACACGAGGGATGCTTCTGCAGTGAGGGAGTTTTAAACGATCTAAAACAAACACCACGGGGACTGACTGTCATTATCCCAGAAGTTATTGCACCTTGTCGTTCGACATATCAGCAAATCATTTTTGCATACTTAATTAAAAAAAAAAATTCAAAAGAAAAATCCATCATGATTTTTTGGCCTTAGCTAACTCTTTTAGATTAGTCTCGGTCTCTGATTACACTATCAGTATTTAACAGTTCGGTATTCCTAGTTAACGTGGTAAGAAGCCTACTTCTGTGTATTTGAGCAACTTTTTTAAATTCATTTTCAACCATTTCAGTATTTAGATCTCTTTTAATTTTAGAAGACTTGGATTTTTCTTTAATATGTTTGCCATGTGCATCTCCATAACTGGAGCCCGTAGGTCCATATCGGTTTCAGAACTTGCTTGTGTAGCAACACATTATTGTTGTTGGACAGGGATAAGTACCCCCTAGTACCCAAAACATTTAACTGTATCGCATGTTCAACCCATCTTTCTTTTCTTTACATGCACTCATTAAGCGTCTAGAATCATTCCCAGATATTTGGCTATATTTGAGTATTCTACTACTTTGTTTTTTATGTATACTGGAATGTGTAGTTCGTTTTTGTATGTAATAGTTAATATGGACTGACTTTAGATCTTTTAAACTAATCTGTCATTTTGTAGTTCATTCCAATGTACCATGGCCATTTGAAGTTTTTCTTTATTGCTATATGACAGTTGCTCCTACAGCAAATACATCCGTGTCGTCTGCAAAAGTTGCTAGTGTAGTTTGTCCACTTTCAGTCAAATCGCTACTGAATAAAAGGTATAGCACTGGACCTAGTACACTGCCTTGTGGTACACCAGCTTTAATTTCTCTTTACCTGACTAGGAAACATCTTTCAGCTGATTGTGTTCTCTTTCTGAAATCGTTTCTATTAGAGCGTACAATGAACATAGAAGATGAACACAAAACAGTGGAATTTGTGGAACAGTAGATGTTTTCAGTTGATGAAATAAATGAAATAAATAAATAAATAAATTTACCGCCATCTATCAGAAACTACTACTGCTTGAGAGCAGCCGTTAACGCAGTTTGAATTACATGGAACTCCCAATATCGAAATAGAGGGAAATTCTCTTTTTCTCAAACTTTCTAATACAAGAACCGTCAAGAATATTCTGCCACTTTCGATATGTAGACACTAGGGCTGGAGTTGATTCCAACTTAGAGTAAATTCTCTGAAGTAATTTCCCGGCACCCTTGTATTTATACTGCGGCAACTGCACTAAATCATGCCTTGATATGACAAAACAATAACAAGTCTCTGATAGCTAACATATAAAACAGGAACTCTTTTCGAAAAACGTATATTACCACTACCAAGGATTGGTTTTTAGATAAGTTCACCAATTACCAGAGGACGGCAAGGCAAACTTTGCCCATTCAACTTTTGCCAAATTGTGAATCAGACATGTTCTCAAATTTATTCCAGATCTCGCCTACTTGTATCTGATGCCACACAAAATTTAATTCTGCTAGTACACATTCCCAACGACACTGAACAATTTGTGTGCATTATTTACAATTACCATTGTTATGTTAAAAGGCCAATTATACTTCTGTCATCTTCATGAGGAGCAACTATGGGTACAACAAAGCAACAAGACTGCCTCCGGCCCGCCAGACTAAAAATACCAAGACGATGACTTTACCGAACAATGCATCCGGTAATCTAGTTAAAAAAAATTGCAACATGCAACAACATCTATTGTCCTGAATTATTCATCTCCATCAATTGAGGAACAGTAAGCACTCTGAGCGAATGCACATCGTTTAAAGCATTCCGGTTCTCATTCCCCTTAGTAAGCAACTCCCTCTACATCTTTTGCATATCTAAGGAGACGAAACTTAAGTTTCCTTCCGCACACGAACATAAAAAACACAGAATCGAATGTGCAAAAAGTAAGCATAAGCTTGTCACAGGGTTGTCGTCGTAGAGTCGTGCTCTTCGTCTCAAGACCGTATGTCATATAGTCTCAACCCCCCAAGCCACTCCCAAGGGATAAATTAAAATATTTTGAAAACATCTTTTGAAGTCCGACCCCCTTCTGCAGCATGCATGCATAGTAAAAGTTGCAAGTTTGGTGCAAAGTTCACTTCCGCTACGCTGCGTCACTGTTGTGCTACTCCTCCTGTGGCTGTTACGATTTTTTTCGCGATTTTCTTTTTGGGGATGTTGGAGTTATGGTGAAGGCACTGTTGAACTAGCTGAACAGAGGTTGGGGTAGGGTTGGGTTGAGTTTCCAATTTAAAAGTTATTTTTCCTGTTCCGCGCTGCAAACGCTTTGGTGGCCATTAAAAAATTAAATCATAAACGAAAAAGTTGAGAGATTGAAAAAAGAAACGCGCAGAAAAGGACAAGATAAGCAGAGAAAATTTCATTGGCTTACAATCAGCAGCAGCAGCGGAAGTATGAGTTTACTTTCAAGTTAGCATTTCACTTAAAGTGATGTTCAAAGTGAATAACGAAGATGATAAATTTAATGTAACAGGAGCGTTTTCCTTTCCGCATTCGTCTGGGATCTTAGAGTTTTCGTCAGGGGATATACCCTTAATTTGTTTTAATTTTTGCAAAACTCAACAAGTGGCGCGTGGATTAAATTCAACTTTATGGTGAATTTACTTTGAATTAATTGTCTTTTTTCTATTATCTGTTGGGGCAAAAGGCGTATAGAGGGGTATATGCAGTGGCGTAGCGTGGGTTGGGGCCGCCCGGGGCAGACCCAATTTATGCCGCCCCTAGTAACTTTTTCACACAGTAAAACAAAAAAAACTTTGCCTACGGTTTCAACCAATTATACCTACACTACACAACACATATTATGTATGTCAATGAACTGGTAAAATTTCTCTTCAAAATGTTGTTAACTGTTGTTCGTACTACTTTCTAGCAACTGAAGCCTCAAATTTAAAAATTTCCCAGAGTCCTTTTGTTTGCAAGTATATTTGGGCATCATTAACTTCGTGCAGTATACTGTGCCCATGTTCTGTAACTCATGCGATAACTCTTCGCATCGAAAAGTTTGGAACACAAAATTTCACCATTTATCGCATGTGGAAAGAATTGGTGTTCTGTAACTCTATGCGATAAAATATACCTTGGTAACTTTTAATATCATGGGAAATTGGAAGGATTGTCAAAGTACTGGAAATCGAAGGGTAGTTTGGCGAGGAAATTCAGTGTGTATTTACATTTGTTGGGATAGGAGTGGTGCAGCGCGACTGTTTAGCGGATTATCGGAAAGTTACGTGTTTCTGTTGAATTTTCAAAAATACGATGATCGCTCGTTCTGCTAGCCTCAGACGAGATTTTTTGAAATTAATCTGATCCTAACGCTGACATATTGTTGATGAATTTAATGAAGTTAAAATTTTGCATTATTATTTTGTATGTCTATGAAAAAAATAAATGAAATAATTTCTTTTTTAAAAAACCAAGAACCTTTTGCCATCTCTTGTTGGATTTTTTTTTGTAGCAACACAGTTCCAAGAATGTGAAAATGGATCTTATTTAAGTGCTTGCTGAATTCTTTCGACATGTAGATACCTACATTCTTCTCTATTAATTCTAACTAATTTTATTAGTTATTTTTTATTTCTTTTGCATTTTTTAAACGTTGAACTTAATCAACGGACTGTATATTTTGTTAAATAAAAAATCGAAAATGTCAACTGTCCACTATCCGTTTGAAATTGTTCAATATCCCTTTCTCGTAAACCAATTGAAATGTGATAAATTTTGACAGTTGAAGTGAATAATTTACCGCATTCGAAAGTTACAGAACACGGAAATGTGATATACTGAAATTTTGTTTCAATTCACATCGTTCATGTGATAAATATAACGATGCGATAATTACAGAACACGGGCACAGTTCTACAAAGTTGTCCTTATTTGTACTGGTAATTTCTTCTCTGTGGCTATATATAGACTATTCTAATAAGAATTTTCAGCCATTTTTATACCCTATTCTAGGGGTATATTAATTTTGACGCATAGTTTGTAACATACCTTAATATTGCCCGTAGACCCCTAAAAGTTACTATATTTATGATCAGCATCGATAGTAATGTCGATCTAGCCATGTCCGTCCGTCCGTCCGTCCGTCCGTCCGTCCGTCCGTCGGCAAAAATTAGGCCTTTAAACTGGACCTAGAGAGCTGAAATTTTAACCATATACTCTCTAGGGTCCCGAAATAATCAAGTTTACGAATTTTTGAAATCCGCCCACAGACACGCCCACAAACTCAAAAAAACAAAATTTTGGAAAAAATCGAATTTTGAGCTAGGAAGCTGAAATTTTTTATATATGATCTATGACTCCTAAAACTGCTCGGGATATAAAATTTTCAAAATCCGCCCACTGCCACGCCCACAAAAAAATAAAACAATTTTATTGAAAAACCAAAATTTGAGCTAGGGAGCTGAAATTTTTAATATATACTCTCTAGGGGCCCTTTAAGCTCATGTATAAATATTTTCAAAATCCGCCCACTGACACGCCCACAAATAAATAAAACAATTTTTTTGAAAATCCAAAGTTTGAGCTAGGGAGCTGAAATTTATAATATATACTCTCTAGGGGCCCTTTAAGCTCATGTATAAATATTTTCAAAATCCGCCCACTGACACGCCCACAAATAAATAAAACAATTTTTTTGAAAATCCAAAGTTTGAGCTAGGGAGCTGAAATTTATAATATATACTCTCTAGGGGCCCTTTATGCTCATGTGTTATTTTTTTTTTAAATCCGCCTACTGACACGCCCACAATTAAATAAAACAATTTTATTGAAACACCCAAGTTGGAGCTAGGGAGCGTTTTTTTTGATAAAATCCTTTAAATGTTATATAACAAAATATGTAGAGCGTTCTTAACAATTTAACCATACTTAGACTTTTGTCACGCCCACTTATGAGGGATAGGAATAAGAATAGGGTATCCAACAGTTCGCCCAAGCGGACTGTAGCCCGTCCCTATGTTTTTGTTTCTTTTTCTACGATATTTTACAATCTTTTATCAATTGCCTCTCCTGTTCGAAGTCTGGCCTCTAACTCCTTCCATTTGCAAAGATTTTGATTATGTTGGAGACTTGATTCATGCCTGGCTGCTTTGGGATTTACTTTTTGCCAGTTATTAAAACCATCATATGTGCGTTGTTTTTGTCCGGAATTTCAAACATACGACAAGAAAAGCAAAATAATGACGATTTAGAAGGAGATTAAGCCATCCAACAACGTAATACTTTAGTCAACGTGCGATAAAACCATTCTTTCGTTAGCCGCCTCGTCTTTCGCTAACATGCTGCACTACTATTGGACCGCGTTGTACAAGTAGCAATCTCATATTTTCATCTATATTATTAGGCCACTTTCCCATATCATCTAAAATTTTAGCTGATTCCAATGCTTTATCGGTCTCATTGTCAATGTGTTCAATATCAGAATCAGAGACAGAGCCGGAGTCGGAACAATAACTATTGACAACTATATTTGAACAGGTCGTTACAGATTGTGAAGTTGTAGGAATCTGTTGAGGTACAGCAGCATTTGTATTTCCAATAGAAGGACAATGACGTGAAGCTGAAGGTGACATATTTGAAGTATTAACTTCAGGTAACAGAATATCTTTGTTGAGTTCTCGTACTACTTTAGAATCTGAATTGTCAACAGTCAAAATATCTTTTGGTGAGTTTTATTGGAAGTAAATGTACATTGGTCCCCGTTAATAATAAATCTTGGTGGCCAATTCACGTCTGTTCTTCGTTGCTGTGTGGAAAGTTGCACCATTATTTTGAAACCACATATTCTGCACATCAATATTTTCGAATTGACTCCACAAAAAGTTTCTAATCATCGCTTGATATCGAGCTCCATCCACAGTAACTGCATTGCCATTTTCATCTTCGAAGAAGATGGTAGGAGGTTGACAGTCTGCCAAGCTAGAAGAGGAGGTCACTTGGATGACATTTTTTTTTATTATTAACCGGAACCAATGTATATTACTTTCCAATATAAATTAAATCAGATTTCACACAATTTATGTCTTTCATTCAAAATCTAAAATGATACCTCAAATTTGAACACCCTTTATTAGATACCTCTAATACCCTAATAAAAAAAAAAAAAACGTATTCGCACGAACTCCACTCTAGTCTCTAGCTATACAACGCTTACAGTTGCATACGCAACGCATACACCCGTGCGGAGTTTAGTCAGTTCTCCCATCGGGCGCGTCCCCAGGTGGCGGATAGGGGGCCCCTGTGCGTGTGTATGCCAGATAGTGTGCACACTCGCAGGGTTGGTGGAAATAGCCAATACCACCCGCGGACCAAAAAACTGACAGGAGGTGGATACTCTTTAAAAATCTAATATGGAAGAGAACAAAAGGAATGAAGTTACGGTGCAGGGAGTCGGATCTCCAGTACCTGCGGCGGAGAGTGCGAAAGCAGGCTCAAAGTCGTTGAGATACAATGACTGCAAAATTTTGAAAAATAATAGTGCTAAAGCACCTGCTACAGTATTGGTAAACTTGGATGCTGTAGGTAGTAATGCTACAAGAAAAGTGCTAAGCGAAGTGGATCCGGTTGTTGACCCATTTGGAAGGAGCACTCGATGTGCACGTTCGCCAACTAAAGTGACTAAAGTGACTTCCTTGAGAAACAATACGCGCTCACATTCGGAAACGACGTCATCGGCAAGAGTTGACGCAATAAATGCGACTGTCACTGCTCACGGCGCTCAAAATACCAGTGACAAACACGAGAATAATAAAATGCTCCAACTTGGCGTTAAAATCGATGGTCTGATCGATTTCTATCGGGACAAGCATAACGTCCATGGAGAAATTAAGAAAATGGGTACGCTCATAAAGTCCGTTTTCAGGGAGGCGGAATCCGAGGTCGCCGATTTACGAAATGAGATATCTGAACTCCGTGAACAGATAAAGGTCCTTAGACTTAATGCGGAAAAAACCCATGCGACAGCATCCTCGCAAACGGATATAGCCCCGGCTGACGAAAATACGGGCCGAGAAGAGATGTTCCAAGAAATCCCCACGATCGACAAGAACAGACCGTCTATCCGATCTGTGAAAAGAAGTAGGGATGCGGATATGAATGGTAACCGGTCCGAGGAGCAACCACCTAAAGCTCCTGCTCCAAAAAAGACGCGGATAAATTCGCCGAAAAAAACAAGCGGTAACATTTTTAAAGGCCCGTCTAAGCAAGCTTCAGAGAAGCAGAAACATACGGACAAGCCGAATACGCCGAAACCGACACCAAACTCGGAAGCTAAGACAGCGCAAGAATGGGTGAAGGTTGCGAAAAAGAAGCGTGCAGCAGATGTGAAAAAACCACAGCGTCCAGATGCGATAGTAATCAAGAAGACTAGCGAAATATCGTACGCTGACCTACTCCGGAAACTGAAGGCGGATCCGGCGCTAAAGGAAGTAGGGACTAATGTTAGCCGAATCCGTAAAACTGCAAGCGGTGACCTTTTACTGTCGCTAAAAAATACTGCAAATCCTTCAACCGCAGTCTTTAAAAACAAAATTAAGGAAGCGCTGGGAGAGAATGGTAACGTTTGGTCCCTTACACAAGAGGTCTTGCTTGAATGCAAAGATATAGACGAAGTGACGTCGAAAGAGGAGATCTGTGCTGCTTTAACAGATCAAATAAATTTCGAACTTAAAGTCGCGATGATCAAAAACGTTAGAAAAGCCTATGGTGGAACACAAACAGCCACCATAAGCCTACCAACGGAGACGGCGAACAGGCTGCTAAAAATGGGAAAAGTGCGAATCGGTTGGGTCTACTGCCGAATACGGGCAAAGACTGTACCCAAGCGTTGCCTTAGATGGCTCGAGTTCGGACACTTCGCAAGGGCATGCAAAAGCCCAAAGACCGAACGGATCTGTGTGTCAGATGCGGAGAAAAAGGTCATAAATTAAAAGACTGCAAAGCCAGACCAAAATGCCTGCTTTGCGAAGCGAAAAATGTTGAATTTGGACATATAACTGGTAGTAGAAGATGTCCTGAATACAAGAAAGCGGTGGAAATTATTTCGAAAAAAATATGAACCTACTACAGCTTAATTTAAATCACTGTGAAACGGCTCAAGACCTCCTACAACAAACTGTTCGTGAACAGAAAGTTGACGTAGCGATTCTCTGTGAACAATATAGGAATCTATCGGGCAATAACTGGGTTGCCGACACGACGAAAACATCTGCAATCTGGGTTTGCGGAGACGTCTCCATTCAGGAACGCTCGGATGTGCCGGAGAAATTCTTCATATGGGCTAAGATAAACGGTATTTATATATACAGCTGTTATATTCCACCTAGCGTTACTATTGACATTTTTGAGATGATTTTGGACAGACTAGTCGCCGACGTAACCGGTAAGAGTCCCGTCATAATCGCAGGGGATTTTAACGCATGGGCCTCGGAATGGGGCAGTTTATATACGAATCGTAGAGGGACTGTTCTACTAGAAGCATTCTCTTGTTTAGATATTATTTTAGCTAACAGCGGAAGAACGAACACTTTTAGTACAGCTAGATCGGGATCTATCATCGATATCACTTTTGCAAGCAGCAGGCTGCTAAGTGATGGTAGCTGGCGCGTGAGCGACCATTACACGCATAGTGACCACAACGCTATTTTATTCAGCGCGAGCACTGTATCGACAAACATTACTAACCGGACGACGCTGAAGCGATCGAAGTGGAATGTCAACACTCTAGATGAAGATCTTTTAAGCTTCGTTGTCAGTGAGGCGATAATTGAACCCAGAAGTGCAACGGAATTCGTAGAACAGGTATCACGGCTAGTTGTTAACGTCTGTAATACGTCAATGTCTAAGTTAGGAACGGGAAAACATTGACCTCCAGTGTATTGGTGGACTCCCGAAATCGCGGAACTTAGATCGGCGTGCCATCGGACACGAAGAATTTACCAGCGCTCCCGGACTCATAACGCCAATGACCAACAATTGCAACTCTTACGCAGCGCACATCGAGAAGCTAGAATCCGCCTAAAAAAAAGCAATTAAATCTAGCAAGCGTCTTTGCTTTAGAAATCTATGCGAAGAACTCAATAACGACGTATGGGGTAAAGCTTACAAAATCGTTTCGATGAAGCTTAGAGGTCCCCGCATGCAATCGCCAACATGCCCAGTATTGTTACGACAAATAGTTAAGACACTATTTCCTCGCCAAGAAAGACAGGCGACAGGTAGTCAAAGTAGTCTAAGGGTTCACGAGAACGAGCCTATTCCCATCGTAACACGAGAAGAATTATTCGAAGCATGTAAAAAGGTACGCGATCGAAAGGCTCCGGGAGTGGATGGTATTCCAAATAAAGCCCTTAAGATAGCAATCAAAACGCGACCCGACTTATTTGCCGAAATGTTTAACGCGTGTCTTCAGGAAAGCATTTTTCCTGAGCCTTGGAAACGCCAAAGACTTGTCTTACTTCCAAAAGGTAAGGGAAATCCAAACGAACCATCATCTTATCGTCCTATTTGTTTATTAGACACGATTGGTAAAATCCTAGAGCGGATAATTTACAATAGGCTCCAGCCAGCAATTGAAACTGCAGGAGACCTCTCGGAACACCAATACGGTTTTCGTAAGTCAAGATCTACCGTAGACGCAATTAACGCGGTAATAACGAGAGCACAGGCCGCTATAGAGGGAAGGCGTTGGAAAGGAGGCACCAAAAAGTATTGCGCCGTTATAACCTTAGACGTAAAAAACGCGTTTAATTCGGCGAATTGGCAACGCATTATAAACTGTCTTTACCGGATTGAAATACCAGACTATCTCCGTAAAATTATAAAGAACTACTTTGCGAATAGAGTCCTCCTCTATGACTCTGATGAGGGAGTTAAAGAGTACGAAGTTGATGGCGGTGTACCACAAGGCTCTGTCCTAGGTCCCTTGCTGTGGAACGTCATGTATGACGAAATTCTTCGCCTGGAGATTCCAAGAGAATCTCCAATTATCGGCTTCGTAGACGACATCGCCGTGGTTGTTGTGGCGAAAACTATAGAAGATGTCGAACTGCACTGCAACGAGACAGTCGCTACTGTACGAAGATGGCTAGCTAGCGCGGGCCTGCAACTCGCAGAACATAAGACAAAAGCAGTGCTTATTACGAGTAGGAAAGTAAGGGAAACGATAACGTTTAGAGTAGGAGAGCATCTAGTTGTTTCCCAACCGTTCATTAAATACCTCGGAGTGATTATTGATGCTCGTCTAAGCTTCAAAAATCACCTAGAGTACATATGCAACAAGTCTTCAAAAACTGTTAGTGCACTTTCAAGGTTGATGAGTAACATCGGAGGACCAAGGCAGAATAAAAGAATGCTTCTTGTAAGAGCTGCCGGCTCAATACTCATGTACGCAGTAGAAATATGGTCGATTGCCGCGAAAGTTAAGTCTTATGTGCGGGGAATCAAATCCGTCCACCGCCTTAGCGCATTAAGAGTCGCCTGTGCATTTCGAACTGTTTCGAACGATGCTGTACTAGTCGTATCTTCAATGCTACCTATCGACATACTTGCTGAAGAAACAAAAACTTTAAGAACCGAGCGAGTCCGAAATGGCTCGTTAGATTCCGAAACAAGGAAACTCGAAAGAAATCGCAGTATCGCAATCTGGCAAGAACGTTGGAACGAATCCTTAAAGGGAAGATGGACATATCGTCTCATACCAGTGATCGACGCATGGATTAAACGAAGTCATGGCGAAACAAACTTCTACCTGACTCAGTTCTTGACGGGTCATGGCTGTTACAGAGAATATCTCTTTAAACGCGGATATGAATCCATCCCAAACTGTCCACATTGTAAAACAGTTTCGGAAAACGCGGAACATGTGTTCTTTCATTGCCCACGATACGAAACCGAGAGGATCACCCTACGGGATCAATTTGGGGAGTGGCCCACTCCCGATAATGTCGTAGATCACATGCTTCAGAATGCTGAAAACTGGACCACTGTGAGTAACGTGGCGGTGCGCATACTTAGCGATCTAAGGCGTTTAGAGCGCCAACGTAAAGCGGATAATGCAAATCATAGAGGACGAAGCTAAGGCTCTATACCGACCCCCGTGAAGTAATGCCTAACGGCGGTTATACGGGGGATATATAAAATCGGTAGGGAGGTGGTTTTAGCCGGTAAGAATCCGGCACTACCAATGGACGTTGGACCATTGGTGCCTATGCAAGGTTTCCACCTTCCAACGCAAAAAAAAAAAAAAAAAAAACGCAACGCATACACACAACTGAAAAAATAGAGTATTTTCGAATGCTGAGGTTGTGTACTGTGTTATAATTTGTGTGTGCTGTAAAGGGATGTCATTTCTAATAAAATGCAGTTGCATACTTGCACTAGGGAGCATCGTTGTTACGCAACTCAAGGAATGTCTGATTACTTACTGTGAAGCATTGTCAACCCTTATGTGTGTGAAGAAAAAAAAAACACCTGAAAGCGTGTGATAAGGTACCCGGGTACCTTCATTCTGAATTGAGGTGAATACTAACGATTGGTTTTATGTTTTCTTGTTTATTACATTAAAAATCGTTTAAATATACTATATTTAAGTTGTTTTATTTCATTTCAATTTTTTTCAAATTTTTATTCGATTCTACTCGTATATGATTAAAATACCGGCAGTGTAAATCTAGATTTTGATTTCTGAAAAAAAAAAAAAAAATTTACGCAAATCATTTGAAAATGAAAATAACATAGTAGGTACCCTTGCTTTGAAAAAAAGCCATTGGTTTGTGCAATGTGAGTTTATTTTGCCATTCTTTACCACACGTCGTTGAGTAAATAAGTTGAGCAGAGATTAGAAAGCATTAGAAAAAATAAATCATAGAAAATTCGTGAATTGAAAACACTTTGCTTTTTTTACCGTGGATAATAATTTTGTGTTTTGTGGCTTATCGAAAACTAAAGATCAAAATGGATATCACCGAAGCAAGTTTAAGTAGGGCAGTGCGTTTACGTAGTCAAAGATACAACTCTGAAGAAATTCGGATTTATGATGAGGATGTATTTGAGGCATCAGATGATGATGAAAATTATATTCCAACAGCTGAAAAAGATGAAGTTTCAGACGTTGAGAAAGAGCCTTATATTGAATATGAAGCAGACTCGTCCGATTTAGATAGCAGCGGAGGATCATATGGTTGAATTCATCGGAAAAGACGGAACTCGTTGGCAGACAGATCTTTTCCCAGAAACGCAAACATTTCGTCGGAACATTGTTCGCCAGCGGGGTGGAGCAAACAACTTCAGCAAGCTATTTACTGCGAAGGACATTTACAAAGGCATTTTATCTAAAGATATTCGTGATATAATTTTGCGGGAAATAAATAGAAAAGGTTTGAAAGTAACAAAAGCATATAACAAGGCACGGGCAGACAATTGTGTGAATTTAAATAGAGTACCCAAACAATAAATATTCAAACGATTTACTGAGCAGGAATTCGACGCTTTTCTTGGAATTTTGATTTGTTGTGGAGTTTATAAGTCAAATAGAAACTGCACTAATTTTACCAATAATTTTAATTTTAAATTATTCTAATTTAATTATTTGAGAACACTTGACAGAATTATGGAAATCAGACCATTTTCCGTTGATTCGCGCATCAATGTCGTATGACAGATTAAGGGTGCTTTTGCGGTCTATAAGATTTGATAACGATGTTACCCGCCCAACTCGTTGATCAACTGACAAAGCGGCTGCAATTCGCGAAGTGTTTGAACTGTTGCTTTCAAACTTGGAAAAGAACTATAAGCCACATGATTGTATTACGGTCGACGAACAACTCTATGGATATCGTGGAAATATGGCATACAAATATTTTGGTCTTGTGATGCGTCAAACTCGTATCCACTTATTGGACAAATTTAAACGGGAAAAATAACTGGAGAAGAACGCCAAACAAATGTAGGAAACAAAATAGTTTTGGACCTCGTCGGTAAATACAAAAACTCTGGGAGCAATGTGACAACTGACAATTTCTTCACTTTGATGCAACTGGCTCACATATTGACTAGCTGGAATATGACGCTTGTGGGAACTGTAAGAAAGAATAAGCGTTTTTTTCCAACAAATGTGCAGGCACATAAGGAAATACCAGTGTATTGTACCAACTTTGCATTCCACAGAGAAACGATAATCTGTTCTTACGTTCCCAAAAAGAGGAAAGCAGTTGTAATGCTTTCAACAAGGCATACGTCTCCTAATGTTCGAAATACTGAAACTGCGAAACCTGAGATAATTACCTACTATATCTAACAAAACCAAAGGTGGCGTTGATAATATGGATAAGTTGCTAGAAGAATACACCACAAAACGAAAGACAAATATGGCCTTTGGCTCTGTTGATGGCCTTTGGCTCTGTTTTATAACATGATTGATATAGCAGCCTTAGCTTCTTATATTATTTACATGGACCACAACCCTTTACTTTCCTCCACTGACAGGAGAGTTTTTGAAGGAGCTAAGCCTTCAACTCTGTCAAGAAAATATAGCAGAGAGAGCTAAAAATCCAGTTGTTACATCAAAACCAAACATTCGTTCAGCAATACAGGACATACTTGGACAAAACACGCTTCCCCTTGCTGGGGTTTCCAGCTCATGCAAACGAGTCGCAAGTGGTCGCATTGCTGTCGTTGGGAGTTGCTTTATGTGTAGAAGCATAAAACAAAAGCAGAGGAAAACAAGAAAAGCCTGCACTAATTGTTTTCGACCTATTTGCGATGAACACTCAATAACCGAGCAAACATGCAACACCTGTTTTAAAAGTTCTGAATAATAATTTATTTTTTCAATAAAAAATAACAAAAAAAGATATTATTTAATTATTTTTTTCATTTTCATTTTTTTTTTCATTTTTAGAATAATAATATATGAAGGTACCCAGGTGCCTTGTCACACGGTTTAAGGTGTTTACATTTTTTTTTGGTTAACAGAGATCTTCCTATTGGGTATACAAACTTATAGTTAATATAAATATTCGAAAAACATAAAGTTAGGAGCTCTCAAAAGCTCACGTGCACATAGTTAGTGAATTAAGTATTTTAATTGGCCATTTAAAATTGAAAAGGTACCCGGGTACCTCGTCACACACATAAGGGTTAATGCTGGTAAACTTAGTAAATAAATTCGTTGGACTGGAAAAAGAATCCGTTTTGTAAATTGTTTGTACATTATTGAAAATAATAAATCTGCCGCCCCGGGGCACCTGTCGCCCGGGGCCTGTGCCCCCCCTTGCCACCCCCTCGCTATATCACTGCGCAATTGTATTCTCTCTCTAAACTTTACAAGGCAAACCCTGACACCTGATCCTAGTAAGCCTGATCGGAAGCTGCTCTAAATTTGTTGCCTACCCTTTTCGAAATCAAAGAATGTAAATTTTATAAAGACAGATTTATGTAGGTACGTAATAAATATATTATGTATAATTTTGACTGATATTTGCTGCCTTTCAAGTAGCAGAGTCATATAATGATTGCTTTTAACAGCACATAACAAGGCACGTATTATCAGTAAGGATTGTAAATCGCATCCGCAACAATTGCAGGGAATTATTATTACAACAATCATCAAGTTGTGCTCTGATTAAAATAACACATCACATCCGCTTCATATGAATAATTAAGCACAGTGTACGGGGTCCACACAGGCTCCTCATCATCAACGTCATTGTCATTGCGTGCCCCATCCTACGTGCCCATATGTTGTGTTCATTAAACGTGACAACGAGCGATTACATTCTCAACATCCTCTGAATATTCGTATGTTGCAACAATTACTATCGATACGTTTCTGGGTGAGAAATAATTCAAAACCAGGAAGGAATAGGAAAGGGCGGTTCTCCCGTATCTTTTGACTGACCGCAATTTGTACGTGAAAGGATATATACAGCATCTGCAGTGCTTTTGATTTTAGGCAAATGCCTTCCGATCGCTTGCACATGAGCATATAAGAGAGTTTTCATCTATGGGAGGCTTATATTAATATTCATAGTTAATCTTGTGCATGTGGACATCTCCATTTTGGAATTCGGAATCCTTGATGTTGTGAGCGTGAGCCGTTCGGGGGATGAGATGAGTCCTCTATTCAATTTGCCAACAAATTACGCAGGACTTACAAGCACAACACAGCACAGATGTGGGTTACGATTCGCCTTTGCTTGTATGGTGACAATTTCGTTCTGAGAATTTCGAAATTGAAAACAGTGAACGTGGAGCTGTCTAGTTGTAGTATCAGCAATGGATTAGGGATCGTTAAAGTAAGTTTGACGTCTTACAGTGGGACAGGAAAATCAATGTTTCGCTTGTCACGGTTTTTTTTTTGCATTGCCAGGATAGAAGTATGTATTTGGCGATTAACATAGATCTACATAAATGATTAAATCTAACTTAAAATCAACAGGATACTTATTCTAAATTAATAGTCCTTATGCGGATGCTCTAAACTTTTATCTTATATTTATTGCCTTTCGGTTTGAAAATTATTTTATATATTTATTCATCGAGAAAATTTAATAAAGCTCGGCCTCATTACTCGATTTTATATTTTATATAAACTACCTATTTCTATTTACTTAAACTACAGCGTGGCGCACGAATCGTGCTACAAAAACAAAACGTATCAATTTTTTTCTGTGTGAGCAATCGGCTTATTTTTATACCCTATTCTAGGGGTATATTAATTTTGACGCATAGTTTGTAACATACCTTAATATTGCCCGTAGACCCCTAAAAGTTACTATATTTATGATCAGCATCGATAGTAATGTCGATCTAGCCATGTCCGTCCGTCCGTCCGTCCGTCCGTCGGCAAAAATTAGGCCTTTAAACTGGACCTAGAGAGCTGAAATTTTAACCATATACTCTCTAGGGTCCCGAAATAATCAAGTTTACGAATTTTTGAAATCCGCCCACAGACACGCCCACAAACTCAAAAAAAGAAAATTTTGGAAAAAATCGAATTTTGAGCTAGGAAGCTGAAATTTTTTATATATGATCTATGACTCCTAAAACTGCTCGGGATATAAAATTTTCAAAATCCGCCTACTGCCACGCCCACAAAAAAATAAAACAATTTTATTGAAAAACCAAAATTTGAGCTAGGGAGCTGAAATTTTTAATATATACTCTCTAGGGGCCCTTTAAGCTCATGTATAAATATTTTCAAAATCCGCCCACTGACACGCCCACAAATAAATAAAACAATTTTTTTGAAAATCCAAAGTTTGAGCTAGGGAGCTGAAATTTATAATATATACTCTCTAGGGGCCCTTTAAGCTCATGTATATATATTTTCAAAATCCGCCCACTGACACGCCCACAAATAAATAAAACAATTTTTTTGAAAATCCAAAGTTTGAGCTAGGTAGCTGAAATTTATAATATATACTCTCTAGGGGCCCTTTAAGCTCATGTATAAATATTTTCAAAATCCGCCCACTGACACGCCCACAAATAAATAAAACAATTTTTTTGAAAATCCAAAGTTTGAGCTAGGGAGCTGAAATTTATAATATATACTCTCTAGGGGCCCTTTATGCTCATGTGTTAGTTTTTTTTTAAATCCGCCTACTGACACGCCCACAATTAAATAAAACAATTTTATTGAAGCACCCAAGTTTGAGCTAGGGAGCGTTTTTTTTTGATAAAATCCTTTAAATGTTATATAACAAAATATGTAGAGCGTTCTTAACAATTTAACCATACTTAGACTTTTGTCACGCCCACTTATGAGGGATAGGAATAAGAATAGGGTATCCAACAGTTCGCCCAAGCGGACTGTAGCCCGTCCCTATGTTTTTATACCCTATTCTAGGGGTATATTAATTTTGACGCATAGTTTGTAACATACCTTAATATTGCCCGTAGACCCCTAAAAGTTACTATATTTATGATCAGCATCGATAGTAATGTCGATCTAGCCATGTCCGTCCGTCCGTCCGTCCGTCCGTCCGTCCGTCCGTCGGCAAAAATTAGGCCTTTAAACTGGACCTAGAGAGCTGAAATTTTAACCATATACTCTCTAGGGTCCCGAAATAATCAAGTTTACGAATTTTTGAAATCCGCCCACAGACACGCCCACAGGGAGCTGAAATTTATAATATATACTCTCTAGGGGCCCTTTAAGCTCATGTATATATATTTTCAAAATCCGCCCACTGACACGCCCACAAATAAATAAAACAATTTTTTTGAAAATCCAAAGTTTGAGCTAGGTAGCTGAAATTTATAATATATACTCTCTAGGGGCCCTTTAAGCTCATGTATAAATATTTTCAAAATCCGCCCACTGACACGCCCACAAATAAATAAATCAATTTTTTTGAAAATCCAAAGTTTGAGCTAGGGAGCTGAAATTTATAATATATACTCTCTAGGGGCCCTTTATGCTCATGTGTTAGTTTTTTTTTAAATCCGCCTACTGACACGCCCACAATTAAATAAAACAATTTTATTGAAGCACCCAAGTTTGAGCTAGGGAGCGTTTTTTTTGATAAAATCCTTTAAATGTTATATAACAAAATATGTAGAGCGTTCTTAACAATTTAACCATACTTAGACTTTTGTCACGCCCACTTATGAGGGATAGGAATAAGAATAGGGTATCCAACAGTTCGCCCAAGCGGACTGTAGCCCGTCCCTATGTTTTATTATGGATTTTTTTAAAATGAATGCTTTGGATACCGAAAACAGGATTTGGATAGTGCATCGGTGCCATGCTTTGCAGTCCTTCATTTCCGTACAAAGTTAATTTATGCGGGAGTTTGTCGGCAATCCCCCGAGAATATGGACCATTATAAGGCTGGTAAACATGTTTGCCGAATCTGGAAGCATTGCACGAAGACTGTATCATCGAGATCACTATGTTCGGGTTCACGATACAATCGCGGCTGTAGCATCGTCAATTCAGGCAAATCCAAGCGATTCGACTCTTATCGGCGCAAGTTGGTGTTAGCAGACGGTCATTTCAAGGGATAATTCATGGTGACTTAAACTTGTTTCCGTACAGAGTCCAAATTGCAATCAAGTTAAACCCTTCCGGGTTTTGCATATTCTACTAAAGTTTTGCCAAAAAATGATTGAAATGATAGAAGAAGACAACTGCTTGATAAATTGCTTGTTTATGTCTGATGAGGACCATTTTGATCTAAACGGCAATGTAAATAAGCAAAATTGACGTATAAGGAGTGAAACTAATCCAGAAATACTCCATGAGACGGTACTGTACCCAGAACGAGTCACTGTGTGGTGCGCAGTTTCATCTAGGTGTATTGTGGGGTCATACCTCTTTGAAGAAGACGGTATAACAGTAACTATCAGTGGGGACCGTTATTTAAAGATGTTGAAGGAATTTGTATACCCAGAACTGCGCCGAAGAAGTATCCGTTTCAACAGCATTTGGTTCAAGCAAGATGGAGCAACTGCACACATAACCAGACCGGTTATTTCGGAGCTCCAACGAAAATTGCCAAACAAATGAATATCCAGAAACACCACTTCAAGCTGTCCCCAAGGTCACCTGACCTGGCTGCACCAGTTTTTTTTCTATGGTGTTATGTCAAACAATAGGTGTACAAAACGAAAATAAGAAATTTGACTGAATTGAAGCAGTCCATTAAAACATAGGGGCGGGCTACAGTCCGCTTGGGCGAACTGTTGGATACCCTATTCTTATTCCTATATCTCATAAGTGGGCGTGGCAAAAATTTAAAGGATTTTATCGAAAAAACTAAGCTTTTGTAAATAAAAACGCTCCCTAGCTCAAACTTTGGTTTTTCAATAAAATTGTTTTATTTAATTGTGGGCGTGTCAGTAGGCGGATTTAAAAAAAAATTAAGTATGAGCATAAAGGGCACCTAGAGAGTATATACTATAAATTTCAGCTCCCTAGCTCAAACTTTGGACTTTCAAAAATAAAAATAAAATAATTGTGGGCGTGTCAGTAGGCGGATTTTGAAAATATTTACACATGAGCATAAAGGGCCCCTAGAGAGTATATATTAAAAATTTCAGTTCCCTAGCTCAAATTTTGGTTTTTCAAAAAAAATATTTTATTTAATTGTGGGCGTGTCAGTGGGCGGATTTTGAAAATTTTATGTCCCAAGCAGTTTTATGGGCCAAAGATCATATATAAAAAATTTCAGCTTTCTAGCTCAAAATTCAATTTTTCCCAAAATTTGTTTTATTTAATTGTGGGCGTGTCAGTGGGCGGATTTTGAAAATTTTATGTCCCAATCAGTTTTATGGGCCATAGATCATATATAAAAAATTTCAGCTCTCTAGCTCAAAATTCGATTTTTTCCAAAATTTTGTTTTTTTGAGTTTGTGGGCGTGTCTGTGGGCGGATTTCAAAAATTCTTAAACTTGATTATTTCGGGACCCTAGAGAGTATATGGTTAAAATTTCAGCTCTCTAGGTCCAGTTTAAAGGCCTAATTTTTGCCGACGGACGGACGGACGGACGGACGGACGGACGGACGGACGGACATGGCTAGATCGACATTACTATCGATGCTGATCATAAATATAGTAACTTTAAGGGGTCTACGGGCAATATTAAGGTATGTTACAAACTATGCGTCAAAATTAATATACCCCTAGAATAGGGTATAAACAATAATAATTGAGGATTCCGACTTCAACCGTTGAGGCCGCAATGAATAATTTTCCGATCAGGCGTCGCATATGCGTTGATCAGCATGTAGGTCATTTACGTTCATATAAACAATTTACTATATAAAATAATATAAATACATATACATACATTGATTAAAAAAAAAGTTATTTGAATTTCTTAGTGTAGCACAATTGGTGCGCCATCTTGAATATTGTTATAATCTAGACACTTGTTTCAGTCACAGTGCGATTTTTCTTCTCGCTGTCCCTGATATTTTCTTCCCGTATATTATAACACTTTTCGTTGTTTTCTAAAAAAATCTATTATAACATCTTCCTCCTCAAAAGCAATTAGTTTTCGTCATAGTTCTTTTGCAGGCACAGCTTACCAAAAGACGTATTTGCTTAGGAAAACCACCTTGTCGCAAACAATAAGAAACAAATACAATAAATGTTGCGATATTTTCTTTATTGAAATTTGCGTTCACTAAAGGGTTTTTTCCTTAACCCTCTACTGCATGAATTCTTATTTAAAGAGAAAAAAAAACCTTTTGAATAGCTTCTTTGGGCTGTTTTAAGACATCGTTTATTAAAAAACCAAAAAAAAAATTATTTGTTGAAATAATAAGAATACAGGCCAAATATGGCTTCGTATGCATTAACGGTTGTAAAACTAGAACATTTTTGATTTCAGTTTAAGTAAATAAAATATATAAAAAAGCAGCAAAATATAAAGAAAAAATATTTATAAACAAAACAGAACAATTCATTTAATAAATAAATAAATGAAACAACAAAACATAACAATTCATTGTATCATAAAAAAGTAAAATAATGTTTAAAAGTTGTGTGTTTGTACGCCATGAAATTTAGAAAAGCAATTTCTCTTTTCATTGTAACACAAATAAGCTTTACATTTTTTGCAATAAGTAAATGAACGAAAGGTAGGTACCTACAGTCGTTTTGACAAATTTGGCGGTTTTTTTTGTGGGAAATGACCGACGTTGCCGAATGGAGTTTAGCACTCTGTTGAGTCTTATAGTCCCTATTGGCAAAAGTCCACTTTTCAACAAATAAACATGCATATTTGGACTATTATACCAGTTGTCGGAGAAAATCTTGTGATTAAGATTTTTATGAACTGTTGACGTAAGCCTTGTGACAACGTTACCACTGACCCCCACACTGGCGCTCCGTGAGGATACTTATTGCTTTGGTGTCCGGCAAATAAATCAAAATCGTAACTAAATCCCGAAATTCCACTTAGTACTTTATTTTTATAGCCCCATTTATGTGGCTTAGTTGGGTTATATTGCATCAGTTCAGGGCGGCATTTCGTCGGAATAATTTGTTCATCTACGGCGAGGAACTCTTCTTTTGGAATCAACAGCAAACGTTCCCTTATTTTCTCCAAAAGTGGTCTTACTTTGAAGAGTTTGTCATGTCCTTCTGTTCCCAATGGTTTGAAGTTTTGGTTACGAGTATCATTGAAATGCATTGACCTTTTGATAGTTTCCCGCCTATTGCACGTCATTGTTTCATAATATATCATTTGTTGTCCTACCGTCTTATTCCAGTAATGTCTTTACGATGGAAGTTGACAACAAGACATGAATATCACCATCCCGATGAATTTTTCCATTTCGTTCTTTGTGATATTAACTGGCTTATTTATATTATCTTGGAGGGCTTTTTTATTAGATTCCTCTATAATGAAGGCCAACAAATCATCAGTATAAAAAAAAATTAATAAAGCCCGATGGTGTCTCTATTTTGTTTACATATTCTGGAAGCTCGGCCGATCCTGCAAATTGAAAAGCTCTTCATCGTAATCAGGAAGATGTCCCTTTCTCTATGTTACTTGTTCTATTTTGTTTTTTCTTGCTTTTCACGGATTTTAATTTCAACGCTGCAAGAGGCTCATCATCTGAATCCGATTCCGTTTCCTCAACCGTAACGTTGACACTTCAATCATTGATATGCAATTCTGTCTCCAACTCTACATCTGAATCTCCAGCCAATTCATCATCGCTGCGCGATCCGTCTCCAGGAATGGGATTAACGAATGATGATCCCCCATAAAAACGATGACATTCCATTTTTCTAAGCAAAAAAGTAACATACTGTATTTCAATCTAAAAACTAAACGATAAAAAAACGAAAAAAACATGCGCACCACAACAAAAGTCAAGTGAACAAAATGTGTAGATTTACAACCCCTTGCTGCATATGAAGCCAAATATGGCTTCTGCAGTTTTAGCTCTCAAACGAGCAAGATAATATTTTTTTTTAATAAAATTTTATTTGTGGCAAAGAGAAATAAATATCCAATCATAAATATATTTTTATGAAAACTTAACTCACCTTACACCAAAGTTATAATTTTTTTAAATCAGAAAATTTTTCACGCTTTCGTTTTCAACGACACCAAGCAAACCACTGCACTGACCTATAATCAGGAATATCTTCCTTGTTTTTTGTCGCACTCGCGCGAAAATTACCGCTATGTGTTCTCAGTAATGCATAGAAGAGAATTGTGTTGTATAAAGATTTTTTTTTTGTTAGAATAAGGAGTAAAAAAAGGAAATAAGTGAAAAGCCATATTTGGCTTCGTATGCAGTAGAGGGATAATTGTGACAGAACCCCTATAGTGTAACATAGCTCATGCATGATTTGTTTTCTTGTTGCCATCAGCAAATGGGTCATTGCCTGTTTTTAGGTGCTACTTACGACATTTTGAAAAAATAGGAGGAGAGGATAGAAGTATTTGTGATTTTGTAGGGTATTTTCTGCACGGGTGGAGCCTAAATTGCTGTAGGCAGATCTGTATTTTCATATGTATTCAATTTTTAAAATCATGTCCGCCCAGGTCGTGATTCGAACGCGCGAACAGCCAATCAATTACTGATAGATAGATAGATAAATTCTTAATTTAGACTTATAATTACAATTATTAAAAAAAAAACGTTGGGTAAAAGCCGTCTGCCATTGATTGACTTTAATCTATATTTGAAATAGTTCAGACAAGTTAATTAGAGTGCTTACCTTTTTTTTTATAAATTATATAATTTCAAAATTTAATAAATTATAATTTCAATACATATGTATGTGATTGAAAAAAGAAAAAGAAAAACTAGCACATTACGTAGCAGAATTTTAAAAATACTAATTTCACATTTATGTTTGGCTACAAAATTAATCCACGAAACTATTATGATAGGCTAAGGCGTGATTGCAATATTTGAAAAGTAGACTCCATCCATAGACACCATTCAATATTGATATAGCTTCTTCTCTAGTAAGAGCACTCTTAGAAAAGTAAAGAACACGTAGTTCACGTAATATGGGGCATATTGCCAGAAAATGGAATACATCTTCCATCTCATTTAGATTACAATGGCTGCAGATTCCTCTAAGATCTTGTCTATGCGGGACATAGTTGAGACCTTAACTTTCGGTTCTAGCTTTAAAAATCATGCTTATTTCATTGCCTGAGAGACTGTCGTTAAAATAAAACATGTTCTTCCAAGTGCTAACATTTCTTACATTCAAATTCAAATTGATCTCGTGTAGTCCTGCAAACTCATACCACTCTTTAAATGGGGTTAATTTGCATCGAAATGCAAACAACATGACCTGCTTGTGCAAATTACTGTTTGATACTTGAAACCAACAACTTGGTAAGAATAGCAAGGGCACGAGTTTACTGTAGCATCAAAGACTTTAAATTTGGAGGAGCGATTCAAATATTTTTTGGAAAGAAAGCTACTCCACATATGATTGATAGCCGTTTTTGCAGTAGAGCATTTTTCTCTTATATCTGGACGTAAGTCAAGGTTGTGTGACAAGAGAAAACCCAAATATTTAAATTGCTGTACTACTTCAATTGGTTCCCCTTCTAAAGTCAAATGTTCACGTAGGCTCCTTCCAGATGTCGATTCAAAGACCATAATTTTAGACTTTGATATGTTGATTTGCAGATCACACAGGTCGCAGTAGCTCTTCAGTTTGTTGACCATAAATTGCACAGAGTCACAGGATTATCTGCGAGAATTACTAAGTCATATACATACAATAAGACCTTTACTGATAGATCTCCAAACTGTATACCGCCAACTTGCAAGTGTTCACATATATCATCTTTGAACAGTGCAAAAAGCATTGCACTTAAGACGCATCCTTGCGGAACACCCGTTTCAGTCTTAAAAAAGTTTAACGAGGAGCTACCATTACAAACAGCAGACGAGGTATTGGAAACAAACTGTTGTAGAGTCTCAAAAACTTTGTAGACAAACCTAGAGCTGCTAATTTGTAAAGTTGCGCACTTCTATTGACTGTATCAAAGGCTGATTTAAAGTCAACAAAGAAAGCGTATAATTTCTATTTCTTGTCTGTTTGCCTCCTAGCAAAACTCGTGAGCGCGTAAATTTGATCAACAGTTGAAAAGCCGGGCGAAAACAAGCCTGAAAAATACTTAACCGGTTGTTCGATTCAACCCAATTAACTAACCTGTGGTATAAAAGCTGAGCAAAAATGTTCCTTAGCGAACAGAGAATGGAGATCCCTCTATAATTTTCTGGTCGACTACTATCACCATTATTAAATATTGCAAAAATTAATCAATTACTGAATTCACTACTGTTAATTAATTTTTTTATTGGTTAATTTAATATCAACTTAGATAATAGACAAAAGTGATTAAATGTAACTTCAAATTAAGAGGATACTTATTCTAAATTAATAGTCCTTAAGCGGGCGTTCTAAACTTGACTATAAATTTATAATTACATTTATGATTTCATCGAGAATTTTTTTAAAAAAAAACTCGGCTACTTTGTCGGATTTATTATAAAAACAATTTACAAATTACCTAATCTACTTATTTAAACTACAAAACGCATTCTAGCTATTATTAATATTCTGCACAACAAGCGGTCAACATCCCAATTGCTCTCCGAACGCCTGGCAGTCATCAACGTGCACACGCGCCACCGTGGGCCGACTGAAGCCTTACATCGCCAGTTATTTCCTGGAAGCACCACCACAAGTTGACGAGCCCGGCCTCTCCCAGAAACGCACTAGCTAAATTAGTTTAAGCCCGCATTGATGTTTTCATTGCCGGCAGCAACAGAAACGAATATTCTAGACTTGTTTCTTTTTTCAATTTTGAGTTGCGAAACTCTGGAGCTAACTAAATTATTTATTTATTTATTTTTTATTTACTTATTTATTTATTTTGTAATGCCTACACCGTAAGATAAATTATCTTATTAATAAGAGATAAACTAAGACTGCAGATAAAAGCTACAATATAAGTTAAGACTTACATGATTTGACAATATAACACATATAAGAAAAGAACATGCTAAGTTAAAAAGGAATACATTATTGTTTAACTATGTTTGGTCAAAATAAAAAACATATTCTTTTTTAAACCTTGCAGCGTTTTCAATTCGTCTAATAGAATGCGGCAAAGAATTCCATAGCATTAATAAAAAACTGACGCTCGGATGTAAGAAAAGTGTATCGTGGATGAATTAACTGGCCAGATCTGTTTGAGGAAGCCATCATTAGCTTCTTATGGAGATACGGCGATGTCGTGTTCGCAGGATGTGTGAGGTGCGAAACTGTAACAGGCTATCAAATGTTCCGTCGAAAATGTGCCTGGAATAGCTTGACACATGGTCATACCTTCGAAGTCCAAAAACGTACCTAATTGTATTGTTAAAAGTGACACAGAGTCTTCTTTTACTGACAAATCTACACTTACCAAAAATTTCACACCCATAGATGAGTGTTGGTATGACCAAGGGTTTTGCCAGCATGATACGGGTCTTAACGGGAGTAAAGGATTGAGTTGCCCACAAAGTTCTAAGTACTACGTGAGTCTTTTCGATCGCGGCGTTTATATGGTTATCCCAGGTCAGGCTGCGGTTAAAAAGCATTCCAAGGTTTTTGGGCCCTTTCAACATATTTAATAGGAGCTTTACCTAAGACTGCAATAGGAAAATAAGACAGGTCTAATGGATACCTTGAGACAACTAAGCACTTGGATTTTGTAGGTTTCAACAAAATACCATTTGATTGAGACCAATGCCCATTATTCTCGGAAGAGAAGTGGACCTAAAATAGATCCATGTGGAACACCATTTAGAGTTTCTAGGACATACGACTGGATGCTGTCACATCGGACGGCCTACATTCTACCTGTTAAGTAGGAATGAATCAGTTTGACTGCACTGGAGGAAAAATTAAACAGCTTGAAAAACTTATCACACAAATGAGAGTGTACAAGAGTGTCAAACGCCTTGGAAAAATCAAGCAAGAGTAAAAAGGTTACCAGATTGTTGTATTGTCAACAAATTGCCATTGTTTAGGTGTAAACTCATTTGATTTTGCAGCATTCTTTCAAAAACTTTTGATAGAAATGACAATCTTTGGGAATAGGAACGATTTTTGCCAATCTCCATTGAACGGGATATTCCCCAGTTGTGAAAATTGAATTAAATATATATGTGATATATGGAAGCAATATTCGCAATAAAATCTTCAGAAATAAAGGAGTAATCTTGTCCTGTCCTACAGCAGAGGACTTGATTGAGAGGAGGCTTTCGACAACTTCAGCAGAGTCAACTGTTCCGAAACCGATACGAGGAGCCTCTGTTAGAAACGATAAAGTTTCACTGGCTGGAAGACTAGAACAAGCCCTCATAGAATTATGTGGTTGTGAGGTTGCAGATATAAATTTGCGATTGAGAGCATTGCAATCAATTTTATCGGTCCTACTTAGACTTGCATATGCCGTAGCTGCGTAGGTTATTCCAAAGCTGTCGGGAGCCTAGGGCGGGGCTTAGCCGATGTTGCGAAGGGGGCAGTATGTACGTCGGAATTTATTCAAACGAAATCTTTTCCAAGTTGTATATGCTTGATCCCGTTGCAACATAATTGTTCGGGTACGTCCAGTTAACCATGGTTGACTTTTCGGCTCAACAAATTTTGTTTTTAATGCAACATGACGGTTGTACAAAACTTTGATGTTTTCGTTGAGAAATTGAAGCTGTTCGTTAGTTGACGACAAGTAATAAATATTTTCCAAGATTACACTTCTTGCATGATCCTCCAGGAAAGAATACTCAGTACTCCAAAATCTCGGTGTTGATAGGTTTTAACAATAGATGTAACACTGAAATCAAATGTAAGATAAATCAGATCATGTTTCGAGAACGCTGGGGCTGCAAGTTGATCGTAGAGGGCTACTTTCCTATTATCACTTACACAAAAAACATCAAGGAGTGTAGGATGACCGCCAGAGAAATGGGTTGGACAAGTAGTGCCGATAAATTAAATACACTCATGTTTTCAACTAAATTATTTGCAGCAAGGAGATTACAATTGAAATCCCCGCAAATAATAAAATTATAACATATACAAGAAAGTTCCTCTATTAGAGTTAGAAAGGGGCAGATATCAACTTATTGTTTGGGTCTGTATAAACTGTGCCAATAATAAGCTTACCTTCATCACCAACTATCTCGACGAACACATATTCTATCCTGCTAACAGCCTGCGTCTGATACTTACATATTTATATTATATTATATTATATATATACATATCCGATTGGACATCCCTTAGTCGGGCAAAGGAGTTTTACTTTTAGGCGTGTAGCTACGTATGGCAAAATTATCACATTTTTATAAAGATGCTGGAAACTAGCGTTCGCAATTTTTTAAAAAAATCCTAAGGGACGGATTGTGGTTCTTTATGTTTATCTTTGCAAAAATCCTGGTTACGTGTATTAACCTTAAAGTCGTTTCTTGGCATCACTTGTTTCCGGGTATATAAGGGCACCTACAGAAGTCATCTGTTTTACAAGTTCCAATTACTGTTTTCAACCAGTCATTATGGTTATTTTTCAACCCCACTTTGTCAGATAAACGGATTCCTGCAATTGCTTATGTGTGCAACTCTGTCACCACGTCCCCCTTCTCTGTTGAAACCATTTTCTTCAATAAGGGAGATGCATTCATTTGGGAATCAGGCAGGTTTGGATTGTCGCCTATGGTTTCTAGCCCAAAGCAGTTTCTTTTGAAAACGCATCTCTTGTAGAGGCACACCACATCCATAGAATTCGTGGTCATGTGCAATTTTGTGGTTGCGTCCAACACTTTGTGATGCGTACCGAATGTGGCCAATGTACGAGTGGGTACCTTCTGGAATTTCTAAGAGGAAACTTGTAAACGTGTGATTTATATGATCTCATAAATTTTACCCAGACGCGGTTGTGGTCAGGATGTCATTAATAAATTCACGTTTGTCATTGCTCAGGGGACGGAGCGAAATTGTCACTCCGGATAATTTCAATACGAAAGCGTCGAGTCGGATTATCAAATCTCCAATGCCTACAATTTAAGATTTTGTGTAAAACATTTACTTACAATGCGTACGCATGCATAGATACCCAGCAAGAATCATGACGCGATGCCGTAAGCTGTAAGACTTTCAAAACGAAGAACTTAATCTGCCGCAGACATGCACTTCGATGAACAGAGACAATAAATTGAGTTAATTGTAGTTTATCCAGAGAAACGACCATTTGAAGAAACCAGGAACTATAGATACCTACCTACAAGGATATTTTTAAAGCTGCACAGTGAGCGATATGCAGCAAGGCATTTCATACATTTTTGTGTCTGCTGTGAGTGGGAGTAGCTGGTAAATTTGGAACAAAAAATACATCCTTGTAGTATCTGCATGGAGTCATAAATTCTCTGAGGACTTTCTTGTGAAATTTCAAAGTCCATTTTATGGTCTTGCACCGTAAGCAAGTTGGCGATAATAACTGAATTAGGATGTGTGTTACAGATAGTATTTGAGTAATGTTTCACACGTCCTACATGCAGCGGGACTGAGAGAGGCGGAAAATATTCGTTCCTCCTGAGATTTACATGGAGGAGGTGATTTACAATTTTTACAAGGAAGCAGATTTAGTGCTCATATGGGAGTTTAAGGTATCTTGAAACTGAAACGAAGCCACTTTGTTTAAGAAGGAGGAGACGACATTTTTTTTGCATATAAATCAGCTTGATAAATAAATTATATGGAATTTTTGAACACGAGAGATGCGTAACTAGTGAATAAAGGATGGCTTTCTGAGCAGTTTTCAATGTCAAATGATTGGGATATGATGGTGTCCCCAGTGTGAAATAAGTGCAATATATGCATTTACTTGACAAAAGAACATTGTAACTTTTTTTGAACATTGGAAGTAATATTCACCTCCCTTAACCCCTTTTTTCCTCGCAATAAATATTGGCAGACCTCCCGGCTGCGCATGTCTTCTTTCCTGAGGCCAATTAAAAACTATTATTGCATTTGTCTGATCCAGGAGCTTTTAGGCATGCCTTTTACGACATTGGTGATCACCGGTCGAAGGAGTTGCTAAGTTTGTCGCTGGGCTCACCTGAATATAAAAATTGGTTAGATGCCATTTCTCCCCCTATTCCCTATTTAGCTCAAAGGTAGATTTTTGTGTGAAAGCCAAGACCAGTTCTTAGTTTTTAATGCTGTGACTTACACATGCCTTAACTTCATTAATGGCTAGACTAGTATAAAAAGAATAGAACCTAATTGACTTCCTTGAGGAACTACAAACTGAGCTGTGAAAAGTCCTGAGAGCGAAGCTTTAAATTTAACTCGATAAACCCTTGATCTAATGTGTCCAGTGGTATGCTTAGGTATGAATCATTCTATTTTATTAAATCTGGTGCAAAACCATGAGCTTCAATACCATTATTTCGTGAAACAACTGGTCGAAAGTGCGGTGAAGTGCGTGCGATGCCGATGCAGTGATATTCTTATATCTATCGACAACTAACAAAATCATAGACACGACTGTACGTCAAAGCTTTTTCAGGACTGTAGGGAGAGGCTTGCCCGGACCAGCCGTCGTTTCAACCGTTCTTCTCTGGGTGGCGACGTGGCGGTAGAAACATATTTAGGAATGAGAGAGCCGAAGAAGTGGCCATGCTCTCAAACTACCTAAGTCTTTCTATAGCGATTTATCGGATATCTCAGGATTAGAATTCAATAACATCATTGACATCCTCAACTCCACTGGATGGTTTTGGTGAGTAGAGTTCTCAAAACAGCGCTTAAGCATTGATTACGTATTCGTGGCCGGAGGCCAACGTTTAACTTCTGGCTCGCCAAGACAATAAAAACGGCACTTGGACCTATAAGATCTTTTGTGCCGTAAGAGACAGAAAGGCCTCCCGAAATTGAAAAAAAAATAAGGAGATTTTTTTCGGATACGGCCAGAAAATATTTATGGTAGTCGAATTTTTACTTTCCGTATAAAGCAGACAGCTTTACCAGCGGAGGACTTCTTTATATCTTCGTGTAAACTTGTTTTAATCACAACATTAAATAATCCTTTTGATCAACGAAATAAGAATCTAAAATGCGACTACTAACAACTCGACCAAGCGCCCGCGACCGATGATGTGGACTGAATCGCAATCTACTCAACCACCACCTTCACTCAGTCGAGCTGCTTGCGCAGATGTCCTATTCTCTCTCTACCTAACCGAGTGATCGGGATTTTAACACTCGTTACAGGGCAGTCCTAAAGTAATAGGACAGACGGTTAACAATTCGGCCATCCGACGTATCACTGCCCTCAGTGATTTTCTGGCTACCTTCATGCCCACAATCCAAACTTTCCTTACTCATTCAGTATACTCCGAATCTACCATTTTCTGATAAAGCCTTCTTATATCAGCTTGATCACAGCTTATCTTTTTCTTATGTTAATTCACCAACAATCGAATAACACTCCCGGCATGGTCACAGCCCATTCAGTTTCAGCCATAGCATGATCACAGCTATTTTGGTCGACCCTCGGCATGATCACAGCCGTTTGAATTCACCGTCGGCATGGTCACAGCCTTTTTACTTCAACCTCCGGCATGATCACAGCCATTCAACACAACCCTGGGCATGATCACAGCCACTCAAATCAATCTCCGGCATGATCACAGCCAATCAATCTTAACCTTGGCATGATCACAGCCATTCAAAACAACCCTGGGCATGATCACAGCCACTCAAAATCAATCTCCGGCATGATCACAGCCAATCAAATCTTAACCTTGGCATGATCACAGCCATTCAATCTTAATGTCGGCATGATCACAGCCAACCAAACTTAACCCTTGGCATGCTCACAGCCAATCAGGTTCATTTCGGCATGTTCACAGCCACTCAAGCTCAGCAACAGCCTACCTTTGATAAGCCTCAATCCATCATCAGAACCACAATAACTTCCTTAAAATACATATATCAACATTTTTTCATTTTATATCCTTTTAATGAAATAAATAAAATTCAGTAATCCACAACAAAAAAAAAAAATAAATAAATAATAAATAACGTAATATGTATTCAGTTACAAACTCAATTGATAACGATGTAGCTACTCGACGTCGGATTCGTCATCAACATCTTCTTCATCATCTAGACCTTCCACATCACAATCTTCCAAAGAACACCATGGTTTTAAACGATCGGCAGAGTGGACAGACTCATAAGGTTTCCTTGACACTTGCGAACTTGATGAATCTTTAATGAGGTATCTGTCATTTGGTAGAACACATTTCACCTCATATGGTCCCTTAAAACGTGGTAACAGTTTCCTTGACTGCCCAGTGGCAGTGTATGCGGCTCTCGTCAGCACAATATCCCCAACTTGATATTTTTGAGGTTCACGGTGTGATTCGTTGAACTTCTCTGCTTGTTTTTCTTGCAACGCTTTGACTCGGCGCTGAACTTGGTCTCTTAACACATTCAATGGTACATTCTCGTTTTCGTCTTCAGAATCGTCATCTTGTAGAACAAGACTCAGTTCGTTGTTCAGAGCGATTCGTGGTTTAAAAGCCAATAAAATTTCTTGTGGCGTTTGGTTTGTTATACGGTGTTTAAGGGAGTTCAATCCCCATTGTATCGCAGGTAGATGAACGTCCCAATCTCTTCCATCGGGTCTTGTTGACATTGTTGATATGGCTGTACCGACTGTACGGAAATAGCGTTCGATTTGGCCATTTGCACGAGGGGTGCATACTGCCGTGGTGACGTGTTTAATTCCATTTTCATTACAATACGTGTTAAATAGCTTTGAGGTGTACGCCGTTCCCTTGTCCGAAATGATCCGGAATGGTAATCCAAAGAATTGCGTAAGGTCTACCAGGACTCGAATGACGGCCTTAGCGGTGGTGTCCCTTACAGCTCTTAAAATCACAAATTTGCTGAAGGAGTCCACTAAACCCAACACGTATTGGTTGCCCTTTAGACTCTTAACAAAAGGTCCAAGATGGTCGACGTGTATAGTGAAGAATGGAATGGGTTGCTTCTCGATCGGGTGGATTTGGTATCTCGACTCATCCTTCGAACGTCTGTTATAAAGGCATGGCACACAACTGGAAAGGTATTTGCCAACGATTCGACGCATTTTTGGAAACCAGAACTGTTTCCGGATATGTTCTATAGTACGATCTATTCCACCGTGCCCTATATCATCATGTGACGTTCTGATTATCCTCCAACGGACGCCATGAGGGACAACAAAACGTGGACCATTAGCTGTATTCTTAAAAAGACGACCCGACTTGAGACAATATTCTTTCTGCAGAGATTTCTTTTTCGCATCTTTGTTGCTGTTGTTTCGTAATGTCTCTTTGATGCGATTTAATTCTTGATCTTGATATTGCAGAGTAGCAATCCAATCCGTCTCCGCCATTCCCACCATATTGATGTCTAATCCGGCTTCCTCCATCTCTCTAGCTTGCCCAGTAGGATTACGGCTAAGAGCATCTGCATGCTGCATCTGGTTCGCCGTTCGATATTCTAAGTTGAAGTCAAACTCCTGAATCTTAAGCCACCACCGAGCGATTCTGGCATTGAGATCCTTTTTGTTTTGTGTTTGTTTTAAAGAGTTGCAATCCGTGAATATCGTGAACCGCTTCCCCAACAAATAGTATCGAAAACGTTCAAGGCATTCTACCACTGCTAAAGCTTCTAGTTCATAGCTGTGGAATTGCTTTTCTGAATCTGTCGTGACTCGACTATAATAGGAGACAGCTTGCTTTTCATCCGACGAATTTATTTGTAACAGTACGCCGGCAAGTCCTATAGAGGATGCATCAGTGTGAAGCTCGTGATCCAGATTTGGGTTATACATCACCAGTATGGGTGATTCACATAATATTGATTTCAGGGTATCAAATGCTTTTTGCTCCGACTCGGCCCAGACAAACTTTGATTCTTTCCTTAACAATTTGTGTAAGGGATTCGCAATTTTTGCGTAATTAGGTACAAATCGGCGAAAATACCCAGATAACCCCAAAAATTGTCTTACATGTCTAGTCTCGGTAGGAACAGGAAATGTTTTTACGGCTTGCACTTTTAAATCACCCGGTCTAATGCCTTCACCGCTAACTTCATGGCCAAGATAAGAAATTTGTTTAAGGAAAAACTTACACTTTGAAAGATTGAGAGTCAAGTTAAATTCTTGCAACACCGACAGAAGTTTTTCAAGGTTGACAAAAATCGCGTCAACATCTTTTCCGAACAAACAATATCATCCATATAAACCAAAATATTATCTGATTGTACACGACGCATAACTAAGTATAGCAGACGCATAAATGTTGCCGGCGCATTAGTCAGCCCAAAAGGAACACGTTTGAACTGATAATGACCATGAGGTGTAATGAAAGCAGTTCAATGTTTGTATTCACTAACAATGGGTATTTGGTAGTAACCGCTCATCATATCAAGGACAACAAACATCTTACCGTCCGCCATATGACTTATTTGCTCTTCAATGTTTGGTGTGGGAAAACTTTCGCGCACAGTAATGTCATTTAACCGCCGATAATCAACGCACATCCTATAAGTACCGTTTTTCTTTTTAACAAGCAGCGCTGGACTTGCGTATTCGGATGAAGAGTCCTCTATTATATCATTATCGAGTAATTCACTTATAATTTTTTTAAGTTCAATTGATTCGTTACATGCTATTCGATATGGTTTGTATCTTACAATGGTGTTGTCTTTCAAATTAATTTTTAGTTCTTGCAACACCGACAGAAGTTTTTCAAGGTTGACAAAAATCGCGTCAACATCTTTTCCGAACAAACAATATCATCCATATAAACCAAAATATTATCTGATTGTACACGACGCATAACTAAGTATAGCAGACGCATAAATGTTGCCGGCGCATTAGTCAGCCCAAAAGGAACACGTTTGAACTGATAATGACCATGAGGTGTAATGAAAGCAGTTCAATGTTTGTATTCACTAACAATGGGTATTTGGTAGTAACCGCTCATCATATCAAGGACAACAAACATCTTACCGTCCGCCATATGACTTATTTGCTCTTCAATGTTTGGTGTGGGAAAACTTTCGCGCACAGTAATGTCATTTAACCGCCGATAATCAACGCACATCCTATAAGTACCGTTTTTCTTTTTAACAAGCAGCGCTGGACTTGCGTATTCGGATGAAGAGTCCTCTATTATATCATTATCGAGTAATTCACTTATAATTTTTTTAAGTTCAATTGATTCGTTACATGCTATTCGATATGGTTTGTATCTTACAATGGTGTTGTCTTTCAAATTAATTTTTAGTTCTACTGCATGGGTTTTCCCAAGTTCACCCAATGACATAGAAAAACAGTCACGATATTTGTTGAGGAGATTCAACACTTTTCCGGTCACCTCATTTCCTAAATTTTCTCCGAGTTCTAAGTCTTCATATTTGATGGGCATTTTTCTTGGACGGACAAAAGAAATACTATTAAGTCACGAAGGCGGATCAATGTTTTTGACTTCAAGTGAACCGAATTCCTTGACAACGCGTACGCGAGGGGAATCAAGGAAATTCCTTCCTAGAATCATGGGAACGTCCTGCGACTCGTTGTTCACGATATATATGTCGATTGACATCGTCACATCCCCGACCGTGACAGTTTGGTGTGTTTTTGCCATGGAACTTGTAGTTCCACCTCCGAATCCGTTGAGTGTCACGTTGCAATATTCTCGCCTGAAATCATTTTTATTTGCGTCTTCCGACCTTATCGTTGAGCAATCGGCACCAAGGTCTAAGAAAGCTGTGACTGCAAAATCGCCTACCCTTATTTTTTTCGTCAACCCCCATCACCTTGGTTTTGCAGGAGGCGACGAATTTTATTCGGTGGTTCATTAATTGGTGCAAAAGGGCGTCGTTTTGCTGCACGGCAGTTACGCGCAAAGTGTCCTGGCTCCTTACAATTAAAGCAAACCTGTGCTGGTTGGTGATAATTAACCCTGCAATCACGCGCGTAATGCCCATTCTTCCTACACTTGTAGCAAATTATCTCCCTTCTACCCTTTGGTGTGTCCTTAAGTGGCCCTGGCGACATTTGTTGTTGGCTCTTACTTCTCACTGTGTTATCAAATTTTTGTCGGCTGCTCGCTTGTGCTCTTACCCTGGCGAGGGACTTTAAAAGCTGGAGCAGCTCACCAATGGATGTACATTTTGACATTGTGACGTTATCCATCAACGCACTGTCGCCCAACCCCGAAATAATAAAACTTATTATGGATTTTGTGGCCAACTTACCGCGTTTACCCAATGCCAGCATAGCGTAGACATAGCTCTCGTAGCTTTCTTGTGGCTGCTTCTGCCTCTTCATCAAGCTCACGAGCACATCGGTTTCGTCTTCGAGAGAGGGGAAATCCATCACCAAGCTGGTTTTAAAATGAGTCCAGCTGGTGATATGCCCTCTCTGAGCCGCTAGCCACTGTGCTGCTGCCTCCTCTACCCGCAAGGACGCATACAAGAGGGTAGATCGATCATCCCAGTCATAGACGTGACTTAAATGGTCAATCAAGTTTACCCAACCTTCCGCACTAACACCGCGCGAGGGATTGAATGCCGGTATCAACAGTTTTAATTCCTCACTCCCGAATCGAATAGAGGAGCAACCCGGACGGGCTGCAGTCTCGCTTAAAGTTGCACTACTGCCTCGACGGATGGCAGCCACTTCTTTTTCGAGTTCTGCATTTTTCATCTTCAACTCCAAGAGCTCTTTTTTTAAATTATTCATGTTTTTTTTTTTGTTCTGACAACGCGCGCAGTTCAGAATGGTTATATACAGATAAGATCAACACGCGATTTTCTTCCTTTCCTATTTTTTTTTTAGCACTTTTCACTCAGAACACAGCAGGCGCCAAACAACCACCGAAAACAAGAATAGATAAAAAAACCTCGGACTCACTCGAAAGGGGTTGATTGAAACCACACACACAACCAGAATCGGCACCAGAATGGAATGTAGTGTACAAAAAAAAACCACTAACCGGCGCGGCGACAGATACACATAGCAGTAAAAAAAACCCAGCCGATAAGCAATATGCGCAACAAAAAGGAGAAAAAAAGGACGACTTGCACTGGCACCGAAGAATGCACTTATCAGAACACTATTCAATAACACTGTTAAGTTTTTGGTTTTATCCCACTTCTGATTTGTAAACTTGTTTTAATCACAACATTAAATAATCCTTTTGATCAACGAAATAAGAATCTAAAATGCGACTACTAACAACTCGACCAAGCGCCCGCGACCGATGATGTGGACTGAATCGCAATCTACTCAACCACCACCTTCACTCAGTCGAGCTGCTTGCGCAGATGTCCTATTCTCTCTCTACCTAACCGAGTGATCGGGATTTTAACACTCGTTACAGGGCAGTCCTAAAGTAATAGGACAGACGGTTAACATTCGGAACTTAGTTGTTCCCGAAAGAAAATCTTTCTTTTAGTTCCATTGAGTGCTGGATATTCACATAATATATGTTTAGCCGTTTCGTATTCTTCAAGACATAGCCGGAACTCTGGACTCGTTTGGTCTGTCCAAGAGCTGGGATTTTCTCCCAATTAAAGATACATTACATATGTTCCCAGCTTTCTATCGCTGCGATTGCTGCCGATCTAGGAGTGCAGCAGAAGGGTTCGTGACCTGTGAATGGAGTTTCTGAACGCTTACTGGCCAGTTTGTCGGCCAGGAAGCGTTCCCCCTGTCGAAGATGAATCGATCCACTTTTACACCGATGGATCCAAAACCGACGAGGGGGTAGGTGGAGGTGTATTCTCTGACATGGTTAACCTCTGTTTTCGTTTCCCTAATCACTGTAGTGTGTTACAGGCGGAAATCATGGCGATTAAAGAAGTCCTATCGGGCTGAAGAGGAACATGATATCCGCTGTGAATATCCGAATCTTCTCAGATAGCCAAGCTGCGCTAAAATCTCTGGATTCTCCCTCCACAAACTCCATCGTAGTCCTAGACTGGCGATCATCTCTCGTGGAGATGGCAGAGCAATTCAATATTCACCAATGCGCGGTGACGGGACACAGGGATATTCCAGGGAATTGTAGGGCTGACGAACTCCCCAGAAAAGGAACCATACTGCCCCTTCTACCTGATAAAGGTCGCCCAATTACTACATACAATCTCATATTTATGAGGGAAACCATTAAGAGAACTAACCTTAGGTGGACAACTGGCAACACTTGTCTAACTACAAAAGAGATTTGGCCAAAGCTGGATCTGAAACGCTCTAAGGCTTTGATATCCCTGAACAGACTGCACATTGGTGCTACAATTGGTGTAATCACCGGACACTGTCTCATAGGCAAGAATGCAACAAGGCTTGGCGTCTACACAAATGACTTTTGCAGAAGCTGCTTGAACGAGGAGGAGGAGGAGACTTTTCTCCACCTTCTATGCGCAAGCCCTGCTCTCTCTTAAAGACGAAAACTCCATTTGGGATCATTCTTTTACAATCATCTCAACGATCTCATAAACATCGACATCAAAAGTCTTTCAAGCTTTATCAAAAGCTTCAACTGGTTCAACGAGTAGGAAGAAGATAGATCCGTGTGGTATCACATTGGACCCTTTTTATTGGTCCACGTATGTCGGCGTCTGCCGACTGAGGTAATAACCCAGCCTAACCTAACCTATATGCCAGAAAAATTGACGCATTTTATAAACGACGCACGAACCCATAAAAGACAAACACTCATACATTGATTTTTATATTTGTTGTAAGCCGAACTGCTGCACTAACAACAAATTAGATTCTTCTTCCAACTTCTTGGCGAACTGCACCCGTTGATCTTTAATATTTGTCTTTGAAGTCTTCTTCTTACTCGAGATACAATAAGTATCTTTGTGGTATATACTCGTATTATGTTGATGCTTTTATGCCAGAAACCTTCACGCAAGTGCCTGCAACTTTTGTACTAAGTTTCAACTCAATCGGATGAACGATACAACATACATTTGAACAAACTTTAGGCAGGTCATTTATAAATAGGTAAAACAAAAGAGGACCGTGTATTGAACCTTGAGGTGTGTGATTGGATTTAAAATGTATGGTACAACAATTTTCATAAAATGGATAGGTATGCCGTCTTCACCAACGGCATTCGACTTAATTGCGCAGATGTTTTCTGCCACATTCATTGGTGAGACTACTTCAAAATCGAAACTAATCGAAGGTCCAAAATAAAGTTCACTATTTGGTATGAAGGTATTGCCATCTGTGGCGGTGGTAAGAAATGTTAAATTTAGATTATACGGATCAAACATGTTATGTAATACGTTATTTTTTCCCACTCCAATTCTCCAATAGAGGGTAGGCAACTCCACAGTTTCTTTGAAATTTGATTTGGGCTTTATTTAGATAAAAAGTATCTTTTTTTTTTGCTTACGTGTCACGAAAGATGGGTGGTTTCCAGCTCGGCAGTAGGTATATTTCCCAGTTGTTGCTATTTTGGCTATGCTTCCATTGTAAACCATGGACAATTTTTATTACGTACTTTCTGTCAGTGTACAGTCTTTAGTGGTACATGTTTTTCAAACAAATCAATGAATAAGGATTGCATTTTGTTAACTTTTTCATTAATATTTGTGGAATTATTCTACATCCAACTGCTCGTCGAACGAAACCGTCGGTCGCTGGCTGTTTATCTGGTTTGCCTACCTCTATATCAACATATTTTCAATTATTCGATCGTGGTTATTTGAATTTCTCCGATATTCAAAAATGCAAGGGTTGCACATTCGTCGTCGTCGCTAGAGTGAAATAGTTCGTGTGTTCGTGACTTATTCGCCTAAATACATAAAAATCAAAAGCAATTGCTATTTTGGTTGTTTTACTTTGACAAAATAAAAGGGTCCTTGTCCTTCAAGCTGTTTGCGCCAGATATTTATTCAAATCCTCCTTAGCTGCTAATAAGTTTTAAAATGGCCTATGTCACTTATGACTTCCTCATAAGAATACAATTTTAGAGATACACTTCGCTTCAACTGAATAAGCACAAACATTTTCTAAGCTAAGTTGTCCATTTTTTCAAAACCTTGTTTCGTAATATATCATTTGATGATGCTAACTGTTTGCTTATGATGTTGAGAAAATAAATCGGAAAGAATAATTCAAAAAGTACCGCTATTTTTTCTCTGGTTCTCTTGCAAAGCATTCAATATGGAAAAATGCAGTTTTATTTTGCGTCAACTGAATAGACACAAATATTAAAATTGGAAATTAAAAATATTGGGATTAAATGAAACAAGATTTTCTTAAAATAGTTTTTTATTGGTTAATTTTAGTAGTGGGTACTGCCGCTTTTATTCGTAATAGTTTTGTAAATTCGAGCCTGCATGGAATCGTACAGCCTCTTTATGAAGTGCAGCGAAATTTCCCTCCAGGCCAATTTAATGGCTGCAATAAGGGATTCTCTGTCCTCAAACTGACGGCCAGACTCATCAACTTTTCGTACTAACCATCCCCAAACGTTTTCTATAAGGTTCAGGTCCGGCGAGTAGGTACGGCGGCCATTGAAGCAATTCCACATTCTGCTCCTCTATCCAATTTTTTACTATGCGCGCCGTGTGGATGGGGGCGTTGTCCTGCTGAAAAGTCCAGTTTATGGGTCCAAAAATGCACGCAAATTTTGGGAAATTCCTTTCCAAAATTCCTCAACAGTGCCATAGTAGTTAACTGCTCCCCATACCATAACACCACCTTCTCGACTCATAGTCAAAGCCGCGATAAAAATCGTTCTTCTTTCCTCACATCGTGGGAGCAATAATTAAACCCATCAGGGCCATACAAATTAAACCTCTTCTCATCCGAAAAAACTACATGACGCCATTCATTTTTCCAACTCATATGGAGTCTAGAGATTTCTAAGCGCATACACTTCCGTTCCTCGTTAAGTGGGGGTTTCTTTTGAATTTTCATCTGTTTTAAAAGTTTGGCACTATTGATAACCCTTCTCACTGTTGAAACGGTTGCAGTAACCCTGACTTTCTGCTTTATTTTTGCCGCAGGGTCGCAGTAATCGGAAGCACATCTTAAAATTGCTCTTCGATCAACTGCTGTTGTTGCCGTTTTTGACCTCCTTTCATGCTTTTTCCTTACGAATCTTTGCTTCTTAAAAGAATAGACCTACACTAAAACTTCGTCCAATTTTGTCAGCTATAGAACGCCCGGTTAGTCCTTGTTCTTTTAGTTAATCGACTTGAGCTTTTTAAACACTATTTAGAGATCTTGTACCCATTTTTCTTTGAAATACAATTACATAATCAAATAAAATTCACTAAAAGCACTTCAACTGTTGATCTAATGTGTCAATCTCCACAGAACACTCATAAGCAGCGAAAATAATGACCTTGTGTCTATTCAGTTAACGCAAAATAAAACTCCAATTTTCCATAGTGAATGCTTTGCAAAGGAACCAGGCGAAAAATAGCGGTACTTTTTGAATTATTCTTTACGATTTATTTTCTCAACATCATAAGCAAACATTTAGCATCATCAAATCTTATATTAGGGCACAAGGTTTTGAAAAAATGGATAACGTAGCTTAGAAAATGGTTGTGCTTATTCAGTTGAAGCGAAGTGTATCTACGGCTACTGCTTTATTTTGATTGTGGTGCTTTACAACTTGTGATAGTCAAATGCATAATTTAGTTCAAATATTTAAGCTCATTTATAGTATCATACATTAAACCAGCATGCATGATGTAGAAGTACCCCCACAAAAAAAGTTTTTAAATATTACTCATCCGTCCATACAAGCCTATATTAAATAAATACGATTCCTTTAAGAATATTGCATTAGAGAAATTTATACCACTTCTTTGTCACTAGGTTTCTGAAAAGTTTTATTTTAATAATTCATATTCAAGGACAATTTACATATTTGCATTGTGCGGCCATTGTTACCCGCCAGCCTTCATCTATGCTCTTTTCTGTTCTGCATACAATCTCTTTAATTATCGTAAATCCTGCAAAAATAATGAATATAAAAAAAACAAAAACAAATACACAAACCTTTTCTTCCTGACAAGCAGACTGAACAGCAGCAGGGCTAAAAATAAAAATTCAATCTGAAAACTTCTGATGTTGCTGCTGAAACAGCACTTCAGTTCGATTGAGAACTTTCAATAGAAACAACCCATGGATCCCATGATGCCTTTATCCCTTCATAGTGTACCCATCATGTTCTTCAGATCCTTGTTGTGTTTTGCTGTTAGGCCCTATCTCTCTCTCTTACACAAAACAGAACACAGAGCAATGAAAATATAAATTGTGTACAAAACATGATGAACTCGGCACCAGCACTGTTTCAGCCACCGCCGTTGCCGCCTGAAGCCCACTTCAGAATTCAAAAGTCGTAAATGGAAAATCAATGAACTTGAGCGAGTTGTTAGTTTGAAAAACTGAAAAAAAAGGAATTTACACAACAAGGTTGGCGGGATAAAAAGAGAAGAAAAACTTCTTGCAAGGATGAACCAATAATTCGTCCCAGGTGAGCTGATGTTGCCGATTCCATGGATATCCTTGAGCATGCAGAACATTTTTTTCCCCGGTTCAATATAAGCAGTGCGAGTATAAAAGGGAAACATATGCATTTAGTTGTATGCATCAAAGTACTTGACTCTAAGAATGGGAGGAGCATAAAGGTTGCTATATAGTTTATTATGATTCATCATCATCATCAACATCATCGACATCATCATCGATATTCGATGTGCTGATGTGATTAAGAATTGTAAAAGAGAATAAATTATTTTTTTTTCCTTTCATGAACCAAATCGATTTGTTGCCCCTTAAGTACGGATTCAAGGCACAGTGAACAATTTAAGGACAATTGATTATGACATTCTTCTTTTGGCGAAATGTCAAGCAAGCAACAAGAAAGCCATGCACTCAGGCTCAAAGAGGAGTATGTTGCTTTAAAAGCGGTAATATAATGTTACTTTGCTGATGAGGTCGGGCTATCAGAACTTTTGGAAACTTTTTTTTGTCTATCGGATCGCTTGTTCGAACAAAATTGGAGAGCACTACTGCTCCGGCCTGAGTGAAGGAACCTGAAGAAAAAGTAATGTAGCAGATCATGTTTGTCAGTATATCCAACGGCAACACCAATTGAAACATATTTCATTTAGTAATAGGCCGGCACATCTTTTAAATTCCGTTTTAGCGTGGGTGACCGCGATAAGGTTAACCAAGCTTTTTAATCAGATCAACTACCACAAACCTCGTGGAATTTGTGTCCTCTGCCCTCTCAACCCTTGAAAGCGGCAAAGAAGTCGACGTTATTGCAACCGACTTTAGTAAAGCGTTTGATAAGATATCTCACAAATTAATCCTCTTTAAACTGTCTTCACTCGGCTTTGAACCCATATTGTTAAAATGGATATCCTACTTGGAAAACCGGTTTTATAGTGTCCGCTTCAGGTCCATCTTATCGGCGCCTTTGGGGTTCCACAAGGTAGTCATCTAGGTCCCCTTCTCTTTATCCTAACAATAAACGACCTTGATCGAATCATTAAACATTCCGCCCTTTCACTCTACGCTGATGATACTAAGTTTCGTATGACCATATCTTCACCACAAGACTCCTGTCTTCTACAACAAGATCTAGATACTTTTTCCACCTGGTGCATCAAAATGGCTTAGAGCTTAATATCAGTCTATTACCTTTTCACGCAAGTTAAACAAATCCCCTCCCCGCATTTACCTTCTCCATGGTCAACCTATATCCCTTGATCAATCTCTTCGCGACCTTGGCATTCTGTGTGATAGGGAGCTTAATTTCCGTTTACATTTTGACGAGATAATTCTTAAAGCCAATTCATCACTTGGCTTTGTTAAACGGTGGTCCAAAGAATTCTCTAACCCTTATCTACGTGACCAGATCTCTTTACACTACCCTTGTTCGCCCGCTTCTTGAGTACGGCAGCCAAGTATGGTCGTCTTTCCATCAAGTCCATGTGTCCAGAATCGAGAGCATCCAACGTCGCTTTCTCCGATTCGCTCTTCGTGGTTTACCCTGGAACGATCCCCTAACCTTACCTTCCTATCTTGACCGTCTTAAACTCATTAAAATGAATAGCCTTGAGGAACGCAGAGACGCTGCAGACATAGTCTTCATTCATCGACTCCTCTCCGGCTCCGTTGACGGCGCGTCACTTTATAACTCTATTCCATTCAATACTAACCCTCGTAATTTACGATTCCCTCGTCTCTTCTATCTTCCGCCCCACCGCACGTCCTATGGCTCCAATGAACCAATGCTGCAGGAGGTTAACGGAAACCTCACCGCCTTCGATTTCAATCGCAGCACTCCCTGCCTTAATCTTGATCTTCTGCACCAATCTTACACCCTAGCTTTTAATTAGTTTTAATTAGTTTTTAAGGTATATCACTAGCTTGTATTAAGCCAAATAAATGGGGTCTTATGCCCCACCAAAATTTATTTAGCGTGGGTGACCGCGATAAGGTTAACCAAGCTTTAATATACCGATCAGGAGCTAACGATTTTTTTTCCGTGGGTGACTGCAAAAAGGGTTTGACTAAAGCTTTATAATTACACCGATCAGGTGCCGGTCAAATCAATTAAAAAATCACTTTAACTTTCGTTTAGCATAAGCGACTGCAAAAGCGGATTACTTAAAGAGTTGAAATTGTCGCGTACTGATGCCGTCAAATCGCACTCAATTTATGCAAATACAATTACCGTACGTAACCTTGCCAAGCGCTTGGGTAACAGAACATGTCAGGCGATCTTCCCGTTTTGCAAAAAAAAAACGTTATGTACCAGCACATGAAGTGCGTTTAGAGGGGCACGTGAATAATACTATTGTGTTGTGTTTTTTACCATCATTTTCTTTTCTTTCTCCATTTATTTAAAGTAAGGTGCAAATGGGTTCATTGGTACGAGCTCATGACAAGGCAAATTTCAAAAACACAGAATGATTTGCATACGGAATTATCAATCACCAATCTTAAAATTGCGAAGTCCTCATTTGTGTTACTTCCAGGTATGGAAGAATTTGCTAAAGAAGATTCATATTTAAACATTACCAAAACAAACCACAACGGTTTTGAGAGCCAGAAATCTGTTTTATAACCCTAAATTTAAATTAAATTATTTATATCAATAGTTTTTGAAAAATTTGCTTGCTAACTCAAAATTTTAATAAAAAAAATTAAACCGCTATAGTACTTTATTGTAAGTGTTGCCGTTGTTTTTTCAATTTAAGTCCTTTTTTCTAAAATTCTCCCTACCTCCCTAAAAGGGCGAAATAGACCGCTCTTCCATAGTAAAAAATGCTTGATTTTGACCCTTCTATAAAAAACCGTTATCACATTTTGGCGTTATTTTCATTCACATTTTTTTTGAAATCGTTATCTCCCTAAGTAACTTAGACACCACCCGTGGAGAAAAACCCTACAACTGCACCCAAACACTTCTTTCCTATCTCTCTATTCTTTCTAATACCAAGTAGCTTACACTGTGTTCCTAGCATTATAAGGGTACTGTAACAATAGAAAAAAATCCCTTTAGCGTAAGCAAATTATATATAAAAAAAAAAAAAGTTATCGTACTCTCCCAAACTGCACAAACGAACTGCTTTGTTGACCGATAGATACAGCCTTACGAATTATTTTGTGATCAACAGAAACAACTCTCGCAGACTTTTTCCGCCTAAGGGAGTGATTCGTTTAAGGGAAAGTAAACAAATCATACATCCTTAAGTCAAAAAGAAAAGTCTTCATATTCATGTATACCAACATATAAATAAAACAAAAATTAAATTCTCAGTTTTTTCTTCAATTGTTAATGTTTTCCTTTTTGACGACATTCTAGATATTTATTTTTTATTAATAATAAAATAAAATAGATGTCATCTCAAATACCTAACGACATGCCATATTAACCTCTTCGACTGCGAATGTACAAAAATGATAAAAATCAATTTTACAGCCTACTTCTACACTCTATCCCAAACGAATCGAAAGATCGAATTGAAACTGAATTATATGCGGGTTTTCGCTTTCACCGAATTGATTGATTGAATTGAAATAGAACTGAGTTTCACAGTTCCTACTTAATACGTGTTTTGTAAAGCGTTGTGTTAGTGGCTACCAAAATCAGTCACACAACAAAGGAAAACAAAATGGGCGCACACACAATTTCTCAACCACTCTTAAAAGCCATATTGCTAGTTGCAGTTCTCTGACCACTAGAAAATCAATATATAAACTTAAACCTTGGTTATCTAATTATTTATTAAATACTCGTAAAGTAACAACTACAAATAAACTTAGAGTAAATTGCAAGAAGAACTCTAGCAATGTATTTTTTAAAATGAAATATAAGAAGATATGTGCTGATTTGAAAAAGGAAATACCAATTCGCCGTGACTCTTATTACCGTGCTCAATTTTATTCGGCTAAAGGTATTCTTAAGAAAGAGTGGAAAGATGTAAATACTATTCTCAACAAAAAATCGTCCATTCAAAAAACTATTGTTCTACGTACTAATAATATGGAAATAACAAATACACATCAAATCGCTGACGCTATTTTCAAATATCCGACTTAAATTACATAGTGGAATAACTCAAAATCTACGTTCTCAATGTTCTGATATTGATGATGTAAACTCTGTGCACTGTAGAAGTTTTGTTTTTTACCCTATAACTCCTTTAGAGATTTTAAGTACGATTGGCAGTTGGAATAACTTAAATTCATGTAGTTTCGATGGTATTTCTAATGTTGTCCTTAAAAATATTGCATGTTTTATTGTGAATGTATTAGCTGATGTTTTCAATCCTAGTGGTTTTTCTGGTATTTTTTCTGACGGACTAGGTTAGGTTAGGTTTATGTGGCTGTCGGCAGAAGCCGACACACTTAGACCAATTTCGGTCAATTGTGATACCAAGTATATTATCTACCTCAACTCTTTAGATGGGACTGGCCAACGATACGCGGTTGTTCTCAAACGGTCCCCCATCTACGTACTAACCGCGCCCAACGTCGTTTAATTTCGGTGATCTGACGAGAACCGATTAACTCGACGTGGTATGGTCGTTGGTTAGACGGTTCTGACGGACTAAAGTGTGCAGATGTTATTCCTTTGTTTAGAAAAGGCTCTCCAACTGAAATAGGAAATTATAGGCCGATTTCTCTTCTGCCCAGCATAAGTAAAGTTTTCGAAAAACTTATAAAATTTAGGTTAGTAAACTTTTTAGACAAGATGATGTTCTTTCATCCTACTCAATTTTGATTTCAAAAGGGCAAATCAACCGAAGACGAACTTGAAAATGTACAGCTGCGTTATTCATTGATATAAATAACCAAAGCCTTCGACATGGTTGACCATAAAACTCTGTTGAGTAAACTGGAAAAAGCAGGTGTGCGTGGTCTCATGCTTGAATGGCTTAATTCATATCTGAATAATCGATCACAGAGAGTAAAGTTGAATGAGACGAGAAGTGATATGCACTTAATCAGACTAGGGGTACCACAAGGTTCAGTCTTGGGCCCATTCTATTTTTAATATATCAACTCACTCTTCTACCTCAATCTAAAAGGCTTACCTACTGCTTTTGCTGACGATGTTGGCTTATCGTATGACGTGAACAGTCCCTTAGATCTAATCTCTGACATAAACTGCGATGTACATACTCTAAGACAATGGTTCACTGAACTCAAACTTGTAATAAGTCCTAAGACGAAATAAATGTTCTTTAATTTATCTGCGTCCATTAATCCAACACCGGATGTTCACTTTCATGCACCGAATTGCAAAAAAATTAAATTGCATCAATGTAAATGCGCAACCAGTGTGTTTGGTCAATTATTTTGTACTAGTGAGAATTGTAGTGATGATTGTTTTTTGATAGAGAATGTAGACGAATTTATGTACCTAGGACTCTAACTTGACTCTAATATGAAATTCTCATCTCATGCTACTGCATTGAAGAAGAACTTTATCTCCACGCTTAGGCATTTCTATTACCATCGTAACATATGTTCAACTAAGCTCCTAACCACAATTTATTATGGGCTTTTTAATTCTAAGCTTCAATACGGTGGCTATCAAAACAAAGTTCAGCCATTGCCATTGCTAGTCTTGGAAAATAATGTTGCCCGGAAAATTTGTCGTAAACCTGGTAGGCATCCTAGTTTTCCTTTGTTTTGTCAATTAGGGATTCTTCCTGTTCGTCACTTATACTGTTTTAAGGTTCTAAAAGCGTTCTTTGTGAAGTCTGGTAACCGAAACTTTTGTATAATCCCAAACTACAACCTACGTAATAACTCACTCAATATGTTGCAAGTGCCAAGCTATCGAACCACCGGATACAGAAATTCTTATTCAGTTATTATGTAATCGTTTATTTAATGTGGTCCCAGAAGAAATCAGATGTGTTCACATGTCCGAATGTTTTCTAAAGCGCGTAAAAAATTGGCTGTTTTCATCATCATTATTATAGTTTACACTCTCTTACTTCTAATATTTTGATTTAACTTTTGTCTCAAATTTTGATGTTAGTATATAGATTACCTAAATTTTGCATCCTCTATCAAGTGATAACTTATTGATACCATGTTAAATGAATTAAATCGCCTGAAAATTGCTTTTTCTATATTTTTTTGTTCAACACCCCACCCCATCTGATTGTATTGTTCCTTTTAAAGTGGCATTCAACACTATTTGAACTCACTCTGTATAAAATATCGAATGCAACCAGATTTGTTTCTTACTTTACTTTGTAATTCCTAACATATTGAATTTTTATATGAATTTGTATTTTATATTATATTTATAAGTAATTTAAGAGAAATAAATATCATACATACATACAATACATACACACCCAACAAAATATCGGTTGTAAATTTCACAACAACTTGCAATCAAACTTACAACTAACTGTTTATTAGTACATTCAACAGAATTTGTGATCAAATTCACAATTAAATGTTGGTTTTACAGATTTGCTATCATTTTTACAATAAAATTGTTAAAATGATCGCAATTTCTTGTTGTAGAATTCACAACGTGTTGTCAATTTTGGTTGTCAATTCTAAATCATTATGAATTTGCGAAATCCACACTCCAATTGTCTCAAATTTACAATCTAAATCTATCAAAAGTACAAAAATATGCGAAAATGACAGCCGAATTTGTCGAATTAACAACAAGGCTGTCAAATCGACAGCTAAAAATCTAAAATCCACAATTTTAGTATTGATAGCACAAAAAGTTGTGCTTTTAACATCAAAATTTGTTGAATTTACAACAATGCAATCAAATCTGCAACCATCTGTTGAAATCAAAGTAAATCGTCCCGTTATCAAAACATTCGCATCGCAGCTCAATCAGGTCGGTATTCTTATAAAGTAGCTTCATGGATGTGAATAGTGAAATTTTTTTCCTATTTTAAAATACTGAGAAACGCGAAAGTGAAATTGTAAATCCATCAACTAGTAATTCGTCGTCGCTTCTTTTCTCTTGGATTTGGAATTTTTTGAAATAATAAGCAATTTTAATTTAATAAAAATTCGAGCGCTGTTTTTAGCAGGTAAGTTATGTTTAGTTACGTATTTTTTTCTATACCTAAGTATATAAGGCCAGTCTAGCGATTTTTTTTTTATAAAAAAAAACCTGGCTGCTCAAAATTATGTTTCAAATTAAAATATCTCATAGTTAAAAAAGTAATGATTGTAAGAAGTTTGCTTTAGCTGCTGTTTTGAAATATGGGATATAGATAAAAAAGCAACCACGTTCTGAAAAAAAAATCTTTCTCGACGGTCCTATACGCCATATATTAGTTTACCTCTGTAAATTGCCAACATAAAACTTTTATAATTGAATAGGTCGCGGTCTTTCAAAAAGAAGCTTACTCCTACTCAGGTCGGAACACTTATCAAATTTTTTTCCGGATAGTGAACTTGGGCTGCAGTTGGAGTTCGAGGACGAACTGCTTATGTAAGTGAAAAATAATAGAAGTTTTTTTTTTTTTTTTTTTTTTTTTTATAATTAGCGCGCACTAAAGGGATTTGTTGGGACCCTTATAATGTATTAGCTACACAGCGCGGGCGTTAAGGAAATTAGGGTGAGAGGAAAAGGAGAGATGCCGATGCACGTTGGTTTTGAATGTCTGTAGGTTATAATGTGTAGGAAAAATGGAGCGGGGAAGAGCATTCCACATTCGTGTTGTACGGCTGAGGAAAGATTCTTTGAACTTCACTGTACGTCCGAACACAGGCTTGAGGGTGAACTGATGAGCATTCCCTGCATGGCGGGTATTGCTGTTGAAATGTTCAAGGGGAGGAATGCAACTGGCTATTTCGTTTGAGCACTTATGGTGGAAATAACGATAAAATAACGACAGGCAGGAGACATTACGACGATGACTAAGAGAGTCAATCGATCTCGCGATGTCTCGGTCGCCAATGAGTTTTATCGCGCGTTTTTGGATCCTGTCAAGTAGCTCCAAATAAGTTATTGGTGTACCGGACCAGATATGAGCGTTGTACTCGAGTTTCGGGCGAATAAACGCCTTATAAATTCTAGCCAGATCAGAAGGGGTGAAATATTTCTTACAACGGTTAAGGAAGCCCAGACATTTCGCGGCGTTCTTGGCGACATCGAATATGTGGTCATTCCAACGAAGGTTGTCATTAACACACATACCGAGAATGGAAAGTCTTTCGGTTTCAGCGATGTAAGTGCCATTCATAGATAATGGCAGTGTGTGTGGGTTTTGCTTTAATGACAGGAGACAGCATTGAGTTTTGGAAGCATTAAATTCCACTCTATTGGTTTTACCCCACTGAGTTATGCTGTTAAGATCGGAATTTAATGAGCTTAACATACGTTGCCGTTCCAGTTCCACACCCGAAGATGAGGGGCGTGACCCAAGAAACGAATATGAGAAGCTGAGGGTACTGTCATCAGCAAAGGAATGGATTGGATTAGAAGTAACAGACAGTAGATCATTTATAAAAATGAGAAAGAGAGTCGGGGACAGAACAGAGCCTTGGGGGACACCAGCATTTATTTGGTGAGTTGCAGACTTGAAGCCGTCCAAAACAACTTGAATTGAACGGTCCGAAAGGTAATTTCTAATCCATTGAAGAAGAGTATCATCGATTCCAAATGCACGCATTTTCGACAAGAGAGCTTGGTGCCAAACTCTGTCAAATGCTTTTGAAATATCAAGCGCAACGATCTTACTTTCAGCACCTTGGTGAAGAGATTGGTTCCACTTTTCGGTTAGATATGTCATCAAATCACCAGTGGACCTGTTGCTGCGAAAACCATACTGCCGGTCATTAAGAAGTTTTCGCGATTCAAGATATTTCATTAGCTGACGGTTTATCAGCGTTTCCATGACCTTAGAAAGAAGGGACGTAAGTGCAATTGGTCGGTAGGAGGAGGGAGAAGAAGATTCGCCTTTTTTTTGGTACTGGCTGGACAAATGCTGTTTTCCATCTTCCCGGGAAGAGTCCTGAAGAATAGGACAGATGGAAAAGCTTACGCAATGGTTTTGCCAGCGAAGAAGAACACCTCTTCAGAACGATAGGGGAAATACCATCTGGACCAGCGGATTTGTGAACGTCAAGATCTTGAAGTACTCTAGCCACTGTACGAGTGCGAAAGTGGATTGGTCCCATAGAGAATTCTACGCGCTCGAGTACAGGGGGAGACAAAGCACAATCTGGGAGCGTTGAGCTGACTGCAAAGTGAGCAGCAAGCAGATTGGCCTTATCTGTAGAGCTGACAGCTGGAATGTCGTTGTAAATGAGTGTCGGGATAGATGGCGAGGCCGAATTCTTGATGTTTTTAACAAATGACCAAAAGTTTTTACTACCAGTGGGACTTTGTAGTATTTTTTGCCTCAACTTTTGGTCATAGGAGAATTTGACACGATTAATGTGGGCAAGTAAGTAGAAAATCAATAATACTGTGCAACAAACTTATTGTTAAATGATTCAGGTTTTTAGAGAGAAGATAGTTTAAAAGCTGAAGATGCTTTCACTAAAAATTATGAAAGCCTGCCTTATTTATTATGGTTTTAAATAAATTGCTTACACACAAGGGAACGGAGTATAAGGTTGGATACTTAGATACATAAATATAATTAAAACTGATAAAAAACGCTTTTTTAAGATATTAAATATTATCATTCATGAGAATAAAGAAGTATTATTTGTTTGTTGTAAATACAAAATTTTGTATTTTAACTTTCATTATCGTTGCTATGTAATAGATCTTACAAATATAATTGAAAAATATATACTATTCAATATGAACTTAATACCCTTAATGATGGGTCCAACGTTTTTAGGAATAAGTTTATTTAATGTTTTTTTTTTCAAATAATAATAATTCATGTTGTCATTAATATCATTTATTTGAATAAAAAGAAATATTAATTATTGAATTTGTACGTTTTTCTTTGTTATTTTGAAACAAAAAATTGTGAAAATCACAATGAAATTTGTATTTTCTACAACAAAGCATTCAATTTGACTGCAAAAAGTTGTGAAAATCACAACGAAATTTGTATTTTCTACAAATTGGGTTGTAGATTCTACAGCAAAAGTTGTTCTTTCCTTATTTTTTCTGGTTTTCACTTCTACAGCAGGTGTTGTGATTTCTACAATTTGGTGATAGATTTCACAACCATGTCTTAGTCAAATTGACAACATTGGTTGTCGGGTCAATTGTGACAACGAATGCAATCAAATTAACCCCGATTATCATCATTTCTACAACCGATTTTTTTGGGTGATACAATACTCTGTCACCTGTCTATTTCGATCTTTCAATTCGCGTTTACATACTGATTTTTAATCCCACCATAGAACATTTTATGGTCGGCAGAGTGAACCCTGTTTCGATGCGGATGGATACATGCAACAGAAAAAAACAGCCGTGGGCTTCCCTTTCAACGGAATATTTGCCGAAAACAAATTAAATAGCAGGCAGTTAAAATGGGCCTCTTTCAATTAAAACAAAAACGTCTGCCAAAGAAAGGTGTCCGATAATGGAGATTTCAGGGTTGGTGACGTTTGACCAAAGACATAATCCTGTTGTAGAGTTCATCACTATTGAGCATACCAAGCAACTTACAATCTCTTAGTATGCACTGCACATGCTTAGCCTCGCGACCAATGCAACTGTGTAATACTATATTGATCGCTTTAAATAAACATCCGCCTCTCGTCCAAAATAAACGTCCGTTTATTTTATCAGCTTATATTTTCCATTTTCTTCATTTCCTCCAAGTCGAACGTAAATGCCCGATTAATGAAGCTTTTAAGCCTATGAAACCAAATGCTGGCATCGCACGTCGAAGCCAACAATAACCACGTTTCTTTGAGAAATGTATCGACGGTTGCTCATAAGAACGCTTAGAAGAATTATAGCCAGCAGCCCCACAATTTTGTTTGCAACCCAAATTAATGTATTTAGCCGTGTTTCGGTGCTAAGTGTATGCCCAGCTCAGCATAACTTTACACGTAAACGATAACAAAAAGGAGTGCTGAAGATAAAGAGGTCAGCAGTCGAGGACTGAGACGAAGTGAACATAGAGTGTTGATGCCATGAAGAGACTAGATGGCAATAAAATAAGTTGGGAGCAAAAATATTCCGATTGTTATGCAGAGATAGTGGATGTGTTCGTCGATTAAACAAAAAAAATCCTCATTCCGAAGAAAATTATGCGAAGAAAATTAAAAAAAAATGAAAAATTGGCAACAATAAGCATCCGTTCTTTTCCTCGCTGTCAAACACAAAGGATTTTATGATGTTCAAAAATCTTTCAAAAAATACGTTTGGATTTGCATCCTTGCTTTAATAATAATTCAAATCGCACTCTTTTAAAGTACAAACACTATGAACACATCCTTAAAATTGAAAAGTGAATGTAGAATACGATCTAGGCGTTTTATTTGTAAAATTATGCTGAGCTGGGTATACACTAGCACCGAAACACGGCTTTTATTTCCAGATGTATTCATAGCAGCTGTGGATGATATCCACAGCTATCAACAGTATTGCTGGTGATACAATGTTGTTTTTGTTTAACGTGTGAATACATCCTGTGGATACATTTTTCAAAGAAAGTAAACGATTTCAATTTCCTAATTGGGCAGTGATGGATTTCGGTTTTTCATCGCTGACGAAAGGACACTCAGTTCTCAATCTCAAATCTTTTTCCACCAACCGCGCCGGTCTATTGCTATTTTTATGTCCTATTCTAAGGGTATATTAATGTTGACGCATAGTTTGTAACATACCTTAATATAACCCGTAGACCTCTAAAAGTTACTATATTTATGATCAGCATCGATAGTAATGTCGATCTAGCCATGTCCGTCCGTCCGTCCGTCCGTCCGTCCGTCCGTCCGTCCGTCCGTCCGTCGGCAAAAATTAGGCCTTTAAAGTGGGCCTAGAGAGCTGAAATTTTATCCATATACTCTCTAGGGTCCCGAAATAATTACGAGTAAGTTTACGAATTTTTGAAATCCGCCCACAACACGTCCAAAACTCAAAAAAACAAAATTTTGGAAAAAATCGAATTTTAAGCTTGAAAGCTGAATTTTTTTATATATGATATATGACTCCTAAAACTGCTCGGGAGATAAAATTTTCTAAATCCGCCCACTGACACGCCCACAAAAAAATAAAACAATTTTATTGAAAAGCCAAAAGTTGAGCTAGGGAGCTGAAATTTATAAAATATACTCTCTAGGGGCCCTTTAAGCTCATGTGTAAATATTTTCAAAATCCGCCCACTGACATGCCCACAATTTAAAAAAAAAACTTTTTTTGAAAATTCAAAGTATGAGCTAGGGAGATACTCTCTATGGGCCCTTTATGCTCATGTGTTAATTTTTTTTAAATCCGCCTACTGACAGGCCCACAATTAAATAAAACAATTTTATTGAAACACCCAAGTTTGAGCTAGGGAGCGTTTTTTTCGATAAAATCCTTTAAATGTTATATAACAAAATATGTAGAGCGTTCTTAACAATTCAACCATACTTAAACTTTTGTCACGCCCACTTATGAGGGATAGGAATAAGAATAGGGTATCCAACAGTTCACTCAAGCGGATTGTAGCCCGTCCCTATGTTTAATTCTATTTTTTCTATTTCTAGTCTATTTCGAAATCAATGAGTGCAGTTCTTTTTCTTATCGATAATTTGCATTTCCCAAAAATCATGCGGCCGGTCTAGTTAAAAGTTTAAGGAAACGTCACGCCCCTTCTGACATTGTACTAATATACCCATCTTCGGCCTTCCACCATTTACTTTCGGTTGTACTTCGTGCATCTTCGACTCCCAGCTCATAGGTTCGAAAGCGACGATGAAAGCCGAATCTCCAAACTCTGCGACTGGCCACAACTAGAAGCAGCCTGCCCGGGATTGCGGGACTGCAGCATCTCAGGCGCTAGTCGTAAGATATGAATTTAAAAAAAAAAAAATAATTATTTTACGGATATGCCTCAGTTACAAATTTTTTTTTTTACTTGTGGATATTGGGGTACCTCCACAAAAAATCCTACTTATTCGTTCAGACGCTTTTGGGGCAACGCTAACTTCAGATTTGCTTTTTTTATTCAAAAAGAATTCCCTGCTTAACATTCCCAGAAAACGGGAGAAGTTGAAACCCGTCATCTTTTAATATCTATTGCGTATTCTCCTACCTTACATTTCAAATAACTGAAATTTCAAGACTATATCCTTGCTATATGAAAATCATGAAATATTCTTATCTAAATGTATCAACATTTTTCAAACGAAACATTATTTCCAACAGCCAGTCAGCCTCTTAATTCATCCAAATCCACTATAGTCAACCCCCTTCCATACGCTCATAGCAAAGAATTGAGGAATTTCAATTAAGAACTCAATAAAAAAAATTGTGAAATACAATTCGCAAAAAATTAAGAGAAATCTCTTCTCCATGATTAAAATTCCATCAAAATAATCCACTATCCGTCCAGCGAACAACTGGATAAACAACAGGAATGGAAGCATGAAAAAGAAAATGCATTTTAATTTTCATCCCATACGCGACAGCAACCACCCCCGCGGCCAAATGTCCAATGGGATTTCACGCTACGCTGAAGGAACAAGTGCATAATTTGTTTTCCATTATTTTGTGTTGTATCCTTTGTCCCTATCTCTTTTTTCTATCCGTGTTGGTTTGGCGAAGATTTACGAGTATAACTCCAATTGGAGACTACTGACAAGAAAACAAAAAGCAAAACAAAAACAATACCGGATACAAAGGACTCCAACCAAAATGAGATTTCCCTTACCCCAGTAGCGTCAATTTCTTATGTCGGTCGCTCTTTTCTTTTAGTTCGTTCTTTGGAATTATTAACGGAGATTTACCACCCTTCAATAATATTCTTTTGCACTTTAGTGTCCTGGGAAAGGGGCGCAGGCCGGCTTCCTTCCTTCTGTTTGCTAACTTTTGTGTTTGAAATTAAGTTTTGTGGCCTTATCCTGTTTAGCTGTGATGTCCTATACGAAGCGTACTACCCTTCTAACTGCTTTTGTATGGCATTTTTATAAATTGCAGCAAATGCTTGAAAGGACTCCAAGTTGATGACTGTGCAAAATTACGGAAAACAGAAAACCTAACTCGATTAGGCATTAAGGACTACGAGTATTTTGCGATTCTCTTTCTCTCCATCTGTCTCTCAGCCTGGCATTTGTAGTACTCGTAGTTAACTCGCTTAGGTTAGGAGTGATGTCTAATGTATTGAGGTCCATAAGGTATTATTCTTGATGACTTTTGTAAAACTTTTCAAATAATCCAATCAGAAGTGAATGGATGGAAATCGATGAAGAGGCATCATTGCCAGTGTGTACTGCGTGTAGGTTTAATTATATTTTATTACATCACGCATTGCAGCCCTTATATGCACATTTAAGGCATCATTTAATCTTGTTAGGTACTTTTAATCAGGCGAAATAATGTGTACACTTTTTGTGGGTGGGAACAAACATACATACCTACATCAAAGTTCTATAAAAATGTCCGCAAAATCCGCCATTGACTCAGACTTTATGATCATATCAAGAAAGTTAATTTACCATGCTCAATCTTGAAGAATTTTTTCCAAAAGTCCTTTGAGCCGGTGAACTCTAACATAAAGGTAGGTGTGTGTGTTGATAGGATGAGGATCCCTCAATCTATCATTCTTAATGGTAATTTCATGCATTCTTCCTAAATATACGTCCATTCATTAGAACACCATCCGTCGTATGAAAAGGGAAATGAATGGAGGCAGAAGGCCTCGGGGAAATATCCTTGCTAACGCACAACATTCGAAGGATTGTGTGTATTGCTTTAGGGCCGGCTCCTAGGGTTCGTTCGTACTTTCAATCCTTGGGGATTGTTCAAAGCGCCATGGAATGTGTGAGTGCATGAATTGGCCTCAATTCAGGACGAGAGTTTTATTGGACATCAGCGGGCTCTAGATTTTGCATACAAATGATGCATGAAATAGTGCGAAGGAATGCTCTACTCAAAGAGGGGATATGTGTCCATTCGAACAAATTCACTGTCCATTGGGGGATATAGAACGTCGCACAGACTGTCGGGAACAATCAATTACTTTTGGGAGGTTTTTTGGTTTGGGAGTGGGACACCATTGCTTATAGGCTTCTCCTATCAGGTGTGTGCAAAGAATATGCTTATTTCTCAGTAAATATTTGCGTGTGTGAGAGAGAGAGAGACAGCAATACGTAATTTGGCAGTCCACACAGTTGTGGGGATGTTATTTTTTATCGCTTTGATTGGAAAGGACTTTGGCTCTAGCTTCAGTTTGACAGGATTATAAATGGTATTTTTGTAAGTGAACATGGTAGGTGTTCTTTGAAAGAAGAAATGTGTTAAGTACGTGATGGAGAGTGCAAGCAGTTGGAAAATTCCCAGTTGAAAGGTTGCATTTTTTATATAATGTAAATCAATTCGGCGGTAGAAGGTTTGGGTTAACTTAAGGGATAAAGGGGTCCAGGTGATGTGTTTTCACATGAATGGGACGATTTATTGGTAAAAATCATTGAAGAAGATATTTTAAAACCACTAAAGAACAGTTTGGAACTGTTTCTACATTTTGCACATACGTTTCTTGGAATGTATATGTAAGGGACGAATAGAAAGATACGGAAGTGAACAAATTACAATTTGATTTTTGCATTTTGTTCTTACAAATGTGGGACTAATGTTCCGTGTAACAATTGTTCTTTGATATTTCTACAATGCTTACAAAAACAGGGATTTGAAAAACATCAATCAATTTACGGAAATGGATTATTTTCGAAAATAAAGTATTTTTTAAGATGACTTTAAACTACTTTCGAAAGTAAATAGTATCTCTACTGACCGAAGAGTTCGCCGAGTTTTTTTTTTGGAACTAAAGCATTTATTTATTTCGTAGTAAAGCCTTAAGGTCCAATCAAATTTACTTCTGGTCGCTAAAGTCAGCCTAAGCAACAAAGCTAATACACAAAGCTGTATACTCATGCCCATAATGACCACTATGATTCGTTTCGTTCAGTTTTGTTCACTTTCATGAACTTAAAGACCCAACCATAAAAGATCTTATTGGAATTAACCTTATGTGAAAACCGAATGAAAAGTCCACTCTATTTCTGTCAAACGATCTAGTTAGTCCTGTCAAAATCTCCGTACAGAATGTTGCATTGCATTTCATTGATACTGTCCGTAAGCCCACGTAACTTAACGAAAACTGGACGAATCCAAGCATAAGGTCCGTTCGCGTACTTTATGTATAGAAAAATGAAAAGTGTCAAATCTCCAAAATCGAGAGAGAATCCTCTCATTTCTAAGAAAAGTACGCGAACGCTTTTGTGTAAAAACTTCTTAGTTTGGCTTGAAAAGAAGCAACAGCTGTTTTTTTTTGCTGGCAAACCCATAGGATTTCATCATTTGACAGTTTTCATTTTCTTACCAGCCGAAATTCTGTGTGAAGAAAAATGAACGAAAGTACATTTTTCTTTCGTTCATCTTTTTACCATTTTCTCAGTACGCGAACGCGTTTGTGTAGTTTTGCACGAAAGTTTATATAAATTTACGTTTGCATATTAGTTCGCGAACGGACCTATAATCACATTTTGGTCATGCTTTACTGTTTGCATGTTATTGAACATTTCCTTAAGCTGGTGTAAGCTAAGCAAAGTCTATTTTGGTTGGCCCTTAAGTGAGAACGGTTGAAATGGCGACCGTAATTTAAAATTTTACGGTTGTCTATCTCTCTCCCTGTTTATACTCTGCTTAAGTTGCCAGACGCAGTTATGGACACTTTAGCGAATCGTTCGGTTTTGACACTAGTAGGCTCCTAAGTTCATGATAGTTGGCCCTTTAGAGATAGAACTTAAATGTACGTAAATAGTCTTTCATTAAGAACTTCACCACTTCTTTTTTAAATAAAATGCAAACAACTTGAGATATCTCAAATAAAAAATTATTGGCTTGAATTATGAAAACATTTATGAATGGAATTCGACTTCGTTCATATGGGCACTATGGAAACGTATGCAGCGGTCGATACGTTGAACCCAATTTTCGATGACTCTGCCGCACATATCGACCGATACGGCGGCTATTTCTCGTTAAATATTGACTCTGAGCGCCTCTAACGTCGCCGGCTTATTGGCATAGACCAATGATTTAATGTAGCCCCATAAAAAAGTCTAGAGGTGTTAAATCACATGATCTCATGATCTCTAGACGGGTCCGTTGCTCGATTTAATACGTTCACCGAACTGAGACTTCAATAACTCGATTGTTGCACCCGCTGTGTGCCTTGTGGCACCGTCCAGTGCCGCTCACTTGAATAACCCCCCCCCCCCCCCCCCCTTGCTTCGACTTCCAAGTTCAATAACTTTTAAACTCAAGTGACCTAAAATTTAATACAAATATTTTGAGTCATATCACTTTAAAATGCATAGTAAAATTATAACTTTCAATTTAGACACCATTTTTTATTATGTTTTACAAAATTTAATAAACTTGAATTGAAAAAAGAAATTGAGTTATTTTCTTTATTAACTTCCCAGTGGAAGTTCTTGTAATGGGGCCGATTTTGTGAATCGCGGATTTTGACATATCTCTACGTTTCAAGGTCACCAGAATCCAAATCCAGCGTTTTTATAGAGATGGATGTGTGTCGAGAACCAAAAATGATATTTACATGGGACCGGGTTTTATTTGAAGCGTAATTACGCAATGACGCCGCCCGCATGTAAACCGCACCAAACAGCGACTTTTTGCGGATGAAGTAATGTTTCATGAAACACATAAGGGTTCTCACCTATCCAGTAAGACATTTTTTTTTTTTTTTTTTGTCGGGATGTGTGAAACTTTCTGCACTGGAGCACTCAGACTCAATACTGGTCCATTGTACTGCCAGGCAGACACACCACATTTTACTGTGGGAATTTACTCGTTTTTCTAAGAAAAACGAGAAGGCGCTTCAATGATTAGGAGCTTAGGTTTACAGCACTTACAATATCCGCACCAAATACCTGCCACCAGATACGAGCAAAAGCAGGACAATCACAGAGGAAATGTTCCGCAGTGTCGTCGCTTTCTCCACAGGCTTCGCAGTTGGTGGTGTCGCTTAGGCCTAGCACCTTAAGGTGTTTGGCAAAAGCGTAGTGTCCCGTAAGAACGCCAGTAGTCTGTCTGCAGTCTTTTCTGTTGAGAGACAACAAGAATGCCGCGGATTTCCCACAGACGTCGGGGAGCATTTGCTTAGTCTGTCTGCACCCTGGAGAGTCATGCCAACGGCGATTGTGTTCATAGGAAACCCAACCGTCAATGGAAGCCCTGACCGAGGACGCAGGCAGACAGATCGCTGGTTCAGGTCCTGCGAGGTCCCCCTCTGAGCTTTGTCTAGCAAGTTGATCGGAGATCTCATTTCCCGTGATCCCGTTATGACCCGGGACCCGGACGAGTTTAAGTGAATTCAGCCTTCCGACCGAATTCAGAGATATCTTGCATTCACGTACTATTTTGGAGGTAGTTAAGGGTTTGAGTAAGGCCTTAAGCGCAGCCTGACTGTCGCTACAGACGCAGATACTTCGCCCCCTCCACCTGTTCCTCGTAACATAGTCCATGGCCATTAGGATAGCATAAGTCTCTGTTTGGAAGACTGACGCATGTTTGCCTAACGGAAAGAAAAGTCTAACGCTATCGCTCTCCACGAAGACACCAGCCCCAGATCCTTGATCGGTTTTGGAGCCATCCGTAAAGATTCGACTGCATTCCCTTCCAGGTTCAGAGTCCGGCCAGAGCCAGTCCTGGACGCGAGGAAAGTCGACCTCGTATTTGCGCTTTAGCCAAAGTTCCGGTGTCATCGCATCAGACGGCATATCCATAAGACAGGAGTCGAAGGACAACCGTTGCGCAAGTTCATCAAAACTCCAGTGCGAGTTATACCAAAAGCCACCTCTTGTAAGACGTGAGATAGCCTTGATTGTACATCCCATGATGTAAACATCAAGGGGCGGAAGGTTCAATAGTGCATCTAGGCCGGAGCCAGGCGTGCTGGGGAAGGCCCCCGTGCAGCCGAGACATACCTGCCTTTGGAGTTTGGCAAAAGCAGCAGTGACGTATTTACGTGAAAGCTTATTCCACCAAACAACCGATGCGTATGCTATAAATGGTCTTATCAAAGCCGTATAAATCCATAGGACTCTTTTCGGTGATAAGCCCCATGTCTTGCCGAAAATGCCTTTGCACTGCCAGAAAATAGACAGCGCCTTGGCAGTCTTCAGCTCAACATGTTTGGACCAAAGAAGTTTGCTATCCAGGATGACTCCCAGATACTTTGCTTCATTGGAGAGTTGGATTGTGACGCCTTTTAGCACTGGCTGAGTCAACCCGACCAGCTTCCTCCTTCTCGTAAAGAGAACAACCTCAGTTTTAAGAGGATTGACCGAGAGCCCATTCCTAGTGCAGCATTCGTCGATCACGTCAAGGGCCGCCTGCGCCTTGGCGCATACAGTCGCTAGGCATGATCCAACAGAAAGCACGGCAACATCATCCGCGTACGCCTGAGCGTAAATATTAGAACTGTTGAGTGTGTTCAACAGAGAGTCGACCAGTATACACCACAGCAGTGGAGACATGACGCCGCCTTGCGGGCAGCCTCTGTTTACCCCCGCCATAACATAGCGGCCACAATCCGCATCCACAACCAACGTTCTATTCATTAGCATTGCTTTAATCCACAACACCAATGGTTCGTCTACTCCGTGTTGTCTGGCGGAGCTGCACATGCTATCAAAAGTCGCATTGTCAAAAGCACCCTCAATATCAATGAAAATGCCCATCGCGTATTCTTATCTGTCAAGCGCGCACAGATAAATAAGTTGTTCAGGAGGAAAGATCACAATGATATTCCTTGTGTTCGAATCTCCCAGACAGCAGAGAACAGACAGACAGTACTGACTGCTGGAATAAGTCCAGAAAGTGTTGCTTCAAACGACGATTTTTTCGTGGTCGAGGACCCACAGGAGAAAGTGGATTTGCTGGGCGCTTGTTTCGAGGCCGTGTATACGGTGAACAATCATGTTCGCCGTAACCACGACATTGAGAATAGGGCTCTGGTGAGCCACTTCTATCTGCGCACCGAACTTGAGAATTGGCGATCTGAGAATAACGGATTCACCGTGTTCACTGATGAAAACCATGCTAATGCAGTTGTCGCCAATGGCCGAAATGCATCGCACTTGTTCGTGTCGAAGGATGATCTTCTGTGCATCTTCGAGTCACTAAAGAATAAAAAGTCGGCGGGGATGGATGGTGTCCCAAACGTCGTATTGAGACACCTGCCTCTGGAGGCTGTAGATATTTTCACCACGCTGTTTAACAATGCGCTGAATAATGCACATTATCCAGCGCATTGGAAGGTAGCTGTGGTACACCCTATCCCGAAAAAAGGTAAAGATAGGACGAACCCTGCCAATCTCCGGTCAATTAGCTTGCTTCCGAATATTAGCAAGGTCTTTGAAAAGGTTGTCAATAGAGCCCTGTTGAAGTGGGTCGAGGACAATAACATAATCCCGGACTACCAGTTTGGTTTCAGGGCGAGGCATGACACTATTCATGCCGCGTCGAAACTGGTCTCCGACATTCAGTGGAATAAATGCAAGAACCAATGCACGGGTGCTTGTCTGGTTGATTTTGAGAAGGCTTTCGACACCGTATGGTTAGAGGGACTTTTCTACAAGTTGACCAGGCGGGGGATGCACAAACCTTTGCTATATGTAATTTATAATATGCTTATGGGAAAGAAGTTCGTTGTCAAATGTGGCAACGTGACTTCGAGCAGAGTCTTTCAAATTAAAAACGGTTTACAGCAGGGGGCGGTGAATTCTCCGATCCTGTTTAACATTTACACGAGTGATCTGGTGGGTTCACTCAGACATGCTATAGCGTATGCCGACGATTTGGTGGCATACAGATCAGGTTCTAAAATCGAGGTCATTAATATCCTTTTGCAGCGTGACTTCGATCAAATTAAGCGATATTGCGACGACTGGAAGTTGAAAATCAACTTTCAGAAGACGGAAACAATCTTGTTCAGAACTCCATTGGCTGGGGCCTCTAGGGATACCAGAAAAAATTGGAAAAAATTGGCCATTATTGGACAAAATGGGCAGCCATTGGCGGTGAGAAGCGTAGTTAGATATCTAGGTATCTGGCTTGACCAGTATCTATATTTCGATAGACATATAGTTGCTTGTCTTGCTGGGGCCAAGAAGGCTTATGCTTTGACAAGGAGACTGTTTCATAGCAGTCAACTTGACTCCAAAGTGAAGGTCATTTGCTACGTGGCCCTTATAAGGCCAATTATCGCTTATGGTTGTCCATTGTGGTTCAATATAGCGCCCAGCTATATGGAAAAGATTCGGGTTTTGGAGAGACAATGTCTTAGGACCTGTCTCCGATTGTTCCGAACGCCTGAATCCAACTATATAAAATACTATCCCAACAAGGTCCTATACGATGGGGCTCAGTTGAATAGGATTGACAATTTCCTCATTAAGGTCACTCGAAGGCACGTTGCAAGGGCGATGGCCAGCGACAATAGTCTGATATTTGGGGCTTACTACCCCAATGAAATGTACATTGAGAGTACACTCCGGTCTGGCTTTATCCCGCCAGAGGCATTTATCCATATTGATGCAAAAGGGCTGGTACAGACGAGGGATGGTATTCCGGTCTTATACCATCGCTACCGCAGCGCGAGAGATAAGCGGCTCCTCCATTACGGGGACGTCGCCAATGCTCATGAGCTCCTCCGTTTTAGTACCGCAATATCGGAGAGGGATAGATTCGACACGGAAAAGCAATTCGCCGAATTTTGGTGGCTTGTTGAGGGGGGAGGGGTCAACATGCCCTCCCAGGACGGTGCGTTACTCTAGGTAACTTCCTCTTAGCTTATAAGTTAGATTAAGTCAGCTAGGGCGTTTTTGGGAGAGGCCGGGCTCGCCAACGTGTGGTGGTGCTTCTGGGAGTTGACTGACGCTGTAAGGCTTCAGTCGGCTCACGGCGGCGCGTGTGCACGTTGACGACTGCCAGGCGCTCGGAAAGCAATTGGGATTTTGACCACTTGTTGCGCAAGGCAACGAGTGCTCAGAATCCTAATTATAGTTAGAATACGTTAAGTAGTTTAAGTAAGTAGAATAGGTAGTTTGTAATTTGTTTTATATAAAATCTCAATAATGAAACCGAGTTTTAATAAATTTTCTCGAGGAATATATATGTAAGATTAGTTCGTAAAATAGTTCGTAGGCCGAAAGGCAATAATTCTAAGATATAGTTAAGTTTAGAGCGTTCGCATAAGGACCAATAAATAAGAATAAGTATCCTGTTAATTTTAAGTTAGGTTTAATCATTTTTGTCTAGTATGTAAGTAGATATTTATCAATGAATAAAAAAAATGAATTTCAAAGTCAAAAAAGTCTGTCAAGCGCGCCTTCAATTCTACCAACTAGATTTTGGAGCGCAGTCTCGCAGGATTTTCCGCGTTGACGTTGAGGCATGTTGCATCGGAGATAGTGGGTGCAATCGCAAAGCACCTTTGCGCACGTGAAGCTCGACCAGCCTTTCCAAGCTTTTCAGCAAGAAAGAAGTCAGACTGATTGGTCTGAAGCTCTTGGCGAGCGAGTAGTCACTTCTGCCAATTTTTGGTATGAATGCCACTCTAACTGTACGTCAGGGTGTTGGAATGTATGCCAGTGCTAGGACAGCGGTGAAGATTTTCTTCATAGTCGGTAGCAGCTGGTTTGTACATTGTTGCAGCATGGCTGGGTATATTCCGTCCGTACCAGGCGACTTGAAGCCGTCAAAAGACGCAAATGCGTATTTAATGGCCTCGTCCGTCACCACGGCCTTCGCAATATACCAGCTACGCCGAGTTGTTTGTCTTGGCTCACTCATAGTCTCGGTAATCGGGGCTGGTTGTGAACCAATTGTAATCTGGTTACCCGGAAAGTGAGACTCCAGCAGATAACTAAGAGTTTCCGCTTTCGTCTCAGTGAAGGTGCCATCAAGTTTTCTAAGTGAGTCCAGTTTGGCTGGTTTGCCCTTTTTCAGAACTTTAACCAACCTACTAGTTTCACCCAGCGTTTCAATCTTTTCGCAGAAATTCTTATAAGAAACACTTTTCGATACCCGAATTAGCCTCTTATATTCCTTCTGCTTCGATCGGTAGAGATTCCAGTCTGTCTCCAAATCAGTCTTGAGTGACCTATTTAGAAGCTTTCTAGCTTCTCTACGAATTCTTTGCAGTTTCGAGCTCCACCAGGGAACCGGTGTTCTGCCAGGGGGTTTGCTTACTGGGCACGTCAGTTCAAAACAGCTAATAATGGCACTATTCAGGTCTTGAACAGCTTCCTCTACCTTTTGTCTCGTCCTCAGTTTGGTTGGAGTTTTGAGAGTTTTCCCTAATTCCTCCCTGAAGCGTATCCAGTTGGTTTTTCTCGGAGTCCTCCTCTCCTGCAAAGTTATGGCTTCGCATCCGATTTGGAATTCGATATATCTATGGTCTGAGAGGGACACCTCCGAAGAGACCCTCCAGTTAGTAACCGCCTTAAAGTATCTATTTGATAAAGTTAGGTCGATCACTTCCTGTCTTCTTGACGTCACAAAAGTTGGTTGCGAGCCAACATTGGTGATAGTAAGATCAGATGATAGAATGAAATCCAGGAGATGGTTTCCTCGCATGTTGCATTTGCTGCTGCCCCAAACAATGTTTTGAGCATTGGCATCACAGCATATAACTAGGCCCATCTTCCTGGTGTCGCAATAGTCAATGAGTTCAGCAATTGCCCTCGGTGGTGTAGGCACTACCGAATCATAGGGGAGATAAGCTGACGCCACGATGAAGGTCTTCCAACTTCCATTCGTTTCGTAGCTAATGGCTGCAGCAACCAAATCTTGGCCACAAAATTGTCCAAGCTTAGTCACTGAGAAAATGTTCGACACAGCAAGACAAGCCCTTGGTCTCTCGGACCGCTCGTCACAGAATATCGTAGTGCCACGAACACCTCCAAGGCCACAGATGCGATTTTTCCAGACCCATGGCTCCTGTATGGATGTTATGTGGGCTTTTGTATTCAACACAGAAAGCTTCTTACTGATGAGTGCAGTAGCAGCCTTGGAGTGTTGAAGGTTAATCTGAGTAAATCCAATCATTGGAAATACATCAGCTGGAAGTGTTCTAGTGGAAGGGCACGCAGAAGGTGCGCGCGCAGTTCCACCGACAGGAGTGCTTGAGGTCTTCTTCCTCCGTTTTTTCCTGTTTGAGCTATTGGAAGGGGAGGCAGCGTTGGTTTCAGTCAGCTGGCTGGTTTCGGTTGGGGTAACCTCTGCCGACCTGCATCTCTTTGCCGTCGCCGCCGGGGAAGGACAGTTCTCAGCGCTTGCGCCTTCAACTGGCGGTGCAGTTTCTTCGCGCCGCACGATAGCCGCCTTTCTCCTTTTCCTCTTTCGCTGGCTCTTAGATGGACGCTGACCACTGGACGCCGCCTCTGTGGCCCGTTTCACCTGTTCGGTTTCGCAGGCCTCGTCGGCAGCATCACACCTATCGGCTGTCTGTCTATTGGTCTGAAGATTAAGCTTATCAGGTTGAACCTCTCCGCCACTTTCTTCATGTTTCCAGCCCAGTCTACCGAACGTGTCGGAGATAGAGCTGCAGGAATCTTCGGAAGCAAACCTTTTCGCAACTCGAAGGTCAACGCCTGTACAGGCGGGGGGTATATGTATGTCGGTTGGGGCCTCCAGAATCCGTGCCCCGACCGTGGTCGAAAAGACCACGGGTGGATTTTCGCCCATGCTAGTACCACCTGGAGTATTTAAATCATTAAGTTGTTCCTGCATACTTGTTTTTTGGTTTGGTTCGCGATAGAGCTTTGACGGTGTATAAAACGCCGCTATAACTCTAAAACCTCGGATCACGAACGTATCGTACCGAGGTCCCCCTATCCACCACCTGGGGACGCGCCTGGTGGGTAACCAACCCGACAGGATCCAGGAAGACATACTTTGCGACCAAGCCGTTTAACCAAAAATTAACTTCATCGCTGAAGATGATTTTGCGATGAAATTCTTCGTCACTTCATATGATCAAGTGGCTTTAATTATTGAGTTAGCTTGATCTTGTAAGTGTGTTGGTTGAGATCCTAACGCAAAATTCATAATGTGGTCTGGGAGACGTCCAATTCTTGAGAACGCCGTGAAATTGACTGATTTGTTTGGTTTGGGACAGACGCCTTTACGGCAGCAATATTCTCCACACAGGGCAAAACGTATAGTCTCACTGGCACGGCAACATCAAGCAGCGAATATTCTGACTCAAATTTGTTCACTAGACTATGAATTGCTTGTCTCCTGGGACGGGAATTGCCCTTACAAACATAATCACCGGACACTGTGCATGTGCAATGGGAGGCATGCTCAGAGACTGGGCATTACCTATAACGACTTCTGTAGAAATTGCAGAAATGAGGAAGAGGAGGAGACGGTCCTGCACCTCCTATGCAAATGTCCCACACTAGCCAACATCAGGATGACTTCTTTAAGTAAATACTTCTTCCAGGATCTATATGATCCTAAAAATGCCTGCACGGCTGATATTAACAACTTCATAAAGAAAAGTAGATGGTTCTAGGTTCGAGCAGTGTGACCCACCTTCCAAATGGCACCACAATGGACCTCCTCTGGTCAAAGTGCACCTGATCGAGGGCCTATCTAACTAACCAACCAACGGCAGTTGAGATGAAGATGCTTCGCATGATATCAGGTAGAAAAAAGATTGATCGAATAAGAAGTTCCAAGATCCGAGGAAGCCTTCAAGTCAAAAAACTTATCTCAAAGAAAATGGAGCGCGAACGGCTCAGTTGGTACTGTCATGTTCAAATGAGAGATCCTACGAATCCTGTCAAAAAGCCAATATCAATCAACGTTCCAATACAAACGCGAAACAGAGGCAGGCCTAAAAACTCCTGGATCACACAAATGCAGTAACACCAGCATTTGATTGGCCTCAGCGACGAAGTGATTCAAAATCGGGAGGCCTGACGTTATTTATTGAGGTCGAACCGGCGAACTCCACAGGCGGACCAGTAGGGATGCAGTTAGGTGGGAGGGTTATGATCAAATTAATTCTGATCTTAGCCTCATCGTCATTAAGGGAGAAGAAGAAGATTCAAAAATAGTGTTTGGGTACTCCTTCCTAATTCGGGAATTTTTTTTTGTTGTAATTCGCTTTGTTATAAAATTATTACGAAATATTCGCAACAAAAATATTTCTTGCCTCAACGCAGACTCTGACTTTTTCAGATTTATTTTTTGTAAACAATCCTATTCTATTGTTCACTTTGTAGTATTCAAAACTACTGTTTGGGTATTCATTATTTATTCTAGAACGTTTTGCACCCTAGTATAAGGGTATATTAATTTTGACGCGAAGTTTGTAACATACCTTAAAATTGCCCGTAGACCCCTAAATGTTACTATAATTATGATCAGCATCGATAGTAGTGTCGATCTAGTCATGTTCGTCCGGCCGTCCGCCTGTCGGCAAAAATTTGGCCTTGAAACTGGACCTAGAGAGCTGAAATTTTAACCATACACTATCTAGGGGTGCGAAATAATCAAGTTTGAGCATTTTTGAAATCCGCCCTTAGACGCCCACAAACTCAAAAAAACAAACTTATCGAAAAAATCGAATTATTAGCTAGAAAGCTGAAATTTTTTATATATGATCTTCGACTGCTAAAACTGCTTGGGCGATAAAATTTCTAAAATTCGCCCACTGACACGCCCACAATTAAATAAAACAATTTAATTGAAAAGTCAAAGTTTGAGCTAGGAAACTGAAATTTATAATATAGACCTTCTAGGTGCCCTTTATACTTATCTTTAAATATTTTTTAAATCCGCCTGCGAAATATTCGTGCAAAACGTATCTCCCGCCATAGAAATTCGTCAATGTTTTCCATCAATTAGTTCAGCTGTAGTTTTTTTCACTTGACACTGGCGTTGTCGCGAAGTACTCTATCGATCAACTCATTCAGAAGATACTCGAATTTAATGATTTCTGAAAGAGGTGGGTGTTGTCAATGCAACTGCAACGGCACGTACATTTTTTCGACGCTGCGCTGTATGCGATATAAGGTTACTTCGTTTTCACGGACGTTTGATTCCGCTTGGCTAACTGCGACGGACCCGCACTGGCCATCGGCAGCCTGTATTATGTGTCCGAATCATTTTTTGGAATCGTGAACCACCTTCTTAACTTTTTAAACATCAACTGCGGGTACTTCTTCGCTGTCAGGAATGGCTCTTGGAAAATATATCTGAGGAAACTGCTCGTTAAGAAATCTTTCACAATGCTGTTGCCACCTGTGTAGTATTTTGTCGTTACCCACAAGAGGCTGCCCTTGAGTATTGGTAAGGAACTTTGGTGATCGGATTTGCTGGATATTTCTGCTCCTCTGAGATGATATTTTAAAGATAGGTAGGTAGGTAGGTAAATGGATGCCCTTGTGACTGTTGTCACGGCTCACTTAGACCATCAGTTTGGGTCCATTGTGTCCATTGGTGTTGGGGTTTCCAAAATTTTGAACCTGCAAATACAAAAAATATGCCGCTGTTAAACAGCTCTGTGATCCGCTTTATTAGAACCACCCGGATCTATATGTAAATCTCAGGAGTTTGTTAAGCTCAATGTCGGTCAGATCCTCCAGCTCCTCAAAAAAGTAGCTGCCAAGAATCTTGAATCTCTTAGTACTAAGGGCAGGGCATTCACATAATAGGTGACGGATAGATTCTGTCTCTTCGACGTCTCTACAGCTCCTGCAGTAATCGTTGTGCGCTATGCCCAGCCGCTCCGCGTGTAGGCCCACCACGCAGTGTCCTGTGAGGACCCCTGTCAGTGTGCGTATGTCTCTGCGGTTCAGCCCGATTATGGCCTTAGATTTCCTTTTGTTTACCGCTGGCCAAAGCTCCCTCGTGTGTCTACATGTTTCAAGGCTGGTCCAACGTAGGTTTGTTCTACTCATGGATTCAGCGTCGATTTTCCGTGACAGTGTACTGAGCGGAGTTTGTAAAGATTTCAGGGCCAGAGATGCATCCATCTCCGATCCGCATCTTGCCAGCTTGTCTGCTTCTTCGTTGCCCGAGATGTCCTTGTGCCCCGGTACCCAGCATAGGGTCACCGAGTTTACGGTTGATATCTCGTCTAGGTGTTTTCTGCACTGTAACACCGTCCTTGATTTAACAACTGCTGACTCCATGGCCATTATGGCCGCTTGGCTGTCAGAGTATATGGTGATCTGCTTATCGGCCAGTTTACGCTTCTTCACCTCCTTAGCGGCTTGAGTGATTGCAGCTGTCTCTGCCTGGAAGACGCTGCATTCATCGTTGATTCTGAAGGATATACCCAGGCCCAGAGTCTCACAGAAGATGCCTGCACCTGTACCCGCATCCATTTTGGATCCGTCGGTATAGATAGCTATTTCGCCTTCTTCCGTGACTGTTCTATTGATCCATTCGCTTCTTTCTGGGATTCTGGTAACGAATCCCTTTTTGAAGGCGAAGGTGTGTGGTAGGTAGTCAGTGGATTTTGTTTCTTTCGAGGCTCTCCATCTTGCCTCGACCGATGCGTGTCCGTAGGGCCTGAAAGACCATAGTCCCGACTCCCTGAGTCTAACGGCCGTTTTAACCGCTATGCTGCTGCAGTGTATGTCCAGGGGTGTGAGGTTAAGTATTACCTCCATGGCTGCAGTGGGTGTGGTCCTTAGTGACCCTGTTATCCCGATGCAAGCCGTCCTTTGTATCTTAGTAAGGCTTGAGAGATGGCATTTCTTCTCAGTAGCCTTCCACCATACAGCTGCGCCATATGTTAAAATGGGTCTTACCACCGCTGTGTACAGCCAGTGTACCACATGTGGTTTAAATCCCCATGTGTTGCCGAATGTTCTTCTGCAGGCATAAAGTGCCACGTATGCCTTTTTCACCCGGTCTTCTATATTTTCCTTCCAGTTGAGTTTGGAATCTAGTATAACCCCCAAGTATCTTGCCGTCTTGGAAACTTGTAGGTGCACTCCATTCATCCTTGGTAGTTCAAAGGCCGGTATTGTCCTTTTCCTTGTGAACAGCAGGATTTCTGTCTTGTCTGGGTTTACTCCGAGTCCTTTTTCCGCAACCCATTTGCTGACCAGTAGGAGTGCATAGCTGAGTCGCTCACTGAGGACTGGGATGAATTTACCCGGGACCAGGATTGCTACATCGTCGGCGTAGGCACTCACGATAAAGCCTTCCCGCTCTACTATTTTTAAGAGTTCGTCCATGACTAGGATCCATATGAGCGGAGAGAGGACGCCTCCTTGTGGGGTACCTCTGCTGACTTTCCGTTCTATACAAACGTCTCCTAGATAGGACTTGATTCGTCGTGTGCCTAGCATTAGTCCAATCCATTCACATAGACTGTTATTGACCCGGGCCCTTCTAAGGCCGCGCAGAATTGCGTCAGCCTCGATGTTATTGAAGGCTCCCTCTATGTCTAGGAGCGCACTCAAAGTAAATTCCTTGAATTCCAGGGATCTTTCCACCACGGAAACTACTTTATGTAGTGCGGTGTCTACAGATCTCCCTTTAATGTATGCGTGCTGCGATTTGGAAAGGTAATTATCGCTGATCGCTTCTCTGACATGCACATCAATTAGTCTTTCCAGTATTTTTAGCATGAATGATGACAGACTAATAGGTCTGTAGTCCTTTGCTGTGGTGTGGGTAGCTTTCCCTGCCTTAGGGATAAATATTACCCTCACCTCACGCCATGCTTTGGGAACATAGCAAAGCCTTAAGCAGCCCATATAGATGCGTTTCAGTCTTGGGATAGTGGTACCCTTAGCCTTCTGAAGCATTATAGGTCGAATATTATCTATTCCTGGTGCTTTGAAGGGGGCGAATGAGTTGATCGCCCATGCTATTTTTCTTTCGTCGATTATTGCGTCGATTGTGTTTTGATCCATTCCCTGCCTCGTGTCGTGTGTAACTGTATCGTATACTCTAGGCACGTCGGCGCATCCTGGGAAATGGGTTTCTGTCAAGACGAACAGCGTCTGCTCGTGTGATTCAGTCCAGCTACCGTCGATATTTCTTAGCGAGGATATCGGTATCGGTGCTTTAGCCAGAACTTTTCTGAGTCGCGACGCCTCGGTCGTAGATTCGATCGATTCGCAGAAATTTCTCCATGAGTTCTTCTTGGCGAATCTTATTTCCTTTTTTAGGAGTTTAACGCTCTGCTTGTAGGTCGTCCATTCGATTAGTCCCTCCTTTGCGAGGTTCCATCTAGATCTTGATGCTTGCATAAGCTCCCCGATCTTGGAGTTCCACCAGGGAGGGCGTTTTTTTCCGTTCGTTCTGCTTACTGGGCAGGATTTTTCGAAGGATTTTGAGAGCACCTCAGTTAGAGACTCAACTGCTTTGTCGATCTCTTGTTCAGTACTGTGGTTTTTTACCGGGCAGACGTTTTCCAACATCTGTAGTTCTGTAGTGAACCTGTCCCAGTCTGCTCTTCTTGGGTTCCTGAAAATTTCCCTAGCCTTAGATTGAATTTGTAGGTCAAAGAGTATCCAGCAGTGGTCTGAGAATGATGCCTTGCTGGACACTCTCCAGTTCACGACCTGGACGGAACTGCTCTGAGATACAAATGTAGCGTCTAGAACTTCCCTTCTATTCGCTGTTATGAAGGTAGGGTCATTACCCCTGTTACATACGATTAGATTGGAACTGAGTAAAAAGTCGAACAAAGCCTCGCCCCTTGCATTAATATCTGAGCTGCCCCAGATAGTATGATGGGCATTTACGTCACCGCCTAAGACTAAGTTCTTCTTACCTTTCTCGGACGCTGCTACTAGCGTCCTTACCGAATCCGGGGGGACAGATGTGTCGTCATTGTGGGGCATGTACACTGACGCCACAGTACAGCTCTCGTCCTTTCCTCTAACCTCCACCGCCGTCACGTCGCCCGTGCTGAAATGATACAACATTAATACATGAAGGTTTTTATTTGCCACGAGTAAGAGTAAGAGTAAGAAATTCATTTATTTAATATTTTCTTATTACATAAGTTACAAGATAGAATGAATTTTAAAGCTATGGCTTAGCCGTCAGCTTGGTTAGCAAAATGCTTATACATGTACCTACATTTGTTACTTTAACAATATAGTTATTTTTTTAATAAACTTAATCAATCATAATACTCTGTTATTAATAGCGACCTGTATTTGTAGATGGATTTAATATAATAAAATAACTTTTTCCAATCACACTCGTTCAGAATTTGTATTGTCTCCTGCATGGTAAGGAATTTTTTTCCGAAGTAAGCTAGTCTCTGTGGTTTGTAGATTGGACAAACACTAATAATGTGAAAGCAGTCTTCTTTCGCTTTTAAGTTGCAAATATTACAAAACTGGTTGAAGCTTCCATTATATGGGCTGCCATTTAAACCAATCAACTCACACCTTGTTTTGAAAATAAGAGATATTTCACTATAGTTGAGTGAGTCATTGAAATAGTTCTTATCCTTTAGATTGAAGTTCAGGTGAGAATACAATACTCTGCTATCTGATTCACGAGCTTTCTCTATAAATCGCACACGAATAGCATCTTCATTTTTATTTATTATTCGATAAAGTTGGTTCTTTAAGTTGTCCAGGTTGTTTAGATCGAATGAAATAGTTTCTCCACACGCGTTTCCAATTCTTAACCATCTTAACGCCCACCAGTCCTTGTTTCTTAATTCATAAGATAGCATTTTTTTGGTTATTCGGGAGTCTGGATACGAACCTATTTTAATGATGTAATCCGCTTGCGATTTGAGAGTGCTTGTAAAAAGCATTGGAAGACCCGTTTCCAAATAGATTGTGTAGTTCGGCGATTTCATTGGTAAGTTGAATAATTTTTTCAAGAAGTTCCTGTGGAATTTCTCGATTACTTCGTACTCGTCTGATCCCCAAACTTGAGAGGCGTAACAAAGAGTTGATTTAACAACTGAATCAAATATTCTGTATTTCGTTGAGAGGAGAATCCGCTTGTTTGCAAAAACATTTTTCCATGATAGATTCACTAAGCTTTGGGAAGACTTGGCTTTATCCGTTAGATGTTTACCAAATTCTAGGGTTGGGTTCAGTTTCACTCCTAAATATTTGAGTTCCTTCACAATCTCTAATCGGCTTCCATTATAAAACCATCTATTTCCACTTTGCACTCGTGGTGAACGGGAAAATACCATAATTTTAGATTTTTCGGTGTTGATGGTTAGTCCCCATTTTTTGCAGTAACTGGCTAGACGATTTATCATCAATTGGAGATTTTCAGGAGATTCAGAGAGTAGAACAAGATCATCGGCATATAACAAGACATTGACCACGGTATTAGCAATTCGTACTCCACCAGGCAAATCTTTTTCTATGTCGTTTATAAATAGAGAAAACAATAAGGCACTAAGAGGACATCCTTGCTTTACACCAGTCTGTGTTTTAAACCATTCTGAGAAATCCTTTCCATCCCAGACTGCTGCACTTGTTTCGGCATACATTTTTTTAATGGTCTTAAGAAATTTTGTAGAGATACCCAACTGAGACAGTTTATAGAAGAGTGCACTTCGGCTAACAAGATCAAAAGCTGCCTTGAAATCTACAAAAAGCTATACATTTTCTTGTTTCTGGCTTGAAAGGCTCTTATAATCGCATATAATGTGAATATTTGGTCAACGGTTGAAAAGTTTTTTCTGAATCCAGCTTGACGCTCTGTCAGAATATTTTTTTCATCTACCCATTTTTCTAATCGTCCTAGAAGTATGCCGCAAAATATCTTGGCTGACACATTCATGAATGAGATTCCCCTGTAGTTTTCTACGTTTTCCAGCGAACCCTTTTTGTGGATGGGGAATATTACGGGATTCTTAAACGATGAAGGGATGTCTGCACTCGAGAACACACTGTTGAAGAGAACTTTCAAATAGTTGATTAAGGTTGGACTAGCATTTTTGTAGAATTCGTACGGAATCCCATCTTCGCCTGGCGCCTTTCCATTTTTGGATTTCATGATAACAGCATTGATTTCGTCAGTTGTTACCTCACCATCTAGGGAATCGTCGAAAATGAGGGGGTCCGCATACGAGAAAGAAAGGTTTGAGTTATCCAGTAGAAGATGTTTAAAATATATGGATAGATCATCAGCAGATACTCCTGTACCCATTTGATAAACTGTACCATTAATCTCCCTTGCTATTCTCCAGAAGTCCTTCGAAGACTTGGTTTGACTAAGTAAGAGAGCTTGCTGATTATCGAAGTCAGTTTTCTTAGCTAGGCATAGATTTTTGTAGTGGGTATTCACTTGGTTATACCACTTTTTAACCTCAGGGTCATTACAAGTTCTCCAGACACGCAAAAGGGCAAATGATTTCTTCCTAGCATTTATGCATTCTCTATCAAACCATTTTTGTTTAAATGGTGGCCTTATATTTGAAATGTTGTTTGATGCAGCACTTCTTATAAAACAAGTTATTTGGTTTGCGAGTGTTTCTGTTTCTTCAGGTATCGAATTATTTGCTGAGAGCAAGCTGTCTAATAACCTGTGGTAGGTATTTGTTTTTTCGGATTTCCATTTAAGTCTTGGTAGCAGGGGCAGGTTTTTGTGATATGAGGGTGTTTCACCATCAACTTCAACCACGATTGGCATGTGATCCGAAAAAGTTTTGTATTGTACCTCAAATTTTTTAATTTTCCCAGTCCAGTCATTGTTAACAGCACAAAAATCAATAACTGAATTGCCTTGTCCTCCGACAAATGTGTAATGCCCTTCTCTATCACCTTCTGTACACCCGTTTAACACAATAAGATCATACATTTGCAGCAGCTCTAGTACATCTGTTCCATTTTTATTGCAGACTATGTCTTTAGATACCCTATTGGTACAGCATATACTAGGGTTTGTTACAGTTTGCACTATAGTGGTTTGTGAGTCACTTATTCTCGAATTCCAATCTCCAATCAGCATAACGTTTTTGCTAGCTAAACATGACATTGTATTACACAGCCTCTCAAAGTCGTGAGTCCATTTGTTGCAGTTTATATATGATGGAACGATATATGTATTATTATTTTGTGTCACACATTTTACTACGGTAGTTCCTTCAAATTCATCAAAATCGTAAGTTTTTAAATGTGATTTTTTTATCCCGTACAGGCTTCCTCCACTTGCACGCCCCTTTATGTAGGTTTTACTTGCTTCGCTCCAAATTAACTTAAAGCCATCGAAATATTTATTAAAATTACTTAAATTATCGCTTGTTAAATGTGTTTCAAATAAAAAGAAAATTTCAAAGTTCTTAACATAGTTAAAAAAATCTACAAATAATAATTTATTACTTAATCCAGATATATTGTAAGATAAAATATTTGCAGAGATAAATTTGTTTGAGCTGACGACGCTTAATTCTCAGTTTTGTATGACACTACTACCTTCCGGACCTTCGGTGTAAAGTGTCATCACTGGTGCATCTGGTTTGGGCCATTCACGCTGACGTCTGTTTGACAACATAGTTTCGTTGACAGCATTAAAATTGAGTTTTCCGTAGATATTCTGTAGTTCGTCTTCTCCGTTTGTGTTATTATATTTAAGTTTGTTATTATTGTCTAAATAAAATGTTCTTTTACCAATTAATAAATTGTTATTTTTAATCAATACTGCTTCGCTTGGATTAATTGTTTTGACGACTTTTCGATACCCGAGTAGAATTCGACGTTTGATTTGTGATTGTTTGCTAAGGTCTCGTTGGATATAGCAGCCTGTGCCTTTTAGCTTCAAGGAATTTCTTAACATTTGCATTGCAGTTTCATTGGAACCAGTGCTAAGTTTGCGTTTAATTGTTTTCTTGTTTTCACTAAGTTTTATGACTTGTGGCATTTGTTGTTGGTCTGCATCAGAGCCTAGCAAAAGTGTGGTTATGTTCTGAATCCTTTCTTGGGGGTCAGATCGGTCGTTTGGAATCGTGAAAATAATATTTTTCCCTCTGATCTCTCTGCTCTGCAGTTCAAGCTTCTCTTCTAGAATGCAACATCGATTTTCAAAATGCTGCACTTTTTCAGATAAATTCTGGTTTTGTTGTCTTAGCGAGTGTATCTCATTGCTAAGTTTGTTGAGATCGTCTTTTGTTGCTAGATTGGCCGTCGCTTTGGAGAGTCCTATATTGAGCGATGCCTCAATAATGGATTTGATTTTATCAAGGTCAGATTGGGAGGTCGACATTGTCTTTTGAGATTTATAAACCTTTGATGGTCTGTTGGTATTAAAAAGTGGATAAATATTTTTTTCAGGTGACGTTTGATCGATTTTCCTTTTGTTGTCAGTCATGTGACTTAGGTGTCTATTTGGAAAGTTTATTTCACAGCTAATAAGTTAGGATTACCTGCTTTTGCTGTTTTATTTATAGAAACAGACAGTCGACGCACCTGTTTATACACTTTTAATTATTAATTACGAACTTTGGCTAGTTATATTTAAGAATTTTACGAGAGCAAATTTTGTTATTGAACTATACACTTTGTAGCAGAGTTTGCCACGATACACGATCTCACCTTTCCCTTATCGGATCTGTAAAAGGTGTTAAATTTGTATGACCCTAATCCCATCACGCGATCGTTATGGATCCATGGTTCCTGGACTAGGGCCAGGTCCAGCTGCTCCCTTTCCAGGAGCAGCCTCAAGTTGTCCGAGGCGACTTTACTGTGGTGGAGGTTGATCTGGACTATCTTCATCGATGGCCATATCTTCTCCTCCCACATTGTCGGTCGCCTGTGCGTCCGATGCAGTGCGTTTAAGCAGCTTGAGGGTAACCTCGCTCGCTGCAAATGATAACGCCATCTGCATCTCCTTCTTCAGCGGTGATGGCGTTTCGTCGAAGACGACGATATAGCCTCTTGCACCGTTTTTGGGCTCTTCCGCGCTTACGATTTCCCATCCCTGCATGGGGATCTGCGGGTTTTGCGCTTGCAGGACGCGGAGCACGTCACTCTTGTCCACCCCCATTTCGGGGATGACTATTCGTCCCTTCGCCTTCCTAGGGACTTCTCTGGGCGGGACGGCCTTGAGCATGGCTCCTTCCCAGAGTTCTAGGCCGTCTATAACGGTCTTGGCGAAGTCGTTGGATGCCTGGTCCTTGCAGTCGATGTAGGTGATACCCTTGATCCACCTCATCTTGCCATAGGCTGGGGCATTTACGCCGGCGTTCTTTAGAATGTGAGATACGATTGCAGAGCCCAAGGTCTGCTCGATTCTCTTCCCACATTCTACTGTGTACTGCCCGCTCGGCTTTTTGATGTCCACCAGAGCCAGCTGCAACGGATTTCTCGTCACCTCGCTGTAGCTGCTCCTTTGGTTGGTTCCCCACGAGCCTGATGCCTTTTTGGGACTCCCCGTGGTCGTTGTGGTCTGTTTGATCTTCTTGGGGGCATTTGGTACGTCTTCCGACGACCTCATCCTCTTCGAGGCAAACACACTTCTCTTTCCACCCGTTTTTTCCGTCGGTTTCCGCTGAAGTCCGCTGGGGCCCGGCTTATCGCTAGGCTCCCTTGGGACTGGCTGAACCTCCTTACGTACTTCGGGTCTTCTGTTTCTGGCATTGGGGTCCATCTTAACGACGTCATCCCTCCGCCTCATGTAATCGCCTTTCTTGCCGGTCACGTCCTTATTAGCCGTCCTGGTTCTCGGTTCTGGGGGCCTTGTGAGAATATCCTGTGCTATGGTTTCTCTGGCCCATCCTAGCGATGCTACCTCCTTCTCTGTGAGAGAGGAACTTTCCTTAGCGGTGAGAATGCCATATATATGTTTGGCCTTTTTAAACTCCCTCTTCCTTAGCAGACCCGGAGAGAGTTTTTTCTTCTTCCTCGCCTTGTCCGTTGCGAGATTCTCTTCGGAGGGTTCAGCTAAGAGCTGTTCTTCCCTTTCCTCCGATATCTCCTCATCAGTTGCACCGGCCTCTAGGGCCTCCTCTCTAATGTGCGGTTCCACCGGGTGTGTGTCTGCCGCACTCTCGGTATCTAACATACCCACTCCCTCATCCTTGTTTTTGTTTGTTGTTTTGAAAATTTTGGTTCCCACGATTATGGCCGGAAAGGGTAGTCCGCCCCGGCAGCGCCGCCATGCCGGGGTAAGGCATTAAGGTACCTGCAGGTCTTCGCCAGGGCACCTCAGGGAGCTCGTATGCAGTTGGTTTGACCCCCAACCTTTCATCCTTGGGCACGGTTTACTACTTGCTCGCTCCACCCCTGGAATTAGGTTTGAATTAGGATAGGTGTGTGGTAGGTGGGGGGGGGGGGGGGGGGGAGGGGGTGACAGAGGAAAGGGGTGGGTTGGGGGGGAGGGGATGGACCGGAGTGTCCTTTTGGTTAGTTCTTGGTCATCGCTCATCAGACGGTCTATCTGCCATGGGTGGCCCTAGTGACGATCGCAGTCGTCGACAGCATAGTCCGTTGAATCTCCGCGACTTAAGCCTCCGCACCGGCACCATCCCTTCCTGGATGATGCACTCGACAAGGTGACTAACCGCGCGAGAGGATATTTTAAAGATGGTTGTGCTCCTGTTCCAGCTGTTTTGTAGCAGTTCGTGATTAGTCTAGTTTGTATTAGCTACCGAAGAAGACATTTTCTCCCAACTTCCGATACCTCTGATACACACTTAGCTTGAATTTGGGCGCACTTTATTTTCGCCAGATGAAGCCATACGTGCTAAATAGTGACACAAGCCCATAAAAATATGTACGTATTCAATGGTTGAGGTGGCTGGACCATGTAGAGCGATGGAACAAGGACGCTCTAACCCGTAAAGTCTTCGATGTCATACCAGAGTGAATGCGAAACAAGGTGAGGGAGATCTCTAACGTTTTCAACCTTATGGTACATTGAATTGGACAGAACGTCACATTAAACAGTTTTATCTTCGAGGCAGCTAGGGGTATTTTCTCTTCGGCTTCGCCTAACTCTGATAATGACATCTTATCAAATCATCGCCAAACGCTGCGTCACTGGCATAACAAGGCAGTTGAGCAATAAGACATTGTCAATAAAAATACTACGGAGACTTTATATAAGATGCGTATCATGCCAGTCGTTCTCTACGAGTACGGGGCAGAAGCATATGAACATTCGAAGGTGGATAAAAATATATTTAGTCCTTTTGAATGGACATCGACCTGGTCAGAAAAGTGCGCATCAGTCATCTGAGATGGCTGCGATATGTAAAGCAAATGGTAATGCTCCTGCCCGAAGAGCTCTTCCGGCAAATTGGAGTGCACAACCACAACTGGAGTTATTTAGTCATCGACCGGTTGAACTGGTAAGGTTAAGTGGTTGACGATCATACAAAGCCTGGGCTGTAAGTAAAACCTCACGCGCAGCCTTTATTTTCAACCTTTTTCGATTTATTTATTCGGGTATAGAGCCAAATTGCAATTGGAACATAATTATATTTGTTGGTTCAGATTGTTTTTCGTTGCTGTTGAATGAACACCATAGCCATGGTTTTCATTCGTTGCATTTCTACAGATCGCACTGTTGCAGCAGTGTTCTCATAAGAAAACATAAGAATCCATTTGAGCCAATATCGTAGAATATATGAAATCAATAAACTATATATCCGAAAACTGGAAAGATACCTAATTGCAGTGCTGCCACTCAGAAAATTAAAAAAACATTATATTAAGGCATGATTTGAGTCCAAAAAGCATGATAATGGTAAAAACAGAGAGAACTTAAAATAGAAACCACAGGAACCCTTTACTCGAAGCATGTTTGGTTCTTAACCAGATGCTTGGCATGTAATTAGCGTCAATTTAGGTATTTCATGTTCGTGTAGGGTAGGTTGGACATGTTTGGCTTGGTGGTAATCTTGTTTTGCAGAGCAATTATAGAAAATAAAAATTTTTTTTGAATAAAAAAAAAACACGATATTTGACATTAAAACATTTTTGAGTTCAAAAAGCATGATAATCATGCTAAATCATGAGTTTTGGCAGCACTTGTTCTAGGCAAGCTTTTAATTTCACATTACAAAGTCAGAGGTAAACGAACTGCTTTCCAGGTGAACTGAATTTCTTCAAAACTATACGAAGAAGTGAATTTTAAAACAAACAACAAAATACTGCCATTCATTTCCTTCTTTAGAAGCTCTACCACAACTTATTAATAACCACTCTAAATGTTTGTGAAGAAGTTCTCAACCACCGTCAGCATTTTGAATGCCAACAAAAAATTTAACGCTTTTAATAGAAGTGCATCTGCAAAGGGTATCAACCCTATTCAAACCCAAATTGACCATTATATCCACAATGCAATTGACTTATCCTTCCGCAGAATTCTCTATCATTCTCCTCCGGAATGCAATTTCAAATTGATAAATATTGCAAAGCATCCCAAAAAACGAACCCAGTAACCAATGAAGTTATATTATCCCCAAGATGAGAAGTCCTTTCATTCAGAAGCCTAATGTTTGTACAATGTTATACGTTCGCTCATCAAAGACCTTTTCAAATGGAATATAATGGACAAATAATGGGCAAACTGCCTACAACATGTTAAAATTTCATTCCACAAGTCTAAAGAAGAAAAAGGATCCTATCCAATATTTGACCTCTCCGCGCCGCGCCGTCCCTTCTCTCATGTCGAAAAAGAATGAATTTTCAAAAGAATTTCGTCCTTTCCACAACGAATATGCTTGGCCTTTTTGTCCTTTCATTATATTTATGTGCCTTTCAAAAACTTTATCATTTATTTTCAGACCATCTAAGGATACATTAGGGATATTGCACAAGAGGGAAAGAATAAGCGAAGAAAATTGGTGTTTATCTAGGCATGGGTAAACCAAATAAACGAAACATGACAGCAAATTCGGAGGCGAAGGACCTCTCGTCTTTTATATTTTTGCGAACGAAGCTAAATTTCATTAACCTTTAAGAATAGTGGCAGAGCTCTGGAGCTTATCAGAACTCAATCTCATATCATTATCATCCTTGGCAGTGAATGGAAATTAGAGGTGTACCTACCCTGATACCCAGTTAACGACAAAAAGGATTTCGTTCGACTTAAAAATGCGGGACACCATGTCTGTTCTCCCTTGTTTTGCATTGAAATTTTTAGTTGATCCTTTAACAAATAAAACAAAAATAAAAGTCCTCAGACGTTGTCGTGAAGAGAGATGTAAAGTTGGCCACTTGGAGCGAAACTTTTATTTAATTTTACTTTTTCTCAAAGATTTAAACAATTTTTTTTTAAACTTTTTTACTTATAATGGCGGCTCAGACGCGGCAAATTTTAAACAAGAATAGACAAAGTTTTCATCGCCGAAACTGCATGAGAAATTTTTCCAAGTGAATTTTTAAACAAATCAAAAGTTCAACGAAATTGTTGTCTGTCGAATTTGGCCTCTTTTTGGGATAAGCTCCTTCCGTACACTCATCACGTAGGCGATTATTGGAAGGCATCATTCTGATGAAATTTATCACTTAAATGTAATTTTTGTTGACGTCTTCCTTGAAGTTCAAAGGAATGCTTTGAATAACTTTGGTTTGGTATTAAATAAAACTTTTTCTCGGTTTTATTTTGCGGTGTAGTTGAATGTGAAGCGGTGGAGTAACTCGTACAAGACGATGCCTGTTTGAAATAAATTCAGAGGGATTAAAGTAGACCAACCTTTTCTGAGATTGGTTTCTTGACTCGTCCTATGCATCCTTAATCCAAAATGATCCTCATGATTGTCATGCAAAGCCGGTGCCTGATGTTTCGAGATGAACCCAAATTTTTTCAAAAGTACGGTTTTCAGTAATTGTCCAAAATTCCTTTTATTAACTGCATATTGCTGCGGTGTTTTGTTAATCGGTTCTAGTTCGACTAATGTAAAAAAACCTCAAGGGTTCACCAACTGTTGCTACCTTTGTTATGGAATCTTTGAGCTCGTAGCCATCGACTTCAGTTTTCTATACAGCGTATTCTTGACAACAAATAAAAGGTCTTTCATTGGCGACTTGACAGCTTTAAACCTTCAGTGTAAACGCACCCTTAAAACGATTACCGAACTGTCAATGTCAAAATACTCAGTAAAATCAGCATTTTCATCGCGATGAAGTACACAAAGGAACAACCTTTACAAATAATTAAAATTTACTATTGAAATTCCGAATCGGTGGTCGCAACTTTAAGAGCGTTAACGCCAATTTTCGTCCGTAATTCTCGTCCCGGTAGACAAGCAATTCATAGTCTAGTGAACAAATTTAAGTCAGAATATTCGCTACTTGATTTTGCCGTACCAATAAGACTACGTTTTGCCCGAAGTGTGGAGAATATTGCTGCTTATTTTGTGCATTTAGTCGTTAGTCCCCTCACGCTCTAAAAGAAGAAATTGACTTCTTTAAGTTTTTTTTTGACGAAGAAGCTCTTCAATTAGGTCTGCTTACAAACTCCTTGACAAGCATATTATCTTGCCAAAAATTGGGATTAACAAGTATCTTTCCCGTAGTTGTAGATGCCAGAATTTTGAATGATTCTAAATTGTCGGGTATTAAGCTTAGGCGTCTTAAGCCTTTAGTTTCGGCACCTTGCTTGGCAATGTAGTTGATGATATCGGAAGGTTTATTTCCATATTCCAACCGAGATAAAAAATATTGCAAACGGTGCTGGCACGACCCTTCGAGTTTGATGGGTTCACTGCTTGGAGATAAAGGCTCATGGGGTTTGGAACTTCAACAGTCGATAGTAGGATGCTCTCCACGTGCGTTAGAGCGTAATGTTCTTTTTAGCGGGCCTGTTCAGATAGTACTTGTGGACAAAAGTTTAAAAGATTATCTAGCTCCCCACAAAATAAAATCCCAAGGGGCTAAATCGGGACTCAATTCACTGTCAGGTTAGGTTTAGGTTAGGTTTAGGTGGCTGTCGGCAGAAGCCGACACAATTAGACCAATGTCCATTGTGATACCACGTATGTATTTATTTTCTGCCTCAACTCTGTAGTTGGTACTGGCCAACGACACGCGGTTATTCTCAAACGGTTATCTGACGAGAACCGATTAACTCGACGTGGTATGGTCGTTGGTTAAGGAGGTTCTACCGAGATTCACTGTCACTGTGAACTGATTTACTCAAAAAAAAAAAACGGAGGTTAACAATCCAAGCTGAGGAAAATTCACAACACATTGTGTCTTTGCCGGGCACGCTGCTTCATGTTGTCCAGACCAACCGCTCATGCATTCGAGATGGCTTGGTCTTCAAAACGGAGGTTCGGTCTTCCTTTTGGTTTCAAAGACCCGAATTAGGAGTTTTGAACCCATTTGTTTTGCCATACCGAAGTAGCAACCGTTTCCTAGGGTAATTCTTTGTCAGATCTCCACTTAGGAGTCATTTGTGGAGTTGACGTTCACTCTGAGGTAGGTGAACTCCCTTACTACATCAAAGTTGCAGCTATCAACTGTGACGTTTAGTATGTGGACAGATGTTTGTTTGTTTGTTGAAAGCAAGTAATTCGTTTTGTCCTCGTTGACACTCTCATTTAGCCCATTTAACAGCTGCTGGAAATGCTGCTTAATCATATCTACTATTCCCTATGCTTCGGTGACTAGGTTTCCTTTTCTGTTTCGAAGAGCCTACCTTCCGGTCTTAAGGCCAGCAGCCGTTTGCTTTACCTTTTTATAAAACTTCCACATATTGTATGGATTGCGAGATTCTTCGATCTCCTATAACTAGGAGACTGCGTGTTAACTTAAATTTCTACCCAGGATCTTCTTCTCCTACCTTTTTCCGGCAGGATAGTCTTTCTCTGCTGCACTAGTTTTGCGTTGCAGCGTTTATAGGTCTGCGCTAATGTCATACCACGGGCTCTTTCTTTGGGGTGGCTGGAAACCTACGGTTCTCTTGGCTACCTCATTGATGATGTCGCGATACCGGTAACAAATATTGTTGGCGTCTGTCGCTCAGGCGCACTCTGTAAGCTCTAGCTACTCAAGTAGTGCTAAGGCGTCCAACGCCGAATTTCTTTCTCTGGGCCGTTCGCAGCTTCTCGTTGGACAGTCGAGATTAGAATTAAACCGCAAAAGGAAAATGGTCCGAGTCGGCGTTTGCTCTTCTGTCTGTGTATGTTATAGTGCTGTGGTTACCGACTGATTCGCCAAATAGGTTTTCCTTACCGATTTTGGCTTTGAAGTCCTTGAGCACGATCTTTACATCGTATTCCGGCCAGGAGCTCATTAACACTTCCTTGATGGGATCTTCAGCCTTCTCGGTAGGGGCGTGTGCACATGTCAGGCTTATGTTTTGAAATGCAGCTTGGATGCGGATTGAAATCAAGGACACACCCTAACAAGTACATCCTTTTGTGACAGTTCATAGTCCGTTCACGTTCCTGTGACTTTAGGTGAATGCATAGGGCTTTGATGCAATTCTCGGGGATAAGCTGAATAAAATAATTAATCCTTGGGGTGGGGTTTCGATTACAAAAGCCGAACATTTTTACTCCCGCTACTATTAACTTGTTCTATCAACTCCAATCATAACTATGCCTTTTACAAATTCCGCTAACGAATATTGAACTTCAACAAAAAATCCTTCATTTAATTTGATCCTTGTGCAGAGTTATATTACTTCCGATACAAAGCTAAATGGAAAAATTAATTCTCTTGTGTTTTCTCACACATGCACCGCCGAATCCGAAAAAAATCCTTGCAACTCAATTTGGAATAAAACCCTAAATCCATTATTTCCTTTGAAAAAAAAAACAGATGCTGCACAAAGTGTTCAAAAATATACTCGCAACCCGGGTTATACAGCGCTTCCAATTATTTTTCCAGTCACAATACAGATTCGACTAAACGAACAATTCACGTGGAAAAAAGAAATACACCAACGTAGTTCAGAAGTTCCTGCCACAGTAACCAGTTCCTCTTACCTTAGTTGGTGTCGTGAGTTGGAAAACATTTCATAAATTTGCCAGCTTACCTTGGAACCCAAACCATATTCTACGAGTATGTATGTCGGTGCAAAGTATATGTGGTTTAAGTTGTAATCCGTAAAATATGTACCTCGAAAAGGTTTTTTTTTTCTCTTTTATCCAAAATTGTTGTTAACATAAATAAAAAATACAACACAACACGTACTTGCTGCGGAAGTATGATTTTTATAGTCGTACTCAAAGGGATCCCTTTCATTATATCGGGAAGGCGTGCAAATAGCGTGTAACAAGAGTGACGTAGGTATTCAATGGATAATACGGGAAGAAAAAGTTGTAGCATACAGAGCTTCTTTGGTGGTGCCTCCTTACTGGCACAAAGTATCTGTTAACATTTTTAACGAACCTCTAACGACTGTTTGCGATGCCGAAAAGGACTTAGTGTTAACAAAATAATGATTATAACCGTTAAGATCCAATTAAAACTTCAAGTGAAGTGTAGTTAGTTTAAATGTGTGGGCGGGTAGTAGTTGAAATGTATTTCAATGTGGGCACATTAACGAGGGAAGTTTTTCCGAATGAACGTGACGGGATAATGAGTTAGTAGCATGTAAAGGACTGTGAAGATGATCACATCATTTTAGTTAAGTGGCTTTCCTTGCAATTATGTACGTGTGGGCTCAGGGGCTATACGGATCAGGACATTTGAGATTTGAGTGCCACTAATGTATGGATGTACGGGATCGTTACAGTTTGATGTTATTCATCATTTGTTAACGTCAATGGTTAAAAGGACATTCTTGCGGAAACAAAAATAGAAAAACCTCAAATTAGATAGAAAAACACAGGGACGGGCTACAGTCCGCTTATGCGAACTGTTGGATACCCTATTCTTATTCCTATCCTTCATAAGTGGGTGTGACAAAAGTCTTAGTATGGTTGAATTGTTAAGAACGCTCTACATATTTTGTTATATAACATTTAAAGGATTTTATCAAAAAAACGAAACTTTTGTAAAAGAACGCTCCCTAGCTCAAATTTTGGTTTTTCAATAAAATTGTTTTATTTAATTGTGGCACACGCCAAGTGGGCGGATTTTGAAAATTGTATATCCCGATCAGTTTTAGGAGTCATAGATCATATATAAAAAGCTTTCTAGCTCAAAATTCGATTTTTTCCAAAATTTTGTTTTTTTTTTGAGTTTGTGGGCGTGTCTGTGGGCGGATTTAGAATATTCGTAAACTTGATTATTTCGGGACCCTAGAGAGTATATGGTTAAAATTTCAGCTCTCTAGGCCCAGTTTATAGGCCTAATTTTTGCCGACAGACGGACGGACGGACGGACATGTCTAGATCGACATAACTATCGAAGCTGATCATAAATATAGTAATTTTTAGGGGTCTACGGGCAATATTAAGGTATGTTACAAACTATGCGTCAAAATTAATATACCCTTAGAATAGGGTATAAAAAAGAAAAAAAAACATAGGGACGGGCTACAGTCCGCTTGGGCGAACTGTTGGATACCCTATTCTTATTCCTATCCCTCATAAGTGGGCGTGACAAAAGTCTAAGTATGGTTGAATTGTTAAGAACGCTCTACATATTTTGTTATATAACATTTAAAGGATTTTATCAAAAAAAAACGCTCCCTTGCTCAAACTTGGGTGTTTCAATAAAATTGTTTTATTTAATTGTGGGCGTGTCAGTAGGCGGATTTAAAAAAAATTAACACATGAGAATAAAGGGCCCCTGGAGAGTATATATTATAAATTACAGCTGCCTAGCTCAAACTTTGGATTTTCAAAAATTAATATACCCTTAGAATAGGGTATAAAAAAATTATTTTATTTATTTGTGGGCGTGTCAGTGGGAGGATTTTGTAAGTTTTTTTATCCCGAGCAGTTTTAGGAGTCATAGATCATATATAAAAAATTTCAGCTTTCTAGCTCAAAATTCGATTTATTCCAAAATTTTTTTTTTGAGTTTGTGGGCGTGTCTGTGGGCGGATTTCAAAAATTCGTAAACTTGATTATTTCGGGACGCTAGAGAGTATATGGTTAAAATTTCAGCTCTCTAGGTCCAGTTTAAAGGCCTAATTTTTGCCGACAGACGGACGGACGGACATGGCTAGATCGACATTACTATCGATGCTGATCATAAATATAGTAACTTTTAGGGGTCTACGGGCAATATTAAGGTATGTTACAAACTATACGTCAAAGTTAATATACCCTTAGAATAGGGTATAAAAACAATAAGTACAAAGTTTAAAAAATATCGTAGATATATATTTACAAAATAAGTGTGTCAGAAATCGAAAGGTCCCCGGTTCAAATCCCGCCGGAGCTGATTAACATCTACAGTTTTTTTTTCACTGCCCCACCTCTTGCGAACGTCTGACAAACATCCAAGAGTATCAATTGTCATGAGAAGCTTCTAAAATTTGCCGTTCAGATTCGGCTTAAAACTGTAGTCAACTCATCCTTTTTTTCTTTACATGAGTCATACCCAGATATTTGGCTGTGTTTGAATATTCAACTACATTGTTGTTAATGTAGACTGGAATGTGTGGTGCGTTTTAATACGTAAAATTAATATGGACTGACTTAAGGTGATTTAATATAATCTGCCATTTCTTAGTCCATTCTGAAATATTGTTTATTGCTGTTTGAAGCGTTTTTGTTGCTATTTCGACAGTTGCTCCCACAGCAAGGAGAGCTGTGTCATCTGCAAAAGTAGCTATGGTGGTTTCTTTACTTTCAGGCAGATCGCTAGTGGAAGGTATGTATAGAACTGGACCTAGCACACTGCCTTACGGTACACCAGCTTTAATCTCTCTTAATGTTGGGTACTCTGTATATTCTTTAATTTTGAAGAATCATATCTATCAGATATAAGACTCCAGAATGGTCGCATACTGCTTCAGCAGTTGCTTTTCTAATTTGTGTATCAGTCCTTTGTGCCAGAATTTAAAAGATAGTAACAATCAATGGGGCCAGTGAGAAGACGATGTATTAGCAGAATGTCAGCGACAACTCTTCTTTTGTCAAGGGTCGGAAGGTATATTCAATTTAGGCGTTCGTGATATGGTGGTAGGCTAAGGTGATTATTCCATGGGTACCCACGAAGAGCAAAACAGAGAAATCGACGTTGAATCGATTCTAGTAATGTGGACCCGGTAATCTGGTGCCCACACTTGGCTAGCGTACTCTAGAATAGGGCAGACGTAAGTAATGTAAAGGGATTTTGTCACGTAGGGATTGGTTAATTCGTTACACCAGCAGTTAAGGTCTCACCCACACAGAATACCTAGGTTATGGATGGTTGGAACGGTAACAATGGGTTGGTTGTTCAAAAAGTATCGTCTGGGGGAGACTGAGTCCGCTTACGTGAAAAAGTAAGAAATTTACAATTAGCAATATTCAGCTCCATAAAGTTTTGTGACACCAGACCTGAAAAAATATTGAGGTCTTGTTGAAGAAGATCAGAGTCCTGTGGAGAAGAAATGAGTTCAAAAAATTTAGCGTCGTCGGCATAGAGGGAGATGGAGAAGGGCTTAACGACGTTGTCAATATCATTTATTGCCAGAATAAAAAATATAGGGACGGGCTACAGTCCGCTTGGACGAACTGTTGTATACCCTATTTTTTATTCCCATCCCTCATAAGTGGGCGTGGAAAAAGTCTAAGTATGGTTGAATTGTTAAGAACGCTCTACATATTTTGTTATATAACATATAAATGATTTAATCGAAAAAAACAAAGCTTTTTTAAAAAATACGCTCCCTAGCTCAAACTTTGGTTTTTCAAAAAAAATGTTTTTTTTAATTGTGGGCGTGTCAGTAGGCGGTTTTAGAAAATATTTAAACATAAGTACAAAGGGCACCTAGAGAGTATATATTACTATGGATATACGGGATCGTTACAGTTTGATGTTATTCATCATTTGTTTAACGTCAGTGGTTAAAAGGACATTCTTGCGGTTTTAAAAAAATATTTAAACATACGTATAAAGGGCACCTAGAGAGTCTATATTGTAAATTTCAGCTCCCTAGCTCAAACTTTTTTTTTTCAAAAAAAGTTTTTTTTAAATTGTGGGCGTGTCAGTGAGCGGATTTTGAAAATATTTGCACATGAGTATAAAGAGCCCCTAGTGAGTATATATTATAAATTTCAGCTCCCTAGCTCAAACTTTGGTTTTTCAATAATATTGTTTTATTTAATTGTGGGCGTGTCAGTGGGCGGATATTTAAAATTTCATCTTCCGAGCAGTTTTAGGAGTCATAGATCGTATATAAAAAATTTCAGCTTTCTGGCTCCAAATTCGATTTTTTCGAAAAAATTGTTTTTTTGAGTTTATGGGCGTGTCTGTGGGCGGATTTTAAGAAATGTATCTCCCGAGCAGTTTTAGTAGTCAAAGATCATATATAAAAAATATTAGCTTGCTAGCTGAAAATTTGATTTTTTCTATAAATTTGTTTTTTTGAGTTTGTGGGCGTGTCTGTGGGCGGATTTCAAAAATGCTTCAACTTGATTATTCCGGCCCCTAGAGAGTTATGGTTTTCCAAGAGTGTGATGTTGGGAAATTCCAGTGGTCGTTTCTTATTTACCCTTTAATTTTATGACTTACAGTTGGGAAAATATGTACTTGTTCACTGGTAGTAAAAGTTTCTGGGTATAAAACTTCCAACAGATATAAAGATTGAAAATCGATTGCAAAAAGCATGGCCTTATCCTTGTGATCGCCAGTGTATAAATCAATATCTTCAAACATTGCTTTCTTAAATGTTTTGTGTTGCCCAGAGTATGCCTAACTAATTAATCAATTTCTTCAAACATTGGTTTTTAAAATATTTTATCTTGCATAGAGTATGCTAACACCGTAACTTATCTGCAATTCATTTCTGAATTATAAATCAAATCGGGTTTTCAACTCATGACATATATAAAACTGCGAACAATTTCATTAAATATCTCTTATTCCAAGACAGAAATAATGCAAAATTGAGCGAAATAAAGAAACGAGTCAAACATTTTAAATTATGGTTGAAAATAGGAAATTAGAAATAAGTGAAGTAGGAAGGAAATTTTTTAAAAAGACTGTGAAACTACGTGTATAAGACATGTCAACTGTTTTGTGTGGTGGCAAGTGATAATGTTAAACGACTTCAATAAAATTTTACTCACAGTTTGTTGTATGTATGTACTATGTAGGTATCATCATAACTTTAAAAAAATAGGTTCACAATAGAAATTTAAACATTTCCTAAACAACCGCCACCGTAATTGTATGTATATTTTTGAATAAACTGATTAAAACTTTACGTAAGGTAAGATTTTAAAATATAGAAGTTTTTTTGGTTCGTGATCGAGTTTGCCCCCCCCCCCCCCCCCTGGACCAAAATAATACGTACGCCCTTGGTACATATTATCTCTGGCATTTGTTTGGGAATCACACAAATGTTATAACATCAACATTGGACAAGCTTCAGTAAAGGAGTAAGCGGTTGACCTACACTCGGACTAGTAACGGATCAATAAAATGGAAGAGTTTCAATACCTTTAATCCTGATCATAACTTTGCTGTAAAAGAAGAATAAGAAGGGACAGAGAAGCATTGGGTGCATTGTTTCTCCGAGTATGAATTGAAAACTCTACGATAATAAAGTCTAGCTTCGCTGGGTTCTTCGACCTGGCATTACTATGGCCCTTTTGACCTCTGGGTCACTCCTTAACAAAACCTCGAAGCAGCATATGTGATTTTTAAAAACAAGCAACTTCAATTTTTAAAAAAACAGCAGAAGAACATACTACTCAGCGTACACAGAGCATGCCAATCTACCCCCTGTACAAAAGTTCCGTATTTATTTAGATGGACGTTATTGGAGAATTATCTCCAAACACATTCGTAACCCAAACAATACGATATATACCAAATATATGAAATATTGGTTCCATTAAATTGAAGCCGGTGTGGCCATTGGACGGTATGACTCTTTGTTCCTCAACACAAAACACACAAAAGCACCGCAATAAATTAAATATTGTCCTGCCCATAAAAGCCCCATCCCCCAGTCATATCCTTTGCAAAATTCGAATTGAAATGTCTCTTCAGCTATTGATTTAGGGGATGTGTGCAAGTATTCATTTCATTGTTGGCTACCAGTTACTACTACCGGCCGCAATAAAACACAACGGCCCATTTGTCATATTGCCTGGCGGAGCAAGGGCTTCCTTTTCAAAGTTGTACCTCTACGCTCCAACGCTCCACCTTTGGTATGAGTGCAGCAAACAAAATGCGTTTACACAATTCATTTGACGATTCAACCCCAAATGGAAAAACAAAATTAAAATTTTAATTAAAAAAGGACACAAGTGCAAATATTTGCACCAGCAACTCTCAGGCAATTGCAATATTAAGTGTTTTAGCACTGGCCAAGGAGTAAATGCTGGTACCACCACCTGACTTCTCTCTATATGTGCTTATGTTGCACCCACAGAGGACTGAAAACAGCAAAGTGCTACAAAATATCTGCATACCAATCGAATCGACTCACACCACGGTTGGACTTTTATTGTTCAATTCAAACACCACCGCGTGCCGCCGGAACAATATGGGTGGTAGCCCTTTTGTAACGGAACACTCTGAGCTGCTACTGGAAGTGGGAGTCTGGTATTTCAAAAAGTATTTTTTTTTGCAGAACGTAAAATCTCAAATATTCATTTGCACTGAAATTTCTAAAGGAAGCCAATTTGCTAAGGATTTCTATGAAATCCTGCTCATCCGGATGTGGCTTCTTTGTGCTAGTGTATGTGTGCAGATCTTTTATATATACAATCCGACTGGTGAAAAGTTTTTGGGCAAATTTAGGAGTTTGCAGTGTAGGATAGCTGCTGTGCAGCAGACAGTCGCAAGGACTTCTCATCTGTTATTTGACTATGAACACACATTTTTTATGATTGCAATAATAATCTTGGATTGTGTGTGAGCAATTGAATGGATATACTATTGCACCTGGAACGACATCGTTAGTTTGTGGGCGGTAGGTACCACCGAAACAGACTATATGCGATATCTCCGCAAATTGCTTTAAGGAAGAGTATTTATTTAATTTAAGTGGTAGGTACTGCATCTGGAGAAGAAAGGATTTAACGAATTTACGGTGTTATTAAAGTGAAATAAATTTAAATTAAATTAGTAATGGAGTGGAATGGAAATCTATTGAGCAATTTTGCTGGAACTTATACTAATATTTCGCATCTGGAGGTGGTGAGATTTGTAGGTACTTTCATTAGCAATAACTTTACTATATTTACACAACAAAAATGACATCATTTCGGTAATTGTTTTTCGATAGTCTGAAATTAATTATATCCTGGAGGCAGGCTCGATCTGTCGGTAGAATTAAATGAAACAAACCTGAATTGTGTGAACAAAATTGGTTATCCTTCTTAGAATAAACAAAGTGCATCTGAAGACAAAAGAATTTTGTATCTACAAAGTGTAATAGTATTGCTTGAATAAATAACCTCAATTTGTCCCTTATTTCATTTCAATAAGTAGCATATGTGAGCTTTATTAGAGTAGAATCTATTCGCATTGACCAAATTGATCCAAATATACTTGTTTAGATGTGAAGGTGTAAGTTTAAGAAACTTTCGTAGAGCCGATTTCCTAATTTTTTTGTTGATAAAACTATACTATACCTACATCCAATTGTCAATCACGTCTCTTATATCGTATTTTCTTCATCTTTTTCTTACCTTCCCACTTTATGGAATCCCTACTTGTCATCCTGTATGGTTCGCCGGTGCGACATCAATAAATCGGCAGGCTTCCTTATTTCGGATCACTGCTTTACTGAGGCAAATCAATTGCTGGTGTTATTGCCCTTTTATGTTCCCGGCCTGCGTTTTTCTAATATCGGATATGTAATCAAATTTCAAAATAAGTTCCACAAAGTTGTATCTTCTGTCTAATCAAAAATTAAGCTTTTTAAGTTAGTACCGCAACTACGTCGTCGAACATTGCTGCACCTGCAAAACATTGAACTCTTTACAAAGAACGTGGCAGCGAAAGGTGCTCCAAGACTAAGGGAGAGCAACATTTGGAAGCCTTTTTCATTCAGACATTCGAGGCTACTTCATATCTTTCTTCAGAAAGGACTAATGCCACTCACTGGTTTCAAAAGACTGCACAGATACACATCTTCTAAGAAGCGCTGACTATGATAAAGTCATACCGAATAACAGATTACTGTAGCGTTTTCCAATCCTAGATCTAGGCAGTTAATTAAGCTGCTCAGATCGTTCTAGATATCAAACTACCAGTAATGAAAATAACCATTTGCATGTACAGTACAGTGAGGCAGCAGTTAAAGTAATCCAATCCAATCCTGTAAATGCGAAATCTGTAACACAGTGCATTTCTGCACTTAAAACAATAAATCATCAAACAATACTGCTCTGTTTTTGGGTCCTGGATACACTCAAATGCTTTTAGCTAAAAGAAAGGTACCTAAAGCCCGTAACACAGTTAAGAGCTACATCGATTAGATCAGAACTAACTTTGCTAAGGAACAATAGAACAATATTTGCAATTGTGCTGTCACCCGTTTTGTGTGGCCTGCAGTTGATGTCAAAAGATCAAAAACCATAGTAGGTATCCTTTGATCGACCTTTTATAATTGCGACACCGATGTTCTACACTCGTGTCAAACCACGTACACCGAACCAAAAAATTATGGCATATTGAACATTTTTGAATTAATGTGATGCAAAAGTTGTAATTTTTCAACCATCAACTGTAGCTGTCGATGGGACAGTTTTCGATTTTCATTTTTCATTTAAGTTCAAGTAATCAAATTGAAAACTTGCAATTGTCAATCTGATAAAAGCAGTTGTCAAATTAACAACCTGAATTGTCAGATCTTCAATTGAAAATTTTACGTTGTCATATTGAAAATTGCAGTGGTCGAATTGATTGTTAGATTGAAAACTTTGAATTTCAAATGCAAAATAGATTTGTTGTATTCAAAAATTCAAATTGACAACCTTGGATTGCTGAAAGTTTCAATTGTCACTGTGATAAATGCCATAATTATATTGATAGTAGGTATGAATGAATATTTTCAATAAATTCAAGTATACCTACTATCAATTATTCATCATAATGACAATTGAAATTTTAATTTTAATAATCAGTTTTCAATTTAATGTAATCTTATCATCCTGGCACCAACAGCTGCACTTGAAATTATACTAAACATCCCTCCACTTCACCCAGAACTCATGAAAGAAGCGATGGTAAATGCCTATACGCTCATCACAGAAGATGAGTCAAATTACAACATAGCTCACTAAGAGAACACGAACTACTTGGAATACATTGAACAGACAAATGTCTACCACGATATAACTTACACAACTTCAAGGTTACATTTCCAGACCGTCGAAACTGGGAACAGAACAAACCTACATCTGCCAAAGATCTGCCGCGATTTTGTCAGAAAAAATATATTATACCTATTAACATTTTTTTTTGAACTTTTTTTTATCTAGTTTAAAGTAGGATTTGAATTTGAACTTTGAAGGAACAATAAAAAGGAAGGTTTTTATATATTGGTGAAATAGTATTGAGGAAATAGTTTTTTGTTTCATTAATTGAGAATAAGTCTAAACATAATGATTTCAGTGTAAATTTAAATTAAATTTAAATATGTAAATAAATATAACAATTCAAAAAATGAATTCAATTCAAAGTAAATATTAAAAATAAAATTAGAAGATTAAAAAATATATGGACAATATGCATATGTCACAAAATAAATTAATTTCAGTTGAAAAGGCACCAACAAGTCCCGTGGGGTTACCAAGCCCATCATTTCTTCTTTAATTGTTGCATGGTAAACAAGATTTGACTTTTTTACAAAACTTTTTCAAAGTCGGAAGATTTGTCATTAACTTTAAAATAGCAAAAAGTCTTAGGCAAACGAGTTCCAACTATACCGATTCATCCTCACCGCCGATTATTATAAAATGGTTCTCACCGCACGATAAAAGTTTCGTTTTACGATCAATTGCCAAGTACCGGAAGACAACTAATCAACCACTTCGCCTACAAGATATTGGTATAACTGATGACAGCGGAGGTGGACGCTCTCCTATTTTCATTCACGAGTGCCTTACTGCAAAAAATCGCACTCTCCTGCAGTATGCATTAAAACTGAAAAGAGAAAATAAACTGTTTTCGGTGTTTACCATGCGTGGCTTTGTTTACGTAAAGAAGGCAAAAGATGAGGAGGCAAAACTAATTGGAACAGCTGACGACCTGACTGTTTTTGCCAGATCTGCGCGGGTAACAACAACTACTACTAAAAACGAAGACCAACAAGCAGATAATCATCAGCAACACGTTATGTAGGGGTAGTTATTTGTATTTGATTTTCTCTTTAGTTTATTATTTCATTTCATTATTCTCTGAATTTATATTAAATTCATTCAAATTGGAAAACATTTCAAAACGTCTTACATGTCTTTTCGTCATCATCATTGTGTCCAGTATGCTTTTGGGTTCTCCTCTTTCTCGGGTTGTGCAGCTTGTAATATCGGCAAGTAAGATGTGCTTTATAGGGCACCAGCCGCCCTTAGTTTCTTTAAATGGTTGGTGCCAGTGACATTAATATAAGGGACTCTACAATCGCGGGCAACAATACCACAAGAACAATGGTGAACGTAATGTGCAGTCAGCGATCTGGATTGCAAATCTGTCACATAAATGCTCAGAGTCTGCTTCCTAAGCTGGACGAATTCAGACACTTATTTGAAGGTTCGAAAGTTGATGTGGTGTGCATTTCTGAAACTTGGCTGTACAGTGAATTGAGTGATGAATTTTGTAGTCTGAATGGTTTTCATAAACCGTTCCGGTCCGATAGGATTGGTCGTGTTGGGGGTGGTGCAGCGATTTACGTGCGGAATAATTTGCAGTGCAATCTAGTACGTAAGGCGCCGTTGGGTAATGAAATTGATTACGTTTTTATAGCAATCACTTGTAAGCGGAATAAAATTCTACTAGGATCAGTATATAGACCAAACAAGTACATTGACCCCTCCCCGCTAATTAATATCTTGGATGAGTTAGCCTTTATGTCTCCTTTCATTGTAGTGGCTGGAGACATCAATAGTGATTTGCTTCAAGACTCTTCTCTCGTTGATAGTATGAGAGCTCTAAGCCTCTTTCCAGTGAATACGTCTTCCCCTACTCACTTTTCCAAGTATAATAGCTCCCTTATCGATGTATTTTTTGTGAGTCATCCTTTTAAAGCCCTCCACTATGGTCAAATTTCCGCTCCCTGTTTTTCCCGCCATGATCTCATACATTTAACTTTTGAATGTGAACCTATCATCTTAAACAACTCCTTTAGTTTTCGTGACTTTAAAAATGTGCACTATGGTCTGTTAGAAGAAGATCTTATTTCAATCGAGTGGTTTCGTACATATGCAATGCCCTCTGTAGATGATCAATTAGCCTTTATTGAAGATAACATCCGCAATCTATTCAACATCCATGTTCCACTTATAACCAAATCTGAAGTGAGAAATCGTCCTTGGTTCACTAATAAAATCAAATGTTTAATTAGAGAGCGTGATCAGGCCTACAACCGTTGGAAGCGTTTTCGTCTAAACTTATTTCACGATGCGTATAGGTCTCTTAGAAATAGGGTGACTTATGAAATACGTCAAGCAAAAAGACGTATTTATGCTCCGCGACTGGACCCCTCTCAGGCTAAGCATAGGCTCTGGAAAAACATCAAAAGCATTGGCATTGGTAAACAAATAAATTCCCGTCTTAACAACATTGATCCAAATGAACTAAATAAACAGTTTACCTCTATTCCTCCCACTGGCATGAGCGCTCCTATATTATCTGCACCAAGTTTAAGTAGTCATGTTTCTCTACCTAGCTTTAGTTTTACTACTGTTGAAGAAGCTGATGTTTTAGAGAGCTTTATCTCAATAAAGTCAAATTCGGTTGGATTTGATGGCATTCACCCGATTTTTGCTAAAGCTATTCTTCCTTACACTCTCAAATCAATAACTCACTTATTCAATACCATCCTTATGACGGGAGTTTTTCCTACTACCTGGAAACGTGCAAAAATTATACCAGTTCCAAAAAAACTGAACGAGTTCCGGCCAATTGCTATTTTACCATTCTTTTCAAAGGTTTTCGAAAAAATCTTAAACTCTCAGATACACAAACATTTGAAATACAACAATCTGCTCTGTGGAAATCAATCTGGCTTTCGTCCTAAGCATAGCTGTACAACAGCAATAATTAATGTGGTTGAAGATATAAGGCAAGCTGTGGACAATGACAATGTAACTTTTCTTGTTCTATTAGATTTCTCCAAAGCATTCGACACAGTAAGCCATAATGTTTTAAATAGTAAGCTAAGGAGAGAATTCAATTTTTCGTCATCTTCTCTGAATCTGATTTCATCTTACCTGAACAACAGATACCAAGCAGTTGCGGTAAACAATTGCATATCGGAATTTCTGCCATTGACTGGGGGCGTTCCGCAAGGCTCAATTCTGGGCCCTCTGTTTTTCACAATGTACATAAACGATCTCCCTCTGTGCACCAAAAGCTCCCTGGTTGATATGTATGCTGATGATGTTCAGGTGCGAAAAAGTTTTCCTTTGGGTCTTGTGGAAAATGCAGCCCACGAAATTAACGAAGATCTCAATAGTATTCTGCACTGGTCGCGATCCAACGGCCTCTGCCTTAATCCTTCCAAATCAAAGTGTTTGGTTATCTCAAGAAGGTCTATCGATACGTTATTCTTTCCCAAATTATACCTTAATAACTCGCCGATTGAATTTGTTGACTCTGCGAAAAATCTTGGCATAACTTTCAACAAGACCCTCTCCTGGAATAACCACATTAGATTGACCGTTGGAAGGGTCTATGGAAGCCTTCGAATGCTATGGGCTAGCCAACGTTTTACACCACTAAAAACGAGAATTATGTTGGCAAAATCATTAATAATACCAATTATGCTCTTCGGTTGTGAAATTTTCAGCAACTGCGATTATGAACATAAAAGAAAATTAAATGTTGCTTATAATTGCGTTACGCGGTATATTTTTGGATTGCGGAGACACGCCCATATCTCTCGCATCGCTAAGCAAATTAATGGTGTAACTTTTGTAAACCTTCTTAATTTTAGAACATTAGTATTGCTTCACAATATAATGCAAACACGTCAGCCGACGTACCTTTATAATAAAATTTGTCAACCGCGCTCTATTAGATCTTGCAATCTAGTACCAATACGCTGTAAGTACTTAGTATCTAACCGACAGTTCTTTGCGTATGCAGTCCGGTTGTGGAATTCCCTTCCCATTTCCGTCCGATCGATAAGTTGCACGACCCTGTTCCGAGTCAGGCTCAAGCAGTATTTGGAGGCCCTTTGATGATGATGATGAGATTTGTGTAACCTGTGTCCTTTCTTGTTCATTTTAATTTTCCTCTGCTCATATTTACTTTAGTTTGATTTTAAGTTCTTTCTCTTCAATTAAATTATTCATAATGAAGAAAAAAAAAAATAATTAAATATTAAATATAATTTTTTTTTTTTTTTTTTTAACTTTGTCACCACTCTAGTTAACACATTAAATTAAAATTACATTGAAGCTTGCGCAATTTTATAAGATCTGTATATCTTAATGTGTAAGGCTATTACTGAAATAAATAAATAAATATGAAATATGAAATATGAAATATGCCCAATTTGATGCGGCAAATCTCCTCGATCATCGCCATAACTAAGTATATTGATGAATGTGTTTTTTAAATACACATTAAGGTCAAAATGCTCTTCCCTATGATCATTATCCAATTGACAGTGCTCACCTTCATCACCATTTTTATGCTCAAGGTCACCATCAATTATGCGTTCCAATCCCTGCCAAGTCCACTACTTTATATCGAATACATGAAATCGTAATCTACCTAAGCAACTTTAACACCACCCGTGGAGAAAAGCCCAAACACTTCTTTCCTATTTCTCTATTCTTTCGAATAGTAAGTAGCACCGAAAAGCATGCAATGAAATACGATATTGCCAGGTGCTGCTTGCTGTAAAACACAAATGCTTACGCTGTGTTCTAGCACTATAAGGATACTCTACCAACAGAAAAAGTCCCTTCAGCGTAAGCAAATTATAAAAAAAAAAATAATATAAAATTAATCCATAAAAGTTAATCCACCTCTGGTAACGCCTCATGGAGCTCATCATCGTCATTAATCATCCGTGCTATCGTAGCTTATATCTAATGTCACAGCACTTACTTCATCGTCAGTCACCCTGACATCATACATATTAGTAAAACCTGTCATAATAGCAAACCCCACTTCCTCTTTCTCCTTATCCCTGCTGGTTCGCCTGTGCGGTTCGCTGGTTTGACTTCAACAAATAACGGCAGGCCTCCCGATTTCGAATCACTTTGTCACACTTTGAATTCGCGAAAGTAATAATTGAATTAAACAAAATAAGAACGCGAAAATATTGCGGTCACTGCCGCCGAATCGAAATTATGAACTGTCAAAACCCAAAGTGCAACTCCAGCGAAAATATTGCTGAATTCCCGGTCGCTCAGCTAGGGGTGGGTTCAGAAATCTTAGCGCTCGCTGAGATCTTTAGCTAATTCAAAAAGAAATTAAGTGAAAGGTACTTACTGACTTACTGTCTTCGAGGAAAATATTTTTCCCCGAGGGCAATAAGTAAAATGGGCGCCACACAATTTTTTGTTGATTGGACAATTGGGAAATTGTGAAACCGTGCTAAACTGAAAAAAGTGGAAAATCAAAAAAAAAATCGGAAAATTTCGCCCAAGAGAAACCGCTTCCAGCAACTTGAAAACAAAGAAAAAAATTAACCGTTTTTTTTCCACAACATTATAACTGCCCCGGTGGAGCACGGCAAATTTTATTAACCGCTTTTTTTTTTCTTTCTAAGTTGCAGTTATACAAAAAGACGAAACGAAAAGCCGGTTTTGAAGTGGCGCAAGACCGCACGATCCCGAATTTGGAAAGATTCCACAAAGAAAAATGGTCGCGTGTCCCTTGATTTTCAGGGATTTTAGCGGAGCCCGACCCGACCGAGATTTATAGGTTGTCCAAATAATGTTTCTAACTACCCTACACAAAATCACTATACTTATCTTTTTTTTCCCCTCTCTTCTTCCTGAACCCTTATCTATCCAACTTAGTCCTTTGGATATTAGTCCCGCCTGCGTAATTAGCCTCTTTCCTGACGTGATCTTCCTTTCTTTTACGTTCCTTAATTCCTCTAAAACTGCCCTTCTCGATTTTTCCTTTTGTTCTCTTTTATTTCTTTTTTTTTCCTGTCGCAACAAAAAAATGTACTCTATTACAAAAGACGTCTTTTACGATTGCTGGTCAACCAAGAAGTGATTGCCAAATCTTTTGTCCAGGCCGTCGTCCGCTGTCTCCACTCATACATTCATACAAACCTGGGGAAGTAGAGCCAACGACCTTCGCGTGGGTCAGTCACCTTGACGTGCGTACCATCATTGCATTCGATGGTGCCGGTGCGAAGGCTTGAGGCGTAGGTTCAACGGGCTATGCTGTCTAAGGGCCACCCATGACAGACAGGCTGTTGACGAGCGTTTACCAAGTACTGACCAGGACTCTACGTCCCCTCTCTCCCCCCTCTCTTTCTTGAGACGTAAGTGTGGTACATGTACTACTTTGCGGCCTCTACAGGACAGGCCGTTCTTTTAACTCTCCCCCTCCCTATCCCCTGGGCTGGACGTAAGGTGTCATACGACCCGTGCCGAGAGTCAACCTGGCTGAGGGCCCAGTCTATCAAATAGCTCAGTCGTGTACGGAGTATCCGGATACCTGGCGACCTCCGGATTAATCAGCCTTATCTGCACAATGCGGATCTCTGTGCAGATGGACCTTTTTTCTCCGCGACTCGTGGGATCTCAATATGAACTCTAAAAAACATAAACAAACAAAAACAAAAAATTTTATGGCCGGTTCCCTTTTCAAACCGGACGGCAGTACGGCGACCAAGCTGTCTACCGGCATAGCTCTTATGGCACCAGATAGTGTTGGAACTGTGGACATTCATGGTCCCTCCACTAGTGGTTGCGAGCTCAAAAAATCCTTTTCCGACAGAGAGAGGACTGTGAATCATGGTCCCCCCTCTGCCGGCCCCACCAAGTCAACAACTTCGCTCATTGCTAATACGCTGTCTGTAGAACGGACTGTGGCAACTCATGGTCCTTCTACGGTCGGCAATAGCGTTGCCCCCAAAAAACCTGTTGGTGGTGGGACTGTGCATCATGGTCCCCCCACGGTTGGCAAAAGCGCTGCCCCCAAAAATCCTGATGGTGGTGGGACTGTGTATCATGGTCCCTCCACGGTCGGCATAAGAGCTGCCCCTGAAAAACCTGATAGTGGTGGGACTGTGCATCATGGTCCCTCTACCAACACAAAGCGTCACCATAATCCGTCCACGGCGTCATACAAACACCGACGTAACGCCATCCGAATCCAGCGTATGTGTGGCACCATCGCGGAGAAGTATAGGACGCCAGCACAAATCGCCAAACTGGACTGGGCTCAGCAGATCCTTAAAGCCTGCGACCCGTCGATCAAACGCCAGAGGTCAGTGGAAGGAACCAGCTCGGTTCCCAAGAGGCAGAGAGTGCATAATACCGGCATCTCTCCCACTGTCACACCTCACAGATCTTTCAGTGACACCTTGAAAGACAAAATTGTGGTCGCAGTCATCGACCGCAATGACATCGACGGGTCTATAACCCATGAGAAGTGGGATATGGTCAAGAGAGCGCTTTCGCGCTCCTTCTTTTCCTTCATAAAAAACCATCCCGGACCTCCTCCGCTTACACATGAAGGAGGGTGGCATCAAGGTCACATCAAATTGGTCGCGTGTGATGATCAAAGATCGGCCGATCTCTACAAGCTTGCAATAAGTAAGCTTGGAGAGGTGTGGCCCGATGCTAAGCTCGAGGTTGTTGCAAGGGAGGACATCCCCTGCCGACCAAGATCTCGTATTTGGATCACTGCGGATCCATCCACCCCTGAGGACATCCTGGAAGTCCTGAAATTCAGCAACCCTTCACTTTCGACCCACAACTGGAAGGTTGCCAAACTGGAAGAGCTGAAGGGCGATTACAGATGTGTCGTGGTTGTAATCAACCAAGAAACCCTGGCTCCTCTGGCCAAGAACGACTACATCATAAGATTCGCATGGGACGACGTCAAAATGCGGGTCTATAAAAAGGATGAAATGGATGCGGGTAAACTTCCCCCTCCTCCTCCTCCTCCCTCTAACTCTACGATCGTAGTCTCAGATCCTGGGGCTTCAATCTCCTTCCCCTCTTTAGAGGACGATGAACCCTCGCTAACCAACGAATCACCATCCATAACCGACGCTTTGTCAGATATGGAGACTGATGATCAAGATCAGGATAAGGCTCTTCTGAGTGAAGACGAGCTTCTCAACTCGTCCTCGGAATTGGAAGGCCTGAATAACACCGTGGTGGAGGCATATCTGCCTGATTGTAGCGAAAATGCTGCAGTTAGTTCAGATTAACCTCCAACACTCCATAAAGGCTTCGGCCGCACTTATTCTTCGTCTTACCAAAGGCGCAGAAGACATCGTCCTGATACATGAACCTTGGATTGTCAACAACCTGGTTCGAGGACTCAGGACTCCTGGATACTACTCACTGTATGTGACCGATAAAGGTAAACCTAGATCGTGCATACTAGTGAAAAGTAATATTAATGCTTATTTACTCCCTAATTTCAGCGATGGAGATACAACTGTGGCAAGAATAGAGACCGCTAGTAAATCATTCTGGCTAGTATCAGCGTATCTCGCCCACGATCAAGTGGGACCTCTCCCTGGTGATAACCTAGAGAGGTTGATCGAAGAAGCAAGGAGGCAGAAAGCTGACCTCATATTGGGGTGCGATGCTAACGCTCATCACACCGTATGGGGCAGCACAGACATCAATAACAGATGTGAGTCACTTTTTGAATATCTCTTACGTACTAACCTCATTGTTTGTAACTCAGGTAATGAACCCACCTTCATTACCAAAAACCGACAAGAAGTCCTTGACATCACTCTTGCCTCCGATACCATCAACGACATGATTACGGGCTGGATGGTTTCGGCTGATCACTCTTTTTCGGATCACCGCTATCTTCTTTTCAACCTAAGCGTTGAGCCTCCATGTCAACCCATTTTCCGAAATCCTCGGAAAACCAATTGGCCCTTATACAGAGACACATAACATAATCGTATTAAATCTGTACACTTAAGTCCACCCTGCGACTCCAATGAGCTCGACAATAAAGTCGATGAACTCACCCTGGCCCTTAACGAAGCAATGGCGGCATCCTGCCCGCTCGTACAACCCAGGGGTAAGAAGAAGCCTCATTGGTGGACCCCTGAGCTAGGACCACTCAGAAAGGAGTGCAGAAGACTCTTCAATCTTGCTAAAAGCTCAAAAGCAATAACCGATTGGGACTCCTATAAGGAATCCCTCATACTATACAAAAAAGAACTAAGGAAAGCCAAAAGATCCTCATGGAGACTCTTCTGTGGCAAAATAGAAGAATCATCTGAGGCATCAAGGCTAAGAAAAATCCTCTCTTCTAATCCAATTATGCCTAGCTGCCTTAAGAAGGCAGACGGCTCTTGGACGACATCTAGCGAGGAATCGCTCAATCTGCTACTTGACACTCATTTCCCAGGCAGCTCTAATATTACCGGCAATTTACGCCCTTGCAGGTCATTTGCACAGGTAACTTACTCTCACGGTCTGATTACTAGGGAAAAGCTGACTTGGGCGCTACATAGCTTCAAACCCTTCAAGTCTGCAGGACCAGACGGCATAATACCTGCCGAACTACAAATGTCAGCGGATATCATCCTGCCTGTGCTGGAGATGATCCTGAAAAGCTGTCTAGACCTGATTCATATTCCCGGGCTTGGAGAGAAGTTAAAGTGGTTTTCATACCCAATGCTGGCAAATATTCCCACGTCAGTCGAAAGGACCTCGGACCCATTAGTCTATCTTCATTCCTCCTCAAAACGCTGGAGCGATTGATTGATATCCATCTCCGCACGAACATAAATCCGCAATTATTGTCTGCGACTCAGCATGCATACTGTAAGGGAAAGTCGATGGAAACTGCTCTTCACTCCTTAGTACGCACTATCGAATACTCTCTTCATCACAAAGAGTATACCATGGTGGCTTTCCTTGACATAGAAGGCGCCTTTAACAACGTTAACACATCTGCAATCGCAAATGCACTGACAGAACTGAAGGTGGATAGCTCGCTTGGTGAATTGATTAATCTACTGCTTGAAAGTCGGATTATTAATTCAAAACTGGCCGTTGCATCTGCTAGGAGGTCTGTCAGTAGAGGCACGCCACAAGGCGGTGTTCTTTCTCCCCTTCTCTGGAATTTGGTGGTGAATAAACTACTGATAAACCCGGAAGGGGAGGGCTGCAGGGTGATTGCCTATGCGGATGACGTTGCTATAGCCGTCTCAGGAAAACACCTCAATACCATTAAGGAACTCCTGCAAAACGCTCTTAACAAGCTAACGAGATGGGCTAATCGGTGTGGACTGGGCGTTAACCCCCACAAAACCGAGTTGGTCCTCTTTTCCAGGAAATATAAAATCCCATATATTGACCCTCCCTCTATTAGCGGTACAAGCTTAACCTTCTCTGAGGAAGCAAAATTTTTGGGTCTAATCTTCGATAGGAAGTTAAGTTGGAAACCCAATATACAAGAAAGAGTCAAGAAAGCTACAGTAGCACTTTTCTCTTGCAAAAAAGCCATTGGCAATAAGTGGGGTATACAACCCCGTATTACGCATTGGCTATTTACAGCGGTGGTTAGACCAATTCTTACTTACGGGGTGGTCGTCTGGTGGACTGCCCTGGATAAAGCTATAAACCGCGACAAACTGGGCAAAGTCCAGCGATCAGCGTGTCTGTGCATTAGCGGAGCACTCCGTACTACCCCCTCCGCTGCACTGGACATTCTGTTACACCTGATACCCCTTGACATTTTCAGCATGCAAACAGCGGCTTGTTCCGCTGTCCGCTTAAAAGCTACCTCACAGTGGACCAACAAGAAGATTGGCCACTCCATCATTTTGGACTCCTTTAAGTCTCTACCCAGAAACATAGACTACACCATACCCCATCTGCAGTTCGGAAAAGACTTCCAAATCACCATTCCTTCCAGATCATTCTGGGATGATGATGCATTTGCAGAAGATAAATCGATCCACTTCTACACCGACGGATCTAAAACCAGCGATGGGGTAGGTGGGGGCGTTTTCTCAGAAAAGCTAAATCTTAGCCTCTCTTTCCGTCTTCCAGATTATTGTAGCGTGTTCCAGGCGGAAATTTAGCGATAAAAGAAGCCCTGTCGTGGCTAAAGAGGAATGTGATATCCTCAAAGGATATCCGTATCTTCTCGGATAGTCAGGCAGCGATTAAGTCCCTGGACTCAGTCTCTTCAAATTCCATCGTAGCCCAAGATTGCCGCTCATCTCTTTCGGAGATGGCAGAGCAGTTCAACATTCACCTCTGTTGGGTGCCGGGACATAGAGACATTCCGGGTAACTGTAAGGCAGACGATCTCGCCAAAAAAGGAACCACTTTACCTCTTTTACCTGATAAAGGTTCTTTAGGAATACCAATCGCTACATGCAAACTCTTGCTCAAGCTATCAGCAATCGAGAGAACAAACCTTAGGTGGACATGGAGCAATACTTGTCTAGCGACTAAGCGAATCTGGCCAAAGCTGGATCTGCGACGCTCTAAGTGTCTAATCTCATTAAACCGACTGCATATTAGCTCGACCATAGGCGTTATCACAGGACACTGCTTAATAGGCAGGCACGCCTCCAGACTTGGCGTGCACTCAAACGACTTCTGCAGAAGCTGCATGGACGAGGAGGAGGAGGAGACTGTACTTCACCTTCTCTGCACATGCCCTGCACTCTCCCACAAAAGAAATCTCCATCTAGGGGACTTCTTGTTTAACGACACAAACGACTTAGCCAACACTGGCGTCAGAAGTCTTTCGCGCTTCATAAGAAGCTCCCATTGGTTCAACGAGCAGTGAGGGAATCCCCAGATCTGTGTGGTACCACAATGGACCTAATCTTGGTCTAAGTGTGTCGGCCTTAGCTGACAGCCACGTCAACCTAACCTAACCTAACCTAGAGCCAACGACAGTTCTCACTGGACAATTCAGCTGTATCGCTGAGTTTGGCAACTGTTTCATCCTTCCCCATGACCACGCATACTTGGGCAGAGGAATCAACGGCTCCCACTCGGTAATTCAGCTGTCGCTCTGAGATTACCAACCGTTCCTTCCCCACTCCATTCACGCACATTTAGCTGGACCTTGCCGTTTTCGCTACACTATGTAATATTTTACATAAGTACGCTGAATTGGTCCCGCTAATGCTCTCACGCACTCAGACTTTAGAATTCGCCACTGTTGGAGGCCTTCAGTGACAAACGAATTCGCCGGCCGACCCTGGACAATGTAAACAATTGAAACTTGACAATTCGCGATTATGAACAAAAGAATCTTTGGAGAAGAACCTTAAATTAATTTATCTTTTGCAAAAATGCCCAAAGAGCATTGTTAAAGTAAATTTTAACGTTTTTAGACATGTTCCCTCCCTCTTACAAACCCAAAGAAGAACACATCTGGATGGGTAGGATAGTAAAATCCCTAGGACCAGGCACCAATGGACTAGTTGTAAGGACAATCGCCCAGGAAGTCTGTGAGTGAAACCAATCTTAATAAAAGTAAAATAAAAGTGAATTAGAATCTAGCTATCTCGGTCAAATCGCGCGCAGGTTTGGGGAAATAGGGAAGTGCTATTCTTGCGCCAGATCGTACAAGTTGTTTGTGTTTATTTGTTGTTGTGCACGAGCCCTTTACATCTGTCCCTTGACGTTCGTTAACCGCAAAGTTTTCCGGGGTAGTTGCGATCGTTTGTTCTGGCCACTTTCATTTTTGTCCTCGTACCATTACTTCTCATTGTTGATGTTATATGGCCAAGTGTTTTACTGTGTGCAGTGTGTTTGACATAGTGGTTTGGGGTGCGTATACATGGCCGTCCGCCCGCATTCCTACGCTCCTACGTTGCTCCATCGACGGGGTTGGATCAAAAGGGAGCGTCATCCCTTCCCCCATCGATCGTGACACCCTACCGTGCCTTTGGTAGTTCGGGGCAATTGTTACTAGAAGGGGCCGTCCGCTCGCCCTCCCCAATTGCATCACAGCACATTTGCTTGTGGTTGAAGCAGTTGATTTGATGTCTGCTTCGTATTCATACCGTCCGTCTGTTCGGGAGTGTGATAGTGGATGTGGACACAACTCCGCCGTTGCAGACAGTCCGTCTGGTTGGAGTGTGTTTGAATGGCGTACACCACTCCGCCGTTGCAGACCGTCCGTCTGTTGGGATATTCACCTTCCATTGGTGTGTCCTGGACCCTTGACCGTCCGTCGGTTCGTGTGTAGCCTTCTGTGCCGCGCGTTGGCCCTTGCGTGAGTGGTTCTCCTGCTTTGGACCGCCCGTCCATGCCCGAGTGTATCTGTGGGGTTTTGTCCTCGGCTCGAGAGAAGTGGGCCAATGGCTGATAGTACCACGGCTGCCCCTCCACTTCTATAGATCCCAGGTACGCCACCCAATGTGAAGAGGGAATTGGTGGGGTGGGTAAAGGAACGAAGAGTGGACCTTGTTGCGGGAAATTATACCGCAACAACTTCATGACTTAGGCCAATCAAATACTGCTGTTGCTGCATTTGTGTGGTCCATGAGTTTTTAGGTCTGCCTCTCTTTCGCGATTGTATGCGAATGCAGATTTTTTTTTTGTAATTTGCTTACTTAAACCTAACCAGAGAGGGAACAATAGGAAGCGTCTTTATTACTCGAATGCATCGAATTATGATCCGCCGAATTCAGTAATCATGAAATAGGCCTTATAGCCCACTGTATCTTAAAAGATACAACTGATTACCATTAGACGAGCTCTGTTTCTCCGAATCGTTTCCACCAATTTTTTTTTAATTCACAAAGCATTGGTGTATCTGGACAATGGAACGTTACCTAGTCTGAGTGCTCTGGGATTTGGATTTCCTTAAAAAAAAAAAAAAAAAAAAAAAAAAATGGGTGTATCTGAAATACTTTTTTTTGCTGAAATTTGCCGAATGTAAAGGATGAATGCTAAGGAAATAATTTTTGATAGGGTTCAAATTAATTATTAATAAACTGTTAACAGGTTAGCTCCCGAGCTTATATTTACTGAACTAAAAATATTTGAATGATTATACGAGTATCTTTAAAGATACAGTTGGCATTTGACTTTTTAGTATCATTTCAATTCACTATAGTTTAATCATTTATATTTTATATATTGTATATATTGTAAATAACACTTAGGAATCAGTTTCCAATTAAATGTAATCCTAACCAAGTTAAAAGCGTTGTACGAGCACCTATTCAGCATCTTCAGTCATCTTCACTTTCCAATTTCCATCCTGAAATATTTAAAACCTGAAATATGATGCGCGGTGCGGGAGCAGCCAAGTGGTGAAATGTTTCCCTTTAGTAGGTACGTAGCCTCTTGGAATTTCCGCAATCTCAAGGCGTTATTAACCACCAGATGAGTTACCTTCATCATAAGCAAAACCAAGGTGTCGTTATGGATATATTGACAATTTTTTGCAGAACACAGTACAGGCAGACAGATTTGACGTACCAAGTCTTCATAAACTGTATGCGCATGCTATCCTACTATTGTTTTAAAAATTTATAAACCATTGTTTCCATGGGATAACTATGGAATCAATGTGGCTAGTCCTTTTGAAATTTATAGTATTTACTTTGTAAATAACAGGACCAAATTTCAAAAACTATAGCATACAATTTATACCTAGTACATAATACGACCAAAATAGAAATGGAAAATATATACAATTTTTTATTTTTATATAATTTTTTTTTGTTCAAAAGCCGCGCTCTTTTAATATGGAAAAGCCTAAAACTTTGTTTTCCAAACCAAATTTCGCAACATAGTCAATTTTGAACTTGGTTCATTTTTGTTAACAGGCCATTAGCCATTCAAATCAATTGATATCCCTAAATATGAATGGTCAAAACTATAAATAGCGACAGGGCTTAAAACAATGTATAGGTTCTCATACCTAAAATAATCAATCAATTTTTATTGAAATATTTTTATTTTTTACATCAAAGCAACTATAATGACACATTCAATATGTAATTTATTGAATGATTTTACAATGTTGTAGTCTATTTCAATGTGGAATATTGGAAGATTATGGGCCCATTCATAAATGCAAGGTTTGCAAAGCAATAGCAATGCAAAGCAGGAAGTATTGCGCAAATTGAAATTCAGAGTTTCCTTCAAATCATGCGCTTGCAAAGCACATTTCAGATGTTTATGAACGAACAACTGCGTAAAAATGGAATTTACGTCGATCGCTGTCATTTTAATGAGTAATATGATAGATTGTTCTCAGCCATTACTTATCTGTAGTATTTTCGGGGCAGGGACATAAGTCCCCGGGACATAAGTCCCAACTTTTTTATTTGGGACTTATGTCTCACTTAAGTGGGACATAATTCCTAAAATTAAAAGTTGGGACTTATGTATCACCAATCACATCACATCTATGCAATTTAAACATACAGGTGAGTCCAGCGAAACATTTAACATCTTGCTCGTTGCAGGGACGTTTGAACCTCGCTAATCCATCGCCAGCAAAGAATAACTGATACCAATTAGGGTCCGTCACTTTTCCTTCAAGCAGATAATCAAGGGCAATATGATTGGTCTTAAGAAGCTTCCCTGGTGTACACCTCTTTGATTGTGAAATCCTTGGTGACGCCAACGATACATCTTACTCTTGTCTTTACTCCCTCAAACATGTAGACATGTCCATGACCACCCGTACGTAGATTTCTGGAACTCCTTGTTGTCTTAGCGCTACCCATAACAGTTCCGTTGGTTGTCTATTACAGGACTTTCCAAAATCAATCAAACCCATATGCAAATCATTCAAAGCATCACGATGTTTTTCCATCATGATCCTTACTTTGGATTGCATCTATGGTTGATTTATCACATAGCCGTACTATTTTTCGCATTCGGCTATTTAATACCCCCTGAAGGATCTTCATGGTGTGTGACATCAGCTTGATTGAACGGTATTTATCAGTCTCGCGTATCGCCTTTTTCTTTGTACAAATAAGAAGAAAACTCTCCCTCCACGGGTTAGGCATGCTTGGTGTGAGGTTTTATTTACGCACTTGGCCTTATTGTTTGGGATTTATGTCCCATCTCCGACAAAATATTTTGGAACTTATGTCCCGAGGGTATGGGACATAAGTCCCAAATCAATTTTGGGAGTTATGTCCCACTTATGTCCCTGCGCCGTATTTTCACCCATTTTCAACAAAAAGAAATTAAAAAGCAATACGATTCTGAAATCTGCACGATTGCGCTCAAACTCTCTCATAAAACTCTACTACATTTAAACATCGCTTTATGGCTCATTATTATACAGCAGCCATATGATTGTCTGCTCAAGATCTGAATCCAACGGTTCATGGGTCATTGTTCCAACGAATTATATCTACATCTGTACTAAAGCCGCCTTCTATCAATACACAATTCTGTATATTTTGACTTTCCATTTATAACTGGTAAAAATATTGCAACATTTAATGTCGATAGAATAAAATAGAACAAACTATTAACTGAAGCAGAAATCGTATTACTTTGAATCGTGGACATTATTAAGATCTATGTATGTATATTAATAGTAGGTATATATATAGGTACCTACTATGAAAACAATAGGATTCCGATTCAAAGAAACGCATTTCAATGGGATGTTCGATTAAATACACTAGGAATCACATTGAATTAATAGGATGTACGAGTAGTAGGTATACCATAAAAGTAAACGTTTACCATTAAACAATATGAATAAATAAATTTAGTTTTTACTCCTATGGCACTTATGAAAAAATAAATTATAATCACCGTGAAACATTAAATTTTAAATTAATAATAGTTTCATGATTGCGTAGCTGTTACCTAGCTTGCAAATAGTTTGTTATAAAGGGTCTTCCATTAAGGACTTGACAGCTTCTTTTTTTGAATAAAATGCAAACTACTTGAGATATCTCAAAAAAATGTATTGGCTTGGTTAATATTAAAACATCTATGAATGAAATTCGACTTCTTTCATATGTCCACCACAGGAATGTATGCAGCGGTCGATACGTTTAGCCCAATTTTCGATGACTCGGCCGCACATTTCGACCGATACGGCCGCTATTTCTCGTTCAATATTGGCTCTGAGCTCCTCTAACGTCGCCAGCTGGTTGGCATAGACGCACGTTCACCGAAATGAGATTTCAATAGCTCGATTGTTGCACCCGCTGTGTGGCTTGTGGTCTTGTTCTAACCACATATCAGTGATGTCCAATTCATGCTATTGCTTAAAGAAATAACGCTCCAACATGTCTCTGTAGCGAATACCATTTACCGTAACGTGACGGTAATTTTCATTGACGAAAAAGAACGGCCCAATGACGCCACCGGCATGAAAATCGCACCAAACAGTGACTGTTTAATGAAGCACATGAGGGTTCTCACCTGTCCAGTAATGCATATTTTGCTTATTGACGAAGCCGTTTAACCAATAATTTGCTTCATCGCTGAAGATCATTTTGCGATTAAATTCCTCATTTTCTTCCATCATATCAGACCGTATAAGAGAATTTATAGAAAAATATAATATCATAAACGGAAATCAATACCGGTTCCAAAAAAGGAGAAGCACCAACCAATTGCTCGGCAATTTTTCCACCTTAATCAACACCACCCTGAGTAACCGTCATCACGCGTTAGTTCTAGTCTTGGACTTTAGCAAATTTCGATACCCTGGACCATAAAAAACTTATCGATGCCTTAGGAAAAATTGGAATTAGAGGGAAGTCATCCGACTGGCTTTGGAGCTATCTGAAAGAAAGAACGACCTAAAAGATCTTTTGTACCGTATGGGCCAGAAAAGTTTAAACTAGTAGAATTTCTACTTTCCGTGTGAGGCGGACAATTTTACCAGTAGAAGAATTCTTTATGTCCTCGGGAGATGAAGCAGATATTCGAGATGAGTGCAGCGTTAGAATATTATAACGATCAAAACTTGCGAACACCAATAAGTCATCGGTTTGAAATGCGTAGAAGAGCAGAGGGACTCTATCAATTACCACCTATTGTCAATGAGTACGGCAGAAGACAGTTGATGTAATACAATCCCCAAAATTTTCAACGCCCTACCCCATCAATTAAGAAATATTGAACAACCCAACATTACAAAAAGGAAATTAAAAATATACTTTTTAGAGTCGATAACGTAGTAAAAATAGATGATGGAATTTAATCTTTGGTTTCTTTTTATCTTTTTATTTTTTTATTTTTATAACCTATTCTAAGGGTATATTAATTTTGACGCATAGTTTGTATAGTGCGTACCAAAACAGTTGGCCATTCTACTGCGCAGGTCTCTTAAAATGTGTTTTACAATCTCTTAAATTGCAAAAACAAGCATAAAGAGACGAAAATGGGCGGAGCCATAATAAAAAACGACGTATACCCTGCCTTGTGTTCAAGATCGCTGTCGCGATCTCACTGAGGGTGGTTTCTTCATTTTCCTTCTTTTATACTGAAATTAGGAGCGGAGGAAAAATATAGACCATTATATGTCAACTTTACTTGGAGGCAAATATATTGTTTCGTTTTTTGTCTTGTCGGTTCTTTGTAGGAGTATGATGTGATCACGGTCGGATAGATTAAGCAAAACATTGCACATGAATTGATTGTGTGACTGTGTCTGTATGAAGGTGTACGGTTTTAGATTTAAACCCTTTTTGCTCATTATGCTTTCGTTGATCATTATTAATTGTGTCGTGCATATTGATCATGTAGGTACTGATATTGGCACGCAAAGTAAAGTAAATTGCAGTGTCACACCAAATTTTTTTTGTTTCTATCATTGAATTTGGGCGAGGTAGGTAAATTTAATAAAAAATTTACAATTTGGGAATTTTTTGGAAACGTAAACGATTTTATGCCCAATAACAATAGGCACGATTTTCTGTCACAAAAAAGAGGATGGGGTATTAAACGGTTCGTTAAAGACAAAATGGTGAACGTTCTTGATTCTTCAATAATTTTTTTTAAGAAATGCAGTTTTTAAAACTTTTTGAACTACCCACCACTTTTAAATTTGTAACCTTGATTAAAAGTGTAAATTATAGCGAGATAAAATTGACGATGAATTGCAAATATAAAACAGATTTACAGCGAGCAGCAAAACAAAACACCAGTATACCAAATGGGTGGTTCGGTTTGGTTTGAATTAAAAAGTAAAAACACACACGTTTTAGTACTAAGATAAAAATATTTATTGATTTTGCTACTTATATATGAAATAGTTAATATTAATGTATATTAAATTGAATTCGAAGAACTGTCAGTTTCATAATCGGTTGAAGAATCATCTCCTGGATTGATAATTATTGCATCCGCCATTGTGTCCCACATCTGCTCGTGTGAAAAGTATTCCTCCTCTGTCCTTATAATTTTTTCACAAACTTTGCGCCAATCTTCAACTGTTATTTTTGAAAATTCTTCTTCAGCTAGTTTCTGAACATCCGATAATCTAAACGTTGTATTTCGGCTTCCGACTCTTCCCTTGACTGTTGCCCAGATCTTTTCAATAGGGTTGAGATCTGGATGATAGGGTGGCAATCGTAGTACTTCGTGTCCCGCGCCGTGAATCATATCGTCAATCTTATGCTTGGGGTGGTGATTAGTCCGATGTCGCTTTATAAGGTCATAAAGTTCGACTTTGAGCATTTTTGAAGAATGCGGTATATTGTTGACGGAAAGCCATTCTAACATCTCCGATTTAACGGAAGCAGAAGTGATTTGCTTGTGTTCCCATTTGTTGTGATATGATGCGTTGTTCATTACAATAACCGATGGTTCCTCTAGGTTATTTAAAACTTGATCCTTCATCCATTTGGAGAAATTTTCAAAATTCATCTCATCGTGATAATCTCCTGTTTTCGACCCAGATTTAAATAAAAGCAAGGCATTATTCACGAAGCCCTTCGCTCCACCTGCATGCGCCATTATCAGCCTTTGGCCTTTTGAAATTGGCGCCTTTAAACCTTGACTGGTGCCGTCAGTCCATGCCCTTGGCTTTGTGTGAGAGCTGTGAATATAGCTCTCGTCCAAATAAATAATCTCATATCCTTCTGACCTGTACTCCCGCACCTTCCTCAGATATTTCACTCGTAAAAGTTTGATTTCATTTCTTTCGCAAAGAAATTTACGGTTGTTCTCCGTTTTCCTATAAGAAAATCCATTTCTTTTTAAAATCCTATGTAGCGACATATTGCTTAGGTTCAGCTCCAAATCTTCCTGCACCCGTTGTCTTAACATTTTTAATGTTATCATCATTTTTTCTTCAATGTGGAAGTTGTATATAATTTGCCGAACAGCTGTGATACCAAATTCGTCCAATCCAGTTTTCCATTTTGTATGTGGTACTCTTTTAGTTGGAGATTCAATAGCGCCTTTCTTCTCATATTCTTTAATTATCCTTCTTATTGTTCGGGCCGAAATTCCCGTAAACTCCTCTGTCTGTGAATTTGCGTATGTGATGGGATTATCTATACATAAATTCCTAGCTTCTTCAATTTTTTTGTAATATATCCTAACAACGATCTTACGTACTAGACTTCCTATTGGTTTTCCTTTTCTTGAAAGATCCATGACAATTTATTTTATTTTAATAAACTTATGTCCTAGCAATGCTTTTGTTTTCGTGAAAGTGAATTCCAAATAGGAAATCCATAATATATATGCGTTATCTTAAAATAAAAAACTCTAAAAACCAAGCAACAAATTTATTCCTTGCCCCTACAGGTAACCAAATGCAAACACTAATCATGTCGTAAAACTTTTACACTTAAGTCAAACAGGTAAAATCAAACATCATAAAATTTATGCTAACCAAGCACACCACCCATACAGGTACCTAGCGCTAAACCACGAAATGTTCAACCATAAAAAGGGTTGGGAACCCTTTCAAATACAATCGGACTTCTAGGTAGAAATGTATAAAAGTCGACCTCATAATAAAAAATTAAGTTTATTTAGATATTCAACAGCATTTTAGTTCTAAGCACTGTAAAGTTGGGTTACGCATTGTAAATTACAGGCAAAAATGCTTAGTGATTAAATCTCTTTCGCGTCATTTTTGTTCTCTTAAATCCTCTCTCTGCGCAATCGACCGTTGGCCAACTGTTTTGGTACGGACTATAACATACCTTAATATTGCCCGTAGACCCCTAAAAGTTACTATATTTATGATCAGCATCGATAGTAATGTCGATCTAGCCATGACCGTCCGTCGGCAAAAATTAGGCCTTTAAACTGGACCTAGAGAGCTGATATTTTAACCATATACTCTCTAGGGTCCTGAATCCCCACAGACACGCCCACAAACTCAAAAAAACAAAATTTTGGAAAAAATCGAATTTTGAGCTAGAAAGCTCAAATTTTTTATATATGATCTATGACTCCTAAGACTGCTCGGGATAAAAAATTTTCAAAATTCGCCCACTGACACGCCCACAAATAAATAAAACATTTTTTTTGAAAATCCAAAGTTTGAGCTAGGGAGCTGAAATTTATAATATATACTCTCTAGGGGCCGTTTATGCTCATGTGTTATTTTTTTTTAAAATCCGCCTACTGACACGCCCACAATTAAATAAAACAATTTTATTGAAACACCCAAGTTTGAGCTAGGGAGCGTTTTTTTTTGATAAAATCCTTTAAATGTTATATAACAAACTATGTAGAGCGTTCTTAACAATTCAACCATACTTAGACTTTTGTCACGCCCACTTATGAGGGATAGGAATAAGAATAGGGTATCCAACAGTTCGCCCAAGCGGACTGTAGCCCGTCCCTATGTTTTTTTTTATTTTTGCTATTTTCTTTTTGAATTTGCTCTAAATAATCTTAAACACACATGATTGAAACATATTAATAATTCATTATCATAAACAACCTCCTGCAGAAAAGCCATAAGGCTTCGCAGGTATGAACAATTGTATCTATTAACAGAGATGAAATTAAAAAAAAAATAAAAATGTCCAGAGCACAATTGGAGAACGTACGTCGCTTCATATGATCAGGTGGCTTTAGTTCTTGAGTCAGCTTGATTTTGTAAGGGTGTAGGTCAAGATCCTTACTCAAGATTCGCCATAATGTGGTCTCGGAGAGGCCCAATTCTTGAGAACGCCGTGAAATTGACTGATTTGACTGGTTTGGGACGGAAGCCTTTACGGCAGCAATATTCTCCCCACTTCGGGCCAAACGTAGTCTTACTGGCACGGCAACATCAAGCAGCGAATATTCTGACTCAAAGTTTTTCACTAGACTATGAATTGCTTGTCCACTGGAACGATATTTACGTCCGAAAATTGGCGTTACCGCTCTTAAAGTTGCGTCCACCGACTCGGAATTTTGGTAGTAAATTTTAATTATTTGTAAACGTTCTTTCTTCGTCTACTTCTTCACGATGCAAATGTTGATTTTACTAACTATTTAGACACTTAAAGTTCGGTAATCGGTTTAAGGGTGCGTTCACACTGAAAGTTTGAAGATGTCAAGACGCTAATGAAAGACCCTTAATATGTTCTCTTCAAAAAAATTTTTTTTTGCTTGCACTGACTTCGTTCAATCACGACACTGAAAATTATGAAGAAAGTGTGGATATTATTAAGATCTACGCATTTCTTTTTTTTTCTTTTTTGTATTGGGAATTCGCTGGAAGAAAAAATCATCGAAAGACATTGCAGAGCTAGTACGCGAGGGATGCTTTTGCAATAGTGAGAGATTTTAACCCATCTAAAAAAAACTCCCGGGCGACTGACATTCGCCATCCCGAATGAGATTGCACCTAGTCGACGACTAATCGGCAATTTGTTTTTGAACAAATGTCGGATTTCTACATTTTTCTTGTTTGAAATCAATACCTGATTTCTTAGCCCTAGCTAACTCTTATAGATCAAGAGGTTTTACCCGTCTCAATCTCCTGATTGCATTGCCATTATTTAATAGTTCTGTTATTTCTGTGTTTACGTGGTTGAGAAGCCTACTTCTATGCCTTTGAGCAACTTTCTTAACTTCATCTTCAACCATTTCAACATTTAGATCTTTATGCAGATCGGCATTGCGTATGTAACAAAGGTGCATTAACTATGTTCCTTAGTATTTTATTTTGGAAAACCTGAATTGTTTGTAAATTTGTTTGGCATGTGCAAGCCCACAACGGGAGCCCGTAGGTCCATACTGGTTTCATTTTCTTCGTTGCCTTCCAGAGCGAGTAGTCGGTACTAGCAGCATTTGTAAGACTTGTGAGGTAAGTTTTCAAAGCCTCATTATTGAATTCTCTTACAGATTTTCTGAGCTTATAATTTAAGTTGTTCAGTGTGGTCTTGTCGCTTGGCGCCCTTGTCTGTTGCCAGCGTTTTCTAGCTTTCCTCTTTTCTGTAATAATTTTACATATTTCGGGAGGATAAGAGTTTTGTTTGATCTTTTTTGTTGTTTTGGGAGTGACAGCCCACGCAGATTTTTGTATTCTGAGCGTCAATATTTGGACTGCTTCTTCTAGTTGATCTTCTGTTTGAATAGCTGGTGATAGTTGGATACTTTCTTCCAACTTCTGTCTGAAGTAGTTCCAATCAGTCAGTCTATTTACTATTTTTGGGCTATGGTCTTTTATTATTATTTTCTCGCTAAGTGTTAAGAGTATAGAGGAATGATCTGATTGAAGATCAGGTCCGGTGTTCTGCCAGTCGTCGCTTGGCCTACTGGATTCCCTGTGATTGCCTCCTGCGTGGTAGTGGTTTTGGGGTGGGGTTGGGGGGGGGGGGGGGGGGTTATGGAGTACTCCTGAAGGGGTCAGGGTGTGCAGCCTGGCTGTATTTCGCATGGGTTGCGATGTGGTAGAGTGACTAGTGCAGAGGCGACTTTCGCCCGACATCCGAACCAAGGGTTGGGATCGAGATCTCAAATTCTGCGCCGCGGAGGGAAGCTATTGCCTCCTTATCACCGGGGGAGGGAAGAGTCTTTTGAGATGACTGTTACAATCGAACCTCAAACTGCTCTTCACTCTCTTTGCAGGCAATACCGTGCCTGGGAGACCGATACAGTCAATCCCGAGCAAGCTATTAAATTCTTGAAGGGGGTGTCGGGGTGTACCGGCTGCACAGTCAAGTAGTTGGTTGCAAAACTGTGCTAGAGGGCGTGACTGAAGGTGGTCCAACCCTGCTGCACGCATCGCGGGGTGTGCGGCTTGTGGCAACTGTTACAGTATAAGCCTCAAATTACACCATTCGGCGGAAAGGGAGTAGGGAGGGGCGGCTTTGATAGTCGATTTTGATTATGGTGACTGAGTTCGGGGGTTTGTGGTGCAGGTTTTGAGGCATGGGAGAGAAACAGAGTGGGGTGACTGTTACAATCTAACCTCAACTCTGTTCCCGTTTTGTCTGCATAGCGGGAAGGCAGCAAGGCCGGGGGAGACTGTTACAGTCGATCCGGCGGGTTACAGCCTCGCCATCGGAGTGGGGTTCTGACTGAAGTGACTGATACAATCTAACTTCAGTGAGATCTCTTTTCCTTTGCAGGGGAATAGGTTTGGGGTGATCTGTGGGAGGGGAGCGGGAGGGGAGCGTGAGGGGCTCAAGTCATCGTCCAATCCGTCCTTTAGTTTAGTTTAACCATTTGGACCTAGTGACGAATTTGCTGATACAGCCAATATCTGTCTCACTGAGATCGTTTAGATCATCGAGGAAATAGTTGCCGAGGATTTGTTTCCTTTAAGTGGCTAGTGCGGGGCAGTTGCACAGGAGATGAGTGGTGGTTTCTTCCTCTTCGACGTCTCTACAGCTTCTGCAGAAGTCGTTTGAGGGAGCTCCCAATCTGGTGGCATGTCTGCCTAAAAGGCAGTGGCCGGTGATTGCTCCGATTACAGAGCTGATATTTTTCCTGCTGATGGAGAGAAGTTTGGATGTTCTCTTCGCATCGTAATTGGTCCAAATTTACTTTGAGGACACACATGTACTGATGCTATTCCACCTGTTGTTTGCTTCTATTAACGCGTTATCTAGAAGTTTGAGTTTCAGTGTCTGAATGGGTACCGCCGGTGTCTCTCTGTTGTCGGAGAGTTCTTGTTCGGAACCCCGTCTGGCTAACTCATCCGCCTTGCAGTTGCCTGGAATATCACTGTGACCGGGTACCCAGCACAGGGAAGTGTTATATCTGACCGCGATCTCGTTAAGAGATTCGCGGCATTGTTTTACTAACTTGGATCTTATTGTTGGTAATTCTAAGGCTTTAATCGCTGCCTGACTGTCTATGCAGATCACGATAGTTTTTCCATCTATCGGGCTCAAAGAGAGCGTGCTGCTTCGCGGATAGCCGTGACTTCTGCCTGAAATACACTGCAGTGGTCAGGCAGTCGTAGTACGACATTGAGCGCAGGGTTGTCTGAAAACACGCCCGCCCCTGTGCCGTCGGCTGTCTTTGACCCGTCGGTGTATATTTCTACGGCGTCATTGTTTACAATGCGACCGTCTTCCCAGCTGGTCCTTCCTGTCTACTCGAATGAAATGCAAAACTGAGTTCGGTGCTGTAGAAGTACTAGGGCCAACTCGACTTTTTGGTACAGCGAAACTTTGCAAAATACATAAAGCACATTGTCGTCTAAATTCCAGTAAAGAAATGTTGTTCCCCCATCTTCTATATAATAGCCAGCCTTGAACACAAGATATATCAATTGCCCAGCCAAAGAAAGGCCACCACCACTTTTTGGTCCTTATATGTGTCCTGTAAGTTGACAAGAAATGATCAAATATATCGACAGCACCCATAAATTAATTATATGCAGCAATCGGTCCTTTAACGTTTAGCTGTATGATTTTCTTATCAGCTCTAGAATACCTGCAGCTTGTTTTCCCTGGTTTTAGCGGAATGGAATTTGTGAGGACTGTCACTACTGCATTGTCAGGCCACCTGACTGCCAATAGATCTTCAGAAGAAGTAAACATTTGAGATCCCATTTTCCCTTTATATAATCTCTTTTTGTCTGCTAAATTCATATCGCTGTTCACTCTGTTTTCGCGCAATGCTCCGGTACCTCCTATGTTACGTTTGCCTAGTTCTTCTAGTAAGGCGACGGACGTAAACATATTGTCAAAATAAAGTTTGGTATCTGGCAAACAGCACGCATATTCAAGAAGTCCAAGGACTACGTCCCCTCCTTGACCATATCCTTTTTCATCAATTCTTGTAGATGATATATAGATAATATGGTTCTGCGTGCACCATGTAGCCATTGGAGTCGGTTAAGCACCACAGTTTAAAACCAAAACGTATCGGCTTTCCTTTGATAAACTGTTTTGCCCCATGGTGTCCTTAGTATGGAATCATACTCTCATCTATTGATAAGTGACCCGTGGGTTCTATTATTTTGAAGGAATCATTGAGTTTATCAAATATAAGACGAACTTTATATAGACGATCAGATGTATCAATATATGAATTATCTGAAAAATGCTATCAAATCTATTGCGACGAATTGCATTTGAAACTAGAGGGTAAAAACAATCACTATCAGAACTCCAATACATTTTCTTTGAAGGAAGTGTATGGTAGCCGCTGAATAAGGCTATTCCTAGTAAAACATTAATCTCTTCGAAAGTTACGCAAAAGTTATAGTCTGAGCAACTATTTCGATTATCAATTCCTGTGAAAATAATACGAAAAAGGCATCAGCTGGGCTTTTTACATTTTCTTTCAAAAGCGATTCAGAGTTTGGTTCGTAAAGAGTGCCTTTTCCATTCGGAATTTTAAAAGTAGGACTAGGAAGTCAGATACTAATATGCGAGCAGGAAGTCGACCGAGATCTCTAATAGCTTGAATATCGGAGCAATCTGAATCTGCATCTGTTTGTTGATCAGGCATTTCTTCCGGAGGAATTATCGATATCACTGGAAGTTCACCGTGAGCATCAGCATCTTCTAATTATTCTAGCTCTTCAATGAATTGGTCTACCGTTAAGCTTTTTAATCTTCCGGACATCCTAGTTGCAATAAATATCATATAATGTGAAAATTCAACTCGCATTTAGAAGAATGGAAAGACTTTACTCACATTTATATCAAATGAAAAATATGCACTTGATATGGATGTAAATATATTATAATGGCCCAGTAGCCACTAAATATCACCAAACAATTTTTCAAATGCAATGAATTGCAGCGTAAATAAACTGAAAAAAAATATTGTGACTCAAACTTAAATTCAATGTAACTGTAAAATTTGTCTTCAAACTTGTTTCAACATTAATGAAAGAATTGGACATATAAATGTTTTGAAAGAGAAAAACAGGCAACAGTTTGCCGCCTAAATGAAAAGCAATGACTTTTATGACGTGGCAACAAAAGTTGCCAATGGGACATAATGGGTTTGAAATCAAGATTTCATGGTTTAGATCTAGATCGAAATAAATATTTATTTAGCTTCTCTCAGATCAATGAAAATTGCTCTACTTTTTTCTTTGAACTTTTAAATTCATTCTTCATTGGTTTTTAAATGTCAACTTACATACTTGACAAAAATTATTAAATCTAACTTAAACTGAACAGAATACTTATTCTAGATCAGCGGTTCCCAATCTTTTTTAATCGCGGAGCACTTTTTAGGTGAAAAATTCCTTGCGGAGCACTTCGTTGCACTTATGCTATTTTCCACAGTTATGTATGTGTAGAAAATGCAATAACTGTTTTTTTTTTATTTTTTATTAAATTCAAGTAAAACAAGTAACTTCAACGAAAAAAACAAGAACAATGTTAATTTAAGAACGTAAGGAATTCAATAGTATTATAAAATTATATATACATAATGGTATTTCAATAAAAAAAACTCAGAAAGTTTCTTCTAGTGAGAACAATGTGCCTGTTTGGTTTTGCATAATGATGGTATATCTGGTCGAATTTGGGACAACTGCAACCGAATATATTAGATTAGATTAGATTTGATTTATTAGCTGTGTGATGCTATTTACAATACATTTTTACAATTCAATTATTTAATTTTTTTTTTTTTAAGTATGTATTATAATATATCTCTATGCAAATATTTAATAGAAAACATCCTTACAATCAAACATGTTCTTTAACATAATTTACAACGTTTCTTTTAAATTCATGGATATTTCTCTCTGATTTTATTCTATTTGGAAGGGAGTTAAAAAGTTTAAACCCATTATAAATAATGCTATTTTGCGATCTACTATTTCTAAACGAAACCAGTCTTAAGTCATCTCTATTCCGCAATAAGTATGGCTGCACATCTCTTACATATTGAATATATTTTGACAAATACTCAGGCAAACATTTATTTTTAATTTTAAAAACATGAAGCAAAACATTCACATATATTCTTTGTTTTACACTGAGCCACATTAATATATTTAGCATAACTTGAATAGGTGTATAAATATTACATCGTATAATTGTGCGCATTGCCTTATTTTGCAACCTTTGCAATGAGTTAAGATTGGTTTGGCTCGTCAAATAAAGTATTGAGGAACAGTATTCAAAATGAGGCTTGATTATTACACTGTCGTATATATCTATGGCCGTAACAGTACTAATAGATTTTCTAACACGTTTTAAAAACCCTATTTTCTTAGAAATTTTCTTGATAATGAAGTTGACATGTACATCAAATCTTAATTTGCTATCAATGATAATCCCCAAATATTTTACTTCAGTTACCTGCTCGATTGTTTCATTATCAATTGATAAATTCAAATTTGCATAATCATTTATAATTAGACATTTTGTTTTCTGGACATTTAGTTTTAATTTGTTGCCTTTTAACCAAAGGCTAATATTTTGGAGGTCTTCCATCATTAATCGTTGACATTCTTCCATGGAGTTTCCTTCGATGTATAAAAGTGCGTCGTCGGCGAATAAAGCAAGTGTAGAGTGAGTAACAACTTTCTGCATGTCGTTAATGTAAATAATAAAAAGCAATGGTCCGAGGATAGAGCCTTGTGGTATTCCTAGCATCGCTGGTAAAACCTCCGAATAGTTGTTATTCACCTTCGTAATTTGCAAACGACGTATTAGATAACTTCTAAACCATTTCAACGTAGTACCATTAACCCCATATTTAGACAGCTTCTCTAAAAGGATGCACCGGTCTATGGTCTCAAATGCTCTCTTCAGGTCCAGGAAGACAGCAAGTACTTTTTTCCGCGTCGAAAGAGATTCCTTCCAGTGTGTTATTACCATGTTTAATGCTGATTCGCATGAATGTGATCTGCGAAACCCCGATTGATTTTCAAAAATTAGTTTGTTATCATCAAAATATTTTTCCATCTGCCCGTGTACTACGAGTATCTTCTCGAATATTTTTTCATACAACGGAAGAGAGTTAATTGGCCTATAGTCTTCACATTTATTTGAACCCTTAACTTTTTCGATAGGAGTTATAACTGACGTTTTCCATTGCTCCGGAAAGATACCATCAGAGAGGGATCGATTGAAAATGTTAATAAATGTTGAACCGATGGTTTCTATTAATTCCAGTGTCATACGCGCGTTTAACATGTTAAAATCTCTTTTCTTGCTCATATTCTTTAAAGCATTTTCAAGGTCCGAACGCGTAATTTCTCTGAACAAAAAAATATTATTTACGTTTGATTCTATACGGTTTATATACGGAACTATCGCAATTGATTTGTTAATGTTTTCGACGCTGTTAACGAAATATTTGTTAAATTTATTTGCTATTGTCTTACTGTCTTTAACACATAAGTCGTTAAATTGAACACTTCCATTTCACTTCTATCATCCCGCAGCACAAGTGATTTAAAGACTCTCCACATTGATTTTTGATCTCGACACTTTGATAATGTTAATATAGGTATCTTTAGCATTTTTAAGTTTACTTCTATAATAATTACGCGTATATCTATATTCGAGCCAATCGTTATAATTATTTGTGAAAATAGCTTTTTGCCTTGCTTGTATTTTGTTTTGTTTAAGTTTATGTAGCCGGTCATTGAACCACGGATTATTATTTTTCACTAGTCGATTTTCCGTAACGAAACTATTGACAACATATAACAACTTTTCAATAAACTCACTTGAGATAATATTTATATCATATGAATAATTCAGGTTCGATACCCCGCTTAATCGCAATGCTTGAGTAAGTTCATTTGTAGTGTACCGTAGACTTTTAATAATTCTTTTATTTTGATGTACTTCCTCTTTATTGTTTATTTTTAGTTTAAGTTTTAGTACCAATGCTTCGTGATCACTTATATTAAGAATTCCTTCAACTTTGACACTTATATGCCTTACATTTGAGATTACGTAATCTATTAGTGTTCGAGATATAGGTGTTATTCTAGTTGGTTCATTTACTAGCTGATGACATCCACTTTCATTCACAATCCTCCACATGTCTCTTCTGTACGTGTCACTTTCATTAAACCAATTAATGTTGAAATCACCCACAAGTAGTATGTCCAATTCCAATTCACTCAAGATCTCCATTAACCCATGGAAATGATCACAAAACTGTCTGCAGGATGAACTAGGTGACCTATATATCCCGCAAAGAATGAATGAATAGTTTCCACAGTATACTTTAACAATAATCCACCAGACATCTAAATTGACAACAAATTTACTCAACACCTCACACTGATATTCTTTTTTGACATATACAGCCACACCACCTGTATGCCTTGATGCACTATCGCACCTCAAAGGATCATAATATCCATAAATTTTTACTTCATTGTCTTTTATCATATCGGTCAAACAAGTTTCAGATAGTACTAATATATCAAAACCATTATTTTTTATCGTATGCACCAGCTCATCAAAATTCGAAACTAAGCTTTGAATATTTTGATAAAACATTTTAAATTGGTTTTTTGACTGCTAAAATTTAATTTTGTTTGTTTCTATTTGTATCTTCTTTTTATATACCGGACATTCTTTGCTGCGGCTATCGTGGTCAACATCAAGATTTAATTTCAAATTATCATTATATTGCACACAACTATTGCACTTCTTTTGTTTTTCACATAGTTTGTCTAAATGGCATTCACTGCACTTTGGACATACTCTTTCTTTCTTACACTCATTCGCATTATGGTTGAAACCCCAACAGTTGTAACATCTTTTTACCCATACATAAGGAAACACTTTACATGCATCCCACCCAATATTCACTACTGGAGAATCCAATATTTTCTTATAGGCCTCCGAATTTACTTTAATCACAGCTTTAAAAGAATCTTTACGTTTCCCATTGAAAATACGCTTGCACTCTATGTCACCTGTTATATCATTTCACATATTTCGGATGGTTCCCACTGTGAATTTAGACCACACACAATAACACATGGTTCTCTCATTGCCGGTATTTTAACAACATAGTCATTAGCCAATTTTTTTTTAACTTCATTTTCTATTTTGTTTCTGGAATCAATGTCTGCACATTCTATAGCATATCTGGCTCTGCATCGAGACGGGATCTATATTTTGTTTTGGTTCCAAAGTAGGCGGAGAATCCTGATTCGCACATGTATGTTGTTGCAAACGGCAGAAGAATTATTTTGGCTTTATCTGACAAAATTTTGAATTCGTCCTTTAACATACACCAGAATTCTGATAAAGTCTTCTTCATTTCAAAATTTGCCTTTATAGAAGAATCTGATGTCAAATCAATCAAGCACTCAAACTGCAACGATGTCAGAGAAGCTGCCTTTTCCAACAATGGGTCTGCAACCTCACATTTTCTTAAATATATGAGTGGTATTCTTCAGCAAAATACGAGTAGCTGTGGAAGCTTTCGAGCAAACTTAGCAGGTGAACATGAAACTCATTTAAAATGTCGTCAGGAATACCCAAATCTATTTCCTCTTTACATTCGCTGACCATTGGAGCTGTCTAGGTTTCGATTTTTTAAAGATTTCGCCCAAAACTTGATTTTCTTTTTAAATGATTCTACCTTATCACTGGCATCGAAAACAGTTATTGTCTTTCCATGAAGTGATACACTTAAATCATTTATTTTTTTTAAAATATCGGGTAGATACGATAATTTCAAGAGCCAACGCTCATTACACAATCTGTCGCCCAAATCAAAGTTGTCGGTAATTAGGAAGGTTCTGACTTCAGCCCTCATTTCGAAAAGCCGCGTCAGTGTTTTGCCGCGAGAAAGCCACCTTACTTCTGCGTGAAGAAGTAAAGACGTATGTAGACTACCGATTTCATCGCACAATACTTTGAATAACCTTGTATTCTTAGGGTGTCATTTAATAAAGTTAATTATTTTCACACTTTCGCCTAAGACCTCTTTTAAGGAGAGTGTCATTTTTTTCATTGCAAGGGCATGGCGGTGTAGAACGCAGTGACTACTGCTGCATTCCTTGGCATTTTGTTTTATTCTTGAGACGTTTTTCCAGTCATGGCCTTGGCACCGTTTGTGCACACATCCACGCAGTTCACCCATGGGATATCATTGACAATAAAGAAATTGTCTATTAATTTAAAAATTTCAGCACCAGTTGTTGAAGTTTTCAACGCCTTGCAGAAAAGCAGATCTTCTTGAAAGGACTGTAGATATTGGTAGCGCACAAGTACTAATAAAATGACCAATCCTGCAACATCCGTCGAATCATCCATTTGCAGCGCAAATTTTGTGACTTTTATTCGCGAAAGTAAAGTAGCTTTGACATTCTCTGCAGGTTAGTAATAATTGTTTGAGATTTTGAAAGTTCACCATAATCAGTCGGTTTGCTTTTGCAATCTGTATGAATCCCCTCAAAATGACGGTTTATTTTTGCTGGAAAGATCGCACTATTCGGCAACACTTTGCCGCAAATTACGCATTGGGGTTTGTTGTCACTTATCTCAGCAAATCCAAGATTTAAATATGAATCGTGGTACTTCCTTTTTACTGTTTTTTTTTCTGCAGCACTGATCACCATAGAACTAGTACTGGCCACATTGTTGTCTCTATTGCGTCATTTTCCTTCGCTCTAGAATAGAATAATTATATAGAAAATGAGCAATTCACAAATCTGAATTGAGGATAACAAAAAAAAAATAATGTAAAGGCAACAAAACGCATCTAATACAAATGCGGTTCTAGCGATAGGAAACTTTCTCATCTATATATATATAAATAAAAAAAAAGTGTGTGTGACAGCCTACCGACTCCGATTTTGATTTAGTTTTTTTTGTTGGTTAATAGACCATGCAGAGAAGGTTAATATATTAGTATGATACATTTTTGAAAGAAGGCGCAACCGCCATTCCAATAAATTCATTTAATGCACTTTGAAAAAAAATAAACTGGGTAGAAATCGAGTAGTGACACTTCAAATACAAAAAAAATATTTAAAATTATTTTAATTATTTACCAAGCAAATTGTTGTTGTCAACAATTTTGAATTTTTTTTATAAATAATATCTAATAAGTTTTTTTATGTTTATTATGTTACACAAAGTAACTTTTTGAAACGGAGTCGATATTTTGATTTGTTGGATGGTGTTTGAATCTTTCATGGAATGCGTCATCGAAGAAGTTCCAGCGGCGGAAACAAGGTGACGTAGTTCCGGGATTCCGTGGTGTTTATGCAAGTGATGCACTTGGTAGAATATACGCAGTTCACCCGAAAAACGACGAATGCTTCTATTTGAGAATGCTTTTGGTCAATGATTGTGGCCTTCGTTCTTCGCTGCGTTCGAAGCGAAGTTGTGTGCTACATATCGAGAAGCCTGCCAACGCAGGCAATTGCTTGAAAATGACAATCATTGGGACATGACGCTGGCCGATGCCACTATCACTGCGCCTGCGAATCAACTCAGGACACTCTTCGCAATCATAATTTTGACATGCTTTCCATCAAATCCTAAAGATTTGTGGAATAAATACAAGGATGATATGGCCGATGATATTTTGCATATTCGCACTGTGACATCAGATAATGAACTGGAGATGCCAGATGAAATGCGCAACAAAGCTTTGATTTTGATCGAGGATATGTGTCTGCTCATGAGTGGCAATTTGTTGTGCAAATTGGGGATGCCACAGCCAAATCGCGCAATGCAAGACGCATTTAATCATCGAGAATTGGGGCGAGAAATGGATTTCGATCGAATGGCATTGAGTCAAGCTGTTCGAATAAATGTGCCAATGTTGAATCAAGAACAAAAGAAAGTGTACGATGAATTAATGCAAGCAGTCGATAACGAAAATGGCGGAATATTCTTATTTGATGAGCCCGGTTGAACTGGAAAAACATTCCTGATTTCACTGATTTTATCTACGATTCGTTCGAGATATGCGATTGCTTTGGCACTCGCCTCTTCTGGGATAGCGGCTATTTTGTTAGAAGGCGGTCGAACAGCTCATTCTGCATTGAAATTGCCACTGAATCTGCAAGTGGATGAAGAACCTACATGCAACATTTCAAAAACACTGCGATGGCGAAAGTACTGCAGCAATGTAAGATTATCATATGGGACGAATGCACAATGGCTCACAAACGCGCATTGAAGGCATTGAATCGTACTTTGAAAGATTTACGTAATGATAACCGACATTTTGGTGGCGCAATGATCTTGCTATCAGGCAATTTTCGTCAAACGCTGCCTGACATTCCGAGATCAACTCCGGCAGATGAATTGAATGCTTGCTTGAAGGCGTCTGCTTTATGGCAATACGTAAAGAAATTGCATTTGAAAACGAACATGCGAGTTGCTTTACAAAATGACTGAATGATGGCTGCAGAGTTCTCCAGGCAATTGTTGGCGATGGGCAATTGCGAGATTCCAGCAGACTTAAACACCGGCCTGATTGAGTTTCCACAAAATTTTTGCAACTTTACAACGACACCGGAAGAACTAATCATGAATGTTTTCCCGAATATCGCTCAGAATTATGTTGACCATGATTGGCTTAGTGTAAGAGCGATTTTGGCTGCGAAAAACAAGAATGTCGATCATTTGAATTTCGTCATTCAAAATCAAATAGATGGTGAGTTACATTCATATAAATCAGTCGACTCCGTGATGGATGAAAACGAAGCCACCAACTAAACCACGGAATTTTTGAATTCTTTGGATGTTTCAGGCTTGCCTGCACATAATTTGAAATTAAAACTCGGCACAGTAATAATTCTGTTGCACAACCTAAATGCACCAAAACTTTGCAACGGTACGCGTTTGATTGTGAAGAATCTAAAATCAAATATTATTCAAGCAACGATTTTGATTGGAAAATTTAAAGGCGAAGATGTTCTTATTCCGCGGATTTCACTTATTCAGAACGATTTGCCTTTCGTATTTAAGTGTCTTCAATTTCCGTACGTTTCGCTTTTGCTATGACAATTAATAAGTCACAAGGACAATAGCTGGATGTGTGTGGCATAAATCTTGAATTTCCATGTTTCTCGCATGGTCAATTGTATGTGGCGTGCTCACGTGTCGGCAAACCTCGCGCTTTGTACGTGTACGCACCCGATAATGGAACGAAATGTTGTTTACCATAAAGCACTTCAGTGAAAAAGCGGTAGGTTGGCCGACAAGTAAATCGCTGCGGTTTTTGGAATTGTATTTAATTTTAATATACTCGTAACTTTGGAATAAAGAATTTTAATTGACCGGATTACATGAAGCGAAAGCTCGGAATTATTAATTTCATTAACGAATTTGGGCGGAACGAAGTTCGCCGGGTCAGCTAGTTATTACATAAAAATATGGTTTTGTTTGGACATATTAGGTACCTGCCAGTTGCTGACTCTTTAGTAACTACTGGGGGTGCTGTTAAGGAGCTTCAGCGGACCCAGACTTTAGCCAGCGATCCATAGTATTATTTTTTATCCCTCACGATCTTTTGATCCTTTCACGTCGATAGATCCACAAAGTCACATTATTGTACAAAAAAAAGTAAAAATTACGAACTAAAAGCAAAATATAGATTAAATACACCGCAGTACGATTCGTTTTAACCTATATGAATACCGACCGAAGAAAAGCCGTATCTATTGGGCGCGTTTAAGACACGACATTTCCGCTAACCAGAGAAACGTCATCCCAGTACGAATTTTAGTTAGCGTTAGCGGATATGGTTGTCTCTTGAAACGTCTCTTTCATAATTTTCATTTGTCGGGGTTTCTCATAATGTTGATATTTTCGTCCCATACCACATCTTTTTACACGAATTATTTTTTAGTTTGTTTGTATACATACTCGTATATTGATTTCTTTTAAATGAGCATTTCAAATTCGATTGCTGCGATCAAAATGACAAGTTCAGAAGCACGAAATTAACAACTAGTCACTAGTGTAATGAAATATTGTTATTGCACTTGGTGCTCCGTGGAGCACACTTTGGGAAACGTTGTTCTAGATTATTGTTTCTTATGCGGACGCCCTTATTTGAACAATATCTTATAATTATTGCCTCTCGGCCTAAAAACCATTTTACGAACTAATCTTACATAGTCTGTTGTCATCGAGAAAATTGTTAAGGAAACTCGGCATTTTTAATAAAAAATTACTCAACGAATAAAGAACTATGGTTGCGAATTGCTAGTCGTGATCAAATAGAACTATGTTGGGCCTTCTTATACCCTATACTGAGGAAATTATAATTTTGGCTCATAGTTTGTAATATACCTCAATATTGCTCGTTTACCCCTAAATGTAACTAAAGGGTGGTTAAATTGTAATGGAAAGATACATAATCGAGCAATGTGTTAAAGTTATTCAGGCTTATTATGAAAATGGGCGTTCAAATCAAAATGCATATCGTGCACTTCGTGATTATACCCTATTCTAGGGGTATATTAATTTTGACGCATAGTTTGTAACATACCTTAATATTGCCCGTAGACCCCTAAAAGTTACTATATTTATGATCAGCATCGATAGTAATGTCGATCCATGTCCGTCCGTCCGTCCGTCCGTCCGTCGGCAAAAATTAGGCCTTTAAACTGGACATAGAGAGCTGAAATTTTAACCATATACTCTCTAGGGTCCCGAAATAATCAAGTTTACGAATTTTTGAAATCCGCCCACAGACACGCCCACAAAATAAAAAAAAAAAAAATTTTGGAAAAAATCGAATTTTGAGCTAGGAAGCTGAAATTTTTTATATATGATCTATGACTCCTAAAACTGCTCGGGATATAAAATTTTCAAAATCCGCCCACTGCCACGCCCACAAAAAAATAAAACAATTTTATTGAAAAACCAAAATTTGAGCTAGGGATTTGAAATTTCTAATATATACTCTCTAGGGGCCCTTTATGCTCATGTATAAATATTTTCAAAATCCGCCCACTGACACGCCCACAAATAAATAAAACAATTTTTTTCAAAATCCAAAGTTTGAGCTAGGGATTTGAAATTTATAATATATACTCTCTAGGGGCCCTTTAAGCTCATGTATAAATATTTTCAAAATCCGCCCACTGACACGCCCACAAATAAATAAAACAATTTTTTTCAAAATCCAAAGTTTGAGCTAGGGAGCTGAAATTTATAATATATACTCTCTAGGGGCCCTTTATGCTCATGTGTTAATTTTTTTTTAAATCCGCCTACTGACACGCCCACAATTAAATAAAACAATTTTATTGAAACACCCAAGTTTGAGCTAGGGAGCGTTTTTTTTGATAAAATCCTTTAAATGTTATATAACAAAATATGTAGAGAGTTCTTAACAATTTAACCATACTTAGACTTTTGTCACGCCCACTTATGAGGGATAGGAATAAGAATAGGGTATCCGACAGTTCGCCCAAGCGGACTGTAGCCCGTCCCTATGTTTTTTGTGGTCAATTTAATCGTCGAAATGTGCGTACAATCGGAAAAATCGTGCAAAAATTTGAGCAAACCGGGTCTGTAGGAGATGTGAAAACACCAGTGCATGCTCGTACAGCTCGTACTGCAGAAAATATTGCTGCTGTTCGCGATAGTGTGGCTGAAGAGCCGTCCACCTCAACTCGTCGTCGTGCCCAACAATTGCACCCCTCACGCTCGTCGTTGATAAACATTATGCATAAAGACTTGCATTTACGCGCTTATGAGGTGCAATTGGCTCAAGAACTAAAGCCTCTTGACCATTTCAAGCGTCGTCAGTGGTCAGAATGGTGGCAAGAAATGGTGGAACAGTGGATCATCAATTATCGAGAAATCATCTTCAGTGATGAGGCACATTTCCACCTCAGTGGATTCGTCAATAAGCAGAATTGCCGCATTTGGGCGAATGATAATCCAAGAGTCATTGTCGAAATACCAATGCACCCACAAAGAGTGACTGTTTGGTGCGGTTTATGGGCTGGCGGCATCATCGGGCCGTATTCCAAAATGAGGCCGGTCAGGCAGTTACTGTGAATGGTGTTCGCTATCGTGAGATGATAACGAACTTTTTATGGCCCGAATTGGAAGATATGGATGTGGACGATATGTGGTTTCAACAGGACGATGCCACTTGCCACACAGCTAACGAAACAATGGCTCTTTTGCGCGACAAATTCAATGGCCGTATTATCTCACGTGGTGGCGATGTCAATTGGCCGCCAAGATCATGTGATTTGACACCGTTGGACTTCTTTCTTTGGGGTTATTTGTAATAAAAGGTGTACGTCGATAAGCCAGCAACAATTCAAGAGCTAAAGGATTAGATAATTCGGCACATTAACGGCATAGAACCTCAATTATGCCTCAGCGTCATCGATGGAGGTGTGCCGCCGAGTTCGCGGCGGTCATTTGCCCGATATTTTGTTCCATACATAATTGAACCATACCAATATTATCATAATAAAAAGAAATGACAATAATTTCCTAAATAATTTGTGTTTTATTCAAAATCAACATCGGCCCTTAAAATTTAACCACCCTTTACATATATTTGTAATCGGCATCGAAAGTTTCATAATGTCGTGATAACCGCCATAATCAATTTCAATAAAGTGATTGTCAATGTGATGACTTCAAAACGCGATTATCATATTGAAAATCACTTTCTCAATTTGGTAACAAAAATGTGATACCAGGGGTAGTCCACCTCTTTTGTATTCTAATCTAGTCTAGTTTAAAATAGTAGGTTCCAAACTGCAAGTTATGCATGTTGCTCTTGTGCAGATGGTAAGAGCGAAAGTACGAGTATGTATGACATTAGAATACAAAAATCCTTTTACAAAATGAAATATTGGTATTTTTTAATAAGAAATCTTTTATAAAAGTTAATTAAAAATTAAATTATTTACAACTGTTTAGGTATTTACAAATTGATTTTTATAAGAGCAACAAATTTTCTCATGACACTGAGTTCACTTTAATGCATGCATGCCCTATTGAAACCGCTTTATATCGGTGTACACTGGAAAGCCTTCTGGGGTAAATTGACCAGTAATTGCTTCCGGAATTCCGGTCACATTGTACAGGACAAGAAACGGGGATCGTTGTAGTTTATGTCTCCAATGATTGTACGAACTTTGTTGCTGGTCTGATTGTTCTTCATCGGCTTCAAAAAATGAGTTCTTCTGAGCGGTTTTGGTTGGTAGAATTGGTGAAGATGTTTTCGGCATAACTTTACGGATTTCGTTCATCATAAACATTTCCATTTTTAGATCACAATCGTTGGCATTAAAAGTCAACTCGAATGTGTTGGCTTTTGATATGGATTCGGAAAAGTATCCGTAACTTTGTTCCTCATCAGATGTATTGTGGAATGCTCTCGTTGCAACTGGAGGATTACATTTAGGTCCTCTGGCAGGTTCTTCTTTGGTTACTTTGTCGAGTTTTTTTGACCGATTGATCCAGAAGCACTTTTCAATACACCAAGCGCTTTTCAATACACATCTCAATACGTCCAAACGGGACGAGGTGTTTGATTTATCCGAACTTGTAATACAACCCATTGCCAATGCTTATTCGTCTGTACGGTTTGACACGGTAGCAGTTACTATGATCAATTCTGACTCGCGTTCCTGTTTTATACCTACATAATAACAAGGGTACTCTGTGACATATTAATTTCCTAACCATATTATTTGATCCTTCGTTGGAGGAGGATTTGCATGATTCATTTTTGAAAGAATGATTAAGGATGCATACAGGTACGTAGCCGATTTATAATTTTGTGTTTTCAATTTGTTCGATGTTATTGTCGTTGTGTGTGATAACGTTAAGGACTTGGCAAGAAGAATTGAAATAATATTGATGATGTGTATTTTATGGTTATGATAATGAGTAACGCTGATTTCATGAAGGGTTTTGTCAGCGAATTTGAACAGTTTTAAATGATAGTACGGTGATGTATTTATGTAGCTTTGAAGTAAAATATTCTTCACGAACACTTTGTCTCTTATCAATTTTACTTTCAATTTTTGATTGGTTCACATTAATGCAAATACCACCAGCTACTTCGTCACTAGTTATTGATTTATTGCTCATTGATTGAAAGAATAATGACTGCGAAGTATCTTTGAGGCGAACAGCCCTACTAGTAGCCGATCGCATAATAAAATGTCCAAGGGGCTAATAGCCAACACACTTAGACCAATGAGGTCCGTTGTGATGCCAGCTGGATCACTGGAGTTTTGCCCTCTACTCGCTAAGCCATTTTGAGCTTCTAATGAAGCGCGATAGACTTCTTACATCTGTGTTAGCTAAGTCACTGAGTTCATTAAGGTAGAAGGCTCCTCGATAGAGATTTCTTTAACAGCACATGTACAGACGACGTGAAGTGTAGTCTCCTCCTCCTCCTCGTCCCTGCAGCTTCTACAGAAATCATTTGAATAGACGCCAAGCCTTGATGCGTGCTTGCCTAATAGTCAGTGTCCTGTAATGACATCTATAGTAGAGCCAATGTGCAGTCGGTTAAGTGAGATCAGACCCATAGAGCATCGCAGATTCAGCTTTGGCCAGATATGCTTAGTCGCTAGACTGGTTTGTACTCTCGACCGCGAATAGCTTAAACATAAGCTTACAAGCAGCGATTGGTATACCTAGCGGTTCCTTTTTTGACGAGGTCATCTGCCCTACACCTCCATGGGATGTCTCTATGCCCCGGCACCTAACAGAGGTGAATGTTGAACTGCTCTGCCATCTAATCAAGAGATGAACGGCAGTCTAGGGCTACTATGGAGTTTAAAGAGACCGAGTCCAGGGACTTTAGCGCGGCGGCTTGACTCTCCGAGAATATACGGATGTCCTTAGTGGAAATCACATTTATCTTCAGCCAGGACAAGAGTTCCTTAGCCATGATTTCCGCCTGGAGCACGCTACAATGATCATTAAGACAGAAAGAGAGACTAATGTTTAGTCTTTCTGAGAAAACACTACCACCTACCCTATCATTAGTTTTTGATCCATCGGTGTAAAAGTGGATCGATTTATCCTCCATGAATGCATCATCCTCCCAGAATGATCTGGTTGGGATAGTAATTTGGAAGTTCTTTCTGAACTGTTATTGGGGTATGGTGTAGTCTATGTTCCTTGGTAGAGAACCAAGTGAGTCTGGAATGAAAGCGTGGCCAATATTCGTATTGATCCACTGTGAGGTAGCTTTTAAGCGGATCATGGAACAGGCACCTATTTGCCTGCTAAAAATATCGAGGGGTGTCAGTTGATGTAAAATTCCCTGTGCAGCGGAGGGATTCGTTCGGAGTGCTGCACTGATGCGCTGTAAGTTAAACCTTGCTCAGCTTTTCACGGTTTACCGCTTTGTCTCAAGCAGTCCACCAGACAGAATCGGTCTTACTACCGATGAGTATAGCCAGTGATAGATGCGGGGTTGTAGGCCCCACTTATTGCCAATGGCTTTTTTGCAAGAGAAAAGTGCTACTGTAGCGGTTTTAACTCTTTCTTGTAAATTGGGTTTCCAGCTTAACTTCCTATCGAAGATTAGATCCAAGCATTTAGCACCATCGGAAAAGGTTAAGCTTGTACCGTTAATAGAGGTTGGGTCAATATGAGGGATTTTATGTTTCCTGGAAAAGAGGACAAGTTCGGTTTCGTGAGGGTTAACCCCCAGCCCACAGCGATTTGCCAACTTGTTAGCTTGTTGAGAGCGTTTTTTAGGAGTTCCTTTAAAGTGTTGAGGTGTTTTCCAATCCTATATCCCAGCGGATATATCGCACAGTTTTGAGGTGATAATCCAGCTTGAGAGCAAAAGATTGATTAATTCACCAAGCAAGACATCCGCATTCAGTTCTGTTAGTGCATTTGCGATTGCAGATGTGTTTACGTTGTTGAAGGCGCCTTTTATATCTAGGCGCCAAGGGGCTAGATGAAAAAGAATGTCCAGTAGTGCAGGGGGATTGATGTACAAATCAAAATTATATCTGGATCTAGCTAAGCATATTGCGATTTATCGCTTTACGTAAGGCAGCTCCAGATTCAATGTAAGTAGAAGACACCGAAGAATACACTTAGCGCTTAGAAAAATGTTAACCTGTTCATTAAAATCGATAAATAATTAAACCCAATCCGAGTAGATCTGTACTTGTGTCTTCGATTTTAGAGTGCATAGTGTGGTTGCCTGAGAAGATCTTGGTAGAGGTCCGAGACCTAGTGCCGGAAGAATTGACTGAGAATAATGAAGCTTAGTTGGTTTCAGAAAAGAAGAGACGAACACCGGCTTATCAGGAGAAAAAGAAGGAGCACGAGAAGCGCGCGATCGAGGAAATAGAGAGATGTTACAGCAGTAATGAGGTTTGGAAGTTTTACCGAAGGGTAAAAAGAACCTGCCATGGCTACAGAGCCCGAACTGAAGCCTGCACGGACCACCAAGGGAACATCATAGTAGAATCGCAGTCGATGCTGAGGATATGGAAGAACTACTTCTGCAGACTTTTTAACGGCGATGACGAACTAAATCCCGCTGTCAGGCAGAATGCACCATTCAACCTGGACGATGAAGACCAAATATTCCGTCCACCCGACCTGAATAAAGTGATGATAGCCATATCTAAGCTTAAGCCCGACAAAGCCGCTTTACCAGATGGCCTAAACGCCGACTTATTCAAGGCGGCAGACGATGACTTGGGTGGGAGCATGCACCAACTCATAACTAAAATATTTTCGGAGGAAAGTATGCCCGATGAGTTTGGCCGATCCTCAAGAAAGGAGACCCTCGCCAACTACAGAGGTATTAGTCTTCTTAACATCGCCTACAAGATCTTATCTGCCGTGCTGTGTGAATGCCTGAAGCCTTTCGTCAACAACGTGATTGGTCCCTGTCAGTGTGGCTTCAGGCCAGGAAAGCCTACCATCGACCAAATATCCACAGGAAGTGCAAATCGATACCCACCACCTTTTCATCGATTTTAAGACCGCCTATGACATCATTTATAGAGACGAGCTATACAGATCAATGTCTAGTTTTGGCATCCTTGCCAAACTTGTCCGTTTTTGCAGGAAGACAATGGAGAATGCACGCTGCTCCATCAAGGTCGGTAAAGAACTGTTATGTGACTTTTTCAACATCGTTCTTGAAAGAATAGTGCAAAACTCAAATGCTAACACCAGAGGCACTATCTTTCAAAAGTCCGTCCATCTACTCGCCTACGCCGAGCGGGATGTCACTGGCGCGTTCGTTAGTATTGAGACGGAGGCGGCGAAGATGGGTTTGGCGATCAATGAGGGCAAGACAATGTATTATGCTGTCATCAAGAAAGGACACCAAACATCGACGTCTCGGACAGAATGTCACTATAGACAGATATAACTTTGAGGTGGTTCAGGACTTTGTCTACCTAGGCTCCGCAATGAACTCAGGCAATGACACCAGCGCTGAGATTAAACGAAGAATAACTCTTGCCAATCGCTGTTATTTTGGGTTAAGAAAACAATTGAGTAGCAAAGCCCTCTCTAGAATGACTAAAGTGACCCTTTATAAGACCTTAATAATCCAAGTCCTTCTCTATGGTGCAGAGGCGTAGACTCTAGCAAAAGCGGATGAGGAGAGGAATGGCGCATGCAAGTGGAAGGGGACCTTAACCAACTTATCGTGTGAAACTGGAGACAGCTGGCAAAAGATCGTGCTGGCTGGAGACGCTTGTTGGTTGAGGCCCAGGTCCACCCTAAGGAGAAGAAGAAGTTGGTTTCGTTGACTAAAAAACCGCCCGATGACGCCACCAGTTTCGCTGTTTCATGAAGCACATGAGGGTTCTCACCTATCCAGTAACGCATATTTTGCTCATGGCGAAGCCGGTTAACCAAAAATGAGCTTCATTGCTGAAGATGATTTTGCGATGACATTCTTCATTTCCAGAGCCCAATTCGAGAAGATACGTCGCTTCATATGATCAAATGGCTTTATTTCTTGAGTTCTTGTAAGGGTGTAGGCCAAGATCCTTACGCAAAATTCATCATAATATGGTCTGGGAGAGGCCCAATTCTGGAGAACGCCGTGAAATTGACTGATTCGGCTGGTTTGCGACGGACGCCTTTACGGCAGCGATATTCTCCATACTTCGCGCAAAACGGAGTCCCACTGGCATGGCAACAACAAGCAGCGAATATTCTGACTCAAATTTTGCCATAGAATAGGACGATAATTACGTCCGAAAATTGGCGTTAACGCTCTTAAAGTTGCGAAAACCGACTCGGAATTTTGGAAGTAAATTTGAACTATTTAAAAACGGTGTTCCTTCGTGTACTTAACCATGATGAAAATGTTGATTTCACTGAATATTGTGACATTAGCGATTCGGTAATCGGTTTAAGAATTCGTTAACACTGAAAGTTTGAAGATGTCAAGTCGCTAATGAAAGACTCTTTATTACATCCCAGCACCTTTTTCTCTTAAAAGTTTTAACATTTGTAGGACGCTATCTAATTTTATATCTCCAGCTGTAATCCTCATCAAAACACTATTTAACCAGTTTCAATATTGTATTATAAAACTAATCAACAGTTTTACATATCTATATAATTTCGTTTTATTCAAGTATCCCACTGACTTTAAATTTAATTTAATTATTCGTAATAATGTCATGCTCCACGCAAAAAACCACTTCCACTCGAGTACTTATATCCTTTGAAAATCCTCCTAAAGAAGCTGTCGCTTATGCCGAAATCCCTGGGAAAATTCGCTTTCACGTTTAAGTGAAAATATCAATTGTACAACGGACGCCGGAAATTGCACATAAATTCGAAGCTATCTCAGTGTCACCAATCCCCTGTGTCGCCCAGTCCATCAGTTACTACTGCCGCCCTCTCTTAGAGTGAAAAACAATGAATTCTCGAAAAAGTGCTGCTGCTGCTGCTCTTCAACAATCCGAATTGTGGGGGAATGTGTTTTTTTCAAGGGTTATACACCATCCGCAACACGGTTTCAATCCATGGGAGGTAGTAACTCTGGCAGCCATCCAAATAAGCCATTTATCTTTTTAATACGATTTTATTTGTATATTTATGGCCGGGTTATTAAATCAATAAATTTCGTAGCAACAAAAAAATACAAACGGGAGAGAGAAACAAAAAACAATTCGCATAAAATACGGTTTAGGCTCGATCGGCGAGGCGGATGTAGCAACTCGTAATGCCTTTTGTTTTCGTCTGAAATATGTTCCATTTGCATTTTGTTTGAATACCCGATCCCGGTTATGGAAAAGGTTGGCTCCCATCATAGTCTTCGGTCATTTGCATAATGTTACGCATACGCTGCAGTGACCCACGCATCAGGAAAACTTTCTTAATAAATGTATGTGTCTATAGAGTATGGGAAAGCTGAAGATACTTTCTCCAGTTCCGGTAGGTAGATTATACACAGGGAACGCATGTGCGCTCATAAAACAACACACTTTCTACAGGAGTACCAGCCACTCCTACAACTCTCAAGCAAAACAACAACGAAGAGGATAAATTTAAGCTGAATAAACATTTGTATGCGATTGCTGCAACCCTCACGCCGGTAATAAAGCCATTTAACTTGAAACTTTTTATGGTCCTTCATCGGATTAACATGATTTATTTGAATGCTGGGCTTTACACTGCATACAGTGACAGTGTGGTAGGAGTATGCATGTGCTGGTGGCAATGGGAGGCAACAAAAGGATCAATTCAAAATTATTATCCCAACATGTTTGGAAAAAGCGAATGGGAAATGTGGTCGCGTACGTAAGAGATTCAAAATAATTTGTTCAGTTTTATCCAGGAGATCAAATAAAATTTGTATTGATTTATTATTCAAATTCACCATTCGCGCTGTAGGTACTCGTAATTGATTAGAATGAGTAATTTACGTTGAGTTTGTAGTTTTTTGCATGTTTTGTTTGTTTATAGATGTGCGTGACTAATTTGTTAGATTTATTGTATTTAGCGGATGGGAGAGTGCTCGTTATTTCAATCTGAATGGAGTTGATTATCTCACCGAGTTGATGTAATTGAAAATTTGTAATCCAGCTGTGCTCTTTGATTTTATTAAATCAATGAAATTAAGTTTGTCGATTGGATTAGCATCTGAAAAATCAACCCAATTTCCATGTCCATGCCTTCATGTGAATGCAAATATAATAGTATTTTTGAAACAAATGAAGTTCAGAAATATTGTTGCTTATATTATTAGATATTTGTTCCTTGAGTGCCAGCTCGTTAAGTTTGTCCAATCAGAGGCGGGGCGAATGTAGGGAAATTTGAACGTACTCCGAGATGCAATTCAGCACTTGCAAACGATTTCCGTAGATGACTCTTTAACAAATGCGTTAAGGAAACCGGTTCCACCACCTAATATAAAAAAGATTGACTAAAGAAAAGCTTGAAAAAGCACGACTGCCGGCTCTGATAGAGCTCTTGAAATACGTAGGTGAAGTCTCGGTAGTGCTCATGCAGCAAATCATCAGCTATGCATGGGAAATCTGAGTCAGCTAAAATTTCAAACGTCTATACTGATTATTTAGAAATAAAAATCTCGCAGTGGGTAAGAGATAGCCAGAGTTGCACAAAAGTTAGCTTAACTAATAGCTAAAAAGCTACAACTAAATTAGCTGTAGTTTCTTTGAACGTACATAACTAAACCATAATTATACCCTATTCTAAGGGTATATTAATTTTGACGCATAGTTTGTAACATACCTTAAAATTTCAAAATCCGCCCACTGACACGCCCACAAATAAATAAAATAATTTTTTTTTACCCTATTCTAAGGGTATATTAATTTTTGAAAATCCAAAGTTTCAGCTAGGGAGCTGAAATTTATAGTATATACTCTCTATGGGCCCTTTATGCTCATGTGTAAATATTTTCAAAATCCGCCCACTGACACGCCCACAATTAATTAGAATAAGAATAGGGTATCCTCATATTTTGGAAAAATATCCTTTTTTCAAGTTTTAAGGACCTTTTTTGTTGTTACAAGGACCTCTTAGTTAAATAACATTTAACAGAGATATACCGTGAGGATTCAAATGATATTTTGGAAAAATATCATTTTTTTAAGTTTTAAGGACCTTCTTTGTTGTTGGAAGGACCTCTTAGTCAAATAACACTGAACACAGACATACCGTGTGGGCTCAAATGATATTTTGGAATAATATCCCTTTTTCGATTTTCAAGGACCTTTTTTGTTTGTTGCAAGGACCTCTTAGTCAAATGACATTAAACACAGATATAGCGTGTTGTTCCTAAAGACATTTTGGGAAAATACAATTTTTTCGGGTTTAAAGGACCTTTATTGTGCTCCAAGGACCTCTTTGTAAAATAACCTGATGTAAAATAAAAGGGACATTCAAGGAATTTTTATTTTAAACGCAATATGCATAATAAATCCCAATAAATTATCACCATTATAGCAAAATAAAACATTTTGATTTAGTTATTAGTTATTACCTAGACAGCTAAAAAGCTACAGCTAAAAAGCTAACCAACTTTTAGCTATCATCCGCAACTAACTTTCGCAACCTAACGAGCTTATTTACACAACCTGCAACTAATAGCTAATAGCTAAAATTAGTTGTCATTATGATAGCTAACCACCAAATCGATTGCATTTTTAGCGCAGCTAATTTAACGACGTTAGTTACTTAGTTATGGCGTTAGCTAGATAACAAATTAGGTAGCTAACGTGCAACTGTGGTTTTAGCATTAAAAAGAAGAAAGATGTCTTTATAAAAATATGGAAAAACTGCAAAAACCTTTCGAGGCTTGTTAGCCTTAAATATCACTTAGGTACTTAGCAAAATTGGAAAGATTTTATTTATTTATTTATTCATCTACCAGGTAGAACACCTTAACAGATTTCGCATACAAATAATAAAGGTAAATAGAGTAAATATAAAATTACAAAAACATAATAATAGCATAAGTTAATAAATTAAAAAATTGTCATTAATTAAGAAAGTATGAAGTTAAAGCAGTAAGAGCGTTGCATTTAAATAAATCCCGATTTGAGGTTAAATCCAGGTTATTACCGACCGAATTAAACAAAGAGATGCATCGAGTTATCGGTTCAGATAACCCATAGGTTCTATGTGCCGGAGGTAAAAACAAATGTCTGTCCCTTAGTACTATGCTTGGTGCATAGAATGGTAGACTAAAAAGAAGTTCACTACAATTAATTCAGTTAGAGATAATGTCTTTCAGGAACACCAAGGACTGCATCTTTCTCCTAACTACGAGAGTATTAAGGCCTAACAATAAGCAGCGACTTTTATAAGATGGGACCTAAAAGTCCATATTAAATCTCTTTAGAGCAATGCGAGAAGAGTGGACACCATAAAAAAGATCCCAAATTATACAGCAGTACTCTAGTCTAGATCTTATTAAAGAGCAGTAAAGAGTTTTTCATTCGAATGGAACTCGAAAATCTTCACAATGAGACAATGAAGTCGATATGCAAATTGAAGAATAACTTACTATCGAAAATAACCCCAAGATTTTTAACTTCAGATACTCTACTAAAAGCAACACTTCCAGCTTCGTATGAGTCGTATGAGTGAAGCAAGGACTATGATAACGAGAAATCGTGCAATCTTTACATTTAGGCAAACTAAGCTCCAAATCGTTTTCGGAACACCATTCTAAAAATAGATTCATTTCAAGCTGGAATGCTAAACAATCAGAGAAGTTGGAGACTTTTGAAATCATCTGCAATAACAGACATTCGCACCTTGTGAAAAGCTGAGGAATTTCATTTACAAAGAGTACAAATAGCAGCGGCCCCAAATGGCTTCCTTGTTGGACACCAGAAGTTGCGGTTACCATGTTCGAGAAAAAACCATCAACTTCGACGATACATTTACTATTGGAAAGATAAGAAGAAAGCCCCTTCAAGATGTTAGAATGAAAACCAAGCTTGGCTAACTTTCCTATAATAGTGAGTGATTGATTCTGCCGAAGGCTTTAACGAAATCGGTATTCAATAATTAAGACAGAATTTAGAAAATAGGGCTAAGTTTGTCGAGGTAGAGCGACCGGTAACAAAACCATAGGGGATAAATGTCCCATTACATTGGAATACAAATTTCCCTAACGATTTTTTCGAAGTGCTTTGGGATAACTGTAAGCTTGCTCATAGGCCTATAGTTTTAAACTATATGTTTTTGCCCACTCTTATGAATAGGAGATATATGAGCAATTTTCCAGTCGTCCAGAAACTCACCGGTAGAAAGTGAAAGGTTGAAAATCAATTTAAACGGCAGAAATAGTGAAGACGAACAGTTCTTCAATAGAACGGGATGAAGCAGGTCGGGACCAGCACCTTTGTTAGTATCAATACTATTAAGGGCAAGAAGAAGATCGTCATCAGAGTCTCCAAGTTACCAACATCAGTTTTGGTACTAATATGGCTAAAACAAAAATTCAATGCATTATTAGCCGGTACAAAATTAGAAGCGACGAATTTGGCAAAAAGTTTGCTCGTAGATTCGCATCCGTTCGATCCCACGGCCTGAAAAATCATTTCTTTTGGGAAACCAGACGATTTTCTTTTCGAGTTGTAATGTATCAAAAACCACAACGGCACTAGTTTTATTTTAAGAGACAAAATACCGTTTTGGGTATTTAACTAGGCAAGCGGCCCTATAATGAACAAAACACAGAAATTTGAAGAAGAATTTTTTGTATATAAAAATGCAACATTTGTGCTTTGGACTTTTTTTTTTAAAATAAATAAATTAAAAACTGTACAAGATCTGCTGCTTATATAAATTATTTGTCCTCTTTGGACTTAATTATACCAAGTGGGACGTCCTTGTGGTAGTCAGAGAAGCACTTGGGATGAAGAGCCGCCTTAAATTTGTAGGGAATATCGCCAGTGTACGCTTTGAGTCCCCGTCTTCATTCCACTTCTTCGATAATCTATAGCAGCCACCCATTGATACAATTTAAACGGCATACAAATTCATTCACTGAAAAGCCATTAAAGCACAACCCATTAAAAAGCAATTAGTCAGTCACCCCGGCATACGTACACTCGTGCCATATTATATTTCGGTACCCACTCGTTACGATACAATAAGCGATCGCGCATTCACAATACAATGTACGGATCATATATCAACTATGCTTTGTACTACTCAAAGTGGCGCAGGCTTTGTTTTGCATCCTAAGCATAATGCCATATATGCGTTGTATGAGGTGAGGGTCAAATAACCGAAATGCACGAGGGCATGTGTGACCGAATGGGGAGCACTGAACGAATTATTGTCTTTGCGCTAATTCAAGTGTTTTGGGATATAGTAAACAAATAAGAAATATATGGCAACCAATGGAAGGGTGTAAAAGACGACGCTGCAATTATAGGTTATCTAGGAGGGGAATTGGACTTGGGGGATCAAATCCAAATATTGTATAAATACCAATCTGAACCACGAATAAACGGCTCTTTTGCTACAAGCTTCCAAAGAAACCAGTCTATTAATTATTCCTATAGAGCCTTGCTCTGGAACCATTCTTTTTCAGCTTCCCTTCGATACCATACCTTGCAGCTCACTAATATAGCAGATTACCTGCTGGTGAATAAAGCATACGGCGTACCGTAACCGGACAACACTACAAATTTCTTGCAGTAAAAGCACCATAGTAGCATTCACTAAAAGATGAAAATTAGAGAAACTAATAAGTCCAACACTATTTGGTGAAAAGATGAGTTTTCAAGTCCATTGAACAAATTTGGTATTACCACAGACCAAAACTTGAAACTCTCCTGTTAAAAAGACCATAGACGAAGCAAGGACCTCGTTATGAACCTGCAAAAATCTACTGGTATGACACTGTGGATGTACACAGCTATTCCTACACCGATCGTATGAAGCACCCTGCTGCTGGTGGAAAAAAAATAAATGAAAAGTCTACACAGGCCAAGCTCAATAAATTGTAACAACTAGCCCGTGTTTGTACATCGGGCGCAATGAGAACAGCACCTACCGCAACGTTGGAAGCAGGGATGGGGCTTTTTGAAAAGATGTCCGCAGTAGATTTGAAAAAAAAACCGCAGTAGATTTCTGACTTAATTTCATCTCACACTTGTGTTTATGACATTTTTTTTAAATGTAGCCTGCATTTTCGCTACCGAAATCAGCAGCTTTACAGTCAGATTCGGGTTTGAAAGTGATTTTCACATTGTCCTTCTTTTTGTGATTGTAACTGCATTTTAACGTCGGCAAGCTCTAAATTTACAGTAGGCTCGCAGTTTCCATGGATTATATCCTCCGTGTACTTTGCTGAAAATGATCTTTGAAATGAACAAATGAATTGAAATGGAGTCAGTTACTTGTTATTTCCTCCTAGGTTGCGTAATACCTCGAAGATATTTTCCAGACAATTTGTTTTTCCTCTCGACCGCAGGCCAAACGCTTTAAATTATGTTTCCCATTTGTTCTTACAATATTTTTAAATTAAAAATAAAGTTTAAAATTATCTTTGAAAAAACACTTGCGCTCATATTTGTATGCTCTTAGAACTAACAGTATTGCGTTTTCTTCACTTGTTTCGCACGACTGACAAGAATTTAAGTTAATGCGCCTTTAAAAATACATTATGAAAAAAACCTAAGCACCGCCCTTCCCAACCTTATTGCAAAACCAGTGTGACCAACAACCGTAAAAACTAACAAATAATGATTCAAATCATTTTGATTGTTACTAGGACGAACACCGGATTGCATTATTTTTAGCAAAATCAAAGCAAAGAAGATCAGAAAAACCAGCCATAAACCATTTAAAAAAAAGCAAAGCTGGTAGCACTGCACGAAATTAAAAGAAAAATACAACAAGGATCAAGTCGATACGCCTTTAAAAAAGCATTATGAAAAAACCCACAATCATTCGTCTTACGAAGCATGCCACATGTAGTGGTACAGTCAAAATATACTGTGTACCATAAGCGTTAAAACACATCCTTTTGACTTGCTTCCACGTATTGTAGGTTTTTGTCTGCATTTTGCTTTTTAGTAGTAGGAAATGCATATGTAGAGAGAGTGTCCCTACTCATTATATGGATATACTCTGGTCATTTGTCACCAATTGCCAAAAGCCGTATGAACATTATAATTAGGTAATAGGTGGATTTCATCAGGAAGAATAAGACTGTGACTGCATTCAGTGATAGAATTAAAAAAATATTTTGTGGATTACATTTACATATTGCATGATTTTTTTTTTCGTAAGACCAAAAGTGCAGTAGATTATTTAAAGGCAGTAGATTTATTTTTCGAAAATAAAGCAGTAGATCTACTGCAATTGCAGTAAAGTCACAACCCTGGTTGGAAGCTCTACTGAACCTTCCCCCTCTTCATCTATACAAACTGTGGGAAGCAATGGCAAACGCCTAAGCGCTCATCTCTATAGATGACAGCAACTCCAAACTAGTTAACGAACTCGATAGGAATGAATAACTAGGAATAACCTCTACGGATAACTGTCTGAAAAGCAGAGTATATCCATTAATGAGTAGGGACACTCTCCACGTGTTTCTAATTAGTTTACAATTTGCAGTACACATACACGAGAAATAAACGGCACTAAAAGTGCTCAAGTAAAAGAGGGATGGAAGAGTTGTTGAACTATTTCAAAATGTGGTACAGGGTGTGACGTAAAAAAAAGCAAAATCAATTTGTAATATTTCTTATTGAACATTATATATCTAATATATATTCACATGTGTGCTACACTTAAATATTTTTGTTTGTTGGTACATTTTTTGTTATTATTATTGAACTGTTTTAGAATAAAGTAAACCCGTACTCGGACGTAAAATTTGATAAGAAAGTCCTTATTCTGATTTTTGAAACAATTGTAATGAAGTTCATTTTTCAAAAAGTTAAAAATATTCCGCTCAAAATTATTTAGGTAGTACATATTTGGAAAACAAGAAATAAATTTTTGTTCAAGATTCTCTAACGAGTCTAAAAATTCTTGATTGGGCCGTGTCAATTTCGCATCTTCATATTCTTTAAAATCTGTAAAAAGGGAGAAAACGTTAAGTTGCGGACTCAATTTTAACTTTATGGCCTGATTTATGACCTTTCGGTGATGTTTCTACGATAAAGTCAGTAACCCCTTTCGCCGCAAAACCTTCTCTAAGAGGTTCATCCTCTGCTTCTACTGGAGTATTGATCGATTCATTATTTTGAATATCACCTGTTTCCGCTTCTTCTGCCACAAAGCTTAAACTCTCCTTCATTTGGACATTTTCATTAAGAGGAACATGTTAAAACTCCTCTGTTTCGTTAGACGTGACTGAGTGATCAATATTACCTAAGAAAATATAATTCATCAATTTTTTGTTATTTTAAACTCAGTGTTTGTTATTACCTTCTGTTATATTGGAAATGTTTTTCAAAATTTCCAAATTAGGTGTTGCCGACCGTTTTAATCGCATCGTTGACTTGGCATACATGTCTTTCGCAGATCCTAGAATCCCTCGACAATTTTTCATGTATTAAGTGTTGTTTGTTTATGCAGTTCAACCACTTCGCTTTTCTAAAAAAAAAATAAGAAACACAACACAGATTTATATTTGTTCTTGCCCGATCTATAACTTATATTGCTTACCTCTCCCTGTTATCCGGTATTTTGAAATATTTAACTCCAACATTTTCTTTCTCCTCTCGCCCACATGCCAAAGATTTAAAATAATGTTTTACCATTATTTTATTTAGAGTTTTTAAACTATGCAAACTTGCACTTCAACTTCACTATTTCACTACTTTTAATTGTTTGCCACACGCACTGACACGGAACACCCTTTCTATCGTCAATTGGTGTTAATGAACGACTGATAACAATCCAATTCCGGCCCGCCTTTAAAAATAGGTGCGAAAAAAATGTAAACAATTCCCTCTACCACCCTCTACAACCAACCTAAGTAATTAGTATGACCATCTGCTATGAAATATATAACCTAAAAAGTGCTGGCAATAAAACTTCAAATCGTAAAAAATGGTTATTAACGAAGTCGTAGCAAAGCAAAAGGGTTGAATTTCGTGATATAGAATGAAACATTTCTTTTTCATGTCCATAACAAAGACCATTTAATCAATAACCAATGGGGGAAAATACAAATATTACCAATTCTACTAAAGCAAAGCTGGTTACCTGATCATATTAATTCATACCTGCATGGTTGAGAGAGAATACTTATATACTGACAGTCATTCCGGTCCGCCTTTAAAAATGCTTTATAAAAAACCCACAATCGTTCGTTGTACGCAGCAAGCCCCATGTAGTGGTTCTGGTAAAATGTGTTGTGTACCCTTTTCTTCTCAAGCAGTCGTTGTATTCAGGTAAAAAGTATTCTTTCGACCTGCTTCCACTTATTGTACGATTTTTTCTGCATTGTGCTTTGTGGTAGTAGCAAATGCATATGGAGAGAGAGTGTCCCTACTCATTAATGGATATACTCTGCTGAAAAGATGCAACTTTAACCACAACTTCAAGGTCACCCTCCGGGAATAACAGAACTGGAAGTGTAATAGCCTACATTTGTTAAAGACTAACTCGTGTGGCACACGGATGGATCCATAACAGATGAAGGAGGTTGGACATTAGTATACGAAGCAACTAAAACCTTTCTCTACGCGAGTATGGAGAAAAGCTACTCCGTATTTCAAGCTGAAATACACGCAATACAACTCTGTATCAGGGTGCCTCTTTAGGAAGCTTTAAACCAAAACGAGAACATCACAAAAGGCGCAGTGTGGCCGCGGTGCAATCGGTACAAGGTCCAACCTCCTTAACAATCTTATCTAATCTAGTCTATTCTTCATGTCTTCCAGTCAAGCTCAATTTTTATATTGGTTACAACGGGCGCGTTTCTGCATTTTTTCAACAACTTTTCACTCGGCACCATAAAGCGGGACTGGCAGCACTACGGTTCGATTGTCATGCAATTTTCTTTCGAGTGAGGAGTTCTGAACCCATTTGTTTCGCTAAACCGAAGTAGCAGCGGTTTCCTAAGGTAATTCTCCATCGGATCTTTACTAAGGTGTCGTTCGTGGAGTTGATGTTCACTCGGTGCCGTGACATAACCCCAAGCGTGATAAGGCCAAATTCCAGCATTTGGTATTATGTCACTTTCACAAAGCGTCATAAGGCCAAATCCGGAAAGTGACATAAAGCCAAATTTTCGAAACCGTACCTCGCACCTACTCCAAATCAAACAGTGACCCCAAGCAGGGGGGTTGCAAGGGGCAGCATGCCCCCCATAGGTATTGTACTGTTTATGCAATCTACTTGCGATTTCGCAACTAATCCCATAAACAGTGCAATGCTTATGGGGGGGCATGCTGCCCCCCTGAAACCCCCCCTGCTTGGGGTCACTGTTTGATTTGGGGTAGGTGCGAGGGCAAATTGTTGAAAACAGCACCAAGCGAAAGTGTCATAAAGCCAAATTGGCCTTATGACGCTTTTCCAATGTGTCATAATACCAAATGCTAAAATTTGGCCTTATGTCACTTTCACAATGCGACATAAGGCCAAATCTCAAAATTTGGGCTTATGACGCTTGGGGTTATGTCACGGCACCGTTCACTCCTAGGTAGATAAACTCCTAACTATTTCAAATAGTGACGTTTTGTCCTAGCCGGTGGACAGATGTTTGTTTGTTGATAGCATATGTTTGGACTTGTCTCCATTTTCTTCAAAATCAACCAATATTGCTTGTTCTTCGATCGCCATATCAGCCTCTAAGACGCACGCTGGGAACGGCCGATGACGTCGATATCGTCCCTGCTGCTCCCAAACTGCACATTACACGGCGTGTTTTCTTATGTCATACGACTCAACCGGCATCCCGAATTCGGCCAGAAAATATATTTCAAAAATCTGGGTGTGCAAATTTGTTCGAAACCGTAGGGGTGTTATTTAGAAATAACTTGACCTGTTTTTGAGATATATTATTCGCAATGTATACTGATAATAAAATATTTTGGAAAAAAACGGAGTAAATCAGTGTTGTATAAACCAGTTGCATTATTGGTGTCGTTATTGTTAGAATATAAAAAGTGAATGACAGCGAGATATACCTTCTTACTTTCTTAAGGTTACGCTACAGTCCTGGGTGGACCTCGACTTTAACAACGCAAAGTTGGTTGAAGTCCCTTTCCACTGGCGTGTGCTAACTGAGACGCAGTCTTCCTCTAATGCGCCGTCCTTCGGGGGTAAACTCTGAGATCTTTCAGTACGTACTCCGTAGTATTGGTGGCGATCTGCTATACATGATCATGCCACCTCAGTTGGTCGACCTTCACTCTTCTGATTATGTCTATATGTCGCTGAACAGCGCAATCAGTTCATCGTTGGATCTCCGCCTACACACGCCGTCTATGCAGTCGGGACCGAAAATCATTCCAAGAATTTTCCTCTCTGGAAAAGGCAGCCAAAAGCAAACTCATTCATTTTTGACAAAGTCCATACCTCTGTGCCATTGTGCTGGGATAATAAAGGTCTAATAAAGGGTCACTGTAGTTGGTCGAAAGAGTGCTTTCCCTTTCACGCATCTGCAATGCAGTCTTGACGTAAAAGTCAGATTAAAGCATCGAACAAATTACAGATGCGTAGTTTGCTCAGTTGATGCGCGTCAATATCGTTTTGAATTCGTTTAAAAACTTGCGAGTGTTGTTATTTATTTGTTCAAGTTTCGGAACTTATGACTCTTTTAGGCATTTGATGTTTGTGGAACTCACCTTTATTGATCTTGTGCCCATTGCTCGTTTAGCCCATCTTCGGCCGCGACATAAAAATCTAAAAAGTTCACGCAGTGCAGCAAGATCAGTTGGATGGAGATCTGAACGTTCGTTTTAGTTTCAGCACCGTCGATGCAAATGGATTCAGGCTTGACATATAATTAGGTAAGGACTTTTATTTTATAATTCAGAAAGTTGCATGTCCCTATGGAGAACTATTTTTTAACTAAAACCAAGGTATATTTTCTTTTTATGTAACATTTTGTTTTAGGGGTTGAGCCCTTATTTCTGTCCCTCTAGGACGCCGTTGTAGTCAAATTGTTGCTTAATGTAGCTGCAGCTGATTGAAAATATGTAAAAACAAAATTGTTTATGATTTTGTTATATTGTTTTAAGCTTGCTATATTTTCCAACAATAAAGTAATTATAAATGGAATATTAAATACCGCAATTTGTTATACCCTATTCTAAGGGTATATTAATTTGGACGCATAGTTTGTAACATACCTTGATATTGCGCGTAGACCCCTAAAAGTTACTATAATTATGATCAGCATCGATAGTAATGTCGATCTAGCCATGTCCGTCCGTCCGTCCGTCTGTCGGCAAAAATTAGGCCTTTAAACTGGACCTAGAGAGCTGAAATTTTGACCATATACTCTCTAGGGTCCCGAAATAATCACGTTAACAATTTTTTTAAATCCGCCCACAGACACGCCCACAAACTCAAAATTTTTTTTTTCGAAAAAATCGAATTTTGAGCTAGAAAGCAGAAATCTATATATGTATATAAAAGAAAGTGTCCGAAGCGATGTAACCGCATAACTCGAGATTGGCCGAACCGATTTTGATGATTTATACTTTGTTGGAAAGGTATTTTCTCAGCAAAAAATCTAAATTTCAAAATGGCTTATTTTGACCACCCAGCGTGTTACGACAGGTTTTTTTTCGATTTTTTTTTAATTTTTTTTTTTTTTCATTTTGTATTTATTTATTTTGGCAACAACCAAATAAAGAATCACATTTGAATGTAACATATCGTATCACAATTGAACTGTCAGATAGACACGCAACGTAACGCCATCTATTATCGATCAATGGAGAAGCCAATTTTGTTTCATGTTTGGTGGCGCTGTCGGATTCGGATTTCTTCATTGCGATTTTGTGAGTTTTTGTGAATTAAAATTGATATGAGAATATATCTATATCTATTTATATATATATGAAAGGCGACGTCTGCACGAAGGTTGTTATGTTTGGCTATATCTGCATCGGTGTGTGAGATATGGGCATTTGAGTGAGTACACATGCATATGTGCGTATGCGTGTAAATTACGACGCAGGTACAGAGACCGTACAGACGTCACTTATTTTGTTATCCGAACAAGCATATGAAAGAGGGAGACCACACGAACGTTTCAAGCTTGTTGTGGAATTTGTGCGCACTTTCATTCTTGAGATATCGTGTGTTCAATATTTTATTCAAATAACTCTTATTGAATTTTTTTGCATTTTTTTGTGAATCGGACATCGGAAAGTTGCTTTTCCAACATTGATAACAATCGATGTGGAAGTGAATGAAAAGCGATTCAATCGATGTTTTTTATTTTCGCTTTGTTGTTTGATTCGCAGAAGTAAGGTGACATAGGCGCCTGCCAGACAACAAGCACCTACCCTAAACGGAACAACGAAGTTGTGTGAGCGGCCTAAGCCATGCGGAGAAAAACGTGCAGTCCCTTTCACCGGTTCAGCTCAAATCAGGCAATCTTCGGTATTGGCCTGAGAGTGTTTCTGTGAACTTTGGTCAAAATCGGTCTTCTTTTTTTAGGCGCAGCAACATACGCCGGATACCCGCTATAGACAATTATAAGAAAGTCTACTCGAACATATTGGCCAATAGAATTCTCGGGCATGGGCAAAGCCGGGCAGGTGCAGCTAGTTATTTATATATGATCTATGACTCCTAAAACTACTCGGGAGATATAATTTTCAATTTTTTTTTTGAAAATTCAAAGTTTGAGCTAGGGAGCTGAAATTTATAATATATACTCTCTAGGGGCCCTTTATGCTCATGTGTTAATTTTTTTTTAAATCCGCCTACTGACACGCCCACAATTAAATAAAATAAGTTTATTGAAAAACCAAAGCTTGAGCTAGGGAGCGTTTTTTTTACAAAAGCTTCGTTTTTTTTTGATAAAATCCTGTAAATGTTATATAACAAAATATATAGAGCGTTCTTAACAATTCAACCATACTTAGACTTTTGTCAAGCCCACTTATGAGGGATAGGAATAAGAATAGGGTATCCAACAGTTCGGACTGTAGCCCGTCCCTATGTTTGTTATGCAAATTGATGTCTTAAGCATACTAACAAATTTCAGAGCAAGTGTAACAGTTTGCAAAGTCTACTAATTTTTGTCTATTATGTCCGTACTTCTCTTGGTCCGCTTTGGTTTGGCTATTGGACTCCTCAGGAATTTAATCCTTTGTATATAATTTTATATTAGTTATAGTTTAAGTTATTAATAGTTATGTTTACTCATTTTTTATCTCTTTTTACTTAAATTTATTATAAACTGTTAGCTACTTGTTAAAAAACATTGTTAAAAAACTATGACAGTTATAAGCGCCCTTGCAACCTTGCAAGCTTCATTATTGCAATGCTTGTACTGAATCTCACTGAGTCTCAACTTAATCCAACGACGTTGCAAAAGTTGTTGTTGGAATCGCGAAATTATTGTCATCTGTTTGAAAGACAATCAGTGCAGGTTGAAACTTTCATTCCCAAATTTGATACCGTAACTTGCCTCACCTTGCTAGGGAGGTCATGATGATTTTCATGCAAATGTCTATTTGGTTCAGTCTGGCGTGCGGTTTTCTTTTCATGGAAATTTTAAATAAATACGAACTTATTTTCAAACCAACGTAACCGCTGATGATGCTGAAATAAGAAATGATCCTTGCGCTAGCAGAACCTCTATTTCGAGAAACGAATGCAACATCTGCTCAGTTGCTGGCTCCCGGTGTTTCTCGCTTCGTGTAATTTATTCTGTCTGAGCAATTAATGCAAAGAATACTGGCGAATGGCATTGTGTCCTCTTTGTGTACATAAATTGCACGCAAATGAATCCTTTTTTCCACCGACATCTTCTGCAGTTTATTTTTTATTTTTTTGTTGTATTATAAAACACAATAATATCCTTGAATAAGCAGGAGAAATAGAAGAGGGAACAATTATATAGCAGAATTTTATATCACATTATAAAAGGCAAACGAAACAATGAGCAGTATAAACGGATGTGATGGGAGTAGTGGTGCTTCACCTTGCGGATGTATCCAACGAATGCCAGCGTTCGTCTGCCATTTGTTGGAATCATAATTTTATTAAAATCGAAAACAGCACAGCAGTCAAAGTAGACTGTGTGCGGTATTTGCTGAGACTCATCAGGGATAATGGTAGAAGGATAAAAATAGATAAGTTGGGGACATGTCTGGGTAACTGACTGCTTGCATTGTGCTAGGTCTAAAAGCTTGAATTCATCATCACTCACATTGATGGTTTGAATGAAAATGAATCTCATTACCGAACTAAGCGGAAACCGGAAAATTAAGCGAAAAATTAAGAGATTGTCAACTTCCAAGAGGGGTTGTGCTCAGGTAAGTCACCTCCAGCTGGATATATGTACTTAAAAGAGGTGATGGCTTTAACAAAGTACTGACACTTTGAGGATGTGAGAAGGACAATGAGGATGTTTGAAATAGCCAAAAACTGGCATATTTTGTGGTAATGTGGCTGGCGGTAAAGTATAGTACGTACATTGAATCGAGAAGCAAGCAAAATCTTACTTTTTTTATTTAATATCTGTTACACTCATCGGTCAACAATTAATTAACGCAAATGTTGGGCGGTTGTCCTGCAAGTAAAGATACTATTCAAACTAGAGTGAATTTCAATTTAGTTTTCAACAGCACATTATAAACACAAAAGTGAAAAGGTACTACGCTTAAGTACTTTCTATGAATATAATGACAATGCGGGGTTTGCTTGAGCTTAAAAAAAGGGGTCCGGTTTTCTTTTCGTCTCCAGCTAGAGACTGATAATCAAAATCCCCTTGGCTGGAGCATGATTGTCCATTTCCATTCACTCCATGTGGCGAACCTATGTAGTTGACGTGTTTTACATAATTATTGCTGGAACATAAAAGAGTTGTTTTTAGACCAGTAGTAGTAGTAGTAGTAGTAGTAGTAGTAAAATGTTTTTATTTTCAACTTAATATCAAAAAGTTTACATTTTTATTTTAATTTAAGTTTTTTCCACTTGCATTGGAAAGACGACAATGACAAAAGTTGGATTTATATTTAAAGTTAGCTTTAAATCAAAGTTTTATGATCAAGAAAGAAATTACTGATTAAATTCTCTAACAAGTTCATGCTACAGGTAATGCTACAGTGATATGTATAACAAAAGAGCATATTAAAACCTGTACTCTTTTCTCCATTGAGTATATGAATAATTTCGTCTTCTGTTAACCAAGTTCTCCCAAAACATCTTAGCCTGAGTTATCTTAACCCCGGACATCTGCCTAAGAAGTGATGGATATTCTCTTCTTCCCTTAAGCTGCTCACAGTACATAGAGATGTTCCGTTCTCCACAAATTGATTTCCGTTAAGTTGTATTAAGCCTCATCTTGCCTTAAATATCCAGGTGATTTTGTTTATTGCGAACCCATCGGTGATGTAACCTGAAGCCCTCCGTAATTTGCCTGTAACTCTAAAATTCGTTTCAAAAAGTACAATTGTAATGTACCAACTTCTTCGAACATTCCGAAACCCCTGATCTGAGCGCCATAAGTTTGAATAGCTCTACAGACCGCTTGGAACAATTTCCACTTTGCCGTGAGACTGATATTTCTTTTCTTATGCTGCTCTTTGCTGCACTGTTTCTCTTCTCTACATGCTTTGAAAATGACATCTTCGGAGACAGAGAGACTCCCAGGTATGTATAATTTGAAACAATACGTATTCCTTGTCCATTTAATGTCCAATTTTCTTGGCACGAAGTCAACGAAGTGGGAGGCTATCCCACCATTTCTAAGCACCATAATCTCTGATTTAGATAGGTTGACTTCTAGGCCCCATTTCACACAGAAAGCTTCACGTCGCGTTATCATCTGCTGTAACACCTTGGTATCATCCGCCAAAATTACCATATCGTCCGCGTACTGCAGAATTCTTATGTTGAGCCAGTCAATATAGAGTCCTCCTCCTAGAACTGAATGCAAGTCATTTACATTTCGTGCGAAAAGCAACGGCGATAGCAAGCATCCCTGCTTAACTCCGAAAAAAGTTACAAAGTATTCGGAGAGTACCTTGGACCGAAAGTATCATTGAAAGTTTAAAGGTGAACACTTTATTTTATTTCAATAAAAAGTAAAAATGGTACCATTCTTTATTTGTTTCAAAAAAGCAGCAAAAAAACAAACCATCACCTTAAAGTTTTTGTGCCTGATTAAAAAAAAATTATTTCAAATAATAGTATTAAATAAAAAAATTCTTTTACTAAAAAAAAATTAACAAAGGACTTCAATATTATTTAAAAACTTACTTTAAAGGAACAACATAAAAGAAAAACAAATTTATCACTTCAATATTATTTTAAAACTTACATACATTAAAGGACAAACCAAAGGTCCAAGGTACAAGCGCTATGATAGGTCCAAGGTACACTAACACCACTTTAGCCAAACAAATTAGATTTTAACGTAGTATTCAAACTACATACGAACGACAATGTGTTCCTACCAAAAGATTATTAATACACTTACCGAAATCGATTAAAGTAGCTGAAAAGAGACAGAAAACTAAGCACTACATAACTTCAGAAAAGAGATAAAAAAAATACTTTTTTCACTGAAAACTATGTTTATTTTTTTTTCTGCCGACTCGTGCAGCTGTGCATTTAAAAAGAAACTGAGAAGACAAATGAACAGAAGATAAACATTTCACAGAAGGACCGGTTTTTCCGTGCTTTGTATTTTTCTGAATATTGGCACTCGGACCAAGGTACAATCGGACCAAGGTACACTACCTTCCCCTACACTTTCTTTTTTTTTCTGCCAGCTTCAGGTGAACGATTGAAGCTAGATTATAGATGTTATCCACAGTCGAATATTTTGTTCTAAAGCCCGCCTGAAATTCTGTAAAGATACCATTTCTCTCCACCCATGCATACAGCCTCTCGTTAAGTATTCCCATCATAATATTCGCAACAGAGTTAATAAAAGAGATACCCCTGTAGCTGCTGGGTTGATATATATTATCTTTTTTGAATATGGGAAAAATTATTGTTTTGGTAAAAGCTTCCTCTATTTTGCAGTCATTTAGCATCCAACTAAAGGAACTAGCTAGTTCCTCCAGGTAGTCATACTTTGCGTTTATGAAAAACTCATAGGTAATCCTGTCTTCCGCAGGTGCTTTGTTTAACTTTCCTTTTTGCAGAATGCTTTTAATATCATCTATCTTTACTTGCTTGTCCAAATCGCTCTTTGATTAGATTAGATGCATAGAGAATCCGATTTGCACTTTGATTAGGGTTAAGAAGTGAATTATAATATGCTCTGAACTCAGGAGCGGAAATTTGAGGGCACACTTGTTGGTCTTGGTTTCGTATTTCTTTTGAAAGTTTCCACCACTCTTTAGTGTCTATCACCCTGCCAATTTTGAGGTCAAGCTGGAGGTAGTACGCTGTCATATTCCTTCTGCAGAGTGTCCTGTATGAATTCCTTTTGAACCCTTGAGTAAATATCTTTTGCCTCCTGGTTTCCATTTTTTCGGAAATATTAATCAGTCTATAATTTTTTTCCTGGCTGCTTCGCACCCAAAACTGTACCATTTATTTTTTGCTTTAAAGAGCTTTAAGCTACTGTTCTGTTCTTTAACTGAATTCTCTTTTTAGGCCAGTACTTACTTTAGACAGTTATGGAAAATTTTACGCAAAAAATTGGGTTTGAAGGTTTTCAAGATCCAGCTATCCTGCAAGAATTGAAGGCCAATGTCCATCGTTTGAGTCAAAATTCCGCTGATTGGGCCCAAAATCAACAGGCATTGGATCCGCTGTTTGATCGAAAACTTGTCCTTAGAAATGAGGCTCATTTTGGCTCAATGGGTATCTCAATACTCAAAATTGTATAATTTGGAGCGAAGATAATCCACATTATCGAACCGCTGTCACATCCCGATGCACAGTGTGGTGCGGTCTGTTTGCTGCTGACTAACTTAGACCGTTAAGAGGTCCGTTGTGGTGTCACGTGGATCTGGGAATGGTTTTCCCTCTACTCGTTAAAACCACTTGGTGTTTCTAATTTAGCGAAGGAGACTTTTGATGTCAGTCTTAGTAAGATCGTGTTAGAAGAAAACACCCAGCTGTAGTTTTCTTCTTTTGGGAGAGAGCTGGACATGTGCATAGAAGGAGGAGAATAGTCTCCCCCTCCTCCTCGCCTTCGCATCTTTTGTAAAAATCCTTTGAATATATACGTTAAGCCTTGTTGCATGCTTTCCTATGAGGCAGTGAACAGAATGAGACCTATAAAGGTGCGTCCAACTTTGGCCAGATCTGCTTTGTCGCTAGACATTTTTCCATTGGATGGTTACTGAAGTCTCATTTCGGTGAACGTTTTATCTCGTGAAACGGACCCGTCTATTAGCCGCCGAGATCGTGGGATTTAACGCCACTTGACTTTTTTTTTTAATGGGGCTACATTAAATCATTGGTCTATGCCAACAAGCCGGCGACGTTAGAGGAGCAAATATTGAACCAGAAATATCGGCCGTATCGGTCGAAGTGTGCGGCCGAGTCATCCGAAATTGGGTTCAACGTATCGACCTCTGCATACGTTCCGTGGTGGACATATGAACGAAGTCGAATTCCATTCATAAATGTTATAATAGTAATTCAAGCCAATAATTTTTTTTGAGATAACTCAAGTAGTATGCATTTTATTTAAAAAAACATAGGGACGGGCTACAGTCCGCTTGGGCGAACTGTTGGATACCCTATTCTTATTCCTATCCCTCATAAGTGGGCGTGACAAAAGTCTAAGTATGGTTGAATTGTTAAAAACGGGTTGGGGACACAATCCCGAAAACCAAAATCCGGAAAATCCAAAATCCCGAAAATCCAAAATCCCGAAAACCCAAAATCCAGAAAATCCAAAATCCCGAAAAGCCAAAATCCCGAAAATCCGAAATCCCGAAAAAAGAATCCCGAAAACGAAATCCCGAAAAATAATATATAAAATGAAAAATTTGCGCAAATTCTTTATTTAATTTTGAATGTAAAATAGACAAGTGTTTGTCCATTCCATTTACCGTAATAATATTTTGCAATTGTTTGCGTTGTAATGTTTTGCAATTCGCAATGTGTATTCAGTTGAGCTGATCTCAAATAGTGTGATAGCTGACCGACTAGATTTTTGTTATACTCGTACAGTGAACATCGTAATACAAAGTGAGTATCGTGCATGCCTTTATAATTAAAAACTTTATATTATCAGTGACATTTTGTGTTTGAAGTCTTAAGTAGAAATGAACGTGTCCATCGTGAAAACCAACAAACAGCGTGAGAAACTGCTTATTGACGGCTACAAAAAATACAAGGATACATTTTACTGGGAGTGTGAGCAGCGAAAGCCTTCTGAAATAAGTTATCTCAGAATAATTGCGTACAATATGAACTAGAACTTGTATTATATTATTTTGTCATTGATCGTTTTTGATATGTTTCTGTAAGACTTGAACTGTTTTTGTTGTTTTATTTATTTGAAGTTTTTTATTTTGTTTATTTTGTTAAATAAATTTGCCAATTTTTTTTGTTGGTACAATAAAATTTTTAGTTTCATTTTCGGGATTTTGGTCTTTCGGAATTTTGGATTTTCGGGATTGTGGCTTTTCGGGATTGTGGGTTTTCGGGATTTTAGTTTTTCGGGATTGTGGCTTTTCGGGATTTTGGATTTTCGGGATTACATTTTTGGGGATTCTGCCCGACTCCCGTTAAAAACGCTCCCTAGCTCAAACTTTGGTTTTTCAAAAAAATTGCTCTATTTAATTGTGGGCGTGCCAGTATATGGATTTAAAAAAAAAAAATAACACATGAGCATAAATGGCCCCTAGAGAGTATATATTAAAAATTTCAGCTCCCTAGCTCAAACTTTGACTTTTCAATAAAATTGTTTTATTGAATCGTGGGCATGTCAGCGAGCGGATTTTGGAAATTTTATCTTTCGAGCAGTTTTAGGATTCAAAGATCATATATAAAAAATTTCAGCTTTCTAGCTCAAAATTCGATTTTTTCGAAAATTTTTTGAGTTTGTGGGCGTGTCTGTGGGCGGATTTCAAAAATTCGTAAACTTGATTATTTCGGGACCCTAGAGAGTATATGGTTAAAAATTCAGCTCTCTAGGCCCAGTTTAAAGGCCTAATTTTTGCCGACAGACGGACGGACGGACGGACGGACGGACATGGCTAGATCGTATTACTATCGATGCTGATCATAAATATAGTAACTTTTAGGGGTCTACGGGCAATATTAAGATATGTTACAAACTATGCGTCAAAATTAATATAGGTACCCTTAAAATAGGGTATAAAAAGAAGTGGTCAGATCCTTAATGGAAGACTTTTTATATATTTACTACCGGACCCGACAGACGTTGGCCTGCATGATATTTCAAGCGATAAGGATATTAAACAAAGTATGAAATGAAAGATAAATAATATAATGATTTCATTATTCTTTATTTTGAAGTAACATCAATTTTTCTAAAACCAATTCGTTATAATCAATAATGTTTGTTTAATTTTATCTTAATGCGAGTTGATGAACAATATTTTTAGTCAATTCCTGAGGAGTAGGTATAACGCATAAACTTGACGGTTTTCCAATGCGAGAACACGCCACATATAATTAGCCATGTGAAAAGACCGGATTTTCTAGATCCAACCCACAAATCGACATTGTGACTTATTAATAGTCATGGCAAATGCCAAGCGAAAACGTGTGAATGGAATGGGTGAGTCTGAAGGGATCATTGGGATTCGTGGCGGGAGAACAACTTCACCCTTAAATTTGCCGTTCAAAATTGTAGCTTCAAGAACATTGCCCATAATTTTTTTTATGACTAATCTTGTACCGTTGCATAGCTTATAGGGCCCATACACTACACATGCCTGCATGCGCATACAGTGCTTGCGCATGCAATCTGCCAGTGCATGGGGTGAACTGTGTGTTTGCGCAAGCTGCATGAGCAATATCAAACAATTTTGATATTTTCTTGCTTGTGCATGCAAGCATGTGTGGTGTGTGTGCTACATTGTGCATGCAAGCACGATTGCACTGGTTGTACCCCAATGATGGTGTCGATATCATCAGCAGTGGGGTCGGAGCTTGACATTTTTGAAAGTTGTCTGTTCAGCGGTGCAGTTTGCATGCGTAGTGTATGGGGAATGCGTGTTTGCGTATTTTTGTGCTTGTGCATGCAGGCATGTGTAGTGTATGGGCCCTATTAGGTGCATTTAAATTCCGAAGCAAAATGATAGGTGAGCCAATTTTTAATCGCAAGTTATATGGTTACTGGTAAATCCAGCGAATTCAAAAATTCAACAGTATAGTTGATTGCTTCGCCAGGATCGGTAACAGTGTCGATCGATTTGAACAATATCTCATTGCCGGGCAAGGACTGTTGTATTTTAAAGTTAATAGCGTCAACATCGATATTTTTTGCAGCTAAAATAGCTCGTCCACGAAGCCACGCATGATAAATATAATTAGCCTGTAAATCTGGAAATATGCTTTCAATATAGCATCTTTCTTATTTACCATGTTCCAAAAATTGTCTGGCAATTTGATGCATTGTGTGTCTCCATGCAATGGTATTGTTCCGTTTCAAATGTTGAGCAATTGCTCGGAGAATGATAGTGCCAATGGATCGTTTTGCAGTTGAACACGTATAAAATGCGAATAAATCGATTTTCCGTAATTAAATATCGATATTTTGAGATATCGATATTTTTTACCCAAGCCTACGTTGCAGCCCTTTCATTGCGCTCCCCGGAATATGCAGGGCGGCCATTTTAAATAACCTAGATACCAACTGAAGCGCCATCTGCCGGGCTGATTTGTGAATCTAAACCATCCAGGGCGCCACCCAAACGCAATACAAAAAAATTCATTCAAATCGGTCCAGCCGTTTAGGGGGAGTTCAGTGACATACACACGTACAGTAGAATTATATATAAAAAGATAGTAAAATAAAATAATGCGAAACAAATAAAATTCATTAAAAATAAAAACAAATGCTTCAAAATTAATTCACATTAAATCTAAAATTATAAACGCTTAATATACTGTTTTTAAATGTATGTTATTAAACATAATGTCTTTATATACAGATATTCAGTCTCTATTGTATCGTAATATTAAGTTATTTTATATATTTTATGTACTTTTTAGAAAATTTAATCATTTTAGGATTATTTTTTTTAAAAAATGTAAAATTCCGAACACGTGCAATCAAAGTTAAAAGTCGTAAGTAGGCTTTTGTCAAATCTGGTAAACATTTATTTGTCACATCTGTCGATTTCAGAAACATCTGCGAAAACACTCTTTCCGCAAAGCAATTAGAACTAGGAATACTAAACCCAAAGCAAATTATTTTAAATATGTTTGGTATTTCGTCCAATGGAAAACTTTGAAAAATGTTGTTTCATTGTGAAAGAGCTGATTTCTTAATTGCTGAGTTCCAAAATGACTTCTAAGGATTTTCCTATGATTTGAAATTCTTCTTACATACAGGTCAAATTGCAATGCAGTCAGTGTGTTGTAAACAATAAAAGATGTTTGCACTTTTTTTTGTGTATTTGAGTCACAAACCGTTATAAAAGCTGTCCCAGCGGGACAACCGCCTGGCAACGCTAGTTATCACCTGTCCAGTAACGCATATTTTGCTTATTGACGAAGCCGTTTAATCAAAAATACGCTTCATCGCTGAACATGATTTTGCGATGACATTCCTCATTTTCTTCCACCATGTCCAGAGCCCAATTCGAGAACGTGTCGCTTTATATGATCAAGTGGCTTTAGCTCTTGAGTCAGCTAAATGAAGTTATATATTTAAGCTCCCTAAAATTGACGTCCTTGTATGTTTATCAGACTTTCATAAGGGATGGGGCAGTGGAACAACTTCAAGTGTTACTGAGCCCTGGGGATTTTAAATTAACATGAGAACTCTCTGTCCGTTGTCCACCGCGCTAACCACTGAGTCGTTGACGGAATACGTGCAAATGTATGCCTCATGTAGAGAAGTTTAATGTTCAATCAGTCTTATGGTTTAGAGAATGTGTCATTTAAACTTCCAAAGAGAATAAGGGGATTCATTCACGCAGTTTCCCGTAAGCCTCTAGAAGCTGAGAGTAAGAATATAATACGTCTCCAGGCTTAACTCTTTACAAGCTTATATGTAAGTACAAGCCCCCGCCCTGCTCAAACTTAAATCCTTTTTAAATCAGTCCAAATGGCTAAAGGTAGCTGTCCAAAAATGTTGCCTTAATTAAATAAGTAATACCAGGAGGGAAAGCTAGTTTTATTGATATAGTAGTTCCTTCCGAGCAGCTCTGTTTGCGTTGTGTATGTTCGCGTTGTATCAAGTATTAGCTGGTGCGCCTTTGCGTTTTCAATAAATATCCCAGAAGTCAGTTAAATGGAGTATTCCACGGCCACTATTTCCTAATCATTGTATGCAAGCATTCTTATCAGTCATAATCATAACGTTAGAAGTCTAATATTCACCTAACGAGCTATTATCCCATTTTAATTGACGGATAACAATTTTCTTGCTGCAACAGACATCGCTCGTTTAGCGCTCATGCAATCTACCTAACACATCCTGGAAACCGCAATAAGCTTCAACTACATACATTATTATATTCATAAATTTTCTCGCGGAAAATTGAAAATATGCACTTTCAACCCGTTCACGTCCGTCTTTAATTATTTTCTGTAGCAGCAATTACGGTGTTCCACATCACATCTATTCTGCAGAAAATTGAAAGGATCTCCTGCTCTTATCTGCGCCCGATATGCAGCAAGTAGGGCATTCTAGCTATTCATAAACAATTGCATGTTTTTCATTCAAAAAATCCTTTATCAAAACAACAACAACAACAACAGCAGCTCACAACAGGAGGTAGGACAATCTCACTCGTATGTCGTATACGGTCTATTTAGTTTTGGGCTCGATATATACACGTACATACACTCACACGCTTCCTGCACGCACACACTCGCTTATAGTATGAAAATTTAACGATAAATCTCAGTGGGAAAATCTGTTTTCACAACCGGCCATGAGAATGCACATACCAACACGATGGGAAAACAAGTATGATGGGAAAACAAGCTCCCATTATACCCATCCTGCAAAAACTTTTCCCAATCACATTTTCCGGGTGGCAGGATACAAAGTGCTTGGTGAATTCCTTGTTTAGTGAATTTAGTGTGCACTAAGAATTCACTGTTCGGAAGAAAAATGAATATTTTACCCCGCTGCTGCCACTCTGCCACATGGATTCTAGTTTGCCTATACCGCATCAGGAGGCCTTCATTCGAGCCATTTTCATTTGGCATTCATGGGAGGATGTGGAAGTTCGGAATAGCAAATGATATTTGCGGAAAATTCTAGTAATTATTTTGGGAGTTCTATATGCGGAGGTGATTTGGAACACAAAAGGATGTTTTTTTTGTCCTTATTGTTAAGAATTCCAGTGAGCTGTTGTCGTGAGTATGAGGGGGGCAATTGCATGGTGCGATAAATATTTTCATTAACTGAAAGGGAAAATTATTTATGATATCCGGACAGAATTTCCATTCGACAATGTGCTACATTTTTGGGAAAGAGAAAGCCAGACCTAAAGTCCATCCCCGGTCTGCGGAGATATTGTAAGGGCTAATAGACATCCTTGAATTGATTAAGTTGCAAATCACGTCGCATTACGGAAATGATGAAGTTCGGCAGCCATTCAATTGGGCGAATAGCACCAGCAGTTTTATTTTCTCTCCTGAGGTAGAGTATAGTAACTTCTTTTTCCTTTTATAGGATCGGGGGACGCTGCAATTCATCGATAGATATTGTTTTTTTCTTTTTTTTAATGGAAAAACCTTTCAGTAGATTGATTTCTATTGTTGGCTGAGTTGCTTTTCTGTTGGAGAGAAACGACGGAAACTTTCTCCACTCGACCTTACATCCGGATTTACCATTTTAAAAAGATTCTTTATGATGATTTACTTGTTAAAGAGGGAAGCTATCTATACACCAATGGACGATGGCACCGTGATTGAGGCACTGACATTCATTTGAACAGCGAACAAAAGTATTCAATTCTCCAAGCAATTGTCTGGCAGGAATCATGCGGAATGAATCTGTTAGCATCTGGGTTTTATGAACTTAAATCGTTTCATTAAGGAGTTTTGTTTTTATTTACGAATTGAAGAACTATTGGATGATTAATTTATTATCCTTATTATGCTTTATAACGTCGGTTGTTTTTTTGCTTCGGGAATAATGAAAATTAAAGGATAAATTTAAAAATAATGTCGCAAGGGCAATGAGTCATTTTGACAATTTCAGGACCTGTAGCGATGCAGTGAAGTGGAAAGGTTATGATCCATTTAGTCCAGGTCATAACCTCGTCGTTAAAGAAGAAAGAAAAGAAACGTTTTAAGGATTATAGTTACAACTTAGCGTTTGAACTAGTGTAGGGTTTTCCAAGGATTTGAAAGCACGCGAGTCTTTTTGCAATTTAAATCCTCCGGAAATAGGTTTCCTTGGACTGAATTCGAAAGTGTGTTATTGTGCCGACATTTATTTCTTCTTTTCTAAGATGTTCTCGTGCATCGTCTTGTACTAACTTACTGTGCGTTCGTATGTATGTGCAAATATGTAGGGTATGCATTTCAAAAAAATTTTAACTTACATATTTAACTTAAAGGACTCGCGTGACGAGCCTATGCCTAGGATGCAGCAGATTTCATTCATCTGCGATCTGAGGCACACTGCCCCTAGTTTCCCAGAGCAAGTGCTCTGACATACGTTACGACTCTGAAAAAGGGGTATAATGTGATTCAGTGCAAGCACAAAACATAATCCGTGTGTTTCTTTATTCATTTGGAATATTCGCAATATTCCGAGTGAGAAATTTACGTTTCTTTATTCAATTGAATATTCCGGATCCGAATTTCGGTGTTTCTTTATTCATTCTGAAATAAATGGAATGCATTCTTTTTATTCCTAGAAAAAGGTGGAATATAAGGAATATTCCCTCGTTTGACAGATGCACTTGATAGAAAAAAATAGAAGCAACAGCAAACAATCAAATGGGTGAGCATTTATTGCAAATTTGTTGTCTTTTTTTATATTTTTATGTGTGTTGTTTTGAGTTAATTATTTGTATACCCTATTCTACGGGTATATTAATTTTGACGCATAGTCTGTAACATACCTTAATATTGCCAGTAGAACCCTAAAAGTTACTATAATTATGATCAGCATCGATAGTAATGTCGATCTAGCCATGTCCGTCCGTCCGTCCGTCGGCAAAAATTAGGCCTTTAAACTGGACCTAGAGAGCTGAAATTTTAACCATATACTCTCTAGGGTCCCGAAATAATCAAGTTTACGAATTTTTGAAATCCGCCCACAGATACGCCCACAAACTCAAAAATACAAAATTTTGGAAAAAATCGAATTTTGAGCTAGAAAGCTGAAATTTTTTATATATGGTCCATGACTCCTAAAACTGCTCGGGATATAACATTTTCAAAATCCGCCCACTGACACGCCCACAAAAAAATAAAACAATTTTATTGAAAAACCAAAATTTGAGCTAGGGAGCTGAAATTTATAATATATACTCTCTAGGGGCCCTTTAAGCTCAGGTGTAAATATTTTCAAAATCCGCCTACTGATACGCCCACAATTTAAAAAAAAACATTTTTTGAAAATCCAAAGTTTGAGCTAGGGAGCTGAAATTTATAATATATACTCTCTAGGTGTCGTCTATGCTCATGTGTTTTTTTTTTAAATCCGCTTACTGACACGCCCACAATTAAATAAAATAATTTTATTGAAAAACCAAAGTTTGAGCTAGGGAAGGTTTTTTTTACAAAAGCTTCGTTTTTGTTTGATAAAATCTTTTAAATGTTATATAGCAGAATATGTAGAGCGTTCTTAACAATTCAACCATACTTAGACTTTTGTCACGCCCACTTATGAGGGATAGGAATAAGAATAGGGTATCTAACAGTTCGCCCAAGCGGACTGTAGCCCGCCCCTGTTTTTTTATTACAGTAGACCTCACTTAACACCTACTTCTTACAGCACGGCCTCGTTCTAACACGTCTCACATTTTGCGGCATATTTTTGTTTAACACGAAAAAAGCCTCGCTCTAAAACGGTGTGCGAGACACTGTCTGGTTTGCACAAATGTCACACGTATACATATTTTTCTGGCCAGTAGATGCGTATCAGCTGTTTTTATAGGAACATACATCTAAAAAGGGACTTCCCCAATTTACATGTAGAAAGCGGATGGTGGTGTGGGAAGCGGTTTTAGTCCAATTTACTCAGTTCTTTTTTTGTGTTGACGAAGCTCGCTCGGTACGTACTTGGTGATGATCTTTTTTTCATGTTTAAAGATAATAAAACTTCGAATAAAACATATTTGGACAAAAATTCGGACGGTTTTCTGAAACCATGCAACTGAGCCACTCTTTTTGCACTAGTTTCTTGTATCGTTTAACACGATTTCGTTTAGCACGGCATTTATCAGGAACGTAATCCCCGTGTTAAGTGAGGTCTACCTGTATATATTTTTAATTTCCTTCCAGAATCAAATAGATTTTTAAAATGGTATTCTGTGGGCATGAAATGACGCATAGATGTGTGTGACAAGACGATTTCATTAGCAGCGTTGCCACTTATGCTACATAAAAAGGTGCATGTTTTTTTGAACTTGTACTAAATCCTTACTCGAAAGGACAACGTAGGTATTTAATGTTTTACTTTTTTCCTTCGTTTCAACATATTTAACATAATAACAACATGAGAACATAATGTTATTCATAAAAATAATAACAATATCATAGTAATAAAAAATATATTATGCTTTTTTGAGCGAAAGTTTTATATTACTGTATTGGGTACTTCGTTAAGAAACGCAGCTGTGGAGACTTAAATATTGACAAGTCGTTTTCAGCTATGTTTTGTTTTGGTTGTCGAAAATATTGATAGCTTTAAAATGTTCAGTCAATCACAAATTCGTCACTGACAAATAAATTTAGAGAATTTATTCGCTGTTTTTGTTTGTAAAACAACATTTTTAAAACGAAATGCCGTGAGTAGAATTGCTTTTTTGTAAAATAAAATAATATGTATTGAATAGATACAATCACTGTAACTTCACTTCCATAAATCTCATGAACAAAAAGAAGTCACAAAATGCATGAGCTTAAACAAAACAACTAACAACAAAATTATAATTAAATTTTGACTTAAGCAAAACGAACAAACCAGACATAACAGATATGAATAACATAAACGTCAGATGAAATACTTTTTCCCTATAGTAGTACTCAGCTGATTAGTTGAATAATCAAAAAGTATTAATTGAATAATCAAATTATTTGCGCTCCAGAATTAAGAAGGAGTATCTAAACACTATTTTTGAACAGTAAAACGTAACAAATATTATAGAATTGTGTACGAGAAATAAAAATGAACTTTTGGCAAAAATATATTTTTTTTTGGAAACAAGTTATGTTGAACAAATTTCCTATATTTTTAATACTACTAAGTATAAACGAACAAAAACAATTAATTAATAACAAAATTGTACAACAAAAAAATGAAAATGCCTTTAAATTGCTGCATCAGGAGCTGAACAAGCCCTTTTGGTCAACATGTTCACTGTTTTTATATTTTTGTTTGCTTTGACATAATTTCTCAGGTTTTTTATGCTTCAATTTTTTCTTGACGTTCAAGAAAGAAATTCGGCACTTCAGAAAGAGATAGCTTTACGAAGTGCTCTATCGCATTTTGCTTGTCAGTGTTCACAATGGATGAATAATTTGTAAATTCACATTCATAGTCCCAAAATGTCGATCGATTAATAAGTTTTGTCGTTTATCAATAATTGATTTTTGACAACCATAATAAGATTGCAAGATTTCCGCTTAGAAAAAGTTTAATGTAATTTGTATTACTAAGATATCGTTATTATTATTGTTTATGTGAACTTAAATTATATTTTCGTAATGTGTCTCATATTTGTATTATTATATATGTTTTTATTTTAGTGCTTTAGTGGAGTATTACCTCACATGTGAGTTCAGTAAAAGAAAAAATATACTAATTGCAAGTACTAAATGTTGTACTTGTTCTTGAACTAAGTGGCAACGCTGGTCAAGAGACAAATGGCTGTCATTCTATTCGGTCCATTTTTATACCCTATTCTAAGGGTATATTAATTTTGACGCATAGTTTGTAACATACAATATTATTGCCCGTAGACCCCTAAAAGTTACTATATTTATGATCAGCATCGATAGTAATGTCGATCTAGCCATGTCCGTCCGTCCGTCTGTCGGCAAAAATTAGGCCTTTAAACTGGACCTAGAGAGCTGAAATTTTAACCATATACTCTCTAGGGTCCCGAAATAATCAAGTTTACGCATTTTTGAAATCCGCCCACAGACACGCCCACAAACTCAAAAAAACAAAATTTTGGAAAAAATCGAATTTTGAGCTAGAAAGCTGAAATTTTTTATATATGATCTATGACTCCTAAAACTGCTCGGGATAAAAAATTTTCAAAATCCGCCTACTGACACGCCCACAAATAAATAAAATAATTTTTTTATACCCTATTCTAAGGGTATATTAATTTTTGAAAATCCAAAGTTTGAGCTAGGGAGCTGAAATTTATAATATATACTCACTATGGGCCCTTTATGCTCATGTGTAAATATTTTCAAAATCCGCCCACTGACACGCCCACAATAAATTTTTTTTTTTTTTTTTTAAATTCAAAGTTTGAGCTAGGGAGCTGAAATTTATAATATATACTCCCTAGGGGCCCTTTATTCTCATGTGTTAATTTTTTTTAAATCCGCCTACTGACACGCCCAAAATTAAATAAAACAATTTTATTGAAACACCCAAGTTTGAGCTAGGGAGCGTTTTTTTTTGATAAAATCCTTTAAATGTTATATAAAAAAATATGTAGAGCGTTCTTAACAATTCAACCATACTTAGACTTTTGTCACGCCCACTTATGAGGGATAGGAATAAGAATAGGGTATCCAACAGTTCGCCCAAGCGGACTGTAGCCCGTCCCTATGTTTGTTTCTTTATTCATTCCATTCTGGATATTCCGGATACAAAATTTAAAAATTCTGTCTTTTCTATTCCTTATCCGGAAAAAATAAAGAAACACACTGAATATGAGAAAGAAACGCACGATATGGTAACAGGGGCTGTTGGTATTATGGGGAGTCTCGCATGACGTTCAATTGCTTTCGATAATAATGATTCATGATCAGGTAGATTCACCTAAGTCTATAAATATTTGTTTGTAATTCACCATGTAAAAGACGGACAGTTGGATTATACTCGTTTGCCCTATGTATCTAAAATCATCACCACTTTAAAATTAAGGAAACAACAAAAGAATAAATTTTCATTTACGTAACTTCCTTCATTCAGTGTATTCAATTATTTCCCACTTACATCATACATAGTTAACAAATAATAAAAGAATTTTTATTGACGTAATCATTCATACCAACATCGATTTTGTTTTGAGTAAATGAAAATAAAGCACCCATTTAAACAAACAATTGAATATTCCTTAAGCAAACAAATAATAATAATAAGTAAGTCATAATTTAACCATAGAATCAGTACAAGTAGCGATACAACTCAATGAATATTTTAGTGACACTCAACAGCAAATATCATTCAGTTATTATCAGGTCGACGCACAACTTTAGGTAGGTACTTTGTCGTTTTGAATTTATGATGTGTAGAGAAGAGCATTGGCCTTTAGACTCATAAAATATGGAAGCACAATAATCGAAGATTCACACATATGTAGACATCCGAGCAGACGGAAACAATTTCTGGAATATATATTACCGTATCACCACCCTATGGAAGTTAGTTCTTCCTACTTAAGTAATCCATATGGAAAATATGTACTAACTTTACTTAATGGAAAATTATTGTTTTGCAATTCAAGGAGAGAAATACTGCTCTCAAGATGACAAACTTATGAATTCAGATTTTGTAATTCAAGTTGAATTTGATTTGAGCGTATTGTGAGACAAGTGCGGAGAATTAATATTCTAATGAAGAGACAAACAAACAATTATTTATTTAATGCTTGTTTAGATCAAGAAAATGGTTATGCGAATAATTTAGTTTAAGACAGTAGATACTTGTGATACGGAGGAGCCTGAGAAATAATGGAGATGCTTAGGACTACTTTGAGGTTGATTACTTTCTTTTAATGGAATGAGTGGATAAATATCATTGCCAGTGATTACGCATGCAAATTGTATGTGAAACAATGAACCGTGTTTTATTAGAAGCTGTGAAAATGTTATTTTGATAAAAGTGTCTTAGATATATATTGTCATGTATACTTAAAAAAATGCAAATAGTCATCCACAAAGTATGGTGGTAGAAACTAAAAAGCACACCCGGTGACTGGACTATGAGCTCCATGTGCCCCATCTTAAAGAAAGGCGATCGTTTGTTTTCCAAGTAAATCTATCGCATATCCCTGCTAAATGTCGCATAAAAGATCATATACAACATACTATGTGAACGTCTCCACCCGCTCTTCAACACAATAATCACGCACGTATCATTGTGCCTTCCGGTACGGCAGATAGACTATAACCAAATTTTTGCATTGAGGCAAATCCTGAAAAGACCAACGAATTTCAAGTGGAGATTCACCATGTTGAAAGTAAATGCGGTAATAGCTTGAGCGAGTCGCAACATGCCTACATGAAGGGTAAATCAGTAGAAGCTGCTCAACACGATATAGTTGGGAAGAAAGAAAGTAGCCTGCCTCCTGGAAGGAGCCTTTAACAATGTGGAAAGTAGGGCTATTACACGCAGAAAAATCAGTTATTTAAAAACAACCAACTTTCGGTTAATAACAACTAAGTAATACTGTTCTAATATAGCTCCTACATAGTTAGTGGATTTAAAATAACTGAGTCAAGCTGATTAAGAAAAATCGAACCGAATCTGCCGTCTGAAATTTGCTCGGTTATAAATATCAACCTAACTCTGTAGCATTTAACCACCTTACTTTGTTGTTATTAGCCAATTTAATTGATAAAATTGAACCTACTTACTCTGTGGTTATTAGCCAACTCACTTGGTTAAAATTATCAAACCTACTTGGTTGCTTAACCAACGTACTTTGTTGTTATAAGCCAACCAACTTTGTTGAATTTAACCAACTTAATCTGTTGGTATTAGCCAACTTATTACTTGGTAAAATTTAACCAAATTACTTCAAAATTAGACAACCTACTTGGTTGCATTTAACCAACTTACTCTGCTTTTATTAGCCAACCTTCTTGGTTGAAATTAACCAACTATGTACTTAGTTGAATTTAACGATCTTAATTGGTTGAAGTTAGCCAACAATTTTGGTTGAGAACCAACTAGGGTTGAAATTAACAAATATACTTTGTTCAATTTAACAAGCTCAGTTGTTTAAATTAGCAGTCCTACACCTACTTGGTTGATACTGGGCGTCTAGCAACTCTCCTCATAAATTGGAAAAATCGGGTACCTATATCCGAAGGTTTCCCTGGAGGTGAATCGCAGCTAGTGTTCGTGGTACTCCCAAAATCAGGCAAAAGAAAAACCTCCCGGACTGGTAATTTTAATGGTCTTCTATTGTGATTTTCTGCAGGAAGCCGGTGTGAATTACGATGACAAGTGTACAAGTTGGCTGCTGTTTTTTTTATTCTTTATTCATCTACCGAGCTTAACTAACCAACTATGATTAAATATTTTAACAGTTCAACATAAATTATATAAAATATTCAGTAGTGTTATAATTTAGGACATATTTATATTCAATAAAGATAATTTAAATCACCACATAAATCTATTTCAGTACAAAGAGAATTAATTTTTTTTATACACTTTGTTATTGGCTCATTAAGTCCATAATTGAAAGAATGTTTAGGGCTCAAAAAAAATTGTTTCTTGTTCGAAGGATTCGTTCTGGCGCATAAAATATAAAACATTGAACCACATCAGGACAGAGCTACTATACGATAAGAGAAAACATCATGAATAAACAGCACAAAGCACATCTTGTTGCATAAGAGGGCATAGTATCTAGGTTCTATTTCATTTGCCTTATAACAAATCTTGTAAAGGACTTTTGTACCCTTTTTAGTCGTACTATACAAATTGCATATTTTGAACACCAGACTATAGAGCAATATTCAAGAAAAGGTCGCAGTAAAGATATATAGACAGACTTTAGAGCATATGGGTTCGAAAATTCAGCACATATTCGCTTAAGAAATCCAAACATCGAGTTTGCTTTGCTGACAACATACTCTTAATCAATGTGAATCAAAAATATTTTTTACACGCATAAATATCTTTAGGTCATCGGCATACATCAAGCAGTTAGCATGATTTAGCAATGAAGGAATCTCATTAATAAAAATATTAAAAAGTAAAGGCCCTAAGTGGCTACCTTGGGGGACACCAGATGAGGCCGCAATTAATCTAGATTGAGAAGAAGCAATCTTTACATACTGCTTTCTGTAACCACATCGGCCGGTCGGTCGGTTGGCGAGTTAGTGGTTAAAACAACCCAGTCAATGGTTATATTAAAGCAACACAAATTAGTTGTTTTTAACAGAGAGGTTGTGAGATTTTAACAAACATTCGTTTGGCTAAATTTGCTTGTATGGACCGGTTTAAACCACAAATTCAGCATGTTTTTGATTGAATTTAACCAAAAATCAAAACTAGACTGTTTGGTTAATATTAATCTAGCAACTTAAATGCAAACAACAATTTAGTATGTTATTTGCAACATTACGTATTTTATTAAAGCACGGGAACTATTCTTTGTATTTCACTGTACTTCCCAAAGTAGGCTTAAGAGTGAACTGATGCACATTTCTAGTATGACGGGTATTGCAGTTGAAATGTTTAAGGGGTGGGATGCAGCTCGTTATTTCATTATAGCATTTTCGGTGGAAATATGGAAAAAATAACGCAAAATAAAACTGCATTTTTCCATATTGAATGCTTTGCAAGAGAACCAGAAAAAAATAGCGGTACTTTTTGAATTATTCTTTCCGATTTATTTTCTCAACATCATAAGCAAATAATTAGCATCATCAAATGATGTATTACGAAACAAGGTTTTGAAAAATGGACAACGTAGCTTAGAAAATGTTTGTGCTTATTCAGTTGAAGCGAAGTGTATATTGATTTTTATTCTGCGGATTTTAATTTTCAACAGGAATTGAATTATCCAACTCAGCAATGTGAAAAAAGCCGATAATACCAAAAAAGCATTTTGTATTGTTTCCAGATTTCTTAACACCTTTCTTTCATTAATAATGCTAAAAGAAATCACTGGTTATAGGCAAGCATGCAACACGGCTTGTCGTCTTCTCAAATAAATTCTGCAGAAGTCATCCACCTTCTCTGCACTTGTTCTGCTCTCATAGACGAAACTCCATCAGGGAGTTTTCTTCTATAATGATCTTAATGATCTCATTAACATTGACATCAAAAGCCTTTCAAGCTACATTAAAAGCTCTAACTGGTTCAATGATTAAGCTGGAGACAGATCCACTTGGTATCACAACGGAGCTTTTATTCGTCTAGGTGTGTTCGCCTCGGTCGACTGCCACTTTAACCTAACCTAATCTAGCCTTGTCTACGGACATCAACGTGCATATTTGATTTCAGTGGATGTATAAAAAATTATTAATATACATATATATAGCTTCCAACATTGGCGCAGTAATATGATACATCCCGCGTAACTACGACAATCAGATGAGTACCAATTCCTATGTCCAAATTTTTAACCAAACGTGCATAGAAACTATGAAGTTCACTACATGGGAGTTAATATACATTATAAGTACAGCAACTACACAAAACCACGTGTTTTCAACTTTCAGAAAAGAACAAAAATCGTTATAGATGCTAATGCGCACCCTAGCACCCAGATAAATTATGAATAGCAAGCTAATCGGTTTTTATTAAAAATTCGCCTGCGCTCAGCACTGTATCCTTGTTTCGTTCCATTCGCCATCTGCACTTTCAAATATTAAATTTAACGTAACTTTTCTCTCTTTCTCGTGGCAGTTAAAACCAAGTAATATCCCTTCGAGGAAAGCGGACTCGTTTATTGCAGAATTATACGTCGCCAGCATTCACCAAATCTGCATAATGATGGTTCTATCCTTGAGCGCATTTTTTTCTCTGCTTTCATCCTACTAGCCACCTTATCTCATAAGAGATGCACCATTGCCACCACTAATATCTGCTTCTCCTCCGGATCCACCACAGACTTTTCATGACAAAAACCAAAAAGCATAAAAAGAGTTGCAAGAAATACCGTCCCCTAATTATGCAAAGTACCTCGGGGGTGTGTTCCCACAAGGATCAGCTCTGGACGGTACACATCTCCTACCATATTCTTTCGTTACCTCGAGTTGAGCACTCTTTTTGAGCGGGAAATAATATTCAATTAGGAAAAGTTTCCTTTATTTTATTCGGCAGTAGTTGGCGCACTTTATAACTTTATAGCCACCATGCGATGCAAGATGAAACTTTTTTACAAAAAAAAAACTTAAAACTGACGTTACAGTCAGTACAAATTACATAAAAATTCGTGTGGCTGTTTTACAGGTGTGTTTTTTAATATTCTCGCCCAGAAGATAAACTGAAGAACACAGTTTCCGTTGTTAAACTAACCAAATTAGTTCCTCATTCAAAACAGCGGATAGGTATACTAGCATCGGAACAAGCTCGTATTACCTGCAATCAATTATGCTTTACCCCGTTGGCTCTCTTCCTAATTTTGGCTTTTTGATAACTTCATTTGCGTAGCGCTACAGTAAATCAAACGCCAAATCTAATAGATGATTTTAACCTTGACACATTGGGAATAAAGATCCATTTGAGTGGTGAAAGATTGATGATTGCCAATGAATTTGTTGACATGTGTATATCTGTATCGATATATTTTGGTTAAAAGGTTGGGCGCGTGTCATCAACACTGCCGCGATACGGTGGCTGGCTCATATTATATTTCAAACTACAAATTTGTTGATCTTAGCGTGCCGAATGAATAAATGAATAATTGATGAAGAGTGTCTTTGTTTGGACACATCGGCTAAATTTGACCGAAGGCACGAACGAAAGTTACTGTTGCTTGAAAATGTCGGTTTTTATAATTCATTAAACTTTCGGAAAATAGAGTGAATGAAGACTTTGAATTTGCTTCTTTTCTTCAATTCGAAATGTAGCAGAACCAATGCAGTAGAGTATCGACAAAAATAACACTTGTTTGTTTATTTATGGTGTAAGCATATAAATCGAAAATCAAAGTATGTTGCTGCGATTAAAGAACAATAAGTAATATCCTCTCAGCCTAACAGGCTGAACACATGGTGCCGAAACTATATGATAGAACTGGACCTAGCTTACTTTTAACCCGTGAAAGTTCAACTCCAGCCTTCAGTTGCCGCACTCCACCCAATTCAGAAAGTGAAATCACGACAAGCCTTGATACATTATTTCCCAGACATTTCAAAAGACCACCCATGTCAAAACACAAAATTTACTCGGACAAAATAAAAGTTAAATTTGAAAATGGGGCGTCAATGAACTTTTGTGGGATCATTGAATAGTTTTTTGATTTGGTTCCTTGTCATGCACTTCTTAAACCCTATTCTAAGTGATATTAATTTTGACTCATAGTTTGTCATTATACTTTAATACTAACCGTAGGCACCTAAAAGTTACTATATTCGTGATCAACATCGATAGAAATTTCGGTCTATCCATGTCCGGTCCGTCCATCACGTCGGCTAAAATTCGACCTTAAACCTCGAGCTAGACAGTTGAAATTTGAACCATATACTCTCTAGGGGCCCGAAATAATCAAAATTAAGAGTTTTAAAAATCCGCCCACTGACACGCCCACAATTATAAAAAATCAATTTATCTAAAAGTCAAAATTTGAGCTAGGAAGCTGAAATCTATAATATATAGTTTCTGTGGGCCCTTAATGCTCATGTTTGAAGATTTTTAAAATCCGCCCACTGACACGCCCAAAATAAAAAAAAAAAACATTTTATTGAAGAAATCATTTTAAAAGAAATTATTATTCTTCGCAAAGTATGTATAACAATTCCATTATAATAAAGTTTTCTGCCATGCCACTTTTAAGAGGCGCTTTTTGACAAGAATTTTGTTTTTTCGATAAAATCCCTTAAATATTGTTTATCAAAATATGGAGATTGCTCTTAACAATTCACTTTAATCCATTTAACTGTACAATTTTTTTTCTGAAAACATTCCGTTTTGTATAATATTAAATTATGTTGATTATACATAATGAGCATGCTAAGTTTTTGTTAATGGTAATGTGAGCCAAAATACCGAATTTAAGGAAAAGGTAATATTTAGGGAAAAAGTGAGTACATATACCATTTTTCTAACCTCACCCCACCCCATATACGCACCCTTATAGCAGTTCAAAATGTTTGGAACCGTTTTGAAGAAAATCTAATAATAGATGCAAAATTGTTTGTCAACTTTTCTTTGTTTTAAGGAACTTTTCTGTTGTTGCGAGGACCTCTTGGCAAAATAAATAAATAAATAAATATTAGGCATTAACGGCCAATAGAGGGCCTAAAACCTAGCTTCTCCAAACACTTTCTTTGCGAAGTGGAAGGAACCTACAATTTTTAGGCCAAATCCGAACGGCAAGTTTCAGAAGCTTCTCATGACAATTGATACTCTTGGATGTTTGTCAGAATTTCGCAAGAGGTGGGGCAGTGGAAAAAAAAACTCAAGATGTTACTTGGCCCCGGCGGGAATTGAACCGGGGCCCTTTCGATTAGTAGTCCGACAAACCATTGAACGATTCTGAAATACGGGTGGTGGACTGCTCTAGACAAAGCGGTAAACCGAGATAAACTGAGCAAGGTGCAACGTACAGCTTGTCTGTGTATCAGCGGAGCACTATGAACGACCCCCTCTGCTGCACTGGACATCTTACTCGTCTGACACCCCTGGATATTTTCAGCAGCCAGTTGGCTGCTGTCTGCTTAAAAGCCACCTTACAGTGGATCAATACGAATATTGGCCACTCTGTCATTCTGGACTCACTTGGGTCCGTACCAAGAAACATTGACTACACTACACCCCAACTACAGTTCGAAAAGAATTTCCAAATCAGTATCCCCACCAGATTATTCTGAGAGGATGTTGATTGCACGGAAGATAAATCGATCCACTTTTACACCGACGGATCAAAAACTTGCGATGGGGTAGGTGGGGGTGTTTTCTCAGAAAGACTAAATATCAGTCTCTCTTTCCGTCTTACTGATCATTGTAGCGTGTTCCAGGTAGAAATCATGGCGATTAAGGAAGTCTTGTCGTGGCTGAAGAGAAATGTGATATCCGCTAAGGACATCCGCATATTCTCGGATAGTCAAGCCGCGCTAAAGTCCCTGGACTCAGTCTCTCCAAACTCCATCGTAGCCTTAGAATGCCGTTCAACTCTTGAGGAGATGGCAGCGCAGTTCAATATTCACGTCTTTTGGGTGTCGGGGCACAGAGACATCCCAGGGAATTGTGGGACAGACGAACTCGCCAAAAATGGAACCACATTACCTCTTCTATCTGAGAAAGGTTTTCTAGGTATGCATATCGCTACTTGTAAACTTAGGTTCAAGGTATCCGCAGTCGAGAGTACAAACCTCAGGTGGACAGGTAGTGATACGTGTCTAGCGACTAAGCAAATCTGGCCAAAGCTGGATCAGCGACGCTCTTTGAGTTTGATCTCACTTAACCGACTGCGCATTGGCTCTGCTATAGGTGTCATCATAGGACACTGTCTAATAGGCAAGCACGCATCAAGGCTTGGCGTGGAGGAGGAGGAGACTCCTCTGCACATGTCGTGCACTCCCCCATAAAAGAAATCCCTATCTAGGAGCCTTCTTCCTCAATGAACTCACTGACTTAGCTAACACAGATGTTAGAAGTCTATCGCGCTTCATTAGAAGCTCCAAATGATTTTAGCGAGTAGTGGTCGAAACTCCCGATCCATATGGCATCACAACGGACCTCATTGATATGAAATTTTGGTAAAATGTCCTTCATCGGATTTTTAGGACCTCTTGGTAAAATAAGAATTAACGCAGAATTACTGTGCAGTTTCCACAGCAATTTTTGGGTTACAATGACATTTATTTTTGCACTTTCACAAAGCGAAATAAAGCCAATCGTTGAAATTTTGCCTTATTTCATTTTCACAAGGCGAATTAAAGCCAAACATTTGGCCTTATTTCGTTTGGCGTTATTTCAGTTCACTGTAGGGACGATTCAAAAGTCTTATAAGTGCTCTTATATCGGTACTTATTATGCTTTGTTAATATGTTTACGATGCTCAAAGTTTAAGATTCGTCGGTGAATACCGCTCTAAGTGCTGGCCAAATTGCTGGTCTTGATAATGTATCAAACGCACTAAACGGAGACGTGAGATAATGTCTCACTTATGCATTAAGCCTCAGTCACGAAGTCATTCAAAACCAAGAGGTCTAACGATACTTTTTTATGTAAAACCGGCGAACCACTCTGGCGGGCTAGGAGATAAAGCAAACAAAAAAAATGAAATAAAGCCCCAACAATCTTCATAGAAAACAACAACCTAAATTATCGCGATTTGGGGTGTTTATTCTTTTGTTGGAGCCAAATTAATGTTTAAATAAAGCCGTACTTCGATTTAGGCAGCTCATAGCATTTCTGCTGTGCAAACTAACTTTTTAAAATCTACAGGATGAGCTCTGTTGAACTTCCTTCAAGAACAATTAGTTCAAGTTGTGGTCGAGGGTCTTCAGACTACCTTGACATTAAAGGAGGAGTGCGGCAAGGATCTATACTTTCTTCAACCTCGTTTCTTATCGATCTAAACGACTTTCTCCACGGTATTTGGCATACATCGTGAGAGCATTAATCACTGATGCAATCAAAACGATAGGCATACAATTCTGGTTCCTCAATTCAGGAGGCATATGCACCGTTGCGTCTTTTATATCTCTTTGTCCCTTTGCTGGTTGATGAATTTGACTTAAAATTTACTTAGAGCTGTTTTTTTTTTGAACGAATGACTCATTCGTTGATTATTACTTGAACTATGATCGTTGGTTCACAGTCTCATAAGAATTTCTTATAGGTATCTTTGTCACCGTCTAATCTCTAAAGCGTAATTCAACAGCAAAACAAGATTTTTACATAACAAATATAAAAGAAATCGTCTCGTAGGAGATATTTCTCTTAATACGTCATTGCAAACATGTTGTCGATACACGGCTTGATAATCGTGAATGCTATCTGTCAGAGTGAAAAATAATCGTGTTTGTTTTAGGTAAGAATCTATGGAGAGTATATATAATTGGAATTTCTTTGTTATTTACATATTTTGATTCCAATTGAATTGTTTTGAATATCATTTGATTTACCCGTGTAGGGACATGATAAGAATATCACTACAGCGCACCCCGATATACAGCAACAGGCAGTTGAAGGGGAAAATAGCATGTGGGCAATTTTAACACTAAGGTGAGCCTACCGACACATTTGACATCTTAAGGCTGCCCCGCAAGTGCGCATGCAATTGCGTGGATTGACAACTGGAGCTCCCCGGCGTTGTAAAAATTAGATCAAATAACAAAATAAAATTCATCTACGTGTCTTCTTCTTCTTCTTCTTTCTTAACGGTGAAGCTATGATCAGAATCAAAGGGATCATAGCCCTTCCACTTTAGTGCATCCCTATTGGACCGCCTGTGGGGTTCGCCTGTTTGACCTCAAAGAATACTGGCCTCTCCGTTCTGGATCACTTTATAACTGAGGTATCTCAAAGGATTTAGTCGGGGGCAGTGGCTCAATGGTTAGTGTGTCGGACTAGTAATCGAAAGGTTCCCGGTTCAATTCCCGCAGGTACGCAGTAACATCTTGAGTTACATCTTGAGTTTTTTTCCCACTGTCCCACCTCTTGCGAACGTCTGACAAACATCCAAGAGTATCGATTGTCATGAGAAGCTTCTCAAATTTGCCGTTCGGATTCGGCGTAAAATTGTAGGTCCCTTTCACTTCGCAAAGAAAGTGGTTATAGAAGCTACGTTTTAGGCCCTATATGGGCCGTTAATGCCTAATATTTATTTATTATACCCTATTCTAGGGGTATATTAATTTTGACGCATAGTTTGTAACATACCTTAATATTGCCCGTAGACCCCTAAAAGTTACTATATTTATGATCAGCATCGATAGTAATGTCGATCTAGCCATGTCCGTCCGTCCGTCCGTCCGTCCGTCCGTCCGTCCGTCCGTCCGTCCGTCCGTCCGTCCGTCCGTCCGTCCGTCCGTCCGTCCGTCCGTCCGTCGGCAAAAATTAGGCCTTTAAACTGGACCTAGAGAGCTGAAATTTTAACCATATACTCTCTAGGGTCCCGAAATAATCAAGTTTAAGAATTTTTGAAATCCGCCCACAGACACGCCCACAAACTCAAAAAAACAAAATTTTGGAAAAAATCGAATTTTGAGCTAGAGAGCTGAAATTTTTTATATATGATCTATGGCCCATAAAACTGATTGGGACATAAAATTTTCAAAATCCGCCCACTGACACGCCCACAATTAAATAAAACAAATTTTGGGAAAAATTGAATTTTGAGCTAGAAAGCTGAAATTTTTTATATATGATCTTTGGCTCATAAAACTGCTTGGGACATAAAATTTTCAAAATCCGCCCACTGACACGCCCACAATTAAATAAAATATTTTTTTTGAAAAACCAAAATTTGAGCTAGGGAGCTGCAATTTTTAATATATACTCTCTAGGGGCCCTTTATGCTCATGTGGAAATATTTTCAAAATCCGCCTACTGACACGCCCACAATTATTTTTTTTTTATTTTTGAAAGTCCGAAGTTTGAGCTAGGGAGCTGAAATTTATAGTATATACTCTCTAGGTGCCCTTTATGCTCATACTTATTTTTTTTTTAAATCCGCCTACTGACACGCCCACAATTAAATAAAACAATTTTATTGAAAAACCAAAGTTTGAGCTAGGGAGCGTTTTTATTTACAAAAGCTTAGTTTTTTCGATAAAATCCTTTAAATTTTTGTCACGCCCACTTATGATATATAGGAATAAGAATAGGGTATCCAACAGTTCGCCCAAGCGGACTGTAGCCCGCCCCTATGTTTTTTTAACTCAAAAGCTGGTGGTATTGTATCCAGGAGTTTTGAAGCCTACATTTTTTTAAGTTTCTCGTATACTTAAATACTCGTATATGTACTTAGGACAAAGATAATGCAATCGTGCTGAAATTTTCAATTCAAACTGAGTATGAGGTATGTATGATATTATAACTATATGGAAATCCAAAAAAGTGTGTCCGGAATTTTCGCCCGTCTGCCCGTTGGTGCGTCTGTCAGCGAGACTCCAGCGACAATGGGATGACGATATTTGTTGAAGCTTCGTACTTGGAGTTTCTAGGCTGACAACTCGCAGATATTTTTTATACCCTATTCTAGGGGTATATTAATTTTGACGCATAGTTTGTAACATACCTTAATATTGCCCGTAGACCCCTAAAAGTTACTATATTTATGATCAGCATCGATAGTAATGTCGATCTAGCCATGTCCGTCCGTCCGTCCGTCCGTCCGTCCGTCGGCAAAAATTAGGCCTTTAAACTGGACCTAGAGAGCTGAAATTTTAACCATATACTCTCTAGGGTCCCGAAATAATCAAGTTTAAGAATTTTTGAAATCCGCCCACAGACACGCCCACAAACTCAAAAAAACAAAATTTTGGAAAAAATCGAATTTTGAGCTAGAGAGCTGAAATTTTTTATATATGATATATGGCCCATAAAACTGATTGGGACATAAAATTTTCAAAATCCGCCCACTGACACGTCCACAATTAAATAAAATAAATTTTGGGAAAAATTGAATTTTGAGCTAGAAGGCTGAAATTTTTTATATATGATCTTTGGCCCATAAAACTGCTTGGGACATAAAATTTTCAAAATCCGCCCACTGACACGCCCACAATTAAATAAAATATTTTTTTTGAAAAACAAAAATTTGTGCTAGGGAGCTGAAATTTTTAATATATACTCTCTAGGGGCCCTTTATGCTCATGTGTAAATATTTTCAAAATCCGCCTACTGACACGCCCACAATTATTTTTTTTTTATTTTTGAAAGTCCAAAGTTTGAGCTAGGGAGCTGAAATTTATAGTATATACTCTCTAGGTGCCCTTTATGCTCATACTTAAATTTTTTTTAAATCCGCCTACTGACACGCCCACAATTAAATAAAACAATTTTATTGAAAAACCAAAGTTTGAGCTAGGGAGCGTTTTTATTTACAAAAGCTTAGTTTTTTCGATAAAATCCTTTAAAATTTTGTCACGCCCACTTATGAGATATAGGAATAAGAATAGGGTATCCAACAGTTCGCCCAAGCGGACTGTAGCCCGCCCCTATGTTTTTATTCCATCATTCATCACCATGCAAGTAGTTTTTACAACTGGTTCTTACAACAGGGTCTTACAACAGCGATTTTGATCGTTTTTGAAATATAAAATATCTAAGGTGATCGTAAAGGTATTTCATTTTTTCGAGTCATTTAAATGAAGCTGTGACGTCAGGAATAAATGTAGCATTAGAGACATTCAAGCTACGATTCGCCATTGGTCATTTAAGAAAAAATGGCGTTCACACGAAATGACTATCATGGTCATTTTTGTCCCAAAATCAAATGACGTACACTGCGAGTCATTTAGAATTTTCCGTTGGGACATGAAAAGCGAAAAAAATAACGGTAATGACTTGCCTCATTAAAATGACAAATGACGCCTTTCCTATTATTTCGATTTCGTAATGAGCAATTAGAAAATTATAGCTTCTGTCATTTAGTGTTTTTCTCTCATCTAAATAAATGTCGAAAAGAACTTTTGCGATGATGGTGGAAATTGCGGAGACGGCGTTTTTGGCAGGGTGTGCGCTGGAAAGCAGTGAAGATGACCTTGATTACGAGCCACCGCGACGAAAGCGGAGTATTTGGCAAAAAAAGTGGTTGATCCGTCGCGAGAAGAGCGGATTTTGTGCTGGATTACTGCTCGAATTGCTCGAATTGCGCGAAGAAGAACCTGAACTATATCGCAATGTGTTTCGTATATCAGCCAATCAATTCGATTATTTGTTGAGGTTGGTGAAGCCACACATCGAAAAACAGATCACAAATATGCGAGAGAGCGTTTCAGCGGAAGCACGACTGGTAATAACGTCCAACACAATTATACCGTGATATATAATTTTGGGAAAATATCCGTTTTCCAGGTTTGAAGGATCTTTTTTGTTGTTGCAAGGACCTCAGAAAAATAACATGTATAGGTACATATACATACATATATATAAAATAGCGAGTTGCAAGAATCCAATATTAAAGAAGACTTAAAGCAGTCGAGTGACTTAAAATCAGGCAAAAGACTTAAAAGCAGTCAGCGCGTTTTCGTGTCTTTCGACAGCCAATCAACCCGATGCCGAAAAAACAAAGAAAGTGGTGCTGGCGTGCACGTCGCTCCAGTTTCATCACAAACTTCTTGAAGTTGCTGCTCGTTTTCCATTTACGTCCGTATCTTTTTCGGACAGTCAAGCCACGATAAATTCCCTGAACTCATTCTCATCAAACGCCATCGTAGCCGAAGACTGCCGTTCATCTCTTGAGGAGATGGCAGAGCAGTTCAATATTCACCTCTTCTGGGTGACGGGGCATAAAGACATCCCAGGGATTTGTAGGTCAGATGAACTCGCCAAAAAAGGAAGCGCATTACCTCTTCTACCTGATAAAGGTTTTCTAGGTAGGTACATATACCTATCGCTACTTGTAAACTTATGTTTTAACTATCCGCAGTCGAAAGTACAAACCTTAGATGAACAGATAGTAATACATGTCTAACGACAAAGCATATCTGGCCAAAGCTGGATCTGCGACTGCTGGCCCTGCTATATGTGTTATTACAGGACACTCTCTAATATGCAAGCACGCATCAAGGCTTGGCGTCTATTCAAATTACGAGGAGACTACACTTCATCTCCTCTGTATATGTCCTGTACTCTCCCATAAAAGAAATCTCTATCTAGTGTGGTGTCTATCAGCTAACAGCCACCTTAATCTAACCTAACCAAACCTATCCCTATTTACTTCTGTTTTCTGCGTTTTGCCTAATTTGCTCGACTTTGTTGTACTTTCGGTATTCAAACTCACACGACTGTTGCCAGAATAGTCCAATATGTCGGCACTTGGCGGCAACGATTCTTATTCCATTTCACTCATAGTAATTTGTACCGAAATAGCAGCCAGACACATGCAACAAACACCAAATGAAAGCACAGATATCATATTAAATGCTGAGTCATTTATCATTTGCGTAGAAAAATGACACGGCATGAATTTCGTGCCATGTAATTTTTTTGAGGGTGTCATTTACATGACGCAACAGCCAAAAAAAGGTAGTCATTTGTCCTAGGCGCCATTAAAGAGCGATCACACGGTCATTTTTTTCCGTCATTTTAATGGCACAAAATTCATGTTATTTTCCTAGTCATTTAAATGACGCCTGAAATGTCGTCCCAAAAATGGCGATCACACGGAACGACATTAAAATGACGGCTTTGTGACGTGATTTTTACGTCAGAGCGTCATTTAAATGACTCGAAAAAATTACGGTGTAATCGTACCTTAAGAATGGCGTACTCCGTTTTTGAGAAAATATTCGAATAACTGTAGCTTACAAAAATGCTAATATCTACGAAAAAACAGTTTAAGTAATTTCTAAATAAATTTACAAACCGACTAATACTACTATACTTAATAATTTTGTATATGAACGTTTTTGACATATTTTTAATATACATACATATATGTATATGTTTTTTTTTTATTCGTATAACACTTTTTTTGGGCGCAGTGGCACAGAGGTCAGTGTATTGGACTAATAATATAAAGGTCTCAGTTTCAAATCCCGCCTGGGCCATTTCAACTGCCCCACCTGCCATGATTTTTATAAATTGAATACACACAACAAAAAACAAATCTCACTAAAGCAATTTAGGCGCCACCTGTTGAGAAATAAATCCCATCGCACCAAACTTCTTTCCTATCCTTCTATTCTTTCATACAGTAAGTAGCAACCAGAAATAGGCAATGAATCATTTGCTGGAAGCTACTTACAGCAACAAACAAAATGCCTGCGCTGTGGTCTCCACTATAAGGGTACTTACTGTGTACTACAGAAAAAAGAAATCCCTTTAGCGCACGCAAATTATAAAAAAAAAAAAAAAAAAATTGACATGAGAAGCTTCTCAAATTTGCTGTTCGGACTCGGCTAAAAATTGTAGGTCCCTTCCACTTCGCTCAAGCAAATGATTGGAGAAGCTAGGTCTTAGACCATGTGGGGGCTGTCGATGCCTAATATTTTTTTAATTTTTTTTTTAATTTTTGAAAATGTTTGTTTTCTTAAAAACGACTCCAACGATTTTGATTAATTTTAGTGTTTTGAATACTTGGGTTGAAAGTCAGAAGATGGCTTATTAATTTTTTTCCAAAAACTCGATTAACGGTATTTTAGGAAACCAACAATATTTCAAAACCCGGTGACGATACAAATATGCTGAAGAAATCTGCTAATAAAGTTTTTCAAATATTTTTTTTAACTTTTATAAATTTTTTTGTAACAGTTGCTTAAATTTTTGTGAACACATCACTTTTCTTTAAGACGACTCTAATGATTTTTATGATTTATTGACGTTTTTAATATTTGGAATAGCTATATATAAGAATATGGCCTAGTCAGACTTTCGCAGACTACTCGAATAACGGCACATTAGAAAAATGCCTCAAAATACGGTAGAGTGATTTTAAACAATTTTGACAACCAAACTAAATCTATTGTTTGAACAAAAAAAGTATTCAGTTGGTATTAATTCTTATATCGAATGGAGGAGGAGATACAACGACGAACTCTATGAGCTGTACCAGGTGGATGTAGTCCAAAAAGCTTAATCACGTTGACTACATTGGCTGGGCCACATTCAGCGAATGGAAAATAAGGCTCAGCCAAGAAGATCTTCGGCTTCCAGTCACCAGGTTCGAAAAGGCAAGGAAGACCGAACCTTCGTTTCAAGGACCGAGCCATCGCGGATGCCAGTGTGCTTGGTCTGGAGAACTGGAACCAGCGTGCCCGGGATCGCAGAGGATGGAAGGCTGTAGTGTCTCAGACAGAGACTCTTTAGGTAAAGTAAGTACTATTTTTATAACCGTTTAAGAAAAAAAATAATTTCAATTTTCTTAAGAACTGCTTAACAATATTGATCTGTGTTGGTGTTTTAAATACTTGGACTTGGTACTTTCAAAACATTGCAAATATCTTAAAAACGGGTAAAGAGATCCTAAAGAAGTTTGAGATTTGAGCCGACACATCAAAGATTAAGGAAAAATTGGAACAATTTTTGGAGTAAATTATAATACTTTTTCCGTTTTTGAGGAAACTTGGTATTTTTATTTGCTTCAAATAACTGGAAATTAGGTCTATGAATCCGTCTTATTTAGTCAGTAAAAAAATCTATGCTGTCACGTTACTCAATTAAATATGTAACATATGAAAGTATTTACATATATTAAACATTACATAAGCATGTTGCGCATACTCACTCATATGTCATACCCCAATAACATGCGACTATACTTTTATTACCCTTTTCCGGCTGAAAGATATAAAATTAAATTTCAAGACGTTTTTTAAATTAACCATTCACAAATTCAATTAAGACATATTAAATATAGCTACCTACATGTAATCTATATTTTTAAGATTCTTTTTTGATTGATTTTGCAAGCATGTATAGAAAATGACTAATGAAAAAACTGTGATTCAAAACCAATTCTTATGAAAGCAACAAAGTTATCGTTAGTCGTGCACTTTTTTTTACAATTGCGACCCGTGTTTATTCTTATTACTATTATTATTTGATCTTCCTCTTATGCCACCGGTGATCTTCAGCCGTGTCAACCCACGGACTCACACTTGTTGGACAGTTCAAAGATGTTAAATGTGTCGCTGGGCTCACATTAATGGTCAAATGCTGCAATGACATCCTTCCTTGCATTATGGAAATGAAGGCTAATTGAAAAGTGGGGAAATCTTGTGTGTTCAAGACTTGAAATAAAATTTCTCGAACCTAGAGATAAAACCTTACAAGATGTTCTACTACGAGACTGAAGAGAGTTGGGACGTTAGTTACTTGGAATCGTCTCGACCTTCGGAATATTGTAAGTGCTTATTACCGGATGCAAGCAGAGACAAAAAAAATGCATCCTGGCTATATTCTTACAACCTCATCAAGAACATCTGAATGGAATAGCTTTTGTTTGATGGTGGAGATTTAAGGGGACATGTCGGGTCCTGCCATGAGAGACTGGAATATGCCATCAGAAATATTCGGGGTGAAGATATCCTCAGCATGTGCAAGTCGTATATGGTTTTGTCTTTATACCATGTTTGCCAAACAAAGACGCCGACTGAACACTTACAGCAGAGACGGAAAGGGAGCACAGATTGACTGACATTTGCTAACACGTTTGATGAAGCCTCGGGTTAATGATTGCAAAGTAATCTTTGGAGAGGCAATCGCCCAGCAACACCGTCTCCTCCTGACCGAAAACTTTACGGAAACGAGGACGAACAAAAACAAAAAACAATCGAAAGTGTCTTCGGAAATCAAATGGTAGAAACAACCATGTTTCCGTTTGTAACAGTTCTTTGATATTTATGTTTAGTATCGCTTGCCAAATAATCATGAATAGCTGTGGGCACAGACCTCCAACAGTTTGAAGACATTTCGATCGCAAAAATGTGTTCAGTGACGCAGTTCAGTTTTGGTTCAGCGAGGTTGTGAACAAGCAAAATTATAGTTGCTGGAGTAAGGTTAATCCACGAGAGACTTATGAGACTCAATTTCAAATAAAAAAAAGTATACTATTTGGTGGTGCCTTCACTTTGGCGGCATCTTCGGACATTCAAAAATGAAACCGGAGTTTTCGTTATAATCATTCACTTACGTTACCACAACAGTGGGACATGAATACAAAAAAAATGGGAGTTTTGTCCCTGCGCCGAGTAGCTGTTTCAACACGCAACAACATTGCGTATACCTTTCAAGACTGCGCCAAACCAGCTTAAAAAGAAGGCGAAATGCTCAGGAAATTGGTTTGCAAAAGTTCATTAACAATACTAATGCATCTACTGGATGATGAATAAATACTACACAGCTGGCAACAGTGTTTTGATGGACTTCTAAATGAACGATTTCCTCAGATATACGTTTCAAGAGCCATCGTAACAATGAAGAAGTACCCGGCATAACTGGCGAAGAAATTGTTAAAGCGGTAAGAGACTCAATTTTTTTTTTCCGAAAAACCACTAGAACTAGGCCAATTACCCCCTGAGTTCTTTAAGGAAAGGGGAATATCGGGTCGACCTGATGTCACAAACCATGAAGATCGTTAAGCTGGTATCAGATATCCGATTACGTTGATGACGAGAGCGGACTTGTCGCAGGAAAATCAAAACACATGCAATCCAAAGTACAGGGTGGAGCGCACCAATTTCTGGACCGAGTGCTGTGAATGTCCAGGGTGGCCGGAGAGAGAGAGGGGCAGGCTCATCATAGAAGTGAAATGGGAGGTTTGTGTTTCGAACCGCCAACTCGCAACAATGTAGTTGACGGTTGGGGAGCACTCCTTTCGTGCGAAAGCCTATGTTTCGAATGCCCACTCTACCCATTGGGGTGCAGTGTGCTATCCTTGTACGGTTCGCCGTTCCCCCTCGAGGTCGTGATCCTGGAGGGCAATCAATTTCAAGTCAGATGACTGCACCCAGAACAACAGGGAATTGGCATCAATCCGAACTGGCCCCATGGAACCGTGACAATACGGGAAAAAGTTGATCGATTTCGAGCAGTGGTAAAGAAATCTCCTCTCATCATGTATGGGTGGATATATTAGAGCATGATTCAGAAAAAGACAGAATACCTGTGCTGCTCGTTCTCTGACAAAAGCTGACCTATTTCAGCCATTAATATGAGAGGAAAAGTGTAAAAATCAAAATAGCTGAGATCCATGATCAATGGAGAAGCAACCTGTGATGACATTAATCGTCGCAGAAACAGAGGTTGTATGATGTGGCGCGATAATTCACCCATTTTCTGTGATATAATACCCCCAAAGCTGAAAGCTGAAGCATCGTAGCTGTGAATCCGCCGCTCGCATACGGTTCACAACGTTGAACAGCGTACAAAAAGTATAAGCTCAATCAAAAAAAGAAAGGCGGGCCTAAAAACTCAAACATCACACACATGAATCAAACCATTTGATTGGTATCAGGGACGAAGTGAAGTGAGAAAGTTCTGGTGCATTCAGTCCATATTTGTGTCGTTAAAGAGAAAGAGAAAGAAGAATAAGAACGATTTATGTAGAGTTTTTCGACTTTTGGCTTTGTTGAATTAAAAGGTTATGTTGATGCTACACGGCCACATATGACAGCTCGGCTCATCCGCTTTGAACATTCCTCTTTATACCCTATTCTAAGGGTATATTAATTTTGACGCATAGCAGCATCGATCGGAATGGCAAAATGGAGAAGTGACAAGGGATTTCGATCAAACAATCTACACCGACGGTTCAAAAATGGACTGCGGCGTGGGTGCGGGAGTTTTTTCGGAATCCTTAAACATCGCAAAATCATACAGACTTCCGGATACTGCAAGCGTCTTCCAGGCGGAACTACTGGCTATCCGTGAAGCCTGTCGCCAGATCAAACTTCACTCAAATATAACACCGAGGCAAAGGATCGCCATACTTATTGACAGCCAGGCTGCCATTAAAGCGATCGCTTCGGTCACTATATCCTCTAAGTTAGTACTAGCCCTGCTTGATAAGTTCAAGGTTACCCTGATCTGGGTTCCAGGGCACAGTAAAGTTTATGGAAACGAACATGCCGACGAACTGGCCAGGCAAGGCTCAGCTCTCCACTGCTCTCTGGCAGAACTAGTCCACATTCCGCTCGGAGCAGTTAAGGCAAACATCACCGCAGAATACCTTAAGAAAGTCAACCTCAGATGGAGCAGGCTGACTGCATGCGTCATATCCAGAAAAACGTGGCCAAACTACAACAAGGCAAAAACAACCGACCTTCTAGGTAGAAACCGAAAAGACATCGCAAGACTTACAGCGATCTTCACGGGACACTGGCCTATAGGTGACCATGCGGCCAAGCTGGGCATCCCATACAATACACACTGCCGCAGTTGCAAAGCGACAACTGAAAAAGAAACCCTAATTCACTTTTTATGTACCTGTCCGGCTTTAGCTAGGACCAGACTACGTACATTGGGAAGCCCTTTCTTCAATACACTTGAGGAAGTCTCCGAGAAAAGTATCAAGGAACTGATAACTTTCCTGAACTCCGCAGGTTGGATTTAGCCTCCCCCACCAATCGATAATACCCAGGTTTACGTGAGTTTGTGGTAACAAAACGGCACTCAGTGCTAATTGGGTTTGTCTTATCAAACCGCCACACCTACCTACCTACCTAGCAGCATCGATAGAACCTAATGTCGATCTAGCCATGTCCGTCCGTCCTTTAAACTGGGCCTAGATAGCTGAAATTTTAACCATATACGCTCTAGGGTCCCGAAATAATCAAGTTTACGAATTTTTGAAATCCGCCAACAGACACGCCCACAAACTCAAAAAAACAAATTTTTCGAAAAAATCGAATTTTGAGCTAGAAAGCTGAAATTTTTTATATATGATCTATGACTCCTGAAACTGCTCGGGAGTTAAAATTTTCAAAATCCGCCTACTGACATGCCCACAATTTAAAAAAAAACCTTTTTTGAAAATCCAAAGTTTGAGCTAGGGAGTTGAAATTTATAAATATATACTCTCTAGGGGCCCTTTATGCTCATGTGTTAATTTTTTTAAATCCGCCTACTGATACGCCCACAATTAAATAAAACAATTTTATTGAAAAACCACAGTTTGAGCTAGGGAGCGTTTTTTTTACAAAAGCTTTGTTTTTTAGGGTTCCGTAGCCAAATGGCAAAATATCTGTCTGTCTGTCTGTCTGTCGGTCCGGAAATGGCACAGCCACTTTTTCCGAAACTATAAGAGCTATACTGTTGAAACTTGGTAAGTAGATGTATTCTGTGAACCTCATTAAGATGTTTACATAAAAATAGAAAAAAAACAATAAATTTTGGGGGTTCCCCATACTTAGAACTGAAACTCAAATTTTTTTTTTAATCAAACCCATAAGTGTGAGGTATCTATAGGTCTTCAAAAATGATATCGAGGTTTCTAATATCATTTTTTTCTAAACTGAAAAGTATGCGCGAGAGACACTTCCAAAGTGGTAACATGTTGCCCCCGCCCCCCTCTAACTTCTAAAATAAGGGAATGATAAAACTAAAAAAATATATAATGTACATTACCATGCAAACTTCCAACGAAAATTGGTTTGAACGAGATCCAGCAAGTAGTTTTTTTTAATACGTCATAAATCGTAAACCGCAATTTACCTTTCATTAAATCAACTCAAATATAAAAAAAAAACATTTAATTTCAACCTATCCATAGATACCCAACACTTATGGGTTTGATGAAAAAAAAATTTTGAGTTTCAGTTCTAAGTATGGGGAACCCCCAAAATTTATTGTTTTTATACCCTATTCTAAGGGTATATTAATTTTGACGCATAGTTTGTAACATATCTTAATATTGCCCGTAGACCCCTAAAAGTTACTATATTTATGATCAGCATCGATAGTAATGTCGATCTAGCCATGTCCGTCCGTCCGTCCGTCCGTCTGTCGCCAAAAATTAGGCCTTTAAACTGGACCTAGAGAGCTGAAATTTTAACCATATACTCTCTAGGGTCCCGAAATAACCAAGTTTACGAATTTTTGAAATCCGCCCACAACACGCCCACAAATAAATAAAACAATTTTTTTATACACTATTCTAAGGGTATATTAATTTTTGAAAATCCAAAGTTTGAGCTAGGGAGCTGAAATTTATAATATATACTCTCTATGGGCCCTTTATGCTCATGTGTAAATATTTTTAAAATCCGCCCACTGACACGCCCACAATTTTTTTTTTTTTTTTTTTTGAAAATTCAAAGTTTGAGCTAGGGAGCTGAAATTTATAATATATACTCTCTAGGGGGCCTTTATTCTCATGTGTTATTTTTTTTTAAATCCGCCTACTGACACGCCCACAATTAAATAAAACAATTTTATTGAAACACCTAAGTTTGAGCTAGGGAGCGTTTTTTTGATAAAATCCTTTAAATATTATATAACAAAATATGTAGAGCGTTCTTAACAATTCAACCATACTTAGACTTTTGTCACGCCCACTTATGAGGGATAGGAATAAGAATAGGGTATCCAACAGTTCGCCCAAGCGGACTGTAGCCCGTCCCTATGTTTTTTGACTGTTTTCTCATTCTTTTCTCGCGTATTGCCATTTGCCATAGTTATCATTGTTAATCTAAATGCTTCGTAACTAATTTTATAAATTATGTTTTCTTTCAGCCGGTGCAGAAGCCGTGCGATTCAACCGTGCAGTTAAATGACAATCCGTGTGACGTGAAAGGATATAAAAAAGTTAATTTAAAGAAAAGCTACACAGTTTGGAACCGCATGTTTAAAGAAGAGAAATTAAATTGAATAAGATGTTAGTGATAAATCTTTAACTATTCACCAACCTTGACATCCTATGTGGAATAATGTTTTTATCATCTACAAAAACCTTAAAGTTGTTTCATTCAAAAAGTAAAGACGATAGGACTGTAAACAGTGAAAACGACACCCGAATCAAATGAATGAAATGAAATGAAGTGGAATGAAGTTAGCTATCTCCGAATGCGTTTCGTCGCCTTAGTGACAGAAAAACGTATGTCAATATTTGCTAGTTTTCAGGAGAGACGATTTTGTGATTTTTTTTACTATTTTTCCTACTATTTTTCGAAAAAAATGTTGATACAGCAAGTGCTAACTTCTAAACTACTTCACCTAGAGGTACAGTTTTTTGCCACAATATATAGAATGATATATATAGAAAGGTGTCATACCCAGTCCAAAATCGTAAAAAATGTAGTTACGTTCTTGTGTCAATAGGGCGACGGTTTGAAACTTACGCTCGTGATTGTTGGCAAAGAGATGGTAATCAACTTTTCAAAAAGATGACATTCGGCTACTGGGTTTGCTGCATAAATATGATCATTGCTTTGCGGAACTTAAAGTTCTGATCCACCCAATTGCAGGAGTAAATTGCGGTAGTCAGATCTGTGCTGGCTACCATAACTTTACTGCCCAAATAGCAGCACGGAAGGACCTCCCCCACCAAGGCAAAAAGTAAGATATAATAGATATCAAAAAGGTAATGTCAGTCTCGTATGAAATTGTAGAAATCGCCATCATACACAGGATTAATGCCGTCATTATAAACTGAAGGAAAATCGTCCCAGAAATTACCGGACTAAGCCGGTGGAAATAACTGAAAAAAGCAAGACATTTATGAAGAATACTGCTAAGACTATAACGACTCTCATCAGAGTATCCCTGTGATCATTCACACATCGAATCAATTCCCGGTAGTTTACCCCATTGTCATGACCAATGCTTGCAACTCTCTTACCCAGACACTCCATGTGTCCCAGCAAGACGTAGGTATACAACACCGAGTAGGAATCAGTCGTAAGGTTCATGATGCTCAGGTAGAAAGTGTTTGAACATTGATAGATTAAAGCAATGATGTAGACCTTGGTGGAAGCCTCCCAGTTGAACGGTAGCCAACCTTAAAATACCAACTTCATCTTCAATACTGCATATAGCCAAAAGCAAGATGTCGTCATCCAAATCAGGACCGCAAATGTGTGTGGGCATGTCTTATAAGAAATTTTCAATTTCTGGGGACATCAAATATTAACATGATAATGCGTACATAATAATTACTCCGCAGTTATTTGGTGCATTAATAATGGATAGCGTTGTAATTGGTCACTTAACGATTTTTAATTATGTAATTAGGATGTAAATAAATTTGGTCGACTTCGCAGGGGTTATGCGGTGCAGTTTTCTATAAATGTTTTAAATTAAATTATTATTTAAATGATCCAAGGGTTGGAGTGAAGCAAGCAAATAGCGAAAAAAAACGACATAACCTTCAATTTCAGGAGGTATGCTAAGATTTTAAAGCATTGTTATATTATATTTTATATACCACCAAATGTTACGTTATATAATAAAAGACCCGTCACGTTCGAATTTTGATTTAAGACTCTCCGCGTCTGTGCCATCCTACCGATCATGAACCTACACGAAGCATCGGCACGCTTGAACCCTCAGCATTAATCGATGGTTGCCAGTTCGATGACCCAGATTGCGCATCCGGAAATCATTGCTAGCAGTATTATATTTCTGCAAGGTGACACAACTGTGGTTGTCGGCTTATAGCAACCTGACGATTTCCGTTGAGAACGTATTTGCCAATGCACAACATTCCTCCACCCCCGGGGAATTTTCGTGACCGGTCGGATGACTCAACCGACTAGAGCGAATACAATTTATTTAAATTACAACTAAAAAAAATAGGTTTACATACATCAATGGTTTTCATCGTTTTAGTTACTATATATAAAACTAAATTCTAACATTTGCATTGATTCAATTCAATTCAATTCAATTCAATTCAAGTCAATTAAATTTTTATTTAAGTGAATATTGTACAAATAAGACTTAAGTCTTTTACAGTACACAAAGTTAATTGGTCATCAAATTTATTAAACATTTTAATTGTCCTGGATAATGTATATGAAATACTATTTCTTATTTTACAACGAAAATATATATTTTCATTATTATTTTTCGGACAGACATTACATTTGACAAATTCTAAAACAATAACAGCTAGGCTTACGGGCTATTGTATGCCTTAGTTACGAGTATTATTTTATACTATACAAGTAATAGTATTTAAAAAAACTTACAAATTGAAATTTAAATTCGAAACAGATATTCAAATATTTTAAAATAGAACTTAAAAATATCTGACAAAACAATCTACACTCGGGTAAATGTAATACCTCTCGTCGTCTTCCTACTGCGAATTGGAGGATTATCTATCTCAACAACGTCGGATTTATCGGGGATGGCATTCGTTATATTTGTAACGAGTTGAGTTGAGCTGGGGGTACTGTCGTTTGCGGTTCTGCGTAAATAGCAGGATCTCATCAGGTTTACTACGACTACTGCTACTATATCAGAACACTGAAGAACGTTAATGAGTACCGGTGCAATTTTAGTATTTATTTTCAAATTTTTTTTTATTTCATCTATTTCATCAAACAGATTATACAATAACATATTATCTAAATGACTACTGAATAAGATTAGCATCTAATTATTTGAAATTAATATTAATACTTATTTACATTCGTTTGCTGATTAAGACATATTTTGAACGAGTATGGCTTTTAAAAGTATTTCGACTGATATTATGGTGAAAATCAATATGGTTGGAAACTGAATTTGATTCTCGCAAGCATCTGGTAATAGGTTCATTACGCCCATAATTCACTCTGTGAAAAGGTCCACGAATTGAATTGCGAGACCTTAGATCTCTACCAGGAATGTAAATATCTATTAATGATAAGAGAAGGGGGCAATTTATATGTGAGTTTAACAAATTACGAATGAGAATAATAGAAAAATATTTACTTCCCACTGTTGGTTGCTTACGCTTTTACTATCTTCCGCCCGTTCTGCTTCCCTTTTCAGGTCTTCCAGCGACTTCTTTCCTTCTGCCAGACTTGCGATCATATCACTATGACTGCCTAGATGTAATAGCGGTCGCTTTATAGGATCGCCCTTTGTCAGATTGCTGTATTTTGTCCTAAGCACTTCAATAATTTCTGAATGGTTCACTTTCGTTTGCTGGATCTTTACGCTTACTTCCCGAACTTGCTCGTACGGTATGCGCATTTCCTTCGCACTTATTTCCCAAGGTTTTAAGATGTGAAGTATCCCTAAACCGTTAAGCTGTGGAGCGTAGGATGATCCATCACAATTAAAGTTCAGGACAAGTGGTTCTTTGAAATTGAATAACCACTGATTTCGCGTTGACATCTTCGTGAGGTTCCCCTTGGCGGCTGGCGAGGCTACATAGTTGCAGTTCATTTGTGACGTGGCAGCATGTTGTAAAAGTTCGACTAGACACTCGGAGCTACCACTGGTGTGTATGGGCCTGTTGTGTCTACATACTTTTATTATTGATGATGATGAGTTACACATTATATCGGAACACTGCATGAAATCTTCTTGCGACATGCTTACAAATAAACTATGATCATCTGCATCGGCAATATACGCGGTTTTGCTATCTAAAACCAAATCCCAATGATCGACGAGCCTTGTGCGTATCGGATACATATTCAGGGCTATCGTGAACAAAATTCCCTCCGGAATATTCCCCATTTTTCAAAAATAGGTATCGGCATGAACTTCGAAAAAAGGGAAAAAATTCCCTCCGGAAAAAATTGGTATCGTAGACCAAAATTCCCCCCGGAATTTCGCGCAATTCCCTCCGGAATATTTCCTTCGCAAGTATGCTGGTGGAAATTCAAAAATCTAAGCAATTTGTATGTGGATAGTAGTCGGTTGCTTTTAAGTTTGTATTTTAAATCAAAAAAGTGAAATAAGAGTTGTATGTTTGTTCTGGCTCAAATAAAAAGAATTTAAATCAAAAAAAAAAAGTGAAATAAGAGTTGCATTGGTTTGTTGTGGCTCAAATAAAAAGAAACTTTAGCTTTAGAAAAGAAGAAGAATTTTGTCTTTATGCAAGTATTTTTTGTTCAAGTTTTATTTCGATAATTTTATAAAAAAATAAACATATAGGTCTAACTCAACTAATCAAAGACAATTGGAGATGATGGTACATTTATGTGATGGAAGCCGCGACATTGCCAATGGCTTCATTACGAATAGGAGCAAAGGCGATGTGAATACATTTTGGAAAACAAAACGCCATAAAATGGAGATGGAAAAACAAAGAAAAAGAGAAATTGAGGCAAAAATAGAATTTAAACAGCGTCTTATACAAATTGAAGAGGAGAAACTTCAAATAATGAAGAATTTGTTTATGTCACTTCACTAAACCGAACGGGAGTATAATAAAAAAAAATAACACAATTTTCTGTTTAAAAAAAAATACCAAAATCTCCACAAATATGAGCTTATAAATTGAATTATTTGCGTTTGACAACTACTGTCAAACGTCTTCGAACATAACTTCGAAAATTCCGGGGGAAATAAATTCCGACGGAGATTCACGATACTAGGAATAATTTCCAAGGAGCAAAAAATGTTCGGGCGGAATTTGTTTCCCCCGGAATTGCCGATAGCCCTGATTGTGTATAGAGAATAAGGTAGCTTCTACATAATATAAACAAAATATATACATCCTACCGGCTGCGCCAATGATGTAGTCGTAATCAAAACGACCGACCCGCTTAAGCTTCAAAAATCGACTCCTCGCTTTCCTATCGGTTTGCTTAGAGCCTCAGGGCGAGTTCGCCCAGTAAACATGCCGTCGCACAGTGGTTTCATTTGTATGGGAATGGCGGTCAAAACTCAAAATGCCATTTTAATTGGTAGAAAATAAAACAAATAGTTAAAAAAGTGATTTATTTTAAATATTATTTAATTTTATTAAGAATTAAAGCAATAAATTCAAAATATCTTTAGACAATGTCGATTTTTGTGTTTTTTTCAAATTTCTTTCATTAGAAAGCAAAGGGTCTGATGTTAGAAGTAATCTATTAAATAAATCGGTGTTTGTTGACAGCCTAGATATTTTTCGGGTGTTGTGTGATCGGAAAAATTTAACATCTTTGTTTTTTGCCTCTGCTGCCTCTTCAGTAAATTGGCCTATATGCAATATGGCGTGTTTCACAATTTGTCCTCCGTGAATAGGAAATTTATGTACTGAAGCTGGCAATGGGTACCAAGGGTATTCTGCAACAATTTCCCGAGCTGTATCTTGCGCATATGTCTGAAAAGATTCTGCATTAATTGCAAAACAACTGGCCAAAGTTTTTAAAATCACAGCACATCTTTCAATAATGGATTTTTTAACGCCAGTTATCTGAGAAGGCACAGAAGGGTTTGCGAAAAATCTACGAGCAGTATTCCCATCGTTTGAATTTCCACCACCTTGTTTTGGTTTGTCAATTATCAATCCGATGTTCTTGAATTCAGCTTGTATGCGTTTTTTCTGTGCTTCGAATAGATGTTTTTCATTGCTTCCGGTCCGCCATTTTTTAAAATCTAATCTATATGCTAGAAAAAATTCAAAGAACCTTATCCACGCATGCAGTGGAGATATGCCAAAATCTAGTGAATCTTCGTTTATGGTTCTTTGTAAGGAGCTTTGAATATCATTCATATTCGTCGGCTTTGCTCCGCAAATATAGCACACCTGTTGCGAAGCAGTATGTGACAAGGCATTGCATAGTGCATACCTTACCGTCAACCATTGTCAATTTAAGTATATGTTTTACATTGATAAAACGGTCAGCTAATTTAATTATTGTGTCGCTTAAATCATTAATCTGTTTCTGGATATATTCCTGCTCTGCTCTGCTCAACTCTGCCGTTTCTTTTTTTAATTGAAAACGTATTGGTCGGCAGTATCGTGTTGATCCTGGACGAGGATTTTGCCATACAATTTTCTTTTCAGACTCAGAGCTCTCTTGCGAAAAAAGTTGTATTGGAACATATGATGTTATAAACATATCCGAATCACTGAATTCGCCAGACATTCTTTGTTTATATTCGGACTGTCCATTGCTTCCATCAAAGCCCCATTTACCAATTAAAGTAAGATAACCTAAATCAAGAGTTCATTTAGTAACACTGAAATCATTTTTTTAACATAAGACGAACACTATATTATTCTACCTCCTGATGTGGTTAAAATCAGACTAGAGACACTATTACACTGGCAACTGAAACTATCGATCGGTTGGAACAAACACAAACACTATTACCATAGACACAGACAAAAGAAAGGACAAGTTTTACTATAAAACACAGAACCTTGTGGTAAAATATTTTAATTATTACCGAAATTTGTCTCCAAAGTTTCAAAAATTTCTCGTTGGGATTCTACAATGCGTTGGGCAGTATGATTGAGGAGTCCTTGAAGGGTAACTTCGGCCGATGAATCGGAAATTTGTATTTTTTCAAGCTCTGGGTAACATTTTTGTTTGGCTTTAAGAACCTTTGCATAGCTTGGAAAAATATCAGCTTCAGTCTTTTGGTTTACCAAGTTCCTGATAACTTGGTACTGATGTTTTGACAATTTTGCCTCAACCAAAAGTTTCAAAGCATCATTTGAATCAAGTTGTTTAACTTGGAGATTGTCTATAGACTGACAATGCCTCAAAACAGAAGCAATATCTTCATCGACTTCAACGATCTCAGCAATACATCTCCTCTTAGTTCGAGACGAGCTTTCTAAAAATGATTTTTTTGGTCTCCCTTGACTATTTGTGGACTTTTGTTCTTCTGTCTGTTTTTGCGCAGAACTGAAATCTTCGATAAAATCAAGCCAATCAGTATTTGTAGATAAAAATAAGTTTTTTTTACGTGAACAAGCCTCCCACCTTCTGTGAAAGGATTTACATAGCGTATTTATCTTCTTCTTTGCCTCTAAACTTTCAATTTGGTAAGTTTCCTTAAAAATTGTCCAGGTTTCGTTAATTTTAGCAACACTGCGACCTTTCCTCAACGTATGCCAAATATTAAAAATGTCAATCCGCTTTATCATATTGCTAAAATCTAAAAAAAAGTTAAGAAAAGTGTTTTAATTCGGGTCAAAATTTTAAAATTTGCGCAAATTTGCGCAAAAAAAATCGTATATGTTCTTAAAGAAGAAAGATAACCCTAAATTATTCTGTTTTAATTATTGTGGGATTTTATGGGAATTTGATGTTTCGGCTCTTCAGAAAAACACGAAATGTGAAAAAAACACAAAATATGCACCATTTTCGAAAGAGGTCAAAATAAAAAATATATATATTTTTTTAAAGAAAATTATTTAAAAGCAATTGGTATACATTATCTTTTTACTCACATCAACTTTTTTTCAAAATTAACCTTACACAACAGAAAAAAAATGGTTAAACCGCAATGTCGAATTTCAGACTAACGTTTTTTATAAAATTACGAAAAACACTCAACTTCGTCACGCGACTGACTGCCAACAACTAATTTTAGAAGAGAAACCTAACTGTCAATTTATTGTCCCGTTATCATAGATAATTATTGCATTAAAAATAAATAAATTGTTTAACTTTGATATTTTGACTTTTGGCCTATGGGACAAACCACTGTGCGTCGTTTCTGGGACGAGGGCAATAGCATCGATGGGGCAACAATGCTAAGCCATCACAACAAACTGCATTGTTGCCCAACCAACCCCAGATTGCAACGCTGCCTTTTGGGTGCATTGACATTGGTTGGGAAACAATGCTGAGCTATCACAACTACCTCGTTTGCTTATGATAGCGAGCATTGGCCCCTAACTCAACCGACGGCATATCGCTGAGCGCAACAGCATTGATGCACTTCATCTTATCCTTTTTTTCTTCCTCTACTTCTTCTCTCTCTGTGGCCCCGCCAATATAGTCGACAAGATTTTGCTTTTTAGACTGCATTAACATCTTGGTATTTTCTCTTCCATTTGCCCTCTTTGCATATAGGACGAAATACCAGACAAAGTATTTTTCATTCGAGAGAACTCAATATAAGCTCCTCTTTTCTACTTATTGTCCAGCACTCGGCGCCAGAACTGGCAGTATTAGGGTTCGATAGAACATTCATTTTGTCCTTTGAGTTAGGAGTTTTAAACCCATTGTTTTGCCCAACCGAAGTATTAGCGGTTTCCTTAAGTTATTCCCCGTCGGATCTCCACCAAAGTGTCATTCGTGAATTTGATGTTTACTCCAAAGAAGATGAACTCCCTAACTAACTCAAAGTTCAACAGTGACGTTTTGTCCTATGTACTTGATCTTGTCCTCATTATTTTCAACACCAACCCATTTCGCTGGTTTTCCAATCGCTGTAAAGTCTATATCACGGCACGCTGGGAACAGCCGATGATTTATTTGTTCAGATACATAATTATGGCACTTTAAATGATTACTTAAAATATACAATTCAATAATATAATTAATTTTCATTTCCATAATTAGTGCACAACAAAAGAAGATCTTTTTTAAAAGTATCTCTACTAAGAGTTGATTGAATGTGTATGAAATTGCTAACACAGTTAGCTTTCCTTAAGCATCTAGTTAAAGGTTCATTATATTCATAATGTACTCTATGACAAGATTCCAAAACTATGTTTTGGTGCCTCAATGGTATTACAGGTCTCCGATATCGTATTTTTGGTGGCAAGAAAGGGTAATCTATGCCATGAGTTATTATATATCAATCAAACATGATCGGAAAATAATTTCGCTATACTTGAAGGTATTATTCTCATCAATTGGCATCTATTATTGTAGGGCGGCAAATCAATACTCCAATCTAATCTTTTAACTGTAGCTCTAGTGAATCATTTCTAAATCTATTTAATCCTGGTAGAGCGCACTGCTAAATACGGATTCCAAATAATGGAGCAGTATTCAAGATGATGATGCAAATCTAAATATTTTAAAGGGAGTGGGTCAGAAAAATGTGTTGAATCCATCATTCACTTGCATTTTGTGACAAAGTAGTCTATGTGATTTGTAAAAGAAAGTTTTTGATCAAACATTTTAAACGTTAGTAAATATTTGCAAGGGTAAATTTGTAATAGTGTAAGTAAAAAAAGTTACCGGCAAAAGGTACTTCATTACGTTAAGTTCTTAATGGTCAATAATTGCACACCAGGCGGACAATCCATTTAGGTCTTCCTACAATACTATGCAATCATGCTGGGATTTAATGGACCGAAATATTTTTAAGTCAATAGCGAAGATGATGCATTTGAAACCAATGTCTTTCCGTGTGTCAGATATTTAATTTGATAGATCTTCCACTATATCAGAAATATATGATATACGGAGAGCAATACGGTCTCGAACCCTGATGTGAACTATGTCCGTTGTTTGTGTAAACAGATTAGAAGTGATTTGCAACACGAAAGTTCTGAAGATTAATTACCCTCGTGCTGCATACTATTGGGGATCCCAGCAGATTGCTTCCGACTATTGGTGAAGCTACAGAAACGTTTACAGGTGACCTTGAGGTTTGATTCCACTGATAGAACGTATTGTTTATATTAAAAAACATTTAGGATTTTAAAATGTTATTTGAGCCTTCTTTCGTTTAAAAGTAGGCTTTGATCATAAGATGATTTTCGTAACCGTTTTTATGACTGAGTTGTTAGATTATTAAAATTAAATAATCTTTTATTGAACCATATCGGCTTAGAACTCGTCATTAATTTAACTTATTTTTTTTTTTTGACCAAGCAATAACATTATGTGGACACGTCTGACAAATATCCAAGTGCATGAATTGTCATGAGAAGCTTCCTAAATTTGCTGTTCGGATTCAGCTTAAAGTTGCAGGTCCCTTCCACTTCGCACAAGCAAATGTCTGGAGAAGTTATGTTTTATGCAACACCGTAAAGACACAATTTTATATTGCTGCAGCTATATAATAGGGTTGTAAACAGACTTATACTACACTTTGATATATCCTGGGGGGGTAGGTCCCCTACCAGGCGCGTCCCTGGGTGGCGGATAAGGGGATGCCCCGGTACGATGAAGTGTAAGTTTCACAGTGATTCGTGATCCGGGGTAATGAGGTTATAGCAGTGAAGATGCCAAGAATCCCACTGTAAAACCCATCGTGGACCAAAACCAACTCTGGGTCAGAGTGTTTAGAGGGAGTAAACCCCAGAAATCACATCCCACCTTGTCTTTCCCATCCTTCCTCCTTCCTCCATTCCTTCTTCACCCTGGGCTGGATTAAGGTGTGAACCGTACCGTGCCGAGAATCAGCCTGGCTGAGGGCCCAGGGAAAACAAAAATAGCTCAGTCGCAAGCGGTGTATCCAGAGATACTGGCGCACTCTGGATCAGCTTGCCTTATCCGTACATGCGGGGCTCTGTGCGGATGGACCACCCCTTCCCTAGCTACTCGTGGGATCCAAAATCTATAATGCAAAAAAACCAAAAAACTGAAAAAACACAAAAAACACAAAAAATACAAAAAAAAGAAATTTCAGAGGCCGGACCTCAACAAAATCCGGAAACAGCTGGCACCGCCAGCAGCTCCAAAAGCACTTCACGTGTGGAGGAGCACCTGCAGAACCTCTGCATCGACGACGCCACAAGCGAGTGCTCGATACTCTCTGACGAGCTCACTGACACGACACCGTCGTGCAGTTCAGCTCTTCCAACTCTCCCCAAGCTCTCTGGCCATGAGAAGAAGTCGCTAAGTCGAGAGACCTCAGCGGCTTTCCGTATCCTAGACCGACTAGGCAAAAAGCCGGAAAAGGATTGGAGCCAGCAGGAGCGAGAATCCCACACCTGGGCAACCGACACGGCAAATCAGTTCAACGAACTGATTAAGCTGCAGCCTCTACGGCATTTCAAAACCGGACGCCCGGTCACCCATGGCGTACGACGCCCCCCCTCTCGTGGCAAACGCCACCCCTTCACCCGGGACCCACACCAACCCACCATTCGTGGCAGTAGTCACCCCACCACTCAAAGAGTGAATCCCTCTCATCCGAAGAGCAGCACCCAAGCTAAGGACTCAACGAGTCGCAATGGTTCAACGAACCAAGCTGGGAGCCGATCCGTGTTCGCGGCAGGAGCTGCGCCCAAACGGCGTAGATCCGTAGATGAGGAATCCAACGCCTCGAAGAAGACCAAGAGCTCAACGAGCTCCAAACCCTTCTCTGAGACGGTAAAGGATAGCCTCGTCGTCGCGATAGTGGATCTGTCTGACGATGAAGGGAGAATCTCATACGAGAACTGGAGGCTCATTGAAGGCAGAGTGATGAACTGCCTTTGCGAGCGTATCACCACCCATCCCAACTCCCCTCCAACCTTTAAGGACGCTGGCTGGCACCAGGGCTACGTAAAGCTGCTAGCCTGTGACGACCAAACTTCGGTCGATTTCATCACCACCGCCATTGCAGGTATTGGTGAAATCTGGCCAGGTGCCAAGCTTAAGGCGGTGGACCGGAGCAAAATCCCCCACAGGTCAAGAGCTAGGATCTGGGTTCCAATCGAACCCAGCGAGCCAGCCAAACTACAAAGTCTGGTCACATACCAAAACCCGGATCTTCCAGTCAAAGACTGGAAGTTTATCGAGGAGACACCGAGCTCCAAGAAACCGGAAGAAGTGAAGAAAACTGGCCGTTCGCTGGTCGTCTCGCTGACCACCGAGTCTCTCCCCTTGCTCCGGGCTAAGGACTTTAAGATCCGATGCGGTCTTAAAGAGGTGGAGGTAAGACTCTTTGCTTCGGACCGCAACAGCGTTGCTGGCCCCTCTGAACCGGCGACACCCGCCTCCCCCTGCGACAAGATCCCCGATGATGATCCATCATCGCCAGAGAACCTTGACGCTACCGTTGTGGAGAGGTCTGTACCAGTTAGCAATGATGCTGAAACTGATACAGATTAACCTCCATCACTCCACCTTAGCATCCGCTAACCTGCTGCTCCGCCTCAATGAAGGAGGCTTTGACATCGCCCTCATCCAAGAACCTTGGATAAGAAATGACAACGTCATGGGACTGAGGGACCCACACTACACGCTATACCACACCAAGAACGCAGGTAACATTCGAGCTTGCATTCTCGCTAAATCTACACTAAACTTAACCTTTCTTCCTCACCGCAGCACGAATGACCTGGCAGTAACACTGCTAAAATCTGCAAAAGCCCACATCTGGCTAGCTTCAGGATACCTACCCTACGAGGACCCCAATTCAGCTCCATCAGAGGAGGTGAGAGTAGTGGTAGAAGAAGCCAGGAAGAGAGGAGAAGAAATTTTGCTGGGATGCGACACCAATGCGCACCACGAACTATGGGGTAGTACCGACACTAACCCCCGAGGTGAGTCCCTATTTGAATTCTTAGTAGGCACCGACCTAATAGTATGCAATAGGGGAAATAGTCCCACCTTTATAACCAGAACCCGGCAAGAGGTACTAGATGTTACCTTCGCCTCTATGAAGTTGTACCCTGTGATTTCTAAGTGGACTGTATCTGACAGCCACTCCTTTTCCGATCACCGCTATCTGGAATATGAACTGGAAATACGCCATAACACCTCACCAGCAATTTTTCGCAATCGACGGAAAACTGACTGGTGTAAACACAATGAAATCCTCTCTGCTAAACTGTCCAATCGTGTACATAAGACTCCAGAAACACAATTGGAACTAGATGAGCTTAACGCTGCTCTAACTTCCGCCTTAAACGTAGCATTCGACGAATCTTGTCGCATTACTACGAGGAAGGCAGACAGTCGTCCACCGTGGTGGAATGCAGCACTTAATAAGCTTCGCCACACAAGCAGGAAGCTATTCAACAAAGCCAAAACAACGAGGCTACCTCTGGACTGGGATATCTACAAAGCAAGCCTTAAGAGCTTCAAAGCGGAAGTTCGTAAGGCCAGACGTAGATCCTGGCGTAGTTTCTGTCAGAGTATTGACAACACGTCTCAATCTTCTAGGCTACGCAAAGTCCTTTCCAAGAACCCAACCATACCTAGTGTCCTCATGAATCCCAACGGATCATGGACAGAATCAGATGAAGCATCGCTTGGTCTGCTTATGGACACTCACTTCCCCGGCTGCACGCCTGTGCCTAGCGAAAACCCTGCCCTGGTAAACGCTGCACGCCCACCGTCACCTCAGGACCTCATAAACGAGGAAAAACTGAAATGGGCAGCGAACAGCTTTGAGCCATTCAAGTCCCCGGGGCCAGACGGCATTTTTCCGGCACAAATTCAGGCGGCCCTCAGCATAATAGGGCAGCACCTGTCACATATTATGAGGGGCTGCTTGATGCTAGGAACAATGCCGACCGCCTGGACTGAAGTAAGGGTGGTATTCATAGCCAAGGCAGGAAAAACATCGCACACTTCCCCGAAGGACCTTAGACCCATAAGCCTAACATCCTTCCTCCTCAAGATTCTAGAAAGAATTCTAGATCTTCACATTAAGGCCACCATTGATAGCAACTTGCTATCCACGTCACAACACGCTTACCAAAAAGGTAAATCTGTTGAAACGGCCTTGCACTCTATCGTCTACCACGTCGAAAAATCCCTTTCTATCAAAGAACTTGCTTTAGTGACATTTCTCGACATAGAGGGAGCTTTCAACAACGTTGAAACCAATTCGATTACCAACGCCCTACGTAGGCTCAACATCGACGACTCAATCTGCTGCTTTGTGGAATACATGCTCAAAGGCAGGGTAATAACCGCATCCTTCGGAAGTAGCACTGTCAAACGACGTGCACACAGAGGCACCCCCCAAGGGGGAGTATTGTCTCCGCTTCTGTGGAATCTAGTGCTCAACGAAGCCCTTCTGAACATTGAACATACTGGATGCAAAGTTATCGCCTATGCGGACGACGTCGCGATACTTGTAACAGGGAAATACCCGCAGACGCTGGCCGATGTCATGCAATCTGCTATCAACATATTGACAGGTTGGACCGAAAGATGCGGCCTGACAGTCAATCCAACAAAGACTGAGCTGGTCCTGTTCACACGAAGACATAAACTCCCTGAGTTCACTCCCCCGAAGATTAGAGGCACTCCTCTGGCACTCTCAAATAGCGCTAGCTATTTAGGCCTGAAGCTTGATCGCAAGCTACTTTGGAGGGAAAGTTTAGTTGAACGTGCCAGGAAATCCATAGCTGCTCTTTACATTTGCAGAAAGGCGGTAGGCTCCACGTGGGGCCTACAACCAAAAATTATGCACTGGTTATACATGTCGGTAGTTAAACCGATTCTCTTCTATGGAGTACTGGTCTGTTGGCCCGCCTTGGAGAAGAAGTCCAACCTAACCTTGCTGGACAAAACTCAACGAGTTGCATGCCTCAGCATCACCGGTGCGCTGAGAACCTCTCCCACTGCGGCGCTCCAAGCCATGCTCCACCTTCTCCCGACCGACATCGTCGGCAAATAGTTGGCTGCCAGCTCAGCAATAAGACTGAGAAGCTCCAAACAATGGACAGAGCAACAAACTGGACATGCCAATTTACTATCGATGTATCGACATCTCCCTAAGGTCACCGACCACCTGCCCACTGAATACAACTTCAACCTGGGCTACAAACATCAAATCCCAGACAGAACCGAGTGGACACAACGTCATGTCCTACACCACGAATCGCTGTCAATTTTTACGGATGGGTCCAAAACGGAGGACGGAGTCGGTGCCGGAGTCTTCTCTGTAGACCTGGACATTCACCTCTCCTTTAACCTTCCAGAACACTGCAGCGTTTTTCAGGTCGAAGTCACCGCCGTCCGCCAAGCCGCTGCCTGGCTGTCGGTTAATACGATATCGAAATCAGATATTGTAATATACATCGACAGTCAGGCGGCCATCAAATCCCTTGCATCCAGCATTACAAGATCCAAGGCAGTGAAAGACTGCCGTGCATCTCTTAACGAGATATCCGGTCAGTATAGCCTCACCCTTTGCTGGGTGCCGGGTCACTGTGACATACGAGGGAATTGTGAAGCTGACGAACTGGCCCGACGAGGCTCTTCTGGTTTAAATAGCATAAGCGTCACCGACATCGAGGCGCCAACGTCTTATGTTAAAAACCTCATAGACACCAATGCGGTGAACGAAGCCAACCATCGTTGGCACCAACTCGACCAGTGCAACACCGCAAGGCTACTCTGGCCGACATTAAACAAATCCAGGTCCATCGGACTTCTGAGGCATAAGAGAGGAACCCTCTCGAAATTAGTAAACGCCCTCACCGGGACTAAATTGAGAATATGGTCTTTTGAGTTTTTAATCTTAATAATTTGCCGATGACCAAATTCAGCAAAAGAATCAACTTCCTCTTTTTCGAAGTCCACATTTACGTTGGAAGGAATAAGTCGTCACTTGAAAAGCAAACTGACATAAGTCAAAATTCATACATTTCCAGAAAATCCATTCGAAGTTTTTCATAACTTAAAAAAATCATTTTAGTTTTAAATTTCAATGAATACCAAAAAGTTGTAAAGTAAAAAAGTATTTTTTTTTCTTCTTTCAAGTGGTATATTCAAGTTACTACAAAAAGCCGTTTTTCAAAAACAAAATGTTTGATTTATGTTGTTTTACATCCAAATTGCTACTAATTTAAAAAAAGTGTGAAAAAGTGTCGTTTTGTTTTGAAATAAAACCATTTGTATTTTTTTTGTATTTTGTAGAAACAACCCACTTTAAATAGTATTAAGTTATAATAAAAAAAATATAGGAACATTAATGAAGAAAGCGATTATAATAATATTATATAAAATAAAACCTACCTTATTGGTAAAACGACACTTCTTAGAGTAATTAAAAGTTCCTTGAAGTTCATCAACTATGTAGTTTTTTTCCAAGGTACTCGTAAAATGACACAACACGAAAGGTGTCACTTTTCGAGAAAATTATTTATCACGATTTCATAATTTTTTTAGAAGCAAAGTGTTACAAATAAAAAAAAATCATTTAGTTGTATAGTTAACTCAAAATCGTCAAATTTTGAGTTATGTCAGTTTGCTTTTCAAGCGACGAAGTGTTAAATCATCAGAATCCAATAACCAGTTTAATTTAGGAAGGACATACTGATTCCCAAATGTGGCAACGTGACTTCGAGCAGAGTCTCTCTCCTATTTAACATTTCAATAATTTCCCTTAATAGACAAATTCTCAAATTATACGAGTAGGTGGGAAATAAGTTCACAAAAAAAAAGTTATTGCCCACTCGCGGTGAAGTTATTGCCCATGTGAAGTTATTGCCCGTAAAGTTATTTCCCTGCACCCATAAACATTCTTTTGCAGCGTGGCTTTGCTCAAATTAAGTGATATTGCGATGTCTGTAACTTGAAAATCAACTTTCAGAAGATGGAAACAATCTTGTTCAGGACAACAATGGCTAGGCCTCAAGTGATTACAGAAAAACAACTGGAAGAAATTGGCCATTATTGGAGCGTGTTATATGGTTTGTACCGTGCTTCCTTGTTCCCAAGGGAAGAGTACAAATCGGAGAGTAATGAAAATACTTGTTATAATTTTAGCTATTGGCCCGCTGTCTATAGCTGGGCTGCGACCAATAGTAATGTTTATTTGTTTATATAATATATAGTTTTTATTACAATATTGGCCCGCTGTCCTTAGCTACGCTGCGACCAGTATTATACTATGCTAGAATTACTCTGCCTTGTCTCTAAAATTCCTAGTCCTTTTATATGATTGTAATTTGCTCATTTGGTTCATTCGCATTCCCCTCCAACACACACATTCTTCCGCAACTTCTTGTGGTGCGTTGTTCAATTATGCTGATACAGTCATTAGTTCCTCAATAACCCAAAATACCATCGATATCGCAATAAGTCATTGGCGCTTGCCCTAGCTATGCATAGTGCATTATCAGCATAAGAACGTCATTAGTATCAACATGTCATTCGCACTTGCGCTAACTGCACATAGTGCTGTATCAGCATGTGCACAGAACTTGTATGCGGAGTTCCCTTTGACTGTTGCGTCAATAGAGGGTATACCCATTACTCATACTGTTTATGGGTTCTGTCGGCGACTTGTGGGAATGATATGTGATATGTTGACACTGACCTAGTGAAGCGACTTAGTGGGAATATCGTATATTAGGCATTTTGTGCTATGCGGTAATATGGCGTGTGGACAGATATGCAGTGATATGCGGTTGGCATGAAGAGTGCATGGCAAGAAGTGGAATGCGAGTGGTATTCGGAACAATGTTTATGTTTATTAATTTATGGTGTTTGCATTTATGAATTTATGGGATGGATGCCAGATGTTGTAGGTACTACAAGCGGTTAGATATCTAGATAACTGGCTTGACCAGTATATGTATTTCGATAGACGTTAAGTTGTTTGTCTTGCTGGGGCCAAGAAGCCTTATGCTTATGTCAATTGGAATCATAAGGCCGATCATCACTTACAATTGTCCATTGTGGTATAATATAGCGCCTAGTTATATGGAAAAGATTCGGGTTTGAAGAGACAATGTCTTAGGGCCTGTCTAAGGTTGTTTCGAATGCCTGGCTCCAACTTCATAAAATACTATCCAAACAAGGTCCTATACGATGGGCCTCAGTTGAATAGGATTGACAATTTCCTCATCAAGGTGACTCGAATGCAAGTTGCAAGGACGAAGGCCAGCGACAATAATCTGATCTTTCGGGCTTACTACCCTAATGAAATGTACATAGAAATTACGCTCCGGTCTGACTTTATCCCTCCGGAGGTATTTATCCATATCGATGCAAATGACCGGCAAATGGTGTACCTGTATTGTACCTAAGCTACCGCACCTCGAGAGATAAGCGGCTCAGCCACGGCGGGGACGTCACCAATGCTCATGAGCTTCTCCGTTTTAGTACAGCGATAGCTGAGACGGATTAATTGGAAACGGAAAAGCAATTCACCGAATTTCGGTCGCCGAAGGGCAATATGCCCTCTTAGGACGGTGCGTTACTCTAGGAAACATCCTCTTAGTTTATAAGTTAGATTTATTTAGCTAGGTGCCCGTAATGCCAACTATCTTGCCACGTCGAATGAATCGGTACTCGTTCGATCACCGGAATTAAACGACGTAGGTCGTGGTTAGTCTATAGATGGGAGACCACTTGGGAATACCACGCGTTGTTGGCATCTCTTACGAACGTCTGACAAACATCCAAGAGCATTAAATTCTCATGAGAAGCTTCTCAAAATTGCCGTTCGGATTCGGCGTAAAAACTGTAAGTCCCTTCCACTTCGCATGAAAGTTGTTGGAGAAGCTAGGTTCTAGGCCCTGTATGGACCGTTAAGGCCTAATATGTATGTATGTAGGTGCCCGTAATACAACGAGTCCTTACTTTAGTTAGAATATGTTAAGTAGTTTAAGTAAGTAGAGTAGGTACTTTGCAATTTGGTTTTATATAAAAATACTAGCTGACCCGGCAAACGTTGTTTTGCCATATAAATTATTTCTAGTGAATATTTTCGTAGGGAAATGAAAAATAAATAACTTATTGTAAGTGTGTGGGGATGTGGTCTATGACTGAAAGAGGAATTGAGCGTTTTGCCCCTTTCAGAACATTAGCGGATATTGGAGAGCGTCGCGTCGTATGAACGGTGTGTATCGGCAATGAACTCAAGATTATTCATGCTGATTTTGACATTCCAATTCGAACGATAGTTTTTCGAATTAGAAAAAATTGTATTTTGAGATTCGATCGAATAGAAAATTTATTTGAGGAAAACCGGTATAATTCGAACGAAAATAGACATTCGAACAACTTGACTATTCATTCGAATCTCAAAATAAGCATGATTATTTCTTCTTCAAATCACGATTTGTCGCGTCTCTGTACGGTCGCCAACCATGATTCCATTCCAGCAAAGTCGTCAATAACAGGTGCATGAAGTCCACGCATGTGCTCTCCAGCTGGTGTTTTATCAGGATTGATGACAACAGCGTGATTGTCAGTTTGTAATTTGTGCATGTGTGATTTGAATAATTTGAACAATTCATTGTGCTCATTCAATAGAGTACCTCACGACAACGTCAGTGGCAAATGAACACAAAAAAAAACCAACAGCAGAATGAAATGAAGGAAAACAATGCCGAATTCGCATGGCGGAAAATACATTCTTCGCTAATATTTCCAAAAAAGTTTATAACAAATCCAATTTTAACAAAAAAAAGTTTCGGAACTAAGAAGGAGTATCCAAACCACGTTTTGGAATACCAAAAATTTAGTAATATTTTAAGATTCTGTACGAAAAATAAAAGTGAAACCGACAATCGCGTTGTGGCAAAAAAATATTTTTGTTTGGAAGCAAATAAGTTGAAAAGTTTTCTAAACAAACATTTTAGATATCTAAATACAATTGAACAGGGTTTTCGGTCAACATATTAACTGTTTTTATACCCTATTCTAAGGGTATACTAATTTTGACGCGAAGTTTGATATTGCCCGTAAACCCCTAAAAGTTACTATATTTATCGTTAGTAATGTCGATCTAGCCATGTCCGTTCGTCTGTCGACAAAAACTGAGCCTTTAACCATATATACTCTCCAGGTCCCCGAAATAATCAAGTTTAAGAAAAACTCAAACTAAAAAACAAACAAATCTATCGAAAAAATCGAATTTTTAGCTAGAAAGCTGAAATTTTTTATGATCTTTGACTCATAAAACTGCTCGGGAGATAACATTTCTAAAATCAGCCCACTGACACGCCCACAATTAAATAAAACAATTTTATTGGAAAGTTTGAGCTAGGAAACTGAAATTTATGATATAGACTCCTTAGGCTGCGGCCACGAGGTGAGCGACGAGCGACGAGCGATCGAGCGACGAGTCTGAGCGATGGTTGGCCATTTACTGAGCGACATCGCTGAGCGATTAGTTGCAAAAATGCCATTGTCAAGTGAAGTTTGTCGTTGTCTTTTAATTGAAAGTCGCGTTCATATTTATAAGAAGGAGAAAACGAAGTATTGGTATACTCGTACATCCAATAAACCGATTTTTTGCAATACTGTCGTATGTCAATACCAACTTTCGATTTGCTGTTAGAAAAAGTTCGACCAAGATTACAAAAACAATGGAAAGGAATTAGTGAGGAACAGCGGCTAGTTTTATTACTAAGGTTTGTTTTTGTTTATTATTCTTTATTTTTATTTTTTAGTTTTGACAAAATAATATTTTGAAAGTCGTTTCTTATCTCTATCGAAATCCTCAAATTTTGTCATAAATGGCAGAAGACTTTTAAAAAATTGAAGGTCATCGTTATCCTCTTCTTTTTTGTCTAACTCTTGCTTTAAAATATTAAGTTTTTCTTTTTCGAACTGTAAAAATTCAGAGTCCAAATTGATTGTTGCCGCCCTCTTCTTTTTATTTTTTGTCAAATTATGGGAGCGATCAATATGAGAAATGAGTTAACACAATATTTTTGGGAAATCGGACATTGAACAAAAAACACTACTGTTATTAAAAATTATTTAAATAGAAACTTACTTAAACAATTACAAATGTTTCCAACTTGTTTCCATTGCTTTTCAGTGACATTTTTATTTTTGTAATCTTTGTGCCTGTCCTGCTGGGCGGTTTTGGCCAGCTGAAATTAAACTTTCCGCATTTATTTTATACATCGACTTACTTCGTCGCTCAGCGATGAACTAAAAAATTAAAACAGATTTGCTTGCGGAGCGACGTCGCTCAGTCGCTCTAAAAATTCGCTAGTCGCTCGTGGCTTGCGTGGTCACTCCCATACGATTTCATGTGTTTTAATTTGTTTGCGTCGCTCAATCGCTCGTCGCTCAGTCGCTCACTGCGTGGCCTAAGGTGTCTGATGGGAATAAGAATAGGATAGAGGATAGTTTAGTGTTTGTTTTGCTTTAGCATACTTTCTCACGTTTTTTCTCTATAATTTGTTACTTTTTACTCTTCAATAGCTTCTGTTTGCACTTTCATATTCAGTTCATTGACAATCACAATGATTATTCCATACGATTTGTGCAAATTTCTGCAATTTTATCATTCAATTTGTTTCTGTTGTTTAAGACAGGGATTCCCCACTTCAGAAAGAGATAGCTTGGTGAAAATGTCTATAGTGCATCCAGCTCGCCGACGATGCGTCTGGCATATGGTGAATTGAGGTTATTGTAGCCGCAACGTGCATCCACGCAATTGGCGAGTGCGTTTTCGGAGTCCCCACCGCCCATAAAGTAAATTTGTAAAAAAATTATGTGGTTCATTCGGCATTGGCAGCAATAAGCCCACTTTGTGATAAACTTGGCCTTTGATTTTGAATTTTGAATGGAATTGTTGACCATTTGCAGCATTATTTTTAACTATTTCTGTTGCTCCGAACGATGTCATTTGGAAACATGAATTAAATGTTGACTTCAGGAACAGGTTAGAATCTGTATCCGTACCGATAAGTAAGCCGTTCAATCCAATTGCCTTTGTTGATTTCGTTCAGCTCGTGCCTCTTGTGATTGTGATTCACGAAATTGTGCCATGCTCAAACGCACATCTGCATTATCTGTTGGACTCGTTGGTCTGATCTTTGGGCTCTTCAATTTCGCATGTACTCGTATGTCGTTCTATTCGTTCGACGGTCCAAATTGTTCCCTTTGCGTCTTGCTGGCATTGTTTACTACACACATAAATAGATTAAATTGAAGTACTTAATTATGGAAAACAGTATACTGACAATGTATTCGTTCTTTTATTATTTTACCTTCCTTTCACAATTATAAAACACGTATATATTTCTCTTTTATTTTAAAATGTTCCCCTTAAGATTTTGCAGGCACTGAATAATAAACAAACTAATAAATAATAAATCAGTTATCGATCACTGAGAGTTGAAGATTATTACAGTACTAGTATTGCTATTAAAAAATGGGGGTTGGTGGTAGAAGTTTGAAAATTAAGAAATATACATATGTATTTTTGAATGGTAAATCATAAAAAAATAAAAATAAAAAACTTTGTCCAAACAAAAAAAGAAAAATGTTTGTGGTAGACCACCATTATCACTTAGTGGTATAAAAATTAGTTATAAACCTATTCTCATACCTACGGAATATACATATACAATTTCATCAAAATCGGTCAAGCCGTTTCGGAGGAGTATAAACACTAAAACTGTTACACAAGAATTTTATATATTAGATAAAATTCAATAAAGATGCCGAGTTTTTTTTTCTCGATGAAAACATAATATGTATGTAAGATTAGGTCGTAAAATAGTTGTTAGCCCGAATGGCGAGAATTATAAGAAATAGTTAAATTTAGAGCGTCCTCAAAAGCAGCAATAACCTATAATAAGTATCCTGTTAATAATTTTAATTTAGATTTAATCGTTTTTGTCTAGTATGTAAGTTCATATTTAATAAGCAAAAAAATTAATTTAAAATTAAAATTAATTATTTGGTCGAAATCTAGAATAGTCGAATAATCGGGAAGATCTGCTCTTACACTGTTTAAAGTAGAAAGAATAGCAATTAATACCAGTCAAATCCGCAATAAATACTTCTGGTGACTCAAAATTTCAGCATCTCAAAATTTTAGCATCATGAGGTTTGCTCCATATGCCATTGGCCGAAACTGTGTGATAGGAATTTTTTTAATCTTTTGGCTTGAGGTAAATCTTATAAAGAGTTTACCTACCAATTTTCAAAGTGTTTTGCCAAACCGTTTACAAGCTACGTTAATTAACGTAAAAGTCTCCTTTTTTGACTTGTGTGTCCCGCCTCCTATATTTTGAAACTGATTTTGTTGTCATACACGTGGAATAAAAAAAAATGGACATGGCACGAAGCAATTCTCATCCAAAATATCTGAAAGGCAAGAAAGCTAAGTTTTTATTCAAAAAATAAAATGAAACAAGAACTTCCACTGGGAAGTTAATAAGAAAATTATGCAGTGTTTGAAAAGTGAATGGAAAATGTCAGATCAAATTAGATCAGAAAAGAACATACAACATCGAGTCATATGTTCTCCTCTCAGCTGCGAAATTTCAAAAAGATGATCCTCTTTGATTTCTAGTGAATTTGGGGTTTTGATTGAGCATTGTATGGCCTGATGTCGATTTGATCACAATTTTTTTTTATAAATATGCGAATATTTATAACATTAAACTAAGAAATACAATATGTCATGCCAAACAAATAAATCAGTTGGCATCAGTACAATTTGAATTTTAAAATTTGACACATTTCACTCACTTGCCCTACCTCAAAACCAGGGTCAGAAAATCTTGTGCTAAATTGATCTGCACAGCTTCATTGAACACAAATTGACAGAATGTAGAACACTTTGGGTCACGATTTTTACTCATGAGTGGAGATGAATGTAAGGGAACCAAATGTTCGAATTTTCTAAAAATCAATTTGTCTTAAGCAAATTGATACTATGTTATAACAAGTCGCCTTCTGTGAAATAAACATATCGATAATTTGTAATCACAATCAAATCGCCTTCTGCGAAATAAACATATCGAGACTTTGTTATAAACAATCAAATCGTCCTCTGTGAAATAAACACTTCTTTGTGTTCACATCCAGCAACGTCGCATTCGATAACTTCAGCATTGGTTAAAACAATAAACGTCGCCTTCTGCGACGAAGATAATGTTTTTGATTGCATCATCATTTTTAGAGATTTTTGCATCGAAGAATCACTTCGAGCAACATGTACAAATCAGTTCAATTCGAGCAATCTAGTCGCGAGTAAGTTTCCTAAGATTCAATAAAGATATTTTAGAACTTAATATAAATCCGTGTTTTGTTTGGTTCCTTCTGATCAGTGATCGGGAGTAAAATTTAACATTCCTTTAATTTGATTAAATTCAAATAAAAAGATATTTTTCATGTAACACTAAATCTTGTACTTTTCTGATCTTTTCTCTACTTCTCTGTGCAGCTAAGGTGCATTAAACACATCTATTATAAGAACCATATCTATTCAATGGTTGACAGCTCGTACGTCTGCAACTATATTTTGCATTTGCAGAACTATTGTGTTCAGAGAATAACTGAATTCATATCTTTTTAATATCGAATACCTGCACAACTGTAATGGAGGTGGAACAAACCAATATCTACTAAAATTTTGTTTGCGATCAGTGTCCCACATATATAGGTTTTCATTAACACGTAGGACAAACCAATTCTCAACTTTGTTAATATGTTCTCTATTTTTGGTCACCGTAATATGCACGTGGAACCAAACAATTCTCCCATGGAAAATTTGTCCGAAACGCCAAAAAATGGTTTATAGCACAAAACAATTCTACAAACTGTTGATTTTGGTGGATATGGGTCAAAATCGATGTTCGATATCTCGGGATTGGAAAGACTAAGAGCAAATCGAATCACAGATTTAAAATGATGAGAAACACTTGGTGGATTCATGATCGGCGTTTTTTTTTGGTCATTGGACAAATTTTTATAGTAAAGTGCCATTTGGCGAAAAGTGTTTCGTAATAATTTCAATAAAATCGACACGCTTTGTCCCTTGGTTAGGTTAGGTTAGGTTTATGTGGCTGTCGGCAGAAGCCGACACACTTAGACCATTTTATGTCCATTGTGATACCACGTATGTTTTATCTACCTCAACTCTGTAGATGGGACTGGCCAACGACATGCGGTTGTTCTCAAACGGTCCCCCATCTACGTACTAACAGCGACCAACGTCGTTTAATCACGGTGATCTGACGAGAACCGATTATCTCGACGTGGTATGGTCGTTGGTTGTCCCTTGGTTCTTTGAAAGAGTATTTGAAGCACTTTAAGAACGTTAAAACTGGAGAGAGCATGATTTAACGTATTTTAATACGTCGTCCGCGGTAGTGGCAGCATCAAATCTAGACAGGAAAATGGATTTTCAAGGATTTCGTTTAACTACGATTAGGTCAAGCGAAGAAGTGTAGTCATCAACAACATTACAGCTCAAAAATAACTATCAAGTCGACTGCTGTTGGGCTGGATGAAATGCATCCCTTGTTTTTAAAAATGATTTTGCCGATTGTATTGCCGTACATAACTTTCATGTTCAACACAATTTTAATGTCTGGTGAATATCCTGATCTGTGGAAGCTTGCAAAAATTGTACCTCTTCCTTAAAATGCAAAGGGTGTTGAATTTAGACCTATTTCAATTTTACCCTTTTTGTCAAAAGTATTTGAAAGAGTTTTACAAAAGCAAATCAGTGATTATCTCGCTGCAAATAATACGCTTACTCCAAAACAATCCGGATTTCGCTCGAAGCACAGTTGTATCACGGCATTATTAAACGTAACTGACGATATAAGGCAAGCGCTGGATAGTGATGAAATTAATTTTTTGGTGTTGCTTGACTTTTCGAAAGCTTTTGACACAGTCAATCATTCTAACCTATGTTAAAAGCTTATGCAGCAATATAACTTTTCATCAGCTGCAACTAAGTTAATTTATTCCTACTTAACAAACCGAAAGCAAGCAGTACTGGTTGGTGACAACTTATCAGATTTTCTCCATAATATTTCTGGCGTCACTCAAGGCTCCATTCTTGGTCCCCTATTATTTTCAACCTACGTTAATGAACTTCCAACTGTACCAGAGAACTGCTCTACTCATATGTATGCAGATGACGTACAATTGTACTTAAGCTGCCCTCTCGGGCTTATTGAGCATGGTGCTTTAAGTGTCATTGAAGACTTAGGGAAAATAGTACACTGGTCTCATTCAAATGGTTTTATTTTAAACCCAACAAAGTCCAAATGTTTGGTTATTTCAAGAAATCTGTCTTACTTTCCTTCGATTATGTTGAGCAATTCTCCCATCGAATATGTAGAAACTGCGAAAAATCTCGGGGTTACATTTAATCGCTATCTAACTTGGGATAACCATATTAATTTACTTGTCGGAAAAGTTTATGGTGTACTGCGTACGTTGTGGGTAACTCAGTCATTCACACCTGTAAGAACCCGTTCACTACTTGCAAAGACTCTAATAATACCGATACTAGTTTATGGATGCGAACTTTTTTGCAACCGCAACTCTGTAAGTAAAAGAAAGCTCAATGTCGCTTTCAACAGCATCGTGCGCTACGTTTATGGGTTAGGAAGATACGACAGATTGTCTGGCTTTTCTACTCGTTTGCTTGGAATGACTTTTCAAAATTATCTTCAACTACGCAGTTTAACCTTACTATCCGATATTTTGCTAACTCACCAACCACAATACTGTTTCGATAGAATAATAATAGCGTCCTCGTTAAGATCTCGTCAATTAATTCATCCCCGCTATTCGTCCTTAACATCTGAGCGTCAATTTTTTGTCCATGCCATTCGTCTGTGGAATTCTTTACCGCAATATATAACAGAAATACAGAACACAACGAGTATAAAAAAGTATTAAGAAATCATTTTTCAGTTAGCTAGTAAATGCATTTTTTTTTTAAATTGTAATTGAAGAATTAATCTATCCATCTTTATCCATTTATCTATCTTTCCTGAAATTATCAAAATTGTATTAAACTTAAACGTCTATTAGCTCTATTCTGTTAATTAGCTTAAGACTAACTTATAAGATATTGTATCTTACAGTCATTAAGCAATCACGTGTAAATAAATAAAATGAAATAAATGATCAAGAAGTGCACGGATCAAGCGTAGATTTTTCGTGTGTAATGGGAAGTTCTCCACGCGAGTAAGTTTTGGAGTTCAGTACCCTTTTTTGCTTATTCAGTTAAAGTTGTACTTGCGGACACAAGTTGGGTAACTCTTAGCTTGTTATGTGCTGTTCTATGAGTTGTCCTTTTTGCTCTTGTGTCTTATTTTTATTTTCTTTATCCGGGCTATTAAAAGTAGTAGTTTGCGTTTGTTCCTGTTCAAAATAAACGTTATGTTGATGAAGATGGCATTGTAAGCTATCTTCCTGTAGCTGTGGTTGTTGTTGAAGTACTGGAAAATTCTCCGATTTTTTTCGAATTGGAGTATGCTTCAAGGTACTAGTATTGGGAACATTTCTTCGATAAAACGTAGGAAAGGTTAGGTTAGGTTAGTCATTATGGGCTATGACACTTCTGTCAAAGAACACACGGCACCATAATGGGTCCATCGCGATCACTGGGGAACTAACTACAATGTCAGTCATCATCCTTAACACCTTCCGCAAGCATTTTATTTCTCTACAAGAACTAACTAATCGACGCTACCTCTTCTAGACTATCAAGGAAATACAGTAGCCCAGGTGTTTTCTTCTATTACGACCGATACCCTCGCGATCACAAAGTATGTGCGCAATGTCTTGCGTGACGCAAATATCATTGCAGTATCTGCACGCGTACGTATCTGGCCCTAATCTTTTGGCGTTCTTTCTCAGAAGGCAATGTCCGGAAAGGATACCGATTGTCATTCCAAGCTCACATCTACTTAATTTCCAAATCTCCCCAGCTTTCTTTCTGTTTAAGTTGAGCCACAGGATACTTTGTGTCCCTTTATGTGACTCCATCTGTGACTAGCTATTTTTGTGGCCGCTTCCGATAACTTCCCTTTGTCCACTACCGCGCTTTACAAACGCATTTCTCCCCCCGTTTTCTTGTTCTTGTTAGTTCATCCGCGAGCTCATTGCCCTCTATGTCGCAGTACCCAGACGCGGGCACCCAGCACAGTCTAAACAGTGTGCTGTTCGCATAATGCCTTAATCATTGTGCGACAATACCAGACTATTTCGGATCTGATGACACCGACAAAACGTAACGCACAGTGTGAGAAAGCTGAAATTTTAACCGTATACGCTCTAAGGGTCCAAAATAATCAAGTTAAAGAATTTTTAGAATCCGCCCACAATCTCAAAAAAAAACCATAATTAGGCACGAGTACGGTAACTAGGGCGCCAAGAATTGACAACGGTTTTCTATAGAAGGGTTAAAATCAAGCATTTTTTACTATCTATCTCGCAATTTAGGGGCTATTTTAGAAAAAAGAACTTGAATTGAAAAAAAAAATGATAAAAAAAACCAACGGCAACACTTACAACAAAAGTTCTATACCGGCTTTGAAAGCCAGAAATCTGTTCTATAATCCTCAATTTAAATTAAATTATTAATGGCAATAGTTTTTGAAAAATTCGCATGTAAACTCAAAATGTTGATTAAAAAAATGAAAAAAAAGTCTACACCAATTTTTTTCAAAATTGTGAAATGAAGTGGTAAATTGACTTTTTGTGGTCAATGTTACTATCAATTCTGAATCGAACACAAAAAACCGAATGGTTTTATGTCCTCTAGTTTTTGAAAAAATTGAAAATTACTAAAACTACGTTTTTATGAGATTTTTCTTTTTTTGCTTGCTTACATAAATACATCACTGCTAGTACCCAGCATTACGGCGTATAAACAGTAAGGTAGGTGCGAGGTCGGGTGTATGCAAAGTTTCTGTTGCATTTACAGAATCTGGATTTAAAGAAACTTTGAATTCATCCTATATATCAAAATATATCAACTAAATATATGTACATATACGTAGCCCAAAATTGCACATTTAAAATATTCAGATATGAAAATGTAATGCATTATGAAAAATTCACATTACCAAAGTATTACTGTACGACTGCAGCAAATTTATATAATTTCTTAATATGTATGTTTGTGTGCTACATACCTATATAATGCACTGTAATGTTCAAAGTAGGTAGGTATACCTTAGATCATAAATAAAAGCAAACAACCATTCGAATTTTGTACCGTTGTTTATACCCTATTCTAAGGGTATATTAATTTTGACGCATAGTTTGTAACATACTTAAATATGGCCCGTAGACCCCTAAAAGTTACTATATTTATTATCAGCATCGATAGCAATGTCGATCTAGCCGTGTCCGTCCGTCCGTCCGTTGTCGTCAAAAATTAGGCCTTTAACCATGTACACTCTAAGGGTCCAAAATAATCAGGTTTAAGAATTTTTGAGATCCGCCCACAGACACGTCCACAAACATAAAAAAAACAAATTTATCGAAAAAATCGAATTTTGAGTTAGAAAGCTGACATTTTTTATATACGAGCATGATCTATGACTCCTAAAACTGATCGGGAGATAAAATTTTTAAAATCCGCCAACTGACACGCCCACAATTAAATGAAACATTTTTATTGAAAAGTCAAAGTTTGAGCTAGGAAGCGTTTTTTTACGAAAACTTTGTTTTTTTTTCGATTAAATCCTTTAAATGTTAAATAACAAAATATGTAGAGCATTCTTAACAATTCAACCATACTTAGACTTTTGTCACGCCCACTTATGAGGGATAGGAATAAGAATAGGATATCGAAGAGTTCGCCCAAGCAGACTGTGGCCCGTCCCTATGTTTTTTTATGCAAATGTGGCACAGGTTATTGTTTACCAAAGTCATTTGTTATTACAAACATTATATACCTTTTTAACACATTGAAAATTGAAAAATTGACTTGACTATTTTTAACTAGCTCTTGACTTACTTACAAACTGACTGACTGAGACGCGTAATGCCATGCAATTCTACCTCCTCGTGGTGCATTCTGGGTAACGCTGAATGAATTGCTGTAGTTTACTTACGATGAACAACATTTACATTAATCCTCAAAATGAAATCACCGTAAATACCAAAAATCAAAAATCTCAAAAAAATTTGGTTTTAGTAATTTTCTCAAAATCCAGAAGACATAAGACCATTCGGTTTTTTGCGTTCGGTTCAGAATTGATAGTAACATTGACCATAAAAAGTCAATTTAGCACTTCATTGAAAAAAATTGGTCTAAACTTTTCTTTTTAATTTTTTTGTATCAAAATTTTGATTTTGCATGCGTATTTTTCAAAACTATTTCCATAAATTTTTGGCGCCCTAGTTATCGTACTCTCCCCTTATATTATTAATAAATTATCGAACAAATTGAATTTTGAGCTAAAGGGTTGAAATTTTCAGTATATTATCTTTAGGCCCCATAAGTCGTTAACATTTTTGAAATCCGCTTACTGACATGCCCACAGTTAAAAAAAAAAGAAAACGTTTTGTCGAATAATCAAAGTTTGAACTAAAAAGCTGAAAGTTGAAATATGTAGGTACTCTCTAGAGGCCCTTAATGCTCATGCTTGAATAATCTAAAAATCCGCCCATTGACACAACCACTATTTAAAAAATCCGTTTTATTGAAAAAAATTATTGTAACTGAAAGTATGTAGATAAAGTCGTTTTGACCAATTCATTTCTATAAAGTTTTCCCTACTGCCCACTTTAAAGGCGAGTTTACAAAAACTTGTTTTTTTTAATAAAATCCTTTAAATGTTGAATAACTAAATATGCAGAGCGTTCTTAACAATTCACCCATTTTTGCCATGCCAACTTTATGAGGGATAGGAACAGGAATACGGTATCCAACAGTTCGCCCTAGCTGACTATAGCCCTTCCTTATGGTTTTTCTTTCACTGGGACACTTCAATTCGAACTAATTAACTAATTATAATTTTTTGTCTTTTAGTAAGCTAAATAGTTTTTTGTCTTTCTTATATTAAAAAAAGTACGCATTTTTATTGGTCCAATACACGACAGATTATTTATTGATTTTTTGTAGACTGTTTTCTCATTCTTTCCTCGCGTATTGCCATTTGCCATAGTTATCATTGTTAATCTAAATGCTTTGTAACGAATCTTAAAAATGATGTTTTCGTTCAGCCGGTGCAGAAGCCGTGCGATTCAACCGTGCAGTTTCATGTCAATCCGTGTGACGTGAAAGGATATACAAAAGCTAATTTAAAGAAAAGCTACACAGTTAGGACCCGCATGTCTAAAGAAAAGAAATTAAATTGAATAAGATGTTTGTGAAAAATCTTTAACTATTCACCAATTTTGTGGAATAATGTTTTTATCATCGACAAAAACCTTAAAGTTGTTTCATTCAAAGAGTAAAGACGATAGAACTGTAAACAGTGAAAACGACACCCGAATCAACTGAAATAAGGAGCAATGAAGTTACCTGTCTCCGAACGCGTTTGAAACTTACGCTCGTGATTGTTGGCAAAGAGATGGTAATCAACTTTCCAGCCAAGATGACATTCGGCTGCTGAGTTCGCTGCATAAATATGATCATTGCCTTGCGGAACTTAACGTTCTGATCCACCCAATTGCAGGAGTAAATTGCCGTTGTCAGATCTGTACTGGATACCATAACTTTACTGCCCATATAGCAGCACGGTAGGACCTCTCCCACCACGGCAATTAAGTAACAAAAACTAGTTATCAAAACGGTTATGTCAGTTTTGAATGAAATTGTAGAAATCGCCATCATACACAGGATTAATGCCGTCATTATAAACTGAAGGAAAATCGTCCCAGAAATGATCGGACTAAGGCGGTGGAAATAACTGAAAAAGCAAGATATTTATGGAGAATACTGCTGAGACTATAACAACTCACATCAGAGTATCTCTATGATCATTCACACATCGAATCAATTCCCGGTAGTTTTCCTCCGAGCTTGCTGCCCCATTGTCATGACCAATGCTCGCAACTCTCTTACCCAGACACTCCATATGTCCCAGCAAGACGTAGGTATACAACACCGAGTAGGAATCAGTGGTAAGGTTCAGGATACATATGTAGCAAGTGTTTAACCATTGATAGCTAAAAGCAATGATGTAGAGTTTGGTGGAAGACTCCCAGTTGAACGGTAGCCAACCTTCAAACACCAGCTTCATTTTCAATACTGCAGAGAGCCAAAAGCAGGATACAGTCATCCAATTCAGGATTGCAAATGTGATAAATATTCGATTACAATTCCGAGAAATATCCTCCATGCGTCTGCGGTGTTCGTAAATTTTTGAGGCGCGTTCATCCAATCGTTTCAAATATTCATGAGCTTCTAGGAGATTTCCATAGAGAACATAAAGAACAGCAATTTTCAAGCTGCATAATACAGCTCCAATATTCCCGGGCATGATCCTCATCAGTTGAGAGAACGATTCCACGAAAAACATGTTCACGACCAGTTCAACAGGCAATCGGAATACGATGAAAATGATCACAAATTTGGAGTAAAGTTTGTGGGAGGTTGTTTGCGGCTTTGTGGGATATATGCCGAGGGCCCTTAAAAAGTACCAGATGTGGTGAAACGCTCGACTGGAATCCAATTCTTTCATGATGACCGCATTGAATTGTTTATTGAACTGATTTGACAACGGGCGTTGGCATGTCTTATAAGAAATGTTTGATATTTGGGGGCATCAAATATTAACAGGATAATGCGTTTATAATAATTACTCCGCCGTTATTTGGTGCATTAATAATGGAAAGCGTTGTAATTGGTCACTTAAAGATTTTTAATTATGTAATTAGGATGGAAATAAATTTGGTCAACTTCGCAGGGGTTATGCGGTGCAGTTTTCTATGAATATTTTAAAGTTCAAGCAATTACAGGTTATAACATTCCATTATTATTTGAATTATCCAAGGGTTGCAGGTGCAGCAAGCAAAACTTGCAACTGAAATTAAAAACGCCTAGCGGTGCAAAGAGTTCGCACTATGTGCCTTTCTGTATATAAAGGGTTCTTTTGACAACACTGGATATGAGTCCATATCAAACACTTTGCATCATAGAAACATAGATAAACCCACTATAAAATGGAGCAACGCGATGCTGCAAAATGGTAAAATAACTGCTTCGTCAGGAACGACTTCAGTATCAGCGGTCAGGGGCTGCCAAAAGAAGGGCGTACTATCACCCCTCCTGCGGTCACTGGTTATCGACGACCTGCTACACAAAATGAGTAATTTGGCTACACTACAATTGGGTACGCCGATGACATTGTCATAATTGTTAGAGTCTTTACTCAATTGAATTCACTTCGAGAGTGAAAAGTGCTCTTCAGACAGCCCTAGACTGGTGCATCAGGGAGAATCTTTCCATACATCCTAGTAAGGCCATCATCGTTCCTCTTACCAAAAGGAGAAAATTTAGACCCAAGTAAAATCTCAATAAACGACACAGTCGTAGAGTACTCCGAAGAAGTAAAATATCTTGGAGTAATCCTAGACGAAAGCCTCAACTGGAACTCTCATATAAATAACAAAATTTCAAAAGCTACTAGAGCTTTATGGGCCCACCGCCGCACGTATGGTAGAACCTCGGAAATCTCTCCAAAGATCGTCCACTGGATCTACACAGTGATAATAAGACCCATAATTACATACGCCTCCATAGTATGTCGGACAAAATCCACACAAAATATCGCAACAGAGAAGCTAAAAAAGATACAGCGGCTTGCGTGCCTAGGCATCTCCGGAACCATGCGAACCTGTCCAACACCTGCCATAGAGGCACTAACTGGGTAAACACCGCTCCACATATACATTCAAAAAATGGCGATCCGCAGTGCAACAAGTTTAATACAGTAAGGCTTAACTAAGGACCACTCGGAAATTAGGACCCTACTCGATGAACTCCCGGAACTTGATATAAACAGCGCGGTCACAGACCCTCTTCACAAAACACTATGCTTCAATAAACGCTTCTCCACAGAGATCCCAAAGGGAGAAGCATGGGTTAGTAACAACCCACCAAACAGCCACAACGGCATAAAGTGGTATACGGATAGTTCTAAAATGGAATCGGGGGTAGACCCGGAATATATGGGACACAAACACGCTTTACGATACCCATGGAAAAAAGTCCTAGCTGAACTCCACATCATTCAAGAATGCGCCAGCCACATTCATATATGTGCTATTAAAGGCGCAAACATCCAGCTGTAAATTCCCTTAGCTCGCACACCATTGACTCCAAATCAGTCATGCACTGTTTCAATACAATTGAAACACTCGGCTTAGGAAACAAGACCAAACTTTGGTGAGGTTCCGAGCCATAAAGGGTTTGATGTTAATAAAAAGGCCAATGAAATGGTTCAGAAACACCATTCACAGGTACTGAATCCTTCTGCTGCACTCCTAGATCGGCAGCAATCACAGCAATTAAAAGTTGGGAACATACCTAGCGATCACAAGGATGAGGCCATACATTTTGCAATCGATTTTCAGTCTTTATACCTGTTAGAAATATTATACCCTTAAACTTTTGCTACCCCGAATTGGCATTACCGCTGGAATTTCCCAAGATCAAACAATGAACTACTTGAAAAGGGTATAAAAAGATGCGCACTAGAAGAAGGCTTATTTTAAATAATTAGTTTAATGTTTTCTATTGCTTCTATTGTTTAAAATTTTTAATTGATCAGTAAAGTAATACATTTAAAGGCTTACCATAAATTATAAGACTGTTGTCTTACTTGTAAGTGATTTTTCATTAAATAAATAAAAAATAATAATTAGACTGAGGCCATTGCGAATATTTTGTTGCAGGAGTTCACATCAGCGATTTTTTCAAAGTTTTGTTAAGAATATTTAAAAAAGCGTTGAAAAGAACTGTTTTTATTTAGTAAAAAAAATGGGTTCCGGAAAGACTTTGACAGCGGCAGAATGAGGAAAATAGCTGCTTTCAAGAAGTTAGGACTCTCAGGCCGAGAAAGGAGGCTTAATAGAGGTATGACTGTTGTAAACAGTTATCTTGCGGATCCACAACACTATGGGAAAAATCAAAAAGGACGTACGGCAGAAGCAACAACATTGCGAGAAAAGCGGGTTATTCTACGGCTTGCCTAAAATTCGACTCTACCACTGACTGAAATAAGGGCCAACAGCGGAGTATCGGCCAGCATGGCAACGCTCCGATGAATAATACAAAAAAGTGGTTCTATACAGAGAAGAAAACTTAAAAAGAAACCGGTTTGGAGGCAAGTACACAAGGAGCTTCGAATGAATTTAGCAATAGAATGTCGCTTGGAAAAAAAGTTTAACCTTGACGTCCCCGATGGTGACAACTTTTATTTCCATGATCTAAGAAAGGATCAGCTTATTTTGGCAAGACATCACAGCCGTACATCAGGTGTAATGTTGTGGGGAGCTTTTACCCACTATGGCACAATCGAATTTTAGTTTTTGTCCACAACAATGAACTGAAACAACTACAAATGTTTACTGGAACGGTCCTTTCCAAAAGTGGAAAACATTTTTGGACCCTTGTCTTGGATATTCCAACAAGACAATGCCACACTATCCACACTTCCAGGGTTGTTAGAAGTTGGATTCCATCAGAAGACGTGGAACTTTTGAAATGGCCGCCCTATTCTCCGGACTTTAACATAATCGAAAATGTTTGGGCATGGTTATTTCGTAAAGTGTATGAAGGGAGCAGACAATTTGAAGACAAGGACACTTTAATCGAAGCTATTCGTGATGCCTGGGCCAGAATTTTTGGTTAATTATTAAAAAAACTATATGATTCTATTCCAAACCGTCTTATAGAGGCCATATCGAAAAATGGCGGGCATACTCATTAGCCGTGTTTCTTTGCACGCGGATATAGGGATAATTTGAAATTTGCATGTAAAATTCAACAACAACTTATCCTATATACGCTAACTTTAGCGGGGATAGCTATCGCCGCTAAGTCAGTTAGCGGGGATAAACAGTGCTTCCAAAACCCATTTTCTTCGTTTCTGATGAACCGATGCGATGAACTTTTCAGGAAAAATGTCACAAAATTACATCCCTCCGACCACTAACACATCCCGCCGAATATTTTGTTCGTGATTTTATTATTATTTTTTTTCAAACTTGATTATAAAGGTAATTGAATTTAACAAATCTGTTAATGTGAAATTGTTTTTCATAATTTTAGAATATGCTTGGCATCAATTTCAATCGGCGGAAGTAAATATTTTTCAATTTCAGGATTTTCAATACAAATTTCTTAACTACAACTTACAGCTGTGTCACGGTACATGTCATAGGCGCATGTGTGCTGCCAAGTTTTTTTTGATGAATTCTTAAGCGGCGATGGTGGTTTTCTGATGCCATCCCTATATCCGCGTGCAAAGAAACACGGCTATTGTCGATGTAGAAAAAAATAAAAAATAAATGTTTTAAAACCATAAAATGTAAATATTTTACAATTTTTTTTCCTTTCTTTCGAAGATTTTACATGTAGCCTCATCCTAGTAGCGCATCTTTTTATACCCTTTTCAAGTAGTTCATTCTTTGATCTTGGGAAATTCCAGCGGTCGTTTCTTATTTACCCTTTAATTTTATGACTTACTGTTGGGAAAATATGTACCTGTTCACAGGTAGAAAAAGTTTCTTTATATAACATTTCCAACAGGTATAAAGACTGAAAATTGATAGCAAAATGTATCTTATATTGGGAGAACATCCTAGTGCCCATGTTCTGTAACTCATGCGATAATTCTTTGCATCGAAATCCTTGGAACACAAAATTCCACCGTTTATCGCATGGCATGGAAAATAATGGTGTTCTGTAACTCTATGCGATAAAATATACTTAGGTAACTTTTTATATCATGGGAAATTGGAATGATTGTCAAAACACTTGAAATCGAAGGGTAATTTGGCGAGGAAATTCAGTGTGTTTTTACATGTTGTTGGGATAGGAGTGGTGTGGCACGAGTTTATAGCGGATTATCTGAAAATTACGCGTTTCTGTTGAATTTTTACGATGATCGCTCGGTTCTGCTGGCCTTAGACGAAACCTTTGAATTGTATCTCATCCTAACGCTGATTTAAGATAACATTATGTTGATGAATTTAATGAAGTTAAAATTTGGCATTTATTTTGTCTGTCTATGAAAAAAATAAATAATTCTTTTTAAAAAAAACATAAGAACCTTTTGCCGTATCTTGTTGGATGTACCAAGCTGTTTGTTTTTGTATCAACACAGTTCCGAGAATGTTGAAATGGATCTTATTGAAGTGCTTGCTGAATTCTTTCGACAGATGTACCTACATTCTTCTCCGGGAAACCCCTATAAGCCCGCGTAACAAAAGCCCGCACGCCAAATTATGAAAAAGCCCGCAGCACAAAAGCCCGCATGCCATAAGCCCACACAATTTATTTTCAGATTTAGCCCGCATATGATGCGGGCTTATTGTTTTGTTATTCACCTCATCACTTCAATTTTAAAATTTTTAAAGCCAATCAAATCGCTTGAAAGAAATATTTGTTCCGAGTAATATGGAGGGGGATGTAGTTATTCACCACACTCACCTCTTCCCCTCTTTTTTTTTGAAAACAAGTAAAATCTCTTAAAAAATTTTTGTTCGTCCTAAAAAGAACCGATTTATTTACCATATCCACCTCTACCCCTCATTTCCCCTCCTAAATTGAAATTGGTCAATATCTCTCATTGAATATTTAGTCGTCCTAAAAAGAACGATTTTGGTTCATAGAACCACCAATACACAAAATCACTTCACTTTCACTGGATTGGGAGCAACCGCACTGCTCCAGGCATCGACGAAGTATGCGACAATTCAGAAAAATACCACTTCTTATATACACTTTGTCGAAGACATTTCGAATTGAAAATATTTTTGACAACCAATCAAAACTCTTGCAGGATATATTTTACACAACTTCCCTCTCCGTGATTCTCATGATTTCTTGCATCTTACAGATGGATTTCTGTGTGAATTCAATGGATTTTAAATGTACATTACTTCTATTTTAACACGCAATTGTTTAGGAAATAACCATAGCCCAAGTGCGGATAGTACATGTGTTGAATAGATGCTCTTACCATTGAAAAATAATAGCATTCCTCCCAATAAAAGAGAAAAAAGTTCATAAAATGGAAAGAATTTGTATACATTTGATTAAAGCAGACCGCAAATCATGCGAGTAAATGGAGTTCATATTTGGAATTATTCGCTTATTTAGTGGAAAAACCAGTTTAAATCCTAAGATTCCGCGAGCGGGCTACATAGACCCGACATGATGCGCATAAATTCGCCTTATCTTTTCAATTCGGCGCTTATTTGCTTGTGTTTATGGCGCCTGCCAGACAACCAGCATATACCCTTAGCGGAGCAACGGAGTTGCGTGAGCGTGCTAAACCCTGCGGAAAGATAGTTGAAACCCTTAGATCCCGCGAAGCGGACCACTCACAACAAAAATGATGCGAGTTAAATGGCATTATCTATGAAATTTGACGCTTATTTGTAAATGTTTATGGCGCCTGCCAGACAATAAGCATATACCCTTAGCGGAGCAACGAAGTTGCGTGAGCGTGCTAAACCCTGCGGAAAGATAGTTTAAATTTTTAGATCCCGCGAAGCGGGCCACCCACAACGAAAATGATGCGAGTTAAATGGCATTATCTATGAAATTTGACGCTTATTTGTAAGTGTTTATGGCGCCTGCCAGACAATAAGCATATACCCTTAGCTGAGCAACGAAGTTGCGTGAGCGTGCTAAACCCTGCGGAGAGATAGTTTAAATCCTAAGAACCCGCGAAGCGGGCCACCTAGGCAAAAATTATTACTAAAAGGATTTCCTTCTTCATTATTTTCAGAGTTTCGAATAGAAAAAAAGGATGAAAAAATGTAAAAAAAAAAAAAAACAAAAAAAGTGTATTTAAACAATGCAAATAAGCGCCGAATTGAAAAGATAAGGCGAATTTATGCGCATCATGTCGGGTCTATGTAGCCCGCTCGCGGAATCTTAGGATTTAAACTGGTTTTTCCACTAAATAAACGAATAATTCCAAATATGAACTCCTTTTACTCGCATGATTTGCGGTCTGCTTTAATCAAATGTATACAAATTCTTTCCATTTTATGAACTTTTTTCTCTTTTATTGGGAGGAATGCTATTATTTTTCAATGGTAAGAGCATCTATTCAACACATGTACTATCCGCACTTGGGCTATGGTTATTTCCTAAACAATTGCGTGTTAAAATAGAAGTAATGTACATTTAAAATCCATTGAATTCACACAGAAATCCATCTGTAAGATGCAAGAAATCATGAGAATCACGGAGAGGGAAGTTGTGTAAAATATATCCTGCAAGAGTTTTGATTGGTTGTCAAAAATATTATCAATTCGAAATGTCTTCGACAAAGTGTATATAAGAAGTGATATTTTTCTGAATTGTCGCATTCGCCAGAGGAAATCGCTGACATTATTCACAGCAGTCACTCCAAGAAATCAACCGGACCGGACAAAATATCCAATTTCGTCCTAAAGAAGCTGCCACAATCCATCATGATCCTGCTGGCTATAGTGATGAATAATTGCCTCAACAATTCATACTTTCCCAAAAAATGGAAGACCGCTAAAATAATAGCCATTCCAAAGAAAGCCGACCGCAACAACATCACTGGATACAGACCGATATCGCTCCTTTGCAGTATAAGCAAAATACTTGAGGAACTCATACTGCGGAGAGTGAAAGATGTCTGCAGCCAGTTACACGTTATACCGGACATACAATTTGGATTCCGCGAAAAACACTCTACACTGCACCCACTAATGAAGTTTCACCATGATGTCACGAAGGCTCTTAACAACCACCAAGTTACTGTCGCGTGCTTCCTAGATGTGGAAAAGGCATTCGATTCTGTTTGGATCCAAGGACTTATTTACAAATTAAAACAGCTAAGATTTCCTATCCCTCTCATTAACATAATCTTTAGTTTTCTTCACTCCAGGTCCTTTTTCGTGCAAATAGAAGACAGCCAATCACAAACCAAATGCATCAGAGCCGGTGTCGCCCAGGGGTCAAAGCTAGGTCCACTACTCTTCAACATCTTTACTTCCGACCAGCCCCAGCTCGAAGATAGAACCAACAGCTGCCTTTTCGCAGACGACTCCGCCACATACAGCAGCTCGATGTCCCCAAAAATAGCGGTACGAAGAGTGGAAGCCCACATCACGAAGCTTTTCCACTACTACCAAAAATGGGGCATACGAATCAACACGGCCAAATCCGAATTGATCTGCATTAGAAGACCTGTTACCGGAAGAACCAGAGTTAGGTCAGCCACCAACTGTCGAAATATCATCCTGAAGTTACCTGACGGATCATCACTCTCAACCACCAACAACATCAAGTATCTGGGAGTCAACTTCAACGAACGATTCAAGTTCAACCCACACCTGAACTCTATCCTCAGGAAGGCTGCCTTCGCATTTCACCGCATCTACCCATTGATGAAGAAGCAGAACGGACTTAGTAAAAAGACCAAACTGCTGCTGTACAAACAGCTCATCAGGCCGGTAGTAACTTACGGTTTTCCCATTTGGTACACCATATCAAAAACATATATGAAGAAGCTGGGCGTTTTTGAGAGAAAACTCTTAAGGATCTGCACAGGACTCCATTACGATCCAATCCGGAAGAAAAACGTAAGAAGTTCAAGACTCTACGAAGAAGCCAGCATCACACCACTGGAAAAGTACATGGTCACACTTTTCCAAAAACTACTTGGGAATACCTCCAGCCATCCAAACCCACTAGTCCGAAGAATAGCGGACGTTCAACAAATCTCAGAGCATCGGTACCTTCACGTACTAGCTTTGCTTAACGAGGATCTTTTCCCAAGAGACACCGACAGGGCAACTATTCCCTTCTACGAATCGACCGAGACAACCCACCATCGAGGATAATACCAAGATGACCAACCCTCTCAACCACCACAATAACATCGACACCCGGATTTGAACACCCTGAGGTCAACCCAGACAACGATGCATACCTCGAGTATGAATCTGAGAAAACAAGAACAAAATATGTAAATATAATTATAAAACAAAATCATTTTACACCGTTGGGCCCCTGTTGTTGAGCCAACACATTTAAATATTAATTATTCATTACCGTATTGTTAACTAGAATTAAGCCAAATTGTATATATAAAAGTTCAATAAAAACCAAAATGTAATGTAATGTAATGAATTGTCGCATTCTTCGACGATGCCTGGAGCAGTGCGGTTGCTCCCAAAACAGTGCAATTGAAGTGATTTTGTGTATTGGGTTCTATGAACCAAAATCGTTCTTTTTAGGACGACTAAATATTCAATGAGAGATATTGACCAATTTCAATTTAGGAGGGGAAATGAGGGGTAGAGGTGGATATGGTAAATAAATCGGTTCTTTTTAGGACGAGCAAAACATTTTTAAGAGATTTTACACGTTTTCAAAAAAAAAAGAGGGGAAGAGGTGAGTGTGGTGAATAACTGCTTCACGCCATTTTCGAAGCCGCAAAATATTTTCTATAAGAGTTTTGATTGGTTTACTTCAATTTCCAAAATGTTAGATACTCGATCTTGTGAGAATCACAGAAAAGAGTTTTCTTAAGGGGAACTTCATATTTCCCCATGACATGCGGGCTTTTGTGGTGCGGGCTTTTGTGGTGCGGGCTTTTGTGATGCGGGCTTTTGGGATGCGGGCTTTTGATATGCGGGCATTCGTGTGCGGGCATTCGTGTGCGGGCTTTTGATATGCGGGCAAACGGACCCAACCCTTCTTCTCCATTAATTCTGAATGTTTTCATTAGTTATTTTTTATTTCTTTTGCATTTTTTTAAACGTTGAACTTGATTAACGGACTGAATATTTTGTTAAATAAAAAATCAAAAATATTTATCGCAAGCCAATTGAAATGTGATAAATTTTAAACAGTTGAAGTGAATAATTTATCGCACTCGAAAGTTACAGAACCTGAATATATCACATATTTCCAGGGGTTCCATTTCACAATGTTGCATGTGGTATAGTTTTCGCATCGCATAGTTACAGAACACGGAAATGTGATATAATAAAATTTTGTTTCAATTCACATCGTTTATGTGATAAATATAACAATGCGATAATTACAGAACACGGGCACAGTGTTAGACAGGCCAAACGAGCCATTCGGCCCTTCAATAACAATGCCAGCCGGTGCCTAAATCTAAGTAGGCTGATATCAAAAACATAGTAGAATACCTTACTGGTCACCACGGTTTACGATACCACCTTAACAAAATGAAAATGGTACACTCTCCTGAGTGCCGAATATGTCTTGAAGCAGACAAAACAGCTGAATACATTTTATGTGAATGTCCAGCCCTCAATGGAATTGGAAAGAAAATCTTTTTCAGGGAACAACTGAGTTCCGAAGACATACAGAATTCTCCTGCTGGTAAAATTGTCTGCTTTATACGGAAAGTATAAACTCTACTAGCCTAAATATTTTCTGGTCCCTATGGTACAAAAGATCTCATAGATCGAAGTGCCTTTAGCAAATGGCGAAGAAAACCGACGTGATCTTCAACTTCAGGAGGCATGCTCTGCTCAGGTTTTATAGCATTTCCACTTTTAAACATGATGCAGTTTCAATCGATTTTGGAAGTACGTACTCTCTATAAGTTCATAATTAAGTGGGCTATATATACGGTGACCATATTTTTAGGAGCAAAACCCGGGACCAAAAAAGTGAAAATATATTACAGCACACAAATGGCCAAAAATAACAAAAAATGTCGTATTGGATTATTTCATTAAAAACCAAAAAAAAATAATTGTTTAAGAAAAAAAAGAACAATAAATAATAATAAACTCTTTAAGACGTAACAAATTCAAAGCGAATAAACTTTAATTTCTTATTAAATAACGAAAATAAATTAGCCTTCAGTAAGCAATAAAAACAACACTTTAAATAATAATTAATGAATAATAAAACTGATAAGAAATAAATATAATAAAATCAGTCTTTCATTCATTCTGTAATATTAATACTGTAAAATTAAGTTCTTTCTGAATACTTTTTGGATGAACAAATCTGTTTAACAATGTTGTCGTTTTCTTTTAACCCTTTCGATCCGGATGGGACATCCAAGGTATAAAAACACCTTTGTTCTATGTCCCATCCGGATCGAAAGGGTTAAATAATTTTTGAATTCAGGACAACTTAAATTTAGCTATAAGGGTTTTTAAATTTAGCTGGGCTTTTTCGATGGTTCATACATTGTCCATTATCGAAAAAACTCTTTTCGTGGGAGCAGTTGAACCTGGTAGACACCAGCTGAATTTGACAATTTGTAAAAGGTTAGCGAAAGCAATGTTTTTTTCTGAGAAATGTTTAGAAATATCTACCAATTTTGCACCCACTGTTTTTCTGTTGTTTAACAATTCTCTAATTGGATCTAAATTTAGAAAAGATTTTAAGCAATTAAACTCATTAAATAATGGGAGTCATCAATTTTTGTATCGGGACATTTATATGTCAAGTATTTCTTAAAAAAAAGCCGGGACAGGCTTTTGAAATACGGGACTGTCCCGGGAAATACGGGACATATGGTCACCGTAGCTATATATCGATTATATTGTGATTCGTAGACTGACATCCAATCTCCAAAAACAAATTTTTGCGAGTGTCTCTCTCGCGTGTTCAATCACCTTTTTAGGAATGGTATGTCAGCCGCTGTATAAAACTCTGCTTTAAAACCGTCGACAAGCAATGCGGATGAATGGAAGCAATTATTTTACTACTGTGTCGTGCTATTGACACGGGTTGCCCCAAAGTTGCCTTGATCGAGCCAGAGCATGCTCAGCGAATTTAATATTTTAGCAACTCGATTATTCCCTGGGCTCGGATAATTACTTCAATAGAGCTGAACTACTACATAGGCTGAAATAAACCCCAGCTGTTCCACAGTTCTTGGTGGTGTGCCCGAAACTGTGTTTCTCAAGTGGCTTTGAACATCTAATGACAGTCTGCATTCTTGAATTGAGGAGGCGGTTGGTGGTTGTTCGTTCGTTTCATCTCACATGCCATGAACCAAACAAAATGTTCATTGATTGACATAACGAATTTATTAAAATGTCTGAAGTCTGATCGATTTCCTGTTTCTGCCATCATTATTAAAAGGCTTTTCCTTTTTTTTTTTTTTTTTTTTTTTTTTTAGTTTTAGCTAAACTAAAAGCCGTTAAGTGGGGTTTTAGTTCACTGCGAAGGGCAGGTATCAACACGGAAGACAATATCTTCAAAAGATCGGTCCAGCTACTGGGGTCTCCGGACGATATCGACATCATCGGCCGTTCCCAGCATGCCGTGTTAGAGGCTTTCACAGCGACGATTGAAGAACAGGCGAAATTGGTTCAAATTGGTTGGTCTTGAAGTAAATGAGGACAAGACAAAGTACATGCTATCAACAAACAAACAAACATCTGTCCACCGCCTGCGACAAAACATCACTTTTGATAGCAATAACTTCGAGGTAGTTAAGAAGTTCATCTACATAGGAGTAAGCATCAACTCCACAAATGACACCTTAGTGGAGATCCGACAGAGAATCACCTTGGGAAACCGTTGCTACTTCGGTTTAGTGAAACAAATGGGTTCAGAATGGAAGGCTGCAGTGTCTCAGGCCGAGACTCTTCACGGGTCGGAAGCCCGTTAAGTAAAAGTAGTATTATATTTGTATAATTAAGCACAACTTTTTTCTGATATACTAAGGCGCATTAACAATACCTCTTAACACTTTTTATCAGAAGTTTGTAAATATTAATGTTTCTTAATTTGGTAGAACCCCGGAGTTGTATACCATATGTCTATACTGGTTTTAGCACTTGCTTATATAAATGCAGTCTATTCTCTATATTAAGCTCGGAATAATATGTTCCGAGTAACCAATACATTTCTCTATATTTATTATCTAGTTCTTTGCATTTTTTTACATGCGCTTTCCATTTCAGCTTTGTGTCATTCCAAGATACTTAGCATCATTTCCAAATGGAATTTGAACCGAGTTTGAAAAGTAAATTATTTATTTTCTGAGTGCGATTCGCCAAACCTTAGTCCATTCATTAAGTCTATCCATAGCTTCTTTCAGTTTTTCCGTAGTCTCTTCGACCGTTTTACCTACTGCCAGGATAGCAGAGTCGTCAGCAAGTGTAGCTAGCTCAGTGCCTTCTCCGTGTGGTATATCATGAGTGTATAATAAGTATAACACTGGACCAAGGAAGCATCCTTGCGGCACCCCAGCCATTATTTCCTTTCGTTTCACATTTGACGCGGAATAATCTAGTAGTAGTTCTCCGAAATATTATACAGATGCTCAGCCAGAACTTTTCGTAATTTAAACTTTAAGCTTTCATGTCAGACCTTGTCAAAGGCTTGAGAGACGTCAAGGAATACGCTTGAATAAATCCTTTTTTCTTCCAGAGATTTTTCGATTACATGTGTTATTCTATTCATTCTATGCACTTGTTCAACTGTAGCATGCTGGCTTCTGAAACCGAATGAATGATCCGGAATGAGATGCCTTTCTTCTATTACCGGCCGTATTCGCCTAATTAATATTCTCTCGAACACTTTGGATATAATTGGAAGAAGCGAAATTGGTCGTAAAGACGTTTTTTCATTCCGCGGTTTTCCGGGCTTAAGAACCATTATGACTTCGCTGACTTTCCATGGTCCGAAAATGAAAATAGTGGTTTACAACATATTTTTAAAAGTGCACAATATGTTTTGAAGAAGATTGTAGTGTGCCAAAAATGGTATGTCACAATTCATAACATTCGTAACCTTGGACCGAAGAAGAACACGACAAATACTAAATCGATGACGACGATCGAACGCATGCACATAAGCAATACTTTTGTTTACTTTGCATTAATAAAGGGTTTTTCAACAGGGACGCTACAAAAATAGAGCCACAATGACAGCAAACGACGACGAATTTCTTGCCGCTCTTTTGAGATTTCTCTTCAGTAAGGTTTGCCATTTCATGATGGAAAGATATACGAGCCAACAACGAGTCGAAATTATTAAAATTTACTGCCGAAATTCAGAGTCAGTGGCCTCAACGTTAAGAGCGCTACGTCCAATTTATGGTCGTCATAATCGTCCTAGCAGATCAACAATTGAGCGTCTAGTGGACAAATTTGAATCCACAAGCACAGCACAAAATGTTCCCGTGCCAGTGAGACAAAGAAGTGCCCGTAGTATCGAGAATATTGCTGCCGCTGAGGCTTCAGTTGAAGAAAGCCCAAATGTGTCTCTCACACGTCGTTCTCAAGCGTTGGGCATCTCTGTGACGTCGTTGTGGCGAATTTTGCGAAAAGATCTTGGCCTACATCCTTACAAGATTAAATTGGCGCAAGAACTGAAGCCGCTTGACCACCAGAAGCTTCGTATGTTCGTGAATTGGGCTGAGCAACAACTTGAAAATGATTCGGAAAAATCATCTTCAACGATGAGGCTCATTTCTGGGTGAATGGCTTCGTCAATAAACACAATATGCGGTATTGGTCAGGCAGCAATCCACACGTACTCCATGAGTCATCATTGCATCCCGACAAAATTACGGTTTGGTGTGGTTTATGGGTCGGCGGCGTCATTGGGCCGTACTTCTTCCGTGATGATCAAGACCGGCACGTTACTGTGAATGGGAATCGCTACCGTTCAATGATAACCGAATATTTTTGGTCCCAATTGGATGATATGGACTTGGAGGACATGTGGTTCCAACAGGACGGCGCCACAAGCCACACAGCGAATACCACAATCAATTTATTGGAAACCAAGTTTGGAAACCGTGTTATCTCACGAAATGGTCCAGTCGCTTGGCCGCCTCGGTCGTGCGATTTGACGGTGTTAGACTATTTCCTGTGGGGCTACGTCAAGTCTATGGTCTATGCCAACAAGCCAGCGACGATTGATGAACTTCGTACGAATATCGAACGTGAAATTGCAGCAGTATCGGCCGATTTATGCTTGAAAACCGTCGAAAATTGGGTTCAGCGTCTGGACTTCTGCAAGCGTGCCCGTGGTGGCCATGCAAAAGAAATCGAGTTCCATACATAATGGCATCGAACGTACTTTCACAGGAATAAAGAATTTCATTGATATCCAAAACAGTTTTTGTTTTATTGTAGCGCTGTTATTGAAAAACCCTTTATTTTACAAACTTTTGAAAACAAAGTGCTAAGGGGTATTGTTAAAGCGCTTTGGTATATCAGAAATAGCGATATCCATAGAGATCTCGGCATTAAAACAATCGAAGGCAAAATCAAAAACTACGCGAGAAAGCATAAAAGGCGACTAGAAAATATTGCAATCAATATTACAGTCCTCCAAGTTTTGGATGAAAGAAATTTACTACGCCGTCTATACAAAGAACCAAACCTATAGACTTAGCACCATAAATAACCGCGTCTAAACTGCGGAGTTAGCAGGAACTTCTAATGGGAAGGTACCTGCAAAATGTTCTTATTTCGTGAACCAGGTTGTAGTTAATAACACAAAACATATAAGATTTGAAAGACAAATTGCTGATTGGTCTATCGACTAAGTGCAATAATTGGAAGGCTGGCTCCTCCACGCCCGCGATAAAATGTCAAAATGGCCGTACCGCAGGGAAATCAGGAAGAAGGGAGAAGGGGTAAGTGGGTAAAAATCACACACTGAAGAAGATACAACTTTATTTATCATAAACAAAATAATTAAATATTAGGCATTAAAGGCCCAATAGGGTCTAAAACCTAGCTTATCCCACCATTTACTTGTGCGAAGTGGAAGGGACCCACAATTTCAAGCCGAATTCGAACGTAAAATTTGAGGAGCTTCTCATGACAATTGATACTTTTGGATGTTTGTCAGGCGTTCGCAAGAGGTGGGGCAGTGTTAAAGAACTTTACGATGTTACTTGGCCCCGGTGGGATTTGAGGCTGAGACCTTTAGATTTGTAGTCCAACACACTAACCCCTGCGCCACTGCGCCACACGCTTTTGCCTAATGCAGGAGAATGCTGGGTGTTTATGTGTATGTAATTGATGTATGAGAATGAGCTTATATTAATTTTGACTCATAGTTTGTAATATATTTTAATATTGCCCGTAGACCCCTATATTCGTTATCAGCATCGATAGTATTGTCGATTTAGCCATGTCCTTCCGTCGGATGGTCCGTCGACAAAAATTAGGCCTTTCTCGATCTACAAAGCTGAAATTTAAACCATTACTCTCTAAGAGCCCAAAATTATAAAATTTTAATTTTTAAAATCTCAAAAAGCAAATTTATCGTAAAGATTTAATTTTGAACTACAGGGCTGACATTTTTAATGAATTGTCTTTAGGCCACAAAGGGAGTTAACATTTTAGGAATCCCCCTACTGACACGCTCACAATTTTTAAAAAATCAAAGTTTGAACTAGGAAGCTAAAATTTGAAGTATGTACTCTGATAATGACACCACAGCTGAAATCAAACGAAGAATTACACTTGCCAACCGATGTTTCTTTGGCCTAAGACGGCAATTGATCAGTTAGTCCTTGTCAAGAAAAACTAAGGGGACTCCCAGTCCTGCTCTACTTCGCAAAAGCGTGGACATTAGCAAAAGCGGATGAAGATCTTCTTGGTCGTTTCGAACGAATTCTTCGAGTGATTTTCGGTCCCGTTTGTGTTGACGGGCTTTGGAGGAGGAGATTTAACAGCGAACTCTACGAGCTGTACGGCGACATCGACCTGGTCAAAAAATTACGTATAAGTCGACTAAGGTGGCTAGGACATGTAGAGCGAATGGACACTAACGCTCCGGCCAGAAGAGTTTTCGATTCCAACCCGAAGGGACAACGGAAGATCATTCAAGGAAGACCACGAAGAGCAAATCAAAGAAAACGGCGTTGAATGCTTTCGATTCTGGATACATGAACTCGTTGAGTGGGACACCACGCCTGGCTAGGTACTCGAGGAGGGGCCGAACAAAAGTGATGTATAGGGATCTGGTCACGTATGGGTTGCAGAATTCTTTTGACCATCTTTTAACGAAGCCAAGTGATGAGTTTGCTTTAGTAATTATCACATCAATATGCGAACGGAAGCTTAGTTCCCTGTCGCATAATATGCCAAGGTAGCGAATTGATTGAACTAGAGATATAGGTTGATTGTTGAGTAGGTAAATTCGGGGACGAGACTTGTTCCTTTTACGTGGGAAGGTTATAGACTGACATTTGGATACATTAAGTTCTAAGCAGTTCTTAAGGCACCAGTTGGAAAAACTTTTTAGATCTATTTGAAGAAGGCTAAAGTCATGTTGTAAAGAAATGCTTTTGAAAAATTTGGTTTCGTCAGCATAGAGAGAGAGAGTGCTGAGTGTTGAATGATCCTTTCAAGATCGTTAATTGTTAGAATAAATAAAAGGGGACCTAGATGACTGCCTTGTGGAACACCAGAGCTGGATAAGAAAGGTGCCGAAAGAACGGTCCTGAAGCACTGTAAAAGCGGTTTTTTATGTATGAATTTATCCATTTTAGTAAAATGGGTTCAAAGCCAAGGGCAGACAATTTGAAAACTATTAATTTATGGGAAATCTTCTCAAAATCCTTACTGAAATCTGTTTTAACAACATCGACTTCTTTACCACTTTCAATGGGTGAGAGCGTAGAAGATATGAATTCCACAAGATTAGTGGTCGTTGATCTACCTTTTAAAAAACCGTGCTGGTTAGGGGAATTAAAAGATTTGCACTGAAAGCGTAAGGCTTCATACGAGATACTTTCAAAAAGTTTGGCAATGGAGCGGTAGTTTGCCACCTCGCTCTTTAATCCCTTTTTATGAAGGAAAACTTCCATATCTGAGGAAATCGTCCTTGAGAAAGCGATAACCGAAAGAGCTATGAGAGGGGGAGGGAAAGATCTGAGGAACAATTTTTAAGAAATATGGCTGGAAGACCATCTGGGCCGGGTGAGTATTCAAGTTTTATTAACTTATTTTCTATTACTGTATCAAAACCTTGAGATAAAGAAGGACCAATGGAGAAGTTTTGTAGATATTCGAAGTAGGTGTGATCCGGTAGAAAGGAGTTGTCCTTTTTTTTGCTATGCCCACTTTTAAGGGACTTTTTTCTTACAAAAACTTGTTTTTTCGATAATATCCTTTAAATGTTGAATATAACAATATGACACTTAACAATTCAAATCACATCGTGATTCCTTAGAGGATTTGTATATGGTAGTTGGCCCTAACACAACGAGGAGTTTAAGAAATCTACGATCTGGGACATGTATGAATGTGTAAAGATAAGTCTTAAATGCTCCCAATCAAAGAGCGTCACTTTTTATTTATAACAGCGCTTGATTATCTGTTTGAAAAAAAAAAATAGTCTGGAGCCATCAAAAGCGTTGATCAAGTGACCCATCATACGAGGGCGGGTCAATAAGTCCGTGACTTTTTGAATTTCTGACCTCTTTACTGAAACGGCAACACTGCCTCTGTCAACAGGCATCTGTCAGTTGACTCCTGTCAAAATTTAAACTTGCTGCGTCAGTTAGTTTGTGTTTGACAGCTATTTTTATCAGACTACTCCCTAATTTGAGGAGAAAATGGAAAAAAGTGAATTTCGTGTGCTTATTAAGCATTATTTCTTGCGAAAAAAAACCATTACCGAGACCAAGGCTAAGCTTGAAAAATACTATGGGGACTCTGCACTATCGATTTCAATGGTAAAAAAGTGGTTTACTGAATTTCGTTGTAGCCGTACAAGCACTGAAGATGCCGAACGTCCTGGACGCCCAGTTGAGGTCTCTACACCCGACACAATCGAAAAATTCACCATATGGTGTTGGCCGACCGAAGATTGAAAGTGCGAGAGATTGTGGAAGCCGTAGGGATCTCGCATGGCTCAGTGGTTTCAATTTTGAATGATCACTTGGGCATGAGAAAGCTTTCCGCAAGATGGGTGCCGCGTTTGCTCACAGTCGACCACAAACGCAATCGTGTAACAACTTCACAGGAAGGTTTGGCGTTGTTTAATCGCAATATGGAGGAGTTTTTGCACCGTTTTGTAACCATGGACGAAACATGGATCCATCACAACACACCAGAGACCAAACAACAGTCAAAACAGTGGGTTTCTAAGGGTGAATCGGCGCCAAAGAAGGCCAAGGTGGGTTTGTCAGCCAATAAAGTTATGGCGACTGTTTTTTGGGATGCACGCGGGATAATCCACATTGACTACCTTTAAAAGGGAAGAACAATCAATGGGGAATATTATGCCAACTTATTGGACCGATTCAATGACGATTTGAAAAAAAACCGACCTCATTTGGCCAAGAAAAAAGTTCTTTTCCACCAAGACAATGCAAGGGTGCACACATGTGCAGTCGCCATGGCAAAAATCCATGAATTGGGCTATGAATTGCTCCCTCATCCACCCTATTCTCCAGATTTGGCTCCGAGCGACTACTTCTTGTTCCCAAACCTGAAGAAATGGCTTGGTGGAAAAAGATTTGACTCCAATGATGAAGTCATCTCGCAAACAAAGGCCTATTTTGAGGACCTCGACAAATCATTTTTTTTGGAAGGGATAAAAAAATTGGAGAAGCGTTGGACAAAGTGTATAGGGCTCAAGGGAGACTACGTTAAAAATAAAATTTTTTTTATCAAAATATCTGTGTTTTATTCCAAAAGTCACGGACTTATTGACCCGCCCTCGTATTATATGAGTGGATATTTTAGAGTAATGTTCAGAAAAAGAAAGATGACTGTGCCGCCCGTTTTCTGACGAAATGTGTTCTATTCCATTCATAAATATGAAAAGAAAAATGATTGTCAGGAAGTGTTAAAATCAAAATAACTAGGATCCATGATAAATTGCGAGAAGCAACCTGTGATGACGACATCAATCGTCGCGGGAGCAAAGGTTGTATGAAGTTGCGCTATAATTCAGCCGTTTTCTGTGATCGAGAAATATCCCCTTAGGTTAAGCATCGTAGCTGTGAATCCGGCGCTCACATACGGTTCGCAATTTTGAATAGCGTATATAAAGTATGAGTTCAATCAAAAAAGGAAAGGCGGGCCTAAGAACTCCCAGATCACACAAATGAAACAACTTTAGCCATTAATTAGTATCATTTTTTGTCATTTAGTAACTTAAATAGTTTTCTGTCTTTCATATTCGTTAAATATACAACAAAGTACCCATTTTTATTGGTCCAATACGCGCCAGTTTATTTATTGATTATTTTTAGTTGCTCAATTTGACTGGACCATGAAAAATTCGAGTTCATTACACATTCTCTGTAAACGTATCCACTTTAGTGGTCAACTTTATTCTACAAGCGGTAAACTGTCTTAGCAAAACTTTACAACGCCCATCCGTAATTTGGCAGCATCATAACTAATTGATATTTTGACACTGCTATATTCGATTATTGTTATATATCTTGCACAAATAGGGAGGTAAAGCAATCGGCACTAATATCAAAAAAGAAACAACAAAATAATAAATTCAAAAACACAGGCACACAAACATGTTTGTTCACGATTGTTTCAAGTAACGTCACGATTAGTGAATAATAATTAAGTTTGGTAGCAAATTTTTTATCCAGGCTTAGCATACAAGCCTTACTAGATATCCAGATTAAAGTGATCTTTACAGGCTTTCTTGTTGTTATATCTCAAAATGTATTTTCTACTTCCTTTCCATCCCATTGTTCCTCTGTTGTTTGACTCTTTTCTCATTCTTTCCTCGCGTATTGCTGTTTGCCATAGTTATCATTGTTAATCCAAATGCTTTATAACGAATCTTATAAATTATGTTTTCTTTCAGCCGGTGCAGAAGCCGTGCGATTCAACCGTGCAGTTCCATAACAATCCGTGCGACCTGAAAGGATATAAAAAAGTTAGTTTAAAGAAAAGCTACACAGTTTGGAACCGCTTGTCTAGAAAAGAAATTAAATTGAATAATATGTTAGTGAAAAATCTTTATCTATTTACCAACCTTAAATCCCTATGTGGAATAATGTTTTAATCATCGACAAAAACCTTAAAGTTGTTTCATTCAACGAGTAAAGACGATAGAACTGTAAACAGTGAAAACGACATCCGAATCAACTGAAATGAAGAGCAATGAAGTTACCTATCTGCGAATGCGTTTGAAACTTACGCTCGTGATTGTTGGCAAAGAGATGGTAATCAACTTTCCAGCCAAGATGACATTCGGCTGCTGAGTTCGCTGCATAAATATGATCATTGCTTTGCGGAACTTAACGTTCTGATCCACCCAATTGCAGGAGTAAATTGCGGTTGTCAGATCTGTACTGGCTACGATAACTTTACTGGCCAAATAGCAGCAAGGTAGGACCTCTCCCACCAAGGCAATAAAGTAAGAAGTAGTAGTTATCAGAAAGGTTATGTCAGTCTGGAGCGAAATTGTAGAAACCGCCATCATACACAGGATTAATGCCGTCATTATAAACTGAAGGAAAATCGGCTCTGATATTGCCAGACTAAGGCGGTGGAAATAACTGAAAAAGTAAGCGATTTACAAAGAATACTGGTAGGACTATAACAACTCACATTAGAGTATCCCTGTGATCATTCACGCATCGAATCAATTCCCGATAGTTTTCCTCCAAGCTTGCTGCCCCATTGTCATTACCAATGCTCGCAACTCTCTTACCCAGACACTCCATATGTCCCAGCAAGACGTAGGTATACAACACCGAGAAGGAATCAGTGGTAAGGTTCATGATACACAGGTAGCAACAGTTTAAGCATTGATAGCTAAAAGCAATGATATAAAGCTTGGTGGAAGACTCCCAGTCGAACGGTAGCCAGTCTTTAAACAACAACTTCATATTCAATACTGCAAAGATCCAATAGCAAGATACCGACAGCCAAATCAGGACCGCAAATGTGACAAATATTCGCTTACAATTCCGAGTAATTTCCTCCATGCGTCTGCGGTGTTCGTGAACCTTTGAGGCGCGTTCATCCAATCTTTTCAAGTATTCATGAGCTTCTAGGAGATTTCCATAACGGGCATACGCAATAGCAAGTTTTAAGCAGGACAATATACTCCCAATGTTCGTGGGCATGATCTTCATCAGTTGAGATAATGATTTCATGGAAAACATGTTCACGACCAGTTCGACCGGTAATCGCAATACGATGAAAATGATCACAAATTTAGAGTAAAGTTTGTAGGAGGTTGTTTGCGGCTTTGTGGGATATATGCCGAGGGCCCTTAAAAAGTACCAGATGTGGTGAAACGCTCGACTGGAATCCAATTCCTTCATGATGTCCGCATTGAATTGTTTATTGAACTGATTTGACAACGGGCGTGGGCATGTCTTATAAGAAATGTTCGATGTTTGGGGACATCAAATATTTACAGGATAATGCGTTTATAATAATTACTCCGCCGTTATTTGGTGCATTAATAATGGAAAGCGTTGTAATTGGTCACTTAAAGATTTTTGATTATGTAATTAGGATGGAAATAAATTTGGTCGACTTCGTAGGGGTTATGCGGTGGAGTTTTCAATGAATGTTTTCAAGTTTAAGCAAGTAGGGGTAATTACGTTCCATTATTGTTCAAATTATTCAAGGGTTGCAGGTGTAGCAAGCACATGGGAAGAAAAGCGACGTGATCTTCAATTTCAGGAAGCATGCCCAGATTTTATTGCATTGCCACTTCATTTTCTTTTTTTTTCTTCTTCTTCTTAATCTTCTTAATATTCTTCTTCTTCTTCTTCTTCTGTTTTTTCTTCTTCTTCTTCTTCGTCTTGTTCTCGCTAAATGCCGCTTGATGGACTGCAATAACATCTTGGATTCTCTTCTTCGCATAAAATATTATTTTTCTTTCGAAAGAACTCAATATTGGCTTCCGTTTTCTACCTATCGTCCAGCACTCGGCGCCAGAACTGGCAGTATTAAGGTTCGATAGAACATTCATTTTGTCCTTTGAGTTAGGAGTTTTAAACCCATTGTGTTGCCCAACCGAGGCATCAGCGCAGCGGTTTCCTTAAGTTATTCCCCGTCACATCTTCACCAAGATGTCATTTGTGAAATTGATGTTTAATACATATGACACATTAAATGATTACTTAACATATACAATTCAATAATATAATTAATTTTCATTTCCATAATAAGTGCACAACAAAAGAAGATGTTCTTTAAAAGCATCTCTACTAAGAGTTGAGTATCTATCCATACTGTACTCTATGATAAGATTCAAAAACTATATTTTGGTGCCCCAAATGGCATTGCATTATTTTTGGTGACAAGAAAGGGCAATCTGTGACATAAGATATTATATATCAAACAAACATGATCGAAATATACTATATATACTTTCACTATACTTAAAGTATAATTCTCATCATTTGACATCTAATATTGTAAGGCGGCGAATCAATAATCCAATTCAATCTTTTAATTGTAGCTCTAGTGAATCATTTCTAAATCTATTTAATCCTGATAGAATGCACTTGGAAATACGGATTCCAAGTAATGGAGCAGTATTCCAGAGACGATCGAACATTATGTGAATCTAAATATTTTAAAGTGAGTGGGTCACAGAAATCTTTCGAATTTCGTATGGTTCAGCTAGGACCATGTAATACCGTTTTGTGGGCGCAGTGGCGTAAGGTTTTTCCACTGCCTCACCTCTTTCGAACGTCTGACAAACATCCATATCAATTGTCAATTATAAACGCTATTTTGTGGGCTGTACAATATTCCCTATCAATGATCCGCGCTGAATGACTGCTCAAACGATTGTGATTAAGTGGCGGTGTGGTGACGCGGCTCATATGCTAACATTTTTCTTATTCCCAGAAGAAGTGCAAATAATACTTCTACAATCTATATTATAATGTTCATACTATTATTATTTATTTACTAAATTTTTCTTTGTTATATCAAATGCTAGCGACCCGCCCGGCTTCGCACGGATGCAATGCTGATACTTAATATACAACAAAATGTCTTTATAATCAACGTTAACAGCTTTTTTGTCATTAGACAATACAAACAGGGTTTCATTAGAGGTTACTCTTGAAAGAGCGACATATAATTGGCCAAGTAAAAAAAACTCAACGCTCAAATCTAAGCCTGCAACGTTGAAAGTCTGACCCTGAGATTTATTAATGGTCATTGCAAAAGATATCTTTACCGGCAATTGTAGGCGTTTAAATTGGAACGGTAAATCCGATGGTATCAGAGGAATTCGGGGAATCAATACATCTTCTAAGGTACCACATTCGGTGAGTATTGTGCACTCTATTATGAAAGCTTTTAGACGATTCTCTGGCTCTCTGTTTCGATGTCTATCCCTATCCTGGTTGAGACGAGCTTCACACTCTACAGACGATTCTCTGGCTCACTGAACTCTATGCCTATCCAGATCCTGGCTGCGGAGAGCCTCAGGCTCTACTGAGGATTCTCTTTCTCTCTCAGGTCTATATCTTTTCCGAAGCTAGCTCAGGCGAGGCTCACGTTCCGTTGACGATTCTTCATATTTAGCTAAACGTTCTCTTCTGGCATTCACTGTACTACGACCTATGTTCGAACGACAACGTCTTCCACACATGACTTTATAATTTCTGTACAAAATTTACTCAGTTTTTGTTTGAACTCACACCTTAAACTATATACGTATGATTATAAACAAATTGCCATATTATTAGAATGTGCTGCAGTAAAAAAATTGTACTTACTATTCGTTCGACTAAAAGCAAAAGATAATCAACAATCATCAATAACAAAAGATACCTATTCTATTCAGTCCTTTTTTGAACTTAAATAGGTACTTTACCTTAAACTACGATTTTCGATAATTAAAAATACTTTAAAAAACAATTGCCCTAATACTAAAGTTCCTTAACTCTAAATTCAAACCAAGATCTTAATAGAAGAAATACAATTGATAAATTATGGTTTTAATCTTATCCTATCTAACCTAATGTACATACTTACTATAAGTGCGGCTTAAAAATTAACCTTAATACCGACCAAAGTACGAACATACAATTTCATAAAAATTGTCCCGCTGAAAAGCACGTTTTGTCTTAAAAAAGAATTCACTTTAGTATTTAAATACTATCATACATTTATCGTAACGTACTTACAAGTAAGGATTATGTTGTCGCGCGGAAAAGCACGTTTTTATTAAGTAGTGTTATTTTCCTCTAGAGAGAGGCCTACCCGGCCGGTACCGCAGCAACCGCTATGTCCCTGCACAATGTATTTAAGGTACTTAATTGGATAAGGATTAATGCTGTATTGCTTAAAATCGATTCGTAAATAAGCCATTATTTCTCGTAAAAAGTAAAGGATAAAAAATGGTTATTGTGGGTTATCCCTAAGAGATAGACATATATCATTGCGGAATTTTTTGTAGACCTTTTTAAGGTGTACAATACTGTTGTCCATTATTTTGATCTATCTCGTAGGGTTCAGCCAGAGTTTGCAATGTAAGCACAGAAAAATGTATTTATTTACGACATCACATTAGAAACCTCTAAAATTATCAGTATTTCTCTACTATATTATGCATGTATTATACATACAAACCTTCCTCTTAAATCACTCTATCTCTCAACAAAATCGAATCAAAATCTGTTACGTAGTATTAAAGATCTAAGCATACATATGGACAGACAGACATCTTAAAGCGACTTTATTTTATACTATGTAGTGATTCGATACACACCACTCTATTTCAAAACATCTGAAATTTTATTGGTAATCTAAATTATAGTACTTAGACAGTTACTGAGTTTTAATAAACCTACCTATGTTTAATCTATTTACCAATATACTAATATACATATTTACTAATACTATACAATTTTATGATCTTTAATTTTCCATTGATATAGTTCTTAATTGTGTTGATGAAACAACAAATGGTGCTCGCGAATACTAGTAATATAAATTTTAATTTTATCTCTATTTGTATTGCCTATTTGCATAATATTTGCATTTGAATACTATTATTGTCAGTCATTTTAAATCTGTTATTATTTCAGGGACTGGATTTTCAAACCACGTCATGCTTCATGATTCTTAATGGAGTTGTATGCAGTATTTCGCTCGACGTTGCTATTGCATTTAATGGCTGCCTTCATTGTGAATAGTGTAGTAAAAAGCCTTCTGGGATATATGTTTCTTCGAGCTATCTTTATTTAATCAGCACGGGCACTTCGAATATAGGGATGATTTTTTTTAGAAACAATCCGCAAGGTAAAAGTGAAAAGCATCGCCAACGACTGCACTCATATGTACTACAGGAACAAAAAACAATTCCAAAATGCGGATTTAAGGCTGAAGGACATTCCATTCTTGTCATGCAGCTACGCGTCTTGGCATTGTTTTCACGATCTGTTTGTGTCACTTGTTCATCACAATTCATCGTTGTCAAAGATTGAAAAAAGAATACCTCAAAACGAAAGTATCTGGCGAAGCCGAAAAGTTTTAGGGGTATTGCTATCAGCAATTACACTAAAATACGGCAATTCTTCAAGATACGTATGATCATCATCCGTTTTTTGTGAATACTCAACTCAAGAGTTTGTTTAATTTGCCGATGCTATCCCAGGGACAAACTGAATCCATTTAGGAGTTGTTGGATACGTCAACAGTTTGGTCCAACAGTGGAACGCGGTGTTAGTTTATATCCTGTTTCAAAAACTTACTTGAGATTCCGTACTTTGGAGGTGGTTTGTTACCAGCATCTCGAAGCTCACTTTTAAACTTTGTAAAAGGGTCAGCATGCTATCAGAAAATTCAAAAAGTTTTTAAAAATTAGTATTTCTGATAAAAATATCAAAGTGTGAACAAGTTAGGTTTATATACTAATCACTTAGCTAATTTTCATTTGGCTCAACAACCTCCTAGTACACGCAGGTGCTATAACTGTCAACAGGCACATCATTCGCTTTTACACAATAGTCAAAATCATGCTTCCTATCTGCAAAGCCCTGTTCCGCAATTAAACCCTTGTAACAACTCCTCCCCTACACAAAATAACTCACACAGTTCTCACACAAACCCAACCACCACACAAACTCAAAAGGTCCAACAACACCATCAAACACAAACATACAATCCCTCCACATTTAACAGCTATGCTTCAGCTTTTCATCCATCCAACGAAGATCCACCTTCAAATGGTTCTGGTGTAAGAAATCCTAACTCAACACAGGATGACAACACACAAGTCTTGCTAGCTACAGCTATCGTGAAGGTAAAGACATCTTCTGGAAATAGTTGTCCACTTCAGAGCTGGTACGTCATCAGGACAAAAATATTCCGGTTACTCAGAAAACCAAGTACATCAGGCCGCGGGAGAGCTTCTCAAAGACATCTCAATCCAGGATTGACAGTCAACATTAGCAGTTCCATCAGAAAGGTCAGACCGAATGAAAACGTTTGATATTCATTGACTCTCCCACACTTATAACTTCTGTTTTCGGTTCATGCAGGAGAACAGAAAGCCCACAGAAAGCCATAGGTACTGTATACGATTGCTTGTATTTTTGACCCCAGGAGGTGGATATCATTATATATTTATAAAAAAAAGAGCCAAACAGCTTTCCTGGTTCCGGAAATTCTATTGGAAACCCATCGAGAATAAGTTGTACGGTGACTTAACAGCCAAAAAGGTCATTCAAATTCCAGGGTGGGTGCAACCAGTTGGTAAGAATAGGCGCATGGAGTTGCACGGCTTCAGCGACGAGTTGGAGAAGGCGTACGGAGGAGCAGTTTACATTCGGGCAGATAGCAACTAGAACAGAAAGCGCATGCACGTTGTGCGGTCTAAGATCCAGGTCGCACAAATACAACCGGTCATTCCTTTACGTCTGGAGCTTCTGTTGCAGTCTCGTTGGCTATACTGCTATACTTTGTAGCACACGTGCTCCGGCTGAAGGGTATCACGATGCGTGCATGGACGGTCTCTACCATTAAACGGGGGTGGGTTTTTTCACTGGCTCCACGTTGGGAGATATTCGTCACAAATCGAGTAGAGGCGATCCAACGGTTTAAGGACACTCAATTCTAGAAACAGCGGCAAGTACAGTATTTGGTTCGGCTTCAGAAACGTCCGAAATAGTCAAAGCCGCAAAACCGGCTGAAAGTTGGAGACCTGGTTCTCTTAAAGAACGAGCGACTTCACGCAGGAGAATGAAATTTCTACCGCATCCAAGAAACAGGAGCAGAAATCTACTTTAACACAAAATTGAACTACCAACATCAACACTAAAGTAGTATTGATGGTCGTAGTTCAACAGAACGGAACACGGCAAAAAGTATCAAAATCCAAATAATAATTACTTTCCAATAGTCTCTCTCCCAACAGCGCAAACCTAAAGAAAAAAAAATATATACAGAAAAAAATAACAACACTAAAAATAATTACCGAACATTTTTCGCAGAGTTGTCTTCCAATCCCCTTTGCGAATTTATGTTTCGCATACTTATACTGATTTACCCAATTACCCAGTATCACGTGGCTACCACTGCTATACTACACACTCACGCAAACACATAATTGCTTCCAAATGGCCAACTGGAGTGCTACACCGCGCATTCATCATTACCCACAGATATGCACATCATCGATGTTCGCTACACAAAATTTATAAATTTTTAAGAAATTTCAACTTAATTGTTTAACTCTAATAAAACTCATCTGAATTATACTGGATGCCAAACGTATATCCAAACATTAACTGCCGTATTAATAAAAAATACTTAATTTACCTTCTCGAATTAACTAAAATGCGGATTAAAAATTAATTCACGAAATAAAATGTCTTTTTAATGAAAAATAAATGTCCATGCAATAGCTTATTTCGTTACGTCAGTTATATTCCAACTGAATCACTTGCTAATTCACCGACTTCAGCGAATAAGCAAATAGCTTGTTTATCAACGTCAATTGAATTAAAAATGTTTATTAATAAAATTTCTCACTTAACTCATTGATTAAGATAATTCACCCTTCTTAATACGGCTGCAAAACATTAAATTTAACTATTAGCCGCGTTTGATTATTGCTACTTATCTATACAGATCATCCCATGGAAATGAAACGATCCTGATCATCGTGGACACGCGTTATTGACGCTTTCCTTTATTCAAATTTTTTGTTTTATTTTTGTTTTTTCAACTTTGGGAATTTTCGATCACAATAGAGATTTACACCAACCAAACTGCACGCATCGATTTTATTTATTTTCATCAATCAGAGAAAATTAACTAGTCTTATAGACTTGAGTACAAATGTTCATTTCATTTCATTTCATTTCATTTCATTTATGGAACATCATGTACAAGTAAGACTTAGTCTTTTATGGTACTTAACAATAGAGGATAACATTTGATGGTTAGACCTACACTATACCTAACAATAAGTAAATAAGGAAAAACAAATAAATAAAAATTATAATGAAAACACTATTGCAGGAAGGAAGAAATGGGAAAAGGAGTAGAAGGAAAAGAGTAGAAGAAATTTAAAGGAATTTGAGAGTTGTTGCTTTTTTTTTTTTAAGAAAAGTACTCCAACGCAGATTTTTTAAATTGAGTAGCTCCAGTTATTTGTTTTTTTGGATTGGGCAAAGAATTCCAAAGTCTAGTGGCATGAACGAAGAAATGGCAAGACGTGATTAAATAATTGGTGTAATTATATTAAAAGTTCTGGAAGAGCGGGCAAATTGAAGCTTTTCAAATAGATATGGTGGCAATTGATTGTGAATTACTTTGTGCAGAAAGACACAACATCTAACATCTAGTGTACAGCCGAGCACTCTTTTGTTATAGTTTGATATGTGATCATATCGTCGAAGGCCATAAATATACCTAACCATATCGTTGAAAGCAACGGTAAGTTTATGCAGCGATAAAGAATCAAGCTTGCAATAAACAGCGGAAGCATATTCAATGTAAGGCTGTAGCATATTCATACCGGCCTCTTATTTTCTTTGGAAAATAAAATTTCACCACAATTTTATCTTCGTTTTTTTTCAAAAACAACTGTCGCTACCAACCCGATGCAAAACCGGAACCAGTTGTGTGAACGCTGCCCATCTACCAGTTAAGCCATTTTGTATTTTCGATATTCGAAAACAACTTCACTTCCGAAAGCGAAAGCTATTTAAGCCAGTGGCTATGTCTCTGTCTTTCTTTTCGGTATACCACTTTCGCTCAATCTGGATCTCGGCACGGCACGACGTAAGTTATTTGTGAGGTTAAAATGTTTTCATATTTCGTAGACTTAAAATAAATCTTTGTTCGTGTAGAGTACGGAGCGTTAGGAAAAGCTAGGCATAGGTTGGAATTACTGCATTCTGTCGTTATCGACAGGCATTGTGCGTTTGACTTTAGCTGAGATCGGAAACCTGGTGTCCAAGTACTCCGCTAAAGTCATAACCAACGACATCGGGTGTGACAAGTCTTGTCTGCCAAAAAAAGCACAGGGTTGCATCTCCACAGGGAAAAGCCTACCTTAGCCACAGATTAGACATATCCATCTGCTACTTACTGGATATATGCGCTATCGCGGTGCCCCGAGATCAGCAGATTTCAAGATTCAAGCAAGGTGTACCAAAAACTCAACCAAAATCAACTAACAAATAACCTCAAATCTTTCAACAATCTGCCAAGTTAACCCACATATAAAAACTACATAAAAACATCAATCAAACGTCTCAGCAATCAAACAACCAAACATATAGCAAGAAACCATCCAACATACCAATCACCAAGTGCATTTCATCCCGAGTCTCCAGTCAAGATCTCACACAACATCCACACTAGTTCCAGTCATACGTTCACCAATACAGTCAAATCAAAATCAAAGCTTCAACTAATTTCATTCTAATTTTACATTCAAAGTGATGAATTGTCTTTGCATTAAAAATATGTGTTTTGCTAATCCTCTTAAAATTAAAATAACCTAGATTCTCAACTTACATTAGTTGCTTAAAAGCTAGCCATTGAAAATTAGCGGTGTTTGAAAATTTTAAAATTAATTATAAAGGTATATAATATAATATCATATCAGCATCAGCGGAACTTTGTGCACAAATTTCAACGCTCCAGAATCATCATACGAAACGTGAGTACCGACATTGATATTTTACTTATTTTCTGTGGCTTACCATTTGATTCATAAAAAATAAAAAAAAACATAACTTCTGAAAATTGTATTTACATATATTTAAATTTACCTACCCGTTATTGAAATTACCTACATATATAACTTAAAATTATTACTTAAATCTTGATCTATATCTATGCATACTGAAATAAAATAGATTCATCCAATTACAGCGATTATACACATATCTATATAGAATTATCCCCTGGAAATTTGACACGCACTGATTGGCTTACTAAAGGAGAAGAGCTATTACAGAAACTTAAGCAAAAAAGATGGCAAAGTTTTCTACATAAAGCATCAATGAGCGAAAATAGAATTTATAGCCAACTTGATTATTGGAAAGGTCAAACGTACTTCACTGATTCATACAGTCAAGCTAAAATATCATGGATCTTTAAGGTACGCTGTGATCTGATCTGGCTCAATGGGAGTAGATTTAGCAATCGAGATTGTAACCTATGCTCACTATGTAATATGAGGGAGGTAGAAACAATCAAACATTTCATTGGTATTTGCCCGATTTTGAGGGAATTTAGGTATAGATACTTTTGTAAATCAACTCTCACTGAAGAAGATGTAATTAATGTTTTAAATGGAGTAAATGACGAGTCTTGGAATAAGCTCAGTAATTTCGTTATCGGTGCTCTTAAATATAGAAATGAATTAATTAATCATTTTAACTATTGAAAACCAGAATCTAGAACCAATAACAATACATTGTATTAGATATAAAGTATACGTTATATAGTATAAAATAGGTAAAGTACGAATTATATAATATGTAATATGTCAAACTACCGACAGACGACGAAATGTCATAGTCGTACATACTTTGTTTCTGTAAAATTTTAATTTTAAATTTAAAATTAAGTATAAAATTGTTTAGAATATTTTTCTGAAATAAAGAGTAATACATACATACATGCATACATACATTTGATTTAATTTGATAACCCAATAAATGAATTACACATTAATTAAAGAAATTAAAAACGGTTTTATTCGTCTTTCGTCCACGAGCTAATCATGGGCATGTGCTAAACAACTTTTATTCGCCGTTGAGATGAGTCGCTGAGCGAAGTGTTCGTGATCATGAGTTTGGGACTATTCCAACAAACACTCGCGGAAGGGATAGCCATGGTGCGATGGTTTTGGCCAATCGCTAGGGGAGGGTCCGTCCAGGTGTCATTAGATCTACGACACCATAGTAAGGAATAAGGATGTTCATAATACTCTTCTCTCCATCATACAATAGAATCACTTCCACAACAGGCAGTGACACCATGACCTTAAGTCACAGTTTCAATTTTTCCTCTCTTCTTTCTTATAATATTCGGTACGAAAATTCAGTAAGCATCGGGAACTAAGCAGCAACATCCCACCCCACCGACGAGTTAACGCCGTGCAACCGCAAGCGTGCCGATGCTGCTCCAAGCAAGGATCTTTTTATACCCTATTCTAAGGGTATATTAATTTTGACGCATAGTTTGTAACATACCTTAATATTGCCCGTAGTCATCTAAAAGTTCCTATATTTATGATCAGCATCGATAGTAATGTCGATCTAGACAGCTGAAATTTTTACCATATACTCTCTAAGGTCCCGAAATAATCAAGTTTACGAATTCATGAAATCCGCTCACAGACACGCCCACAAACTCAAAAAAAACAAAATTTTGGAAAAAATCGAATTTTGAGCTAGAAAGCTGAAATTTTTTATATATGATCTATGACTCCTAAAACGGGGATATACAATTTTCAAAATCGGCCCACTGTCACGCCCACAAATAAATAAAACAATTTTATTGAAAAAACAAAATTTGAGCTAGGGAACTGAAATTTATAATATATACTCTCTAGGGGGCTTGTGTAAATATTTTCAAAATCCGCCTACTAACACGCCCACAATTTAAAAAAAACTTTTTTGAAAATCCAAAGTTTGAGCTAGGGAGCTGAAATCTATAATATATACTCTCTAGGGGGCCCTTTATGCTCATGTGTAATTATTTTCAAAATCCGCCCACTGACACGCCCACAATTTAAAATCAACTTTTTTTTGAAAATTCAAACTTTGAGCTAGGGAGCGGAAATTTATAATATATACTCTCTAGGGGCCCTTTATGCTCATGTGTTAATATTTTTTAAATCCGCGTTCTTAACAATTCAACCATACTTAGACTTTTGTCACGCCCACTTATGAGGGATAGGAATAAGAATAGGGTATCCAACAGTTCGCCCAAGCGGACTGTAGCCCGTCCCTATGTTTTTTTTTCATCCCAAGAACCTCCAATTGCTTACAAGGCACAAGACGGGATTTTAAAAGCCTGAGCCTCGTCTCAACTGGAGTAAAGCTCGAAAATAACCACAGTTTACGTAACCCACCGTAAATTCGCCCTACTGTGCAGTTAATATGGTCAACTGGGGATAACGAACGATTGATGCGAAAACCCAGATTAGTTACAACTTCCATGAATTTCAAATGTACACTATTAAGAACAATTGGAGGTAGTTATTTAGTGTCATGGGGTTTTATGGATATTAAGATTAGCTGCGATTTTGATGGATTAAGCGAAGACCATTACACCTCGACCATTCATCGATTTTTGATTGATTTTCATTAATCCTACAAACAAGGTCGTCTACTAGTCCTATTGGTCTGGACAAGTAAATTTGAGCATCATCTGCATAAAAATGAACGTTAATGTTCAAACATACACCGGGCAAGTCATTAATAAAAATGCAAAACAAAATAGGGCCTAGGATTGACCCTTGTGGTACTCCGGCAAGTATCTCTTTACTGTGAGAAGATTTGTCGCCAACCTCAACCCTTTGAAAACGATCACTCAAATAACTTGTTAAAACGCACAGATCTGTCACTAAATCCAAAATAATCACTTAATTTTTTCGAAAAGGATGACATGATTAACACTATCAAAGGCTTTAGAAAATTCGAGCATGCAAAGCACAGTAACATAGTTCATGTCATAACAAACCCGAATATCATCAAGAATCTTAACCATAGCCGTAGAACAACTGTGGTTTGCTCTAAAGCCAGACTGAACCGGAGATAGCAAACTGTACTGATCAAGGTGCCTAGAAATCTGCTTAGCACGCATTTTTTCCAGGACCTTTGATAGGCAGGGCAAAATGCTGACTGGTCGAAAATCTGTTACCGAAGATGGATTTGGTTTCTTGGGAATGGGAATGACTTTGGCACACTTCCAACTTGGAGGAAACGAGGATGACATGATACAAACATTCAAAACATGCGTAAGACATTTCAAAATATGGATCAAAATCATTTTTATAAAACGAATGGGAACACCATCATCTCCAATCGCATTTGACTTCATAGAACGTATGTAGTTAACAACATCGATTTCAGATACAATCTCAAAGTCGAAATCTGACAACGGTTCAAAACAGAGCTGATCGTTAGAACTAAATGATGTACCACTGTGTGCAGGTGATGAACTTTCTCATTAATATTTGATGCATAGTAACAATTGTGCCAGGGAGGTATACTCGCATCATAATGCAAGGCAATGATATCCACCGAAGAAAAATCCCTAAACTGAAAAGTTCATGGTGTGGCAGAACGAGTCAAATCAATATTATATGTCCAAAAAATTAAATCATGGTCAGTCACACCTTCTACCGATAACTGGTCTTGTAGCAGTACATTAGACCGATCAGATACCAGGAAAAGATCCAGGAGACTAGGGGAGGAATTAGGAGCGTAACGAGTCGGATATGAATTTACTACGGCTAACCCTGCAAATGCAAGTCTAAAAGTTCATTAGATCTGCAGTCATGTTTGAGAAGATCAGCATTAAAATCACTACAGACAAGTACGTGTTCATAAAGAGGAGTGAATTCCTGGATTGCGGAAAAAATGATTTTGGAGGGTAACTTCGGTTGGGGCTGTAATCTACGCCTATAACACACTTACTATTACCATCAGATACTTCCAGAAACAAGTACTCAGTGGTACTCCCATTCAATTTAACAATAATTTTGCAGTTTAAAGAACTATGTATTACAGTACACGGCTACTCCACTACCAGTTATATTCGTGATCCTATCATTCCGAAAAAGTTTATATCCATTAATATTGAACATGCTATCCCCAATCGCAGCCTTAAGCCAAGTCTCAGTGATTGTTTATGTGAAAACCCATCTCTGTGAAACACATTTTAATAGAATATTCATATTTGAACATTGTATCCCAAATTTTACGTGAGATGTCGCTTCACGCCCTCTCATTCCTACGACCTTGTTTTAACCTCCTATTTTACTTTTAACGTTGTCGAAAACTTTCTTCTTATATCAACCCTCCACGAGGTAAGATCTATAGTTATACCTAATAAATCACTGAATTTTAAACTCTATCTTTTTCTTTTCTCATCGGAAATATACCGCATATTTGTAACTAGCACCAACATCGGCTCAAACGCAGATGAATAGTGATACACAATGTTTGTAAATTTATCAATGGATTTAAAGTATAGAATTATAATATTTTATTAAAATCTTTATATAAACGGTTATATATCTAACAAACATAAGCAAATGTATTTTCGGCGTATTTCGAAAGATTTCATAGCAAATAGTAAATATCTCTTGAATTTTAGGTTGGCTTCTCAATTTTTCGTTTCAATATAAACAAAAAGGTAAGGCCTTTCTTAACTTTATCAATTTTGGTTGTGAGGCATATTGTGTTTTTTGATAATTTTGAAATTAAATTCATCGTAGTAATTTTCTACTTTGTCATTTTGCAATGTGGCAACTCCGTACTTACAGCACAGAATGGAAAAAGACACATTGAACAATCAAAATATGATAAAGTATTACTCTAACGTTGAGTTTTGGAATTATAGTTTTCGTTCACGAAAATTGAACTCGATAGAACACAGGAGTTATTGTACTGCGGGTAAACAGATGGTCCATATGGATCTTCTCTAATAATAAAACGCAGCTGTTATTTCACGATTAAAATCCACGCACAATCAAACATAAAATTGTCAACCGTATGAACACCCAGGCCACCAACAACAACTTTTTTTTACTTTAAAAGTTCATTTTTCTATTCATTATTAGATATCAACTTATATACTAGACAAAAACGATTAAATCCAAAATCCAAATATTTAAGATTTTTGAACTTGGCAATAAAATAAGGTAAACATCAATTAAAGCCATGAGTAAGAACTTCATAATAATAGCATACTCATTATAACCAGGAGCTAAGTATTTGTTGTTTCCAGCGAATACAAATTGATTTTCACAAAAACAATGCATAAGACGAATCGTGATTATTGCCTTCTGTTTACATCATCAATTCATCGTGTATTAGAAGCGGTAACAATGTGTTCTTAGTAAAAACAAAAAAAAATGCTTAAATCAAAAGCACGCCGTTGGTTTTTTATGAAATGATGATTACATAAATTTAATTTGCATAACAAGCGGTTTGATTCAGACGATGAACAAATTAATAAGTTTGTTGTTTGCGGTAGGATTTATATTGAACCTAAGGTTTCTTGTACTGATGTTGACTCAGCATTTGTCCATCTGGTCGAAAGTAATGCCGACCATGATAGGTGCTTTGGCTAATTTGAATGTTCGTCAATGAAATGTATTCAATGAAATAATAATTATGAAGCTGAAGTTATGGTCAGTGCAGTAGGCTCATCAGCTTGCAATTGTGCTTTTCGATTTTGGACTTAATTATGTTAAACCTATCGTTATTATCTACTTGCTGTTCAAATTGGCAACCAAATTTAAAATGTAATTAATAATACAATACTGTTTAGAATAAAGTCACCATTTATATAGGCAACCATTTGATAGTGCGGGGCTATAAAAATTCCACGACGCCCTACTCAAAATGGGAATTAATGCCACTCCAGCGGGAAATGATATTACTTTCCTGTCAGAATTAAGCTCACTTTTGTTGAATTTACATATAAACATAGGGGCGGGCTACATTCCGCTTGGGCGAACTGTTGGATACCCTATTCTTATTCCTATATCTCATAAGTGGGCGTGACAAAAATTTAAAGGATTTTATCGAAAAAACTAAGCTTTTGTAAATAAAAACGCTCCCTAGCTCAAACTTTGGTTTTTCAATAAAATTGTTTTATTTAAATGTGGGCGTGTCAGTAGGCGGATTTAAAAAAAATTTAAGTATGAGCATAAAGGGCACCTAGAGAGTATATACTATAAATTTCAGCTCCCTAGCTCAAACTTTGGATTTTCAAAAATAAAAAAAAAATAATTGTGGGCGTGTCAGTAGGCGGATTTTGAAAATATTTACGCATGAGCATAAAGGGCCCCTAGAGAGTATATATTAAAAATTTCAGCTCCCTAGCTCAAATTTTGGTTTTTCAAAAAAAATATTTTATTTAATTGTGGGCGTGTCAGTGGGCGGATTTTGAAAATTTTATGTGTCAAGCAGTTTTATGGGCCAAAGATCATATATAAAAAATTTCAGCTTTCTAGCTCAAAATTCAATTTTTCCCAAAATTTGTTTTATTTAATTGTGGGCGTGTCAGTGGGCGGATTTTGAAAATTTTATGTCCCAATCAGTTTTATGGGCCATAGATCATATATAAAAAATTTCAGCTCTCTAGCTCAAAATTCGATTTTTTCCAAAATTTTGTTTTTTTGAGTTTGTGGGCGTGTCTGTGGGCGGATTTCAAAAATTCTTAAACTTGATTATTTCGGGACCCTAGAGAGTATATGGTTAAAATTTCAGCTCTCTAGGTCCAGTTTAAAGGCCTAATTTTTGCCGACGGACGGACGGACGGACGGACGGACATGGCTAGATCGACATTACTATCGATGCTGATCATAAATATAGTAACTTTTAGGGGTCTACGGGCAATATTAAGGTATGTTACAAACTATGCGTCAAAATTAATATACCCCTAGAATAGGGTATAAACATAGGGACGGGCTACAGTCCGCTTGGGCGAACTGTTGGATACCCTATTCTAATTCCTATCCCTCATAAGTGGGCGTGACAAAAGTCTAAGTATGGTTGAATTGTTAAGAACGCTCTACATATTTTGTTATATAACATTTAAAGGATTTTATCAAAAAAAAAACGCTCCCTAGCTCAAACTTGGGTGTTTCAATAAAATTGTTTTATTTAATTGTGGGCGTGTCAGTAGGCGGATTTAAAAAAAAATAACACATGAGAATAAAGGGCCCCTAGAGAGTATATATTATAAATTTCAGCTCCCTAGCTCAAACTTTGGATTTTCAAAAATTAATATACCCTTAGAATAGGGTATAAAAAAATTATTTTATTTATTTGTGGGCGTGTCTGTGGGCGGATTTCAAAAATTCGTAAACTTGATTATTTCGGGACCCTAGAGAGTATATGGTTAAAATTTCAGCTCTCTAGGTCCAGTTTAAATGCCTAATTTTTGCCGACAGACGGACGGACGGACGGACGGACAGACGGACATGGCTAGATCGACATTACTATCGATGCTGATCATAAATATAGTAACTTTTAGGGGTCTACGGGCAATATTAAGGTATGTTACAAACTATGCGTCAAAATTAATATACCCTTAGAATAGGGTATAAAAATAATAAATGTTGGGGGTTCCCCATACTTAGAACTGAAACTCAACATTTTTTCTTCATCAAACCCATAAATGTGGATAGGTCTATTTAGGTTTCTAATATCATTTTTTTCTAAACTGAATAGTTTGCGCGAGAGACACTTCCAAAGTGGTAAAATGGGGAACCCCTTGGAACTTCTAAAATAAGAGAATGATAAAAATGAAAAATATATATGATGTAAATTACCATGCAAACTTCCACCGAAAATTGGTTTGAACGAGATCTAGTAAGTAGTTTTTTTAATACGTCATAAATCGTAAACCGCAATTTACCTTTCATTCAATCAACTCAAATATAAAAAAAACATTTAATTTAATAAACATAAACCTTATGCGTAAGCCGTGAACCATTATTTTCTAATAATAAATCTGTAATAAGTGCCTAAGTAAATAGAAACCCTTCATGGGCGAGTCCGACTCGCAGTTTTTTCACTTCATGCAGTGCTAATTGGTTTGCTTTTTTAAAATGGTTTATGGCTGGTTTTTTCGATTATTTTTTTTACTGATTATACCTAATTATGAACCTCTAAAATTACCCTTCAGTCAAAAATATAAAAATAAATGCTTCTTTTTTGCTGAAAACAATTTCGCTAAAAATAATGCAACCCGGTGTTCGGCATAGTAACAATAGAAATGATTTGACTCCTTATTTGCTAGTTTTTATGGTGGTTGGTCACACTGGTTTTGCAATAAGGTTGGGTCGGCGGTGCTTACGTTTTTTCATAATGTATTTTCGTAGGCGCATTGACTTGAATTTTTGTCATTCGTTCGAAACAAGTGAAGAAAACAAAATACGACGTAACGCGTGTTAGTTCTCAGAGCAAACAAATAAAAGTGTACGTGTTTTTTAAAAGATAAAGTTCAACTGTTTTTTTAATTTAAAAAATATTGCAATATATCTATCAATACTGCCGAAATTATCGAAAGATTAGACAGACAGGCTATACGATATTTTTAATTCGCCTAAGTTTAAAGACCCCAAAAAATCCTGAATTCCATTTTTTGGAAATGGGGAGCAGTCAATTTCTTAAATGAAATGGATATATTTTTCCAAAATATTACTTTTTTTTGATTAGCTAGTCTGCCAATGTAACTGAAAAGATGCCATTTGTAAAAGGATGGCAGCAGACTATAAATGCTCTCATTGGCATTTCAAGTGATTTAAAGGCAGATGATATTCAGTTCCTTTTAACGAGAAACCTCTCAAGTCACTGACTCCATTTCAATTCATTTGTTCATTTAAAAGATCATATTCAGCAACAGTACATGAAGGATATTAGCCATGGAAACTGCCAGCCAACTGTGAATTTAGAGCTTCCCGACATTGAAATGCAGTTACAATCACCCAAAAAGAAGGACAATGTGAAAAAGCATTTTCAAACCCGAATCTGACTACAAAACTATTGATTTCGGTGGCGAAAATTCATTTTATTATTTTGTAGGCTACATTTGAAAAAAACCGTCAAAAACACAAGTGTTAGCTGATATTAATTCAGAAACCTAGTGTTTCCTCCATATTCACAGATCATGAGGTTGCGCATTTAGCACGCCCTTCTCAAGAGTTTTTAGATGTGATAGAGAGCCTGGAGAAACAATTTATTTCTCGTTTTCCCAATTTGTACTTTTGTAAAAATTTTGAAATGAAAATGCTATAATATATTAAAAAATTAATTTGATTCATTTTGCTGTAAAAATCAAAACAACAAATTTCGTATAAGATTTCATGTACGTGATCGAGTGTATAGTGCGTACCAAAACAGTTGGCCATTCTACTGCGCAGGTCTCTTAAAATGTGTTTTACAATCTCTTAAATTGCAAAAACAAGCATAAAGAGACGAAAATGGGCGGAGCCATAATAAAAAACGACGTATACCCTGCCTTGTGTTCAAGATCGCTGTCGCGATCTCACTGAGGGTGGTTTCTTCATTTTCCTTCTTTTATACTGAAATTAGGAGCGGAGGAAAAATATAGACCATTATATGTCAACTTTACTTGGAGGCAAATATATTGTTTCGTTTTTTGTCTTGTCGGTTCTTTGTAGGAGTATGATGTGATCACGGTCGGATAGATTAAGCAAAACATTGCACATGAATTGATTGTGTGACTGTGTCTGTATGAAGGTGTACGGTTTTAGATTTAAACCCTATTTGCTCATTATGCTTTCGTTGATCATTATTAATTGTGTCGTGCATATTGATCATGTAGGTACTGATATTGGCACGCAAAGTAAAGTAAATTGCAGTGTCACACCAAATTTTTTTTGTTTATATCATTGAATTTGGGCGAGGTAGGTAAATTTAATAAAAAATTTACAATTTGGGAATTTTTTGGAAACGTAAACGATTTTATGCCCAATAACAATAGGCACGATTTTCTGTCACAAAAAAGAGGATGGGGTATTAAACGGTTCGTTAAAGACAAAATGGTGAACGTTCTTGATTCTTCAATAATTTTTTTTAAGAAATGCAGTTTTTAAAACTTTTTGAACTACCCACCACTTTTAAATTTGTAACCTTGATTAAAAGTGTAAATTATAGCGAGATAAAATTGACGATGATGCAAATATAAAACAGATTTACAGCGAGCAGCAAAACAAAACACCAGTATACCAAATGGGTGGTTCGGTTTGGTTTGAATTAAGAAGTAAAAACACACACGTTTTAGTACTAAGATAAAAATATTTATTGATTTTGCTACCTATATATGAAATAGTTAATATTAATGTATATTAAATTGAATTCGAAGAACTGTCAGTTTCATAATCGGTTGAAGAATCATCTCCTGGATTGATAATTATTGCATCCGACATTGTGTCCCACATCTGCTCGTGTGAAAAGTATTCCTCCTCTGTCCTTATAATTTTTTCACAAACTTTGCGCCAATCTTCAACTGTTATTTTTGAAAATTCTTCTTCAGCTAGTTTCTGAACATCCGATAATCTAAACGTTGTATTTCGGCTTCCGACTCTTCCCTTGACTGTTGCCCAGATCTTTTCAATAGGGTTGAGATCTGGATGATAGGGTGGCAATCGTAGTACTTCGTGTCCCGCGCCGTGAATCATATCGTCAATCTTATGCTTGGAGTGGTGATTAGTCCGATGTCGCTTTATAAGGTCATAAAGTTCGACTTTGAGCATTTTTGAAGAATGCGGTATATTGTTGACGGAAAGCCATTCTAACATCTCCGATTTAACGGAAGCAGAAGTGATTTGCTTGTGTTCCCATTTGTTGTGATATGATGCGTTGTCCATTACAATAACCGATGGTTCCTCTAGGTTATTTAAAACTTGATCCTTCATCCATTTGGAGAAATTTTCAAAATTCATCTCATCGTGATAATCTCCTGTTTTCGACCCAGATTTAAATAAAAGCAAGGCATTATTCACGAAGCCCTTCGCTCCACCTGCATGCGCCATTATCAGCCTTTGGTCTTTTGAAATTGGCGCCTTTAAACCTTGACTGGTGCCGTCAGTTCATGCCCTTGGCCTTGTGTGAGAGCTGTGAATATAGCTCTCGTCCAAATAAATAATCTCATATCCTTCTGACCTGTACTCCCGCACCTTCCTCAGATATTTCACTCGTAAAAGTTTGATTTAATTTCTTTCGCAAAGAAATTTACGGTTGTTCTCCGTTTTCCTATAAGAAAATCCATTTCTTTTTAAAATCCTATGTAGCGACATATTGCTTAGGTTCAGCTCCAAATCTTCCTGCACCCGTTGTCTTAACATTTTTAATGTTATCATCATTTTTTCTTCAATGTGGAAGTTGTATATAATTCGCCGAACAGCTGTGATACCAAATTCGTCCAATCCAGTTTTCCATTTTGTATGTGGTACTCTTTTAGTTGGAGATTCAATAGCGCCTTTCTTCTCCTATTCTTTAATTATCCTTCTTATTGTTCGGGCCGAAATTCCCGTAAACTCCTCTGTCTGTGAATTTGCGTATGTGATGGGATTATCTATACATAAATTCCTAGCTTCTTCAATTTTTTTGTAATATATCCTAACAACGATCTTACGTCCTAGACTTCCTATTGGTTTTCCTTTTCTTGAAAGATCCATGACAATTTATTTTATTTTAATAAACTTATGTCCTAGCAATGCTTTTGTTTTCGTGAAAGTGAATTCCAATTAGGAAATCCATAATATATATGCGTTATCTTAAAATAAAAAACTCTAAAAACCAAGCAACAAATTTATTCCTTGCCCCTACAGGTAACCAAATGCAAACACTAATCATGTCGTAAAACTTTTACACTTAAGTCAAACAGGTAAAATCAAACATCATAAAATTAATGCTAACTAAGCACACCACCCATACAGGTACCTAGCGCTAAACCACGAAATGTTCAACCATAAAAAGGGTTGGGAACCCTTTCAAATACAATCGGACTTCTAGGTAGAAATGTATAAAAGTCGACCTCATAATAAAAAATTAAGTTTATTTAGATATTCAACAGCATTTTAGTTCTAAGCACTGTAAAGTTGGGTTACGCATTGTAAATTACAGGCAAAAACGCTTAGTGATTAAATCTCTTTCGCGTCATTTTTGTTCTCTTAAATTCTCTCTCTGCGCAATCGACCGTTGGCCAACTGTTTTGGTACGGACTATATCACATTATTAAAACAATTAATAGGATTATCAAAAAGCCATCAACAAGCAAAAATATCTGAGCGTAACACACATGTAGTTCTTATTTAATTTTTAATAAAAATGTATGACAAATTAATATTTGTTGTTATGGCTAAGTTTCTATAGCCGCGTGCGTCGAATAAAACAATTATTCCTCTTTTAAGCGTGGCTTAAAAATTCTGTAATTTATTCCAAATTATAATAATTCAATGTTACAAATTTTTATGTTACCTTAGTTTCTTTTCTTTCTCGTTTATTTATTCTTTATTCTTTAATTTCAATTAATTTAGATATTTATGACACCCTCTTTGTCAGCGAACAAAAGTCAATTACACAAAATGAGAATGCTAGGAAGTGTATGCAAGGAAAGTTTCTTTCAATACTTAAAGGTGGAGTTACATGGTTTGTTTAGACAGTGCCTTTTGACGGTGTAACTTGAGACGGCAGTAACACACCACCCCCAGTAAGTTGACTGCATTCTGCATCGGTCTTACTCCCATCGCCGTAGCCAGTTACGTCCAAGACAGCTAGATTGGCTGCAGGTCGCACATACAACCCGCTGGATGTTTGCACTGTAGCTCTACGGACTTGTCCGTCCTGGGCCGTTACAGTGTCCACGACTACCCCTCTGGGCCAGCAGCTCCTCAGCAAGGTGTTGTCGACAATGATGACTAGGTCGCCCTTACCGATAGGCTTTACCTTCTGAAACCACTTAGATCTCCTATTCAAGGTCGGCAGGAACGCCTTCACCCACCTTTTCCAAAACGCGTCCGCCATCAGTTGCGACTGGCGCCAGCTCCTCCTCATATGGATCACTTCTGGGTCGCACGGTAATTTTGAACCATTCGAATGGCCGAGAAGGAAATGATTCGGCGTGAGTGCCTCATCGTCAGTACATTCTAGGGACACAAAAGTCAGTGGCCTCGAATTGATGATACTCTCGACTTCAATAAGCGCGTTGCGCAGCGTTTCATCGCCGAATTTATGAAAGGGAAGAATTTTGTATAAGACAGTTTTAATAGATCGTACAAGCCTCTCCCACGCTCCACTCATATGGGGGGCTACTGGTGGGCCGAAGTAGTCCACACCAACAAATGAAAACGGTTTCATGAATGCGCCAAGTCGAGCGCGGGGAAGATTGGCCATCTCGGGAACTCTAGGACGTGCGTTTTGGATCCTACAAGCCTGGCAGAGACGCCTCACGGACTTCAACACGGCCCTCATGTTTGGAATGTAAAACTGTTGTCGAACCTCGTTCACGACCGTCTCATGATTGCAATGATGGTATTTGCGATGGTAATAGTCGACGATCAAAAAAGTAATGCGGTGCGCCTTTGGCAGAATAATAGGTGTTTTGCAATTCATGTCGACGAAATCCGCGAAAGCAATGCGGCCCTGCATTCTTAGGACACCCCTGTCATCCAGGAAAGGCGATAACTTTGCAAGAGGGCTTTTATTTGGGAGGGGTACCGCTTGTCCTGGTGGGCTCCCTCTCAAGCGACGGAGTTCTTCTGCGTATTCTGCATCCTGAGCTTGCTTATAAAGTAGCACTTGTGCACGCTGCATGGCTGTCGATGTTATGATGAGACCAGTAGTGGGTTGCGGCACCGGACCATACCTGCATGAATCCGTGAACATAATGACGCATGCTAAGGTGCGCAACAAAGCTTTCCAAGTCCCAAAACGCTCTATATCGAGTAAGTTGTTGTTAACTCTAACTTCGTTGATGTGCAGAACATGTGGTCGGTATTCATCCGTGTCGGTTGTTTGTATCGCGGGCATCTGCGGCCACTCCGATGAACTCTTCAGTAGAAATGGAGGCCCGGTAAACCACGCGCCTTTTGGGTGCAAATCAGGATCCGAATTAGATTTGGTCGCCTTGTCAGCAGGGTTGAGTTTGGTAGGTATCCATCTCCAGTCTGATATAGTTGACGACTCTAAGATTTCTCCAACCCTATACATGACGAACTGTTGAAATTTCCGCGGGTCAGCTCGAAGCCATGAGAGCACCGTCTTTGAATCGGACCATAATACCCGCTTCATAGCGAAGCTGTGCGCCTCACAAATGGAACTCATCAACCGAACTCCCAGTACTGCAGCTTGCAGCTCGAGTCGCGGGATGGATAAAGGGCGTCGGGGGGCTACCTTGGTCTTGGCGCTAACTAAAGTGACGCTTACCTGTTTCTGACATTGAATCCGGAAATAGCAGACAGCTGCGTATGCGTTTTCGCTGGCGTCAACGAAAGTATGAAGTTGCACATTAACTTCTGGTTGGCTCAAACCCGTTGAATAACACCTCGGAATTTTGACATCCGTCACTCTAGGTAACAGTGTTTGCCACCGTAGCCATCTATCAAATAAAGGAGGGGGCAGCTTTTCATCCCACCCTATTTCGGTCCTCCAGATATCCTGTAGAAGTATCTTAACGAATACTAGAAAATGTGAGAGAAACCCCATGGGATCGAATATCCCCATTAGTATCCTCAAAACTTCCCGCTTAGTTGGAACCTTACCCTCACACAATACCTCATGATTAAGATGATTGAATCTCAAGGCGTACGTGAAAACATCAGTTGAGGTACTCCAGTGCATTCCCAAGACCTTTTCCGTTGACGCGATGTCGGCGTCGTTTGTTCCTAACGCCCTACTAGTGGTTGGATCAGCAGCCTCCTCCAGCCCCTCCAATACTGTCGTTGAATTAGACATCAAATTTCTAATATGAAATCCAGCGCCCGAATGAATTTGCCTCACATCCCTCGCAAGTTGGAGGGCCTCCTCCACGGTGTCCACACTATCAATAAAGTCATCGACATAGTGATGCCTCAGTATGGCTTCAACGGCTCTGGGTTTGCTACTGGCGAAACTCATTGCATTGCGATTCTTAATGTAATGAGCAATGCATGGTGAGCACTTTGCCCCAAACGTCATGACCTGCATTTCGAAAACATTGGGCTCCCAGAATCTCTTTGGTCTTTCCACAAGAATCGCTGCACACCTCTGTCTTCTTTCCTTACCAGAACTTGGTGGAACATCTCCGCAATGTCTCCACAAACAGCCACTCTTCCGCGACGAAAACCGTACAAAATTGTTGTTATTGGCACAAGCTGGTCAGGTCCCTTTATTAGGAAGTCATTAAGAGAACTTCCCTTGCATGCCGCTGCAGCGTCCCAAACTAACCTAATCTTGGCCGGTTTATTCGGGTTCTTCACCACAAAAATAGGCAAATACCAAACACGACCTCCGCTGGGATTGAGCACCTCTTCCGGACATAGTTGCTTAGCGTACCCCTTCGATACGAGATTCGCAATCTGCTTGTTTAAGTGGCTGCGGAGCTGCTCGTCCCTCATCATTTTCCTTTCCAAATATTCGAATCGTCGAAGCGCCATTGGATAGCTATCAGGTAGGACGAACTCGTCCAGCCTCCACAGAAGGCCCACCTCAAAGTGTCCATTAACATGCTGGCAGGTTCTTTCCAAGATGGTTAGGGCTCTCTTATCTTCGGTTGAAATTAGCTGCTGAGGGGGAATTCGCACCCCTATATCCTCGATTGAGAAGAAGTTTTCCACAAGTTGATGGATCTGCCTGTCGTTGTAATTCTCGCCGATAGAGAGACTAAAGTTCCTTGCTTCATTTTCATTATTGCCGAATTTTTCTGGTCCATGAACGGACCACCCCAATCGCGTCTTAGTAACCATCGGTTGTAACCAGCTACCTTCCACTACCTTTAACGGCACGCCTAGCTTCCAATGGTCCATGCCAATGAGGATCCTTGGTCACGCATGTTCGTACGATGGAAGGGGTATGTCGGCTAAATACGGGTATCGATCCTTGAGCAGCCTACTGCAGACCGTTTGCGTTGGCAGTCCCAAGCTCTGTACCGTACGAACATTTTGCAGTCGGTATTTCTGACATCCGTCATGTTGGCCTGCGATCGATAAAGAAACGACTCTGGAATCGCTTTCAACTCGCGTTGTATCGGCAGTCCATCGTAAGCAAAGCTCCTCGGGTCGACTAGGCAGTTCCAGCGCGCGTGCTAGCTCATCGTCTAGTAATGTAAGGGAAGATCCACCGTCTAAGAAGGCGAAAGTACGTATCGACGTTGACCTTCCATAAAGAGTTACAGGGATAATCCTAAATAGCACACTCGGAAATTCATAACATGGTGGGTTATAATGGCAACCTCCAAAACCTTGGTTATGTTGGGCAGACTGGTCAGACGAACAACCCGCCATATCTGGAGCGCCGCCCCCACCAACTGGGTTGTTACTGTGGTTGCCCCGAGGTTCCGAAGTTGATGTCGACTGGAACCTATGCAAAAGAGGGTTATGTCTGAGTCTGCATCCTTCAGCACCACACACCCTTGACACCCCACATCGAGAGGGTGGGTGCTTACTCAAACAGGTGTGGCATAACTTTAATTTGCGGACCATACTCCACCTTACGGAGCGTCCAACCCCCCTGAACTCGTCGCAATCATCAACTGAATGACTGCCCTGGCATACAAAACATACTTCGGCAGTATCGCTTTCAGGACCTACTGCTCTTGAATGATTGTACAGATGACCCCCGCGTTTATTGGAGCGTTTCTCTGACGAATTTGTGACCGATAGAGTGGTTACGGTGCATGCCGCTTCTGCAATTTCGTAGAGCCAACTGGAGAAGTCGCTCAAAGTCGCAGATCTCAAGCCTTTTGAGAATATGGCCCAGTTCAACAGGAGGTGGGGTGTGAGCTTGTCGACGAATTCCTTTAGGAGCGTTGGGTTATTCAAATGGGCCGTCATACGGGAAGCCTCCATGGTGGCGCAGACGTTTCTGATTGCTAAGGCATACTCGATAAGCGTTTCCATTTTGTCAGCTCTTGGAGGTGCTTGGGTTTTGGCCTTGACAATCATCGCGTGCAGAATATGCTCCGGTCGTCCGAACAACATTCGAAGTGTCCTAATGACCTCTGGAACCATCGTTGGCAGCAAAAGGCGGTTTTGGACTGCATCCAATGCTCTCCCGCGAAGACATCTCTGTAACCGTAATAGGTTCTCAGCGTTAGAGAAACCGGCTAAATTTGTGCTTTGTTCGAACGAGCTAATGAAGACAGGCCACTCTTCCGGGCTGCCGTTGAACAGGGGTAACTCCTTAGGGATCGCGTGTCTAGTTGCTAATTGAGTTGGCGAGAGGGTATGTACTCTATTTTCAATGGAGCTGGGTTTATTCCCGATAGGTTCGTCGCAAAGAGAGTGTGCCTCGTTATTCTGGCCTAATATACTATGGGTAGGTTGCTCATGAGTCTCTTCGGCAATCAAAGGTGGTCGCTGAGGACCCTGGCTCGGCTGCATGGTTCCATGAGCGCCATTGGGGACCGTGGAATTAATTTTATTTACCCATCTTTGGGTTATAAGGCTACGATCTACTAATACTGACTTACCTGATTCTCTTTCTTCTTCATCCTCTGATTCAGCTGTTTCCACTAGTATCTTGTACTTCTTTTCTAGGTATATGGCGTTGCTTCTCTCGCGTAGCTGCTTTTCTTCCTCGAGTTGTTGCATCAAGATCTGTTGCTTCTTCAGTCTGCTCCGCTGCTGATTTCGCACGTCTACCTTGGTCGACGTGAGCCGGAATGGGTGAAATCGGCTGGGTACTTTCACGGCACTTAACGCAATGCCAGCTGACTTCCTCGACGCGAGAATCCACTTGTGCGCAGTCAAAGTGGTACCATTTGCTGCAGTCATCACATGCCACCATTGCGGAGGTATCCGGCCGCTTGCACAACTCGCAACTCACCTTATCCACAGGTGTTGATGTGCCTGCTTGTGCATAAGTGTTTGAGGGCATGGCCGACGTATCCAATACGAATATTCTTAGAATAAGAATTTTTAAGAAATTGTTATGGCTAAGTTTCTATAGCCGCGTGCGTCGAATAAAACAATTATTCCTCTTTTAAGCGTGGCTTAAAAATTCTGTAATTTATTCCAAATTATAATAATTCAATGTTACAAATTTTTATGTTACCTTAGTTTCTTTTCTTTCTCGTTTATTTATTCTTTATTCTTTAATTTCAATTAATTTAGATATTTATGACACCCTCTTTGTCAGCGAACAAAAGTCAATTACACAAAATGAGAATGCTAGGAAGTGTATGCAAGGAAAGTTTCTTTCAATACTTAAAGGTGGAGTTACATGGTTTGTTTAGACAGTGCCTGTTGACGGTGTAACTTGAGACGGCAGTAACATTTGTCTTCATTTAACCACCTGTACCCTTTTCCGGAAAAAAACAATCTTCCTCTTTTATCTCTATCTTACAAGGTACTTAATATATCCAAGGCGATGGAAAGGGCACTTCGACCTATGAGATCTTTTGTACCATAGGGACCTGGACATATTAAGGCTAGTAGAGTTTCTACTTTCCGTGTAAAGCATGCAATTTTACCAGCAAAAGAATTCTTTATGTCTTCGGAACTCAGTTGTAAGCTGGAAAAGATCTTCTTTCTAATTCCATTCACGGCTGGACATTTACATAATATGTGTTCAGCTGTTTTGTCTTCTTAAAGACATAGTCGGCATTTTTTTCATTTTGTTAAGGTGATATCGTAAACCGTGGTAAACCAGTAAGGTAACCTACTAAGTTTTTGACATAATGCCTTCTTAAATCTAGACATCTGCTGGCTTTGTTATTTATTTATTTATTTATTTATTTATTTATTTTATTTATTTTCGTCTACCGAATACAGGATTCTTACAGACTACGCTAAACCTAGATTACAATAATAACTTACATCTAAATTAAATTTGAGCTATGTATTTACATTATTTAATTTCTTTTTTACAATAACTCTGGAATCAGAAAAGTCAATTTCATTACAAACACTATTAAATGACTTGCAACAACGATTAATTGGCTCATTTTGACCGTAAACTGTTCTATGTGCTTGCACAAACAGTAAGGGTCTATCGCGTAATGATCTCTTGAAGGGCCGAAGGGCTCGTTTGGCCTGTCTTAAACCTGGGATGTTCTCCCAATGTAAGATACATTTTGTATGTTTCCAGCTTTTTATTAGTGTGATTGCTGCCGATCTAGGAGTGCAGCAGGAGGGTTAAGGACCTGTGAAAGGTGTTTTTGAACCCTTTCTGGCCAGGCCAATTCATCGGCCTTTTCATTATCATCAAACGCTTCATGACCCGAACCCACCATAGTTTGGTCTTGTTTCTTAAGCCGAGTGTTTGAAGGGTATTGGAATAGTGCATGACTGATTTGGAGTCAAGGGTATGCGTGCGAGCTAAGGGCATTTATAGCTGCTTGAATATCCGTGAATTTACGGATGTTTGCACATTTAATACCAGATATCTGAATGTGGCTGGCGCATTCTTGAATGGAAATACGTTGGGACTTTTTGCCATGGGTATCGTAAAGCGTGTATTTCGCACGTATGTTCCGGCTCCTACCCCCGATTCCATTTTAGAACCATCCGTATATTACTTTATGCCGTTGTGGCTGTTTGGTGGGTTATGAATGATCCATGCTTCTCTCTTTGGGGTCTCTGTTTAGAATCGTTTATTGAAGCATGGTATTTTGTTAAGGCGGTCTGTGAACGCGCAGTACGTTTCAAGTTCCGGGAGTTCATCGAGTCGTGTCATAAGTAACGGGTGGTCGTTCAGCTTTATTTTATTTAACTGCATTAAACTTGTTGCACTGCTGATCAATAGAGTTTCGAAAAGTGGGTTTATCACCCTTATTCAGAAAAACGAGGTTATTGCTATATAAGTATTCTAAAAGTCACTCACCTCTTATATTTATATCACTGCTGCCCAAATCATGTTGTGTGCATTCGCGGTGCAGCCAATGATCACGTGTACTCTGGTCCTAGCAGTACCGGACAAGTTCCTGTACTGTGGACGAAGGCACTTTGTCCGTGTCCCCAAAAAAAGTTTAGACCAATTTTTTTCAAAACTGTGAAATGAAGTGCTAAATTGTGGTCAATGTTACTATCAATTCTGAATCTAACACAAACAACCGAATAGTTTTATGTCTTCTAGTTTTTGAGAAAATTGAAAATTAAAATTACTAAAACTACGGTTATATTATACGTATTTAGTGTTGCCGTTGTTTTTTAATATTTATTTTTTTCAATTTAAGTCCTTTTTTTTCTAAGATAGACCGTTATCAATTTTTGCGCCCTAATTATCTTACTCTCGAAGCATGCACGTGGAACAAAACAATTCACGCAAAAAAATTGCGAAAAATTATATGGAAAATTTGTCCAAAACGCCAAAAAATGGTTTATAGCACAAACCAATTCTACAAGTTATTGATTTTGGTGGATTTGGGACAAAATCGATGTTCGATATCTCGGGATTGGAAGGACATAAGAGCAAATCGAATCACGGATTTTAAAAGCGCATATCCGTCCCTAACTCAAGAGCGACAAAAGTGGCGTATGGAACAAAACAATTCTCAGGCGATGATACAACAATTCTGTGTGCAATTTCATTGAAATCGTTTAACATTATAATGTGCCACCACACAGAACAGTTGACATTTTTTATACAAAATGCACGCAGTTTCAAAGCGGCTACTTTTGTTTATTCTTAATTCTCCAAATATATATATTTCGTTACTCTTGGAAATCTCTTCAAACTAAGAACTCTAACATTGCTTAACAATATATTGCAATCGCTTGAGCCACCTTACCTTTTTAATAAGATCTGCCAGTCGCGTTCTATTAGATCTTTGAACCTTGTGCCAGTGCATTACGCATATTTAGTATCCGAGCGCCAATTTTGTATAAATGCGATACGTCTATGGAATGCTCTTCCTTGACATCTAAGGATGATTAGCTGTACGGCAATTTTCGGAAGGAGGCTCAAGGAGTACTTGGAGACATTAATGTGATGATGATTCTTATTTTGTTATTTATCTATCCCCTTTATTTTCTTATCAACTATTTCCTTTATCCTTCGCTCAATGTTTATCTTTTCTTTATTTTCTTTTTCTTATTGGATTCAAATAATTATATCTACAATATTGTTAGCTTCTTTTTATACCCTATTCTAGGGGTATATTAATTTTGACGCATAGTTTGTAACATACCTTAATATTGCCCGTAGACCCCTAAAAGTTACTATATTTATGATCAGCATCGATAGTTATGTCGATCTAGCCATGTCCGTCCGTCCGTCCGTCCGTCCGTCCGTCCGTCCGTCCGTCCGTCCGTCGGCAAAAATTAGGCCTTTAAACTGGACCTAGAGAGCTGAAATTTTAACCATATACTCTCTAGGGTCCCGAAATAATCAAGTTTACGAATTTTTGAAATCCGCCCACAGACACGCCCACAAACTCAAAAAAACAAAATTTTGGAAAAAATCGAATTTTGAGCTAGGAAGCTGAAATTTTTTATATATGATCTATGACTCCTAAAACTGCTCGGGATATAAAATTTTCAAAATCCGCCCACTGCCACGCCCACAAAAAAATAAAACAATTTTATTGAAAAACCAAAATTTGAGCTAGGGAGCTGAAATTTATAATATATACTCTCTAGGGGCCCTTTAAGCTCATGTATAAATATTTTCAAAATCCGCCCACTGACACGCCCACAAATAAATAAAACAATTTTTTTGAAAATCCAAAGTTTGAGCTAGGGAGCTGAAATTTATAATATATACTCTCTAGGGGCCCTTTAAGCTCATGTATAAATATTTTCAAAATCCGCCCACTGACACGCCCACAAATAAATAAAACAATTTTTTTGAAAATCCAAAGTTTGAGCTAGGGAGCTGAAATTTATAATATATACTCTCTAGGGGCCCTTTATGCTCATGTGTTAATTTTTTTTTAAATCCGCCTACTGACACGCCCACAATTAAATAAAACAATTTTATTGAAACACCCAAGTTTGAGCTAGGGAGCGTTTTTTTTGATAAAATCCTTTAAATGTTATATAACAAAATATGTAGAGCGTTCTTAACAATTTAACCATACTTAGACTTTTGTCACGCCCACTTATGAGGGATAGGAATAAGAATAGAGTATCCAACAGTTCGCCCAAGCGGACTGTAGCCCGTCCCTATGTTTTTTTTCTATTTTTGTATTCTTATAACACATTATTTAAAGATATCAATCAAGCTTATGCTATCTAAGAAGATACTGTATCTTATTGTATAAATCTATACTAATAAATAAAAAAATAAATAAATAAAAGAAATGATTTATTAAAAATAATAATGGTGAATATGGTGATTGATTCATATGTTTTACAGTGTTGGCATACTCTGTGCAAGATAAAACATTTAAAAAACCAATGTTTGAAGAAATTAATTGATATGTTAGTTCTACTTTCTACATAGCTCCTGCAAAGGCAAAACAATAGTTTTTGAAAATAAATTCTATAAAAAATGAAACGATAGATAAATTGTTTTCTGTAACAATAGATAATAAAATGTTTTAGAAAGAATGAATTGTATAAAACCATAATTTTACCTATACACATTTATATCTTAACTACGTTTTCATTAGGTCAAATAAACTAATTTTGTTGTACATTTAAAAATTCGATTTGAAATTACCTCATTTACAGATTCGCATTTCGAATTAAGGTTAAATCTACAAAATTCGCAGAAATTGACGCTGCAAATGAGTTGAACAAAATTGTACATACCTCAATTGAAAGCAATAGGACACTTCGCAAAGCCGTTTCTTTTTGAAGTGCCGAATCTCTTTCATAAAGGTCAAAAATTAATTATATGATACAATTTCATTAATTTGCAGAAATCGTACGGAAAAATCATCATTGCGGTTGTTAGGAAATTGTATATTTAAGTGAAAACAAACATTATGGGAGAGTAAAAACTATTAAATTATAGACAAAAACCCTGAGGAAGTATGTTAAAGAAAAACAAAAACAATAAAATATTGACCAAAAGGGCTTTTGTAGCTCTGGCTGCATTTCCACACTTGTTTTTGTATAGCTTTGTTATCAATTAATTGTTTTTGTTCATTTGTATTTAGTAGTAAAAAATCTATATATAGAAAGTTGTTCAACTTAAATTGTTTCCAAACAAAAATATTTGTTTGCCACAACGTCGCTATTCTCACGGTATGTATCATTTTTTATTTTTAATACACAATCCTATTATATCTATTACAATTTTTTGTATTTAAAAATAGTGTTTGGATACTCCTTGTTAATAGTGGATTTTTTTTTGTTATAACTCGCTTTATTATAAACTTTTTACGAAATATTCGCGCAAAACTCGTCTTCTCCGTACAAATCCATCGAGTTGAACACACAATTGTAGCGGCCATCCTAATGATATAAGTATTCGTAAAGACTATTATATAAAAAATATATTAAATTCCTTTTGAAAAGCACCTATGTTATTTCACCTGTTTAAAAATTATTAAAGCACACATTTTTATTTCATATTTGTAAAATTTGTATAAAAGGCAGTGAAAAATCAAATCAAGTTGTCAGTCGTTCACTAGTCAGCAGACGAATAGAACAAGCAATTGGTCATTCGGCACTTACTCTTGAATAAATTTGATAATAACACGGAAATTTACTTAAAATAAAGTTTTGTTCAATTTCACTGTTTTCTTTTTATTTAAATCGACGGCAAGGTCCCAAAGGGGGTCCATCGCTTCACAATTAATTTAGCCGATGTTTTTCTTTCATTTCACACTGTCGGTATGGGTTCTCTAGGAGTTTTTGGCTCCTTTGATCAGCACTGGGGTCCCCATAAATCAAATTGCCTCACCAAATTTCAAAGTTTAATTTGCAAGGAACAAACATATTAAGTTACATTATAATGCCTTTGCTAAATAATATTTGCATTATATTACAACTTCATAGCGAATATTCGTTGCATATCTACATAATTTGAAGATCTTAAATAAATAACTTACATCTCAATATATGCTTTTTTTTTTAAATCTGCTCCTGTGTACGTACTTCACTTTTTTAAACAATACTTCTCCAGGGATTCTTTCAACCAAGGTTCTCTGAGCCAGAGAGCTTGTAAGATACTTTAAGAAAATCAATACTGGCAAGCTAATTGAACTTCATTGGATATATATTTTGTTTCTAATGTTTACTTTGGTACTGCATTCAGATAAGTCTTAGTCATATGACTGAACAAATTGAATATAAGTTAAACTTAACCATAATACTTTAACTTACAAAACAACATTCAGCAGTCATTTTGAAGATTGTGAATGGGCAGTTAAAAAAAGCAGTCAATTGACTGTAAGTTAAAAGAATGCAGTACTTTTTGACTTGTTGCATTCTTTAAGTTAGTTGTAACTCTTCTAAAGTCTTCTTTTTTTTGCAGTCAGTAAGTCTTTTGACTGCCTTCATTTAACTGTAAGTCTTTTGACTGCTTTTGTAATGTTTGATATTTATTTACTACCTCCCTAATAAATTCTGTGGGGATTATTGGCTATCCCAAGCCGAAATATTGATGGCTAAAGAGCCGAACTGTTTATATGGCTGAAGAGCCGAGCTGAAATATAAAATAGCTAAGAAGCCAAGCATGACATCCACAAGTCAGATAGTAATTCCATTTTATTCAAAGATCTTAGCCTATTTATACAAAATATCTTACATGCTACTTACATTATAATATGATAAAGGAAAACACAAATAAAGGGAAAATAAACTACTCAGCACAATTTTGCTGCAACACGTAAATGTGCAATTGTCATTGGCCTTGACTCTATGGCGAGCATTAGCTGTGTATCGGGTGTCGAGTGGATTTGGTGGGAAATGTGTGTCTTATGAGAAATGCTGCAATTGTCATTGGCCTTGACTTTATGGCGAGCATTAGGTGTGTATCGGGTGTCGAGTGAATTCGGTGGGAAATGTCTGTCTTATGTGTGTCTATGTTTTTTTGTGTAGCTGGGGAAATTCCTTTACGATGCTGAGGCTATTTGTTAGTGTAGTTATTATGTACACTACACTTTTAAGTTTTTTTTTTTTTTTTTTTTTTTTATAATTTGCTTACGCTAAAGGGATTTTTTTTAGTACCCTTATAATGCTAAGAACACAGTGTAAGCTACTTGGTATTAGAAAGAATAGAGAGATAGGAAAGAAGTGTTTGAGTGCAGTTGTAGGGTTTTTTCTCCACGGGTGGTGTCTAAGTTACTTAGGGAGATTACGATTTCATGTATTCGGTATAAAGTAATGGACTTGGCCGGGATTCGAACGCACGACCTTCCATTCCGTAAGCGAATACACTACTACTGCACCATTGCCACCCGCATACATACATATATAAAATAGGGACTTGCAAGAATCCAATATTATAGAAGACTTAAAGAAGTCGAACGACTTAAAGCCAGTCAAAAGACTTAATGCATTCAAAAGACTTAAAAGCAGTCAAAAGACTTACAGTTAAATGAATGCAGTCAAAAGACTTACTGGCTGCAAAAAAAAGAAGACTTTAAAAGACTTACAACTAACTTAAAGAATGCAACAAGTCAAAAAGTACTGCATTCTTTTAACTTATAGTCAATTGACTGCTTTTTTTAACTGCCCATTCACAATCTTCAAAATGACTGCTGAATGTTGTTTTGCAGTTAAATTCTTTAAGTAAGTTAATAGACTTACATAATAAGTCTTTAAGTTCATTTAACTGCAGTACTAACTTAACTGCTTTTTAACAACTCTACCACCTGCGAAGAAAAAAAAACCCTACCCAATGCACAAACCAATCTATCCCATCATTCTACTTCTTCCTGGTTCTAGCTCGTAATAGTAGGCAATGGAATACGACCCCAAGGGGGTAAAGTCTGTATCTATTACAGCAAAACAATCCTCATCGGCGCACACTAATTTAAAAAAAAAGTAAGGTGCCCCGCTGCGGTCACCGAAGACTTCACAATCAAAGTCGGTTTACACCAGGGAAGAGTCTTAAGTCCTTGATTATCTGCTTGAAAAAGTGACGGACTCCAAAGTGCATCAGTTATTCTTTGCCGACGATGGAGCCATCATGAGCGAAGATCAAACGTCCCTGCATCGAGAACTTGATGTATTGGTGGAAAGTTTCACCCAGGGGAAGGGGGAGTGTTCTCCAAGTGCGAAAAGTTCAAATATCTGAGATCTATGATCAATAGCGAAGCAAGCTGTGATGATGACATTAGGCATCCCGTAAGCGTTTCGTGGATGAAGTGACGGGAAAACTCAGCCTTCTTCTGTGATCGAAAAATGCGCCCTAAGTTGAAATGAATACTCTATACCGAAGGAGTGCGCCAACCGTTTACATACGATTCACAATGTTGGACAGCGTAAAAAAGTATGAGGGCAAAGCTGAGATGAAGATGCTTCGCATAACAGCAGGAGTCATGTTCAAAGGAGAGATTCTATACGAACCCTGTCAAAAAGGCAATATTAAGAAAATTAAAGAGAGGCAGCCCTAAAAACCCCTGGATCACACAAATGCAGCAACACCAGCATTTCATTGGCCTCAACGATGAATTTATTCAAAATCGGGAGGCCTGCCATTATTTTCTGAGGTCGAATCGGCGAACGCTACAGGCGGACCAGTAGGGTTAAGGGAGAAAAAGATTTGAATTGTTTCTTTTTTTCAGCTTATTGCAAATATTATTAATTTTAAATGATAACCACCAGCTTTTTTTACTATATTATCAAACCGCATAGGACGGCGAGCACTTGTAAACATAAGAAAATATAAAACACCTGTCTGCCTTTATCAGGTTTAAGATCGTCTGGTATTTCAAAACAGAATTCATACTTTAAAACAGATATATATTACTGATTATTGTTAATTCTCCTATAAACTGACATCTATTGGCTACTTCAAGGACTAAAGTCCTCAGAAAGGAATTTTTGAAACCCTCTCCCACATACTAGCAGATCCCACCCTCCAATCTAAAATAAGAAGATTTTTAAAAAGTTTGTATGTAGGTATCCTATGTGTGACGACATACTTACCATTCCGTTTCTACATAAATGGTATCCTTGAAAAACCCCAAAATGATAGCCTTGAAAGCCCAAACAAAGGTTGGACCTTGTACACACAAAAAAAAAAAATTGCTACATATAGGAAAAAAAATTTAATATTCAAATCTATGTCCTTTTGCTTAAAAAAGTAACTTTAGCAAGATCAAGCTTCCGTCGCTTCCTTAAAGAGAAACTTTTAAGTCTCCACTGTAGTTGGTAAACGCGCTGTTTTTAATTGCTCTGACTGGGCCTTTCGGCATGTTGAGCTTACACACAGTCTCATTTTACCAGCAACCGTAGAGGATCGCTTTTAGTGTGTCTTCACGTATCGAGACAAAAGAAAATAAAATAAATTTGGCTGCGCGCTAGTAAACCAAAGTTTATTAGTACAATTACTAAATGAAGATTTTTTTTTGCATTTTGGACTTATAAAAAGAAACAAGGTAAGCCGTTGACTTTTAAAATAACAAATATGACTACTAGCGTAAATTTCTTTATTATCATAGACATAAACCACTTAAATAAGCTAAAGTCATATTCAGTGGAGTCTTGGAACCATCAACGGAGCCACAAACATCATTTCCACGATATATTATTATGATCCACATTTCGTCGCCTGAGAATTGTTTTGTTCCATACGCCACTTTTGTCGTTTCGTGTTGGTAATTTTGTATGCTCTTTTTAAATCTGTGATTCGATTTGCTCTTAGGCTGACAACACACCAGATAAAGCAAAAAGTTTTTGATTCGATAGTCAAAAAAACATTTTTTATTTCAACACACACCAAGCGAAACAGAATGTAACAAAACAAAACGTTTTGTTTTCTTGCTTCATTTGGTGTGTGTTGAAATAAAACAAAATTGAATTCGCGACTTGCTTTTAGTGTTGTTCAACATGTGGTCGGACTCAGACTATTTCTATCCACAGCTTATCAATAGTAACTTTATTAGCATGTTCCTTATCTTTATAATTATAGATAGGACTTCTTGCAACAGAGTAAACCAGAGTATATCCATATAATGAGTAGGGACACTCTCATATTTTTGACTGAATTGTTATTGTAGAGGTTCATAATTAGGTGTAATCATTAACAAAAATAATCAGAAAAACAAGCCATAAACCATTTTAAAAATAAATCAGGTACCACTGCACGTAGTGAAAAGGATCAAGTCATGCGTCTTTAAAAAAGTATTAAGAAAAACCCCACAATGTTTTGCAGACAACAACAGGTCAGCTACCGGCAACGAAGCACTTTTTTTTTGTTTTGCTTTTGTTTTTATGTTTCGTTTCATTTGGTGTGTGTTGCCCCATAGGAAAGTAGGTAATTATCGTCAACGCCGCTGGGTCGAAACAGTTTTGTTCCATTCGGTGTATGTTGCTCGTATACAATGGCATGTATTTTCGACAACCACTACCGAAACACTTCGAAACAAAAACCTGTTTTTTGTTTCGTTTTCTTTGGTGTGTGCGCTTTCATAAGAAACAATTTCTCTTGTTTCACGAAACAAAAAAAAAGTTTTGCTCTATCCGGTGTGTTTTCAGCCTTACTTTATAATCCCGAGATATCGAACATCTATTTTGTCCCAAATCCACCCAAATCAACAGTTTGTAGAATTGTTTTGGGCCATAAACCAGTTTTTGGCGTTTGGGACAAATTTTCCATTATAATTTTTGGCAATATTTTTGTGAGAATTGTTTTGTTCCACGTGCATATCACGGCAACAAGAGATACAGAAAATATTAACAAAGTTGAAAATTGGTTTGTCCTACGTGCACATGTGTTAAAGAAAAGCTATGTAAAGGGTTTTTCAATAAGAGCGCTACAAAAGTTTTTTAAATAAAACAAAAACGGCTTTGGATATCAATGAAATTCTTTATTCCTGTGAAAGTACGTTCGATGCCATTATGTATGGAACTCGATTTCTTTTGCATGGCCACCACGGGCACGCTTGCAGAAGTCCAGACGCTGAACCCAATTTTCGACGGTTTTCAAGCATAAATCGGCCGATACTGCTGCAATTTCACGTTCGATATTCGTACGAAGTTCATCAATCGTCGCTGGTTTGTTGGTATAGACCATAGACTTGACGTAGCCCCACAGGAAATAGTCTAACGGCGTTTTGTAGCGCTCTTATTGAAAAACCCTTTATGTGGGACACAGATCGCAAACAAAATTTTAGTGTTGGTTTGTACTACCTCCATTGCAGTTGTGTAGATATTCGATATTATGAAGATCTGAATTCGGTGCGGTGATGAATAGTGCTGCAATGCAAACGCGAAACCTAGTTGCAAACGTACGAGCAGTCAATTGTTGAATACATATCGTTTCAATAGATGTGTGTAATGAACCTTAGCTGCACAAATAAGTACAGACAAAATCAGAAGACTACAAGATTTGGTATTCCATGATTAAAAATCTTGCCGCAAAGTATTTTGCATTCTGTAGATTTGTGTTCCATGAAGCTGTGCAGATCAGTTTAGCACATGATTTACTGAACCTAGTTTAGAGATAGGGCAAGTGAGCAAAATGTGTCAAAAATTAAAATTGTACTGATGCCAACTGATTTGTTTGGCATGCGATATCGTATTTCCTAGTTTAATGTTAGAAATGTTCGCATATATGTGAAAAAAAAAATCGAAAGAATAACATGGAACGACTTCAAATTGTGATCAAATCGACATCAGGCCAAATATTGAAAACAAAGAGGATTATCAATTTGAAATTTCGCAGCTGAGAGGAGAACATATGACTCGTAGCTGTACTTTTCTGATCTGATTTGATCTGACATTTTTCACTCACAGGTTTAATGCTAAATACTTTGAATAATTTTCTTATTTTATTGTAATTTTCGAATAAAAACTTTGTTATTAAAAAGATGAAATCGATTTTTCTTTTAAAATGTTTGCATCCAACTCCATGCTTTCTTGCCTTTCAGATATTTTGGATGAGAATTGCTTTGTGCCATATCCCCTTTTTTGTGTTCCAGGTGTATGGTATCTGTTTCAAAATGTAGGAGGTGGGACACAGGTCAAAAAAGGAGACTTTTACGTTAATTAACGTAGCTTGTTAACGGTTTGGCAAAACACTTTAAAAATTGGTAGCTGAACTCTTTATAAGACTAACTTCAAGTGAAAAAAACAAAAAAAAATCCTATCACACAGTTTTGGAATACCAAGTACGCAAACCTTTAAATGCGTTTTTCTCAAAAATGTGCCAATGGCATATGGAACAAAACAAGTCTCAGGCGACGAGTCCTGCAAGACATTATCTACACCAGTGAAAAAGTGTTAAAAACACTCATATGTCCACCACGGACATATGAGCGAAGTCGAATTCCATTCATAAATGTTTTGATAGTTATTTAAGCCAATAAAGATATCTCTAGTAGTAGTAGCATTTTAATTAAAAAAAAGTTGTCAAGTCCTTAATGAAAGATACTTTATTTGTTTGACATTTCTAAATCCCAAGGGAGTTTCTTATTTGTAATAAATTCCTTTGATAACATTCTGTAGCATTTAAAGAAAAGAGCCAAGGTCAATTGTTCACTTTAAAAAAAATAAACTGCTGTAATTGTCTGCAAAGTATATAAATAGAAGGGAGACGATATCTTTTAGCTATCTCATTAATGCTTTCGTCTTGACGATGTTGTTTTGAGAGATATGTGAGTGGTTGAAACGATGACGTTGAGATGTCAGCCATTTTAAAGTTTACACGAAGCAAAACCATCGTAAACACGATATCGACAGACGATCATCTTCTTACGTGATGTAAGCCCAGGCAAATTTGTGGTTGTATTAAAGACGTGTATTTGTTTTCGAAACCTGTAGGAATGACCAACAAAGCACGCATAGTAAAAAAGCGACCTTCAAATAATTCCTCTCGCTTTCTTTTCCACCTTATCTTTATTCTATTATTTCATGCTTTTCTCATTTTTCCATTGCATATTGCCATTTCCTCGTTATATGCCTTTGTATCAAAATACTTCATATAACATATCTCATAAATTATATTTTCTTGAAAAGATGTCCAGCCAGTGAAGCAGTGCCAGTGAACCGTGCAGAAATGTGAGAACCCTTGCAGTTATACGTGATGTGAACGAATATAAATATGTCAATATAAAGAAAATCCTAACAGCTCAGAACCGCGGGTCTAAATAGAAGTAAATAGAAAACAAATTGAATTGAAATATAATCTTTTAAAAATATTATTAATTATTCACCAATCTTGAAAGTTTATGGGAATAATATTTGAATCATCTACAAAAACCTTAACGTTTTAATATTCAATCAGTAAACGTGAGTAGAACTGTGAACATTGAAAACGACACCCGAATCAACTGAAAAAAGAACAATGACGTTACTTCATCGGGAATAACTTTGTTACTTACTCTCATGAATGTTGGCAATGAGATGGTAAACAATTTTCCAGCCATGATTACATTTGGCTGCTGAGTTCGCTGCATAAATATGATCATTGCCTTTCGGAACTTCAAATTCTGATCCATCCAATTGCAGGAGTAAATTGCCGTTGTCAGATTTGTGCTGGCTACCATAATTTGACTGGCCAAATAGCAGCACGGTAGAATTTGTACCATTATAGTTGTAAGGAAACAAAAAGTTGCTATCAAAAAGGTTATATCAGTCGATGATAAAATTATACAAATCCCCGTCATACACAGGATTAACACCGTCCACAAACACTGAAAGAAAATGGTTCCAGATATTACCGGGCTAAGGCGGTGGAAATAACTGAAAAAGGAAGTCATTTAGGAAGAACACTCCAACGAATACAACCAACTCACCTTAGAGTATTCCTGTGATCATTCACACATCGAATCAATTCCTGGTGGTTTTTCTCCAAGCTTGCTGCTCCATTGTCATGACCAATGCTCGCAATCCTTTCAGCCAGGCACTCCAGATGCCCCAGCAAGACGTATGTATATAATACCGATAAGGAATCACTTGTCTGACTAATGATGCACAAATAGCAAGAACATAACCCTTGATAGCTTAAAGCAATGATGTAGAGCTTCGTGGAAGACTTCCAGTTGAACGGTATCCAACCTTCAAGCGGTAGCTTCATCTGTAATGCTCCCGATAGCCAATAGCAAGACATCGTCAACCAAAACAGGACCGTTAATGTGATATATATTCGATTGCAACTCCGAATAATATTCTCCATCCGTTTACGATGTTCAGGTTGCTTAGAAGCGCGTTCATCCAATTTATTCAAGTATTCATGAGCTTCCAGGAGATTTCCATATAGGACATAAATAACAGCAATTTTCGAGCAGCAGCATATACCCTCAATATTCGTGGACATGGTCTTCATCAGTTGATCGAATGATTCCACGAGAAAAAATTGCATGACCAGATGCAACGGTAATAGGAATTCGATGAAAATGATAACAAATTTGGAGTAAAGTTTGTAAAAGGTTGTATGTGCCTTGGAGGGATGAACGCCGAGGGTCCTCAAAAAGTACCAGATATAGTGAAATGCTTGAGTGGAATCCAATTTTTCCATGGTGTCCATATTGGGTTGTTTATCAAACTGATTAGACAACGGACTAAGGCATGTTATATAAGATATTTTTAATATCTCAGAACATCAAATATTAACAGGATAATGGGTTTATTCTAATTACTCGCTCGCACAAGTTGCATTAATTATGGAAAAGTTTGTAATTGGCCACTTACAGACTTTTAACGATGTAATCAGGATGGAACCAAATTTGGTGGCACTTGGCACTCGTCATGTGGTGCACTATTTTTTAATTTATTAAACTTTAAGCAAGTAGGTACATACATAACAACGTTCCATTATTGTTCAAATTTCCCAAGCAAGCACGTCATGGGATCTTAGAATTCAGGCAGCATGCTCAGATTTTATCATTGCCGCTGTTCAATCTGATATAATATTTTCTTGCCCAATATGAGACCTAAGCCGATATAAGTCTTCTGCTTATTCTTCGTTTACAGCGACCTTATGATCGATGGGCAGTGTAGGGAAATAAGTCCACGATAATTAACTCCACATGGGGACTTAAACCATCCTGAATGGGAAATAAGTCTACTGTACGAAGATGGACTTAAGCGCCCAACCCATACAATCCGTTGATCCGTCGGATCCGTTGAATCAACGGAGAGCAATAAATAATATACGATTTCTCTATTAAGGGGCCCATAACCATCGGATCCGTGAAAGTCGACGGATAAAGTTGGTCTACTTTCTACTTTTCTGTCCGATAATATATGCACACATTCTATGATTGAAGTATTACAAAATTGAGAGAGGCACGAAACATTTACTGTACTGGCATTTAGGTTGTTGGATCATAGAGTGGTATTAAGGCAATTATATGTTCGGCAAAAGGCATATTAAATGCAACCACTGTGTTTTCGGCTGATAAAGTTGGCAACGGATTCTATGGGACGTTACATACGTTAATGCCCACGGATCCATAGAAACAATGTATGGAATGAATTCTTATTGTTGGGCCATTTAGTTCCCACTTCAGTTGTAAATAAATTGCACAATGCCGTCACAATTCTTTCTTTTTCATCTTTAACTTATGATTTCATAATTTTAACGGAAACTTGGTTATCTGATAATCATTTAACAACTGAATGTTTTCCAAATAATTATACTGTATTTAGAAAAGACAGATGTAATTTAAAGACAGGTAGGGAGAGAGGTGGTGGAGTACTGATTGCGGACCGTGCCACTCTGGCATGTAGGCTAGTTGAATTGGAATCAATCTCCACTAGTTCAGATCTGGATATTGATCAACTCATTGTTTGTATTAAAACTGGCGAATCTGAATTATTTGTTTTTGTAAGCTATATTCCTCCAGAAAGCAATTTAGATTATTATAATGTTCATTTAAATAATTCAAAATCAATTTTAAATAATCTTAAATATTCACAGCATATACTATTTGCAGGTGATTTTAACCTTAGTGATATTGAATGGACTTTTGACTCCAAAGACAAGTGTTTCATTCCCTTTAACGTTTTAACTGAAATTGAATGCGTTTTTATTGATTTTTTTGGTCAACATAATTAAATCCAAATCAATTCTCAATATAACAGTCTTAATCGAATGATTGATTTGATTTTTGTTGACAGTGAGTTTCATATTTGTCTCGACAAGTGTAATTTCCCAGTTATTGCAAATTCAATTCATCACATTGCTATTGATGGGAATATTAATTTCTATCATTATTTAAAGAAAGAAACTAATGATAATAATATTTTATATGATTTTCGAAAAGCTAACTATGACGGTATGGTTGATTATCCTTTGTCTTTTTCTTCGGATAACGTTTTTTGTTCTTCAGAATTAGATAGCGTTTATTTATCTTTTGTAAGCGTTTTGATGGGGGCAATTGATAGATATGTGCCTAAAAAGTGTTCTAAAAATAGTTCTTGTTCTGCCTGGTATATTAAGAGGTTGACCAATCTCAAAAATAGAAAAAACAAGGCATACAAATTGTATAAATCTGATACAAATAATTCTGAACTGCGTATAAAATATTTAAATCGTCCACGAGAATTTGATCTCCTCAATAAATGCTTATATCGAAATTATCTGCTTTCTATCGAAAGAGACCTCAAACTAAATACCAAGCGTTTTTGGAGTTTTATAAGCTCAAGGCGTAAATCAAGTGGATTACCTACACCTAGTACCATGAAGTATCAAGATACAATTACTAGTGATGTACCTACAATTTGTAATTTATTCGCTGACTATTTTCAATCGGTTTACTCTTTAGAGTAGAGTTGCCAATATAGGTTCTTCAGTTCTAAGTCCATTTGAAATCGAAGAGGTTTTATCTAAATTGGATGTTAATAAAAGTGAAGGGCCTGATGGGATTCCAGTTATTTTGTTAAGGAATTGTGGTATTGCTATATATCAACCACTTTCATGGATTTTTAATCTCTCACTAGCTAAAGGAAAATTCTTGGATTGTTGGAATTTTTCTTTTTTATCGCCAATTTTTAAATCGGGCTTAAAATAGGATATACATTTATAGACCAATTTGTAAAATTTCCTGTATTCCAAAAGTATTTGGAAAACTAGTTTGCAATAGGTTAACTCTGTTATTTCAGAATCATTTTTCAGTTTCTCAACATGGGTTTGTAGCAGGAAAATCAACGGCAACAAACTTAGCATTAACAAGCAATAATGGATAAGGAACAGCATAATATTTTTGCGAAAAAAGGAGGGTGACTTCTTTTAAAGTGAGGTGCTTTGAAGATCTCAATAAATTATAATAACATTTAAAGTTAAATGACACAAAATAACTCAACTATCGCAAAAAATTATGCTGCTCTACCCATGTCTACACTACACATTCATCAAAATATACGTAGTATGAGAACAAATTTTAATTTATTTCTAGCTCATTTAAACGCTTATAATTTCAATGCTATGTTTATTGTACTCACTGAGATTTGGTTGTATGATTATGAACTATCCAACTACGAGTATAATATACCCGGTTATGAACCCTATCCCAATTGCAATAATTCATATAGCCGACACGACACCACCTCGTAGTATACATTAAATAAGAATACGAAAGCGATTGTACACTTGTACAGTGGTAAAGCTTAGTCTGATGAGCGCTGATATTTTAAAAATTGGCTGTCGCATTTGTAACGAAATTTTACTATTTTATGTATATACCGTCTGCATGAAAATAACTTAAGCAAAAAGGTTTTCATAAGCCAATTAAGTGACTTACTTAAAGACATAAAGACACGAAATTTATTGGTTGTAGGAGATATAAACATAGATATATTGCAAAATAAGAAAGAATGACTCGGAAAATTATCTTGTTTTAATGTCATCATTTGCTTTAAAATGTCTTATTATGGAACCCACACGAATCATGGAAAAAACACAAACATGCATTGATCACAGTTTTGTAAGATTGGACTCGCAATCAGCACATAAATTATCTGGTGAAATACTTGACTATAAAATTACTGATCATTGCATGACCAATCTAAATATAGAAACCGTTCTATCAAGTAATGTCAAAAAATATATTCCTTTTAAGGAAAACTGCAAAATTGATTTTAACAAACTAGTGGAGTGCTTAATGTTTGAATTCTGGGAGTCTGCTTACGAGGAAAGTAATGCGTCAGTAGCTTACGATTTATCTTTAAATATTCTTAAAACTCATATTGCAAATTGCACCAATACTGAAAAACAAAATAATTCACGTCTGAAACGTATTAGGCCATGGATTAACAAAGGGTTGCTTACAAAAATAAACAAAAAAAACGCATTGAGAAAGAAATGCAATCGCCATCCTGGTAACCAAAATTTGAAGAAATATTATCTTAAATTAAGTGAAGAGGTAAAAATCCAAGTGTAATCAAGTCGGGATAAATATTACGCAAATAAACTTCAAAGATGTGAAGGAAATGTGAAAAATGAATGGAAAGTGGTCAATAATATCCTTAACAATGACAATAAAAAAAACTAAATTCTAAAAATTAATGTTGATGGTATGGAAATTTCAGACCCAGTACATATTGCCAATATTTTCAATACGTTTTTTGCTACTGTCGCAATAGAATCGAAACCAGATCCCCTAAAAACAATTGCAATTATAACATGTATGCAGATTTAGTCGAAGACGCTAATCAAGATAACAGTTCTGTTTTCCAACCTTTCACACCAATTGAAATTCACAAATGTATAATGTCTCTTAATAACAAAAATTCTTGTGCGTCCGATGGTATAACCAACTCTTTGCTAAAACGTATTTCTTTATTTATTGTTGATATATTAAGTCACTTGTTCAACTTAAGTGTTAGCTGTGGTTCTTTCCCTTCGTCTTTAAAATGTGCTGAAGTCATTCCTCTGTTTAAAAAGGGAAATCGAAGTTCAATTACCAATTATAGGCCCATCTCTATACTCCCAACGTTTTGTAAATTGTTTGAAAAACTGATAAAAACACGTATAGTATCTTTTCTAAATAAAAACAAGTTTTTTAGAAACGAACAATTCAGGTTTCGCGAAGGTAGATCTACTGAAGATGCTATTCTCAAGTTGTGTAGTGAAATTTATGAGAGCTTTAACAGTAATAATTCTAGTTTTGTACTCTTCATAGATATGACTAAAGCATTTGATATGGTCAATCACAGCATACTTTTGGATAAACTGTATAAGGCTGGATTAAGAGGTATGTTTCACAAATGGTTTTCATCGTACCTATCAGAGAGGACTCAACGAGTAAAACATGAAGGAATCTTCAGCTGCCAGTTAAAAATCACAATTGGTGTACCGCAAGGTTCAGTTTTAGGTCCAATCCTATTTTTATTATATGTTAATTCAATATTTTACCAAAACTTCAGTAGCCGTATTACGGCTTTTGCTGACGATATGGCATTGACATATAGTAATAAAAGTATTTTTGACTCAGTAGTCAAACTTCATATTAATCTAAGTATTCTTCGACAGTGGTTTGCAAAACATGAGCTGCTTATTAGCAATAAAACAAAACTTATGATATGCAACTTAAGGGGTCCTTGCCCACTTGATTGTGATGCTATCTGCCACTCTAGCTCTTGCAAGAAATTGTCTTTATCTCTTCATATGTGTATCAACAACAACTTCCACAAAGATTCAGTGTGCAGTTCAAATTGTTTTAAAATAGAAGGTGTTAGGAGTTATAAGTATCTTGGTGTCTTAAAAGATAACAACTTGTCTTGGAAAGCACACGTGCAAGAATTAAAAAATATGTTATCTGTCACTCGCAAAATGTATCTCTTAAGAGCTCATTGTTCAAAAAAAATTCTATTAATGTTCTATTACGGCCTTGTTCATTCTAAGCTGCAATACGGTATTGCTAGTTGGGGTGGAACTTATAATAACACCATTGATATATTAAATATTGCCCAAAAACACGTTATTAGAATAATTTGTAAAGAAAATCGACTAGCCAGGAGTTGGCCACTGCTTGTTAGCCTGCGTATACTTCCGGTAAAACATCTTTACGTACTTAAGGTTCTTAAAGTTTTTTTCATGCGAAGTGGCTACAGCGCTAATTTAAGAAGCTCAAATACATACAGATTAAGAATAAATAATATGGCAATCGTGAACATTCCACTTTCTAGTAAAACTTGTTGTTTGAGATCGTATACTGCGGCAGCACCAAGGCTTTTTAATAAGTTACCAATCGAAATTAGATTAACTGCACAATCCAATTTATGTTTCAGCGAAGTTAAAAAATTTCTTTTAGGATGGATAGTTCTGCAATTAAAACATTTATATATACAGCTATCTAAATTGTTAACCAAGTAGTATACGAGTATCTAAAATGTTTGTAAAGCAATATTTCTTGTTGTTTTGTTACTATTTATCATTTACTCTATATTAAGAAAATGCATTGTTTTCATCTATTTATTTATATTATTCTTGATCTTACCCCACATAACAAAGCAAATTACAAATTATATATTGAATTAAATTGAAGAATCATTCGTCTCTAGTCACTCTTGTGCTAAAGAATGATTACTATATTATTCTATCTCTTGAATGTTAGTAAAATTATTTTATTCTACTGAGAATGTACGAGTATTATTCACTTATCGCATTGAATTGCATTTAAAAAACATTAAATTTAATGTTCCGAATAGCATCTTAAGAAATTGAATATTTAATAAAAAAAAAAAAATAAATAAATATCATTACAAATATGGAAAAAGGCTTCCAAACCGATGTTATCTTTACAGATTTTGCTTAGGCATTTGACAGAGTGAACCATCAAATTTTACTTAATAAACTAAATTCTCTAGGTATCCACTCTTCCTTATCAAAATGGCTTCAATCATATTTGGATGGTAGAGTTCAAATAGTAAAAGTTAATTGCACGCTCTCAAAATATATTTCAGTCCCATCTGGTGTTCCACAAGGAAGCCATTTGGGGCCATTATTATTCTTGCTATTTGTAAACGATATACTTGATATTTTTCAAAATTCAAACTGCCTCCTTTTTGTGGACGACCTCAAACTTTACCGTAAGATCTCTTGTCAAACTGACTGTTTTCTTCTATTGGAAGATCTGTCGAAGCTTGACAGTTGGTGCAAGCAAAACCACCTTCTGTTAAATGTTTCTAAATGTCAAGTTTTGTCGTGTTTCCGAAATTCGAATCCCATAGTGTTTGATTACATTATCAACCATACTTATTTATAGCGTGTAACAAGAAAGAAAGACCTAGGAGTAATCTTAGATACGAGTACTAATCTTTCCTTTTTACCACATTACAATTTTATTATAAACAAAGCTAATCAAATGCTTGGTTTCGTGAAAAGGAATAGAAAAGAATTCTCAGATGCATATACTTTAAAATCTCTGTACAATTCTCTTGTAAGGTCAGTTCTTGAATACTGTAGCATTGTTTGGAATCCTTATTACAAAAACTCAATAGATAGAATTGAAAAAGTTCAGAAAAATTTCACAAGATATGCATTTTACAAGCTTAATTGGAGGATTGCAAGGCCTTCTTATTATAGCAGATGTTTATTGTTTGGTATGCAGCAATCTCTATATGATAGTCGGGTTTATTTGTCTGTTATGTTTATAAGAGACATCGTAACATGTCATATCAATTGTCCTCCTTTACTAACGCTATGTAACTGTGTAAATGCACCCTCTAGAACTACAAGCTACCGGTTTCATATATACTCGTATGAGCAGTTGCATCGTACAAACTATGGCATTAATGAACCCATTACGCGTTGCATTAGAGAAGTGAATTTAATTTGCAATAGGATTGATTTTAATCTTGATGTTTCGAGAGATGCATTTAAAAAACATGTGTTAAATAATATTCAAATTGTAACTTCCTAAAAAATATAAAAACTTAATCTTTCTTTCATTAATTTGTGTTAATTGTAAAATTATAAATAAAATATGTTAGTTATGGTAATAATGTTAATTATAGTAATATTTATTTATTTATATTGTAGGTATATTTTCCCCCAACAACTATATAATCGTTTGTATTCAGTATCTAGTCGAAAAGATTGTTATCTGATTGATGAAATAAACTAAACTAAACTAAACTAAACTAAACAATTAAATCTATACCGAAAGAATACATCTGAGAATCAATTCCACTTTCGATTTTTAGTTCAGCTATTCATTGATAAGTCGATTTCATTACAAAAAGAATTAAATAGTTTTGCACAGTAAAAGTTTCATTATGTAAGAACATAATTAGGCGTATGCCTAGGGTTGTTTAGAAAATGACGCTAGCGCATTCCTCTTTCTGGAACGTAAATTTCAAAAATTTGAGTAATTGCTGATTTTTTTATTCGATTAGAAAAAAACATCATGAACAAATTATAAGCACTGAAGAGAATATCTTTTTTTCAAAGAAACAAGACCAATTAGAGCACGTGTAGAAATGCGTGAGGGTGTATCAATTCTGATCTTAAGTTGCATTATCACGAATCTAGTGAAGGCTCTTTAAACTCTTTCAGTGTGTTTATTGTTAACGGATGTGTAGGGACAAAAAACAATTGAACAATACTCAAGAAATGGGCGAACTTCGGACAAATAAACTGCCTTTAATTTCAATTTCAATTTATTTTTATTCACATAAGTAGCATTGTAAGACTAATAGTCTTTAAGTTAATACTATATTACATAAATCAATATAGAATTGATTAAATTTATTATTATTATTAAATATATGAATTTAAATTTGAGCTAAGCCTTAAAACCCTACTGAAGGTTAGGTACATGATTGTTTAAAGAAAGCGTAGTTATTTATACCTCTTATCTTTTCAAATGCCGTATTAGTGCCTTCTCGAAACCGCCCCTACTGTCCAATTCCCTAACGCTGAGGGGAAGTGAGTTCCATAGTCTTACAGAATATACAAACAAATTTTTTGAATTGATCTGAATCTAGAATTTGGCAATATAAGAATTTCATTTCTATCTAAGTTAGCAAGGAGTCTCTCAGAAAGGTATTGTGGACTTTTTTTAAGTCGAACAGAAACATTATTATTTTATAGTTGAGATAGTTTTGCAATCGGATTTTGAATACACTGTTTGTGTATTCAGTGACATGATCATATCTTCGTAGGCTATAAACAAATCGCACCATGTTATTAAATGCAACTTTCGCTTACTTGAGCTATCCAGGTCGCAGAAAACGGGTTGCGCATGAAACAGAATTGGTATTAAAAGTGATTTTATCAGCATCATCTTAATATTAACCGGACGACATGACCCTGAGAGATAGAGAACCCCAAGTACACCATAAATCTTTCCTACAGCTTGTGTTATGTGGTCATTCCAAGTAAGCGTTTGATTCAATATCATCCCTAGATTTTTAACAGATCTGCAGTAATCCAAAGCAGCACCATTTACCTCAATTGTTGGGAAGTACTATGTGTCAACAGCGCTGCGGGATAGAACAATTGCTTGGCTCTTTTTTGAGTTTAGCCTATTGTTTATTGTTTACAAATTTGCTTGCACATTAAGATTTACATCTTTTAGTTTGTGAAGGCTTTAAGAGCAATTCAAAGAAAAAAAAATTTAGTTAATTAATTAAATTATAAAAGTTGAAAAGAAATTTTATAATATAAAATATAATAACGAAAAAAAATCGAAAATTAAAGTACAAATTTAACAAGACATTGAATTAAAGTGATTCCAGATTATCATCGGCCAGGTGCTGTAAAAGAGAGGTTTTGAATTTGTTTGTGTTCTCAATTCGTCTAAGTGTTATGGGCAGTGAGTTCCATAGGAGGCTGGCATGGACGAAGAAAGTACGCTCTCATGCTAGGCATTTAAATCTTGGTCGTATTAATACTAAAGATCTAAGGGAAGCTGCAAAAACGAGTATATTGTAAACGAGTCTGCATTATACTTTGTAGCATAATAATTATGGATTTATATTTCAATACATTGTCAAAGGTTATACCCATTATCTGCTTAGAATAGGTGGAAATATGGTCGAAGTACCTGACATTGAAGACATATCTGGCAATATTATTATACACAACGTTCATTCGTTTTCGGGAATCATAGTCAAGTTTGCAGAAAACTTCGCAACCGTAGAAAAGTATTGGCAAAAGGAGGGCCTTTACAAGTAGCATCTTAACTTTTGTAGGGATAACATTTTGGGTGGCCCAAAGAACGCGCAGACCACTGTAGATTTTTCCAATCGAAGATGTTACATGGTCACTCCAAGTCCAGGTTTTTTTAAAAATTAGTCCTAGGTTTCTTGCCGAGTTCGCATAAGCTATGGATGAGTTGCCGAGTCTAATGGGTGGAAAGTTTGACGTATCAATTTCCCTCTTGTAGATGCATAACGCCACTGATTTTTCTGCATTCAAGGAAAGCTTATTTTCCTTAGACCACTTCGAGATACTTTTTAAATCTGTATTCACAAGACTCACCGCATTGGGGACACCATTTAGAGGAAAACCTAAGAGCAGTTGAACATCGTCTGCATATAAATGCATGGTGCAGTGTTTGACTACCGACGGTAGTTCGTTGATATATACGGAGAACAGCATCGGACCTAAAATAGATCCTTGTGGTACTCCTGCGATAACATCAAGAAAAGAGGATGCTCTACTTCCTACCACAACATTTTGCCGACGCCCTGAAAGGTATGAATACACCAGTTTTGTTGCATGTGAAGAGAAACTAAAATAACTTAAAAGCTTTTTACATAGTATCGAGTGGTCCACTGTGTCGAATGCCTTAGAGAAGTCGAGCAACGTCAGAAAGGTTGGTGAGTTCAGATCGAGGGACTTGCGAATATTGTCAACAGTGTCCAACAAGGCAGTTTTACAGCTTCTTCTTGGTCGGAAGCCTGATTGAACAGTACTTAGTAGGTTATTGTTATTCAAGAATGCCTGAACTTGCTTCATTAAAGCCTTTTCAAATGCTTTTGACAAAAATGATAGTGTTGCTATAGGCCTGAACTCACCACTTTTAGCTTTGGGGATGGGAATTATCTTAGTTACTTTCCAAGACTTGGGGTATAAACAGGTGGTTAGAATACTATTTAAGATATGTTTGATGTGTGAAAGGATATACGGAAGGAGGAGTTTAAGAAATTTAGGGTTCATTTCGCCGAACCCGACGGCATTGAATTTGATGGACAATATGGCCTCGACTACCTCACTGTCAGACAGTGGAGTAAATTGAAATTTCACCCCATTTGTTTCACTGTCCTCGGAAATAGGAGGAACGAATCTTCCTTCACTATTTTGGGTAGACCTAATATTATTGGCAATAAACTGGGTGTTAAGGAGATCACAGTCCACATCATTCGGAATACCATTGCGTTGTTTTGCAAACCCAAGTGTCCGCAACCTTTGCCAAACCTTTTTTCCGGATTGGCTACCCAAGTCAAGTGTATTCTCATAGTAAGCGCGTTTAGAGTTTCTAATTGTAGTAACCACCAGATTGCGTAGGGACCGGTACAAGTCATAGTGCTCTGACAGTTTGTATCTTTTCCATCGGATATGTGCTGAATTGCGTTTTTCCATTAATTGCTGTATAGATCTACTTAACCAAGGTGGTGAATTATTGCGTACCATCTTGGTCCTCAAAGGGATATGTTGATTAAAAAGACTACTTATTTGATGTTCTGGAAAAGCAACTTGTTGGTCAACAGATGTCATAAAATAAATTTCGTCCCATTGGGTATTGGCAACATTAGATCGAAGAAGTGGGTAATTAATATTTTTAAAATCTCTGTATGAAGTCGTAGACCTCTCCAAATCAACTTGAAGATCGTATGTTAAAAATATTAAATCATGTCTGGAGAACCCTGCTGCAGAAAGTTGGTCAAAAAGGAGGGATTTCTGTTTGTCATCCACAAAGTAAACGTCTAAGAGTGTGGCAGAATCATTTGAGAAATGCGTGGGTGTAGATGAATTTACTGGGCTTAAAATCATGCTCGCAAAATTATTAAGTAGGGACGTGGAAATTGGTAAATCTAGTAAATTGCAGTTTAGGTCACCACAAATGATAACGTTGGGAGAAGTGCATGAGATTCTCTCTAGAACGTTAAAAACCGGTGATATGTCAATACTCCTATTGGGTCTATAAATTACTCCTATCAAAGAACTGTCCATACCACAAAATATACTAATAAACAAATATTCAATAGCACTGCTTGCATCTGATTTGCACAGCAGTTTACATTTAATTTCACTACGTATATAAATGGCCACCCCACCGCCTATTCTATTGTTTCGGTCCGCACGGAAAAGCGTATAACCTTCTACATTGCAGAATTGATCACTATGATTTAATGAAAACCATGTCTCAGAGACGCAAATCACGTCAACTTTAGAATTTATAAACAATAGGCGAAACTCGTCTAGCTTAGGAGGTAAACTCTGAGCATTTATGTGGCAAATGTGCAAGCCCTTTTTCTGTGACCTCAAAATACGGATCATATGGTACAAATTCCCGTCCAAACCATTGTCGCCAGAACCACTGCTATGCAGACCTGAGGGCATAATACTCAGGTGAAAATATATTAAAATCGAAAAAGAATCGAAAACACAAACAAATGCAGATAGGAAAATATTCCAGGCAACACAGAACAAAACATACATTTGGCCGTAGATAATTCACATGGGAAAGTGAAAAAAAAAGAAAAAATTATTAAATAAAGGGAAAGAAATTCAATTGAGCACATATTGTAATAAAAATAAAAAGGAAAAATTAAAAAAAAAAAGTGTGAATATACGTTATAATAGGTAATTTTTAAGAGTTTTCTGAATTATCATCTCTGAGTACACATCTCTCGGCAAAAGCATTCAAGTTGTCCAGGTCTTCAATTAAGAGGCTTTCCCCTCTCGCACTGGTTTTGGCGCAGACTGACCCACGCGTGGTAAAAACGGAGAATAGCTTCTTACTCCTCTTTAAACGAATTGCATGCTGAAGCAGAGAGCGATTTCTGGGAGTGAGGCTCTCGTTCACAAAAACGGTTTTGCTCGATTCGAATCCAAAGTCTATTAAGCATAGTTGACGTTTTGATAGTTTGCTGTAGTTAGATGTTGCTCTTATGAAAGAGTTTCTTTCTCTTACACTATGGAATTGGAGTATGACAGGAGGATCATCATATGAGTTACGCTGCTGACTGCGAAAGGTGTTTTTCAGAGGTGGCGGGCTAGCGTTAATTGTGTGGCACAGTCGGTGAAAAATTGTTGTTAAATTTTCATCTGCTTGTTGAGGAATACCGAAAACCACGGCATCCGAGAGAAATTCTTTGCGTTCTATAAAGTCGCACCTCCTCTTTAAATCAGCAATTTCTCCGCTGACATTGTTGTTTACGTCGGCTTCGATCTTATCTGCGCGTTGGGACAAGTTAGAGAGAGCGGAATTAATTTGAGTGATCTGTGCAGACAATTGTTGCTCGATATTTAAAATTCTCAATGATAAGTCATTCCGTATTTTCTCCATTTCTTCTTTCAAGGAAGCAATTAGGGTTTCGGTATGTTTTTTCAATTTCTCATCGAGATCGCCGATGTCTTTTATGGAACATGTTTGTCGCGATTGATTACACGGTGGTGTATTCAACGGGATTGGTGTGAGCGGTAGTCCCTTCGATGGATTTTGTTTGGGTTTGAAGTGCTTACCTCCTTTGGCTGCAGCTGAATTTATTTGCGGATTAGTCGAATGTTGAATTCTTACTTGAGACCTGGTATTGAGGTTGGACATCGTGATTTGTAGGATATATATGTAAAAGGCGGCAAACACCAAATCGATAAATATATATATATTTCTTTATTTTTTGTTTGTTGGTTTAGAATTCGTATGTTAGACGAAACTTTTGCATTTAACTTATTTTTAACGAAAGTAGTGATTAATTACCGCACAAATATTCAATTAAAAGCTAATTTTACACACGACTTTGAATAAATAAAGCCAGAGAAGATAATGAACAACGTCACTCAAAAGCGTCCATACCTAGATACTGTCCGTTTCTTTTACCATTGAGATACCGCTATTAAATCCTCATTAATTCGCGCTGTTGCATGTTTATCTATGCCTAGAGTATAGGTAAGATGAATTTGCACATCGTATGCAAACATTTGGATCTTGCAATGCTTATGAACTTGTGGTAGGTCATTGTTGAACATTGTGAACAACAATGGTCCAAGGATAGAACCCTGAGGAACTCCTGCATTGGTCGCTAGGAAATTGGACATATTTCCATTAACAGAGACTGCCTGAGTTCTACAGGTAAGGTAACTTTCTATCAATTTTAGTGCCGTCCACTCAAAATTAAAATAGTTATTTAGCTTGTATAAAAGTATCTTGTGGGGAACTGTGTCAAATGCCAATCCAAAAGCAGTAGCGACGATACGCATTCTTTTTCCATCTTCATTCTCCATACGCAATTCCTCTACTAAATTGAATACTGCAGTTGTACAGCTATGTTGTGCTCTAAATCCTGATTGACAAGCAGTGAGTAACTTTTGCTCATTCAGGTAGTTTACGATTTGCCAGTTAATTAATTTTTGGAATACCTTCGATAAAAATGGAAGGATTGCGATATGATGTTACTACGAGTATTACCATTTTTTAAGAGTGGTACTATTTTTGAAATTTTCCACTTTGTAGGGTAGGTTGACTTAGTAAGAATGCTATTATACATATAAGTAATATACGGTAATATATGTGCGATAATAGTTCTTAAACATTTAGGGAGCATTAGATCCAAGCCAATCGCATAGGATTTGATTGCGGAAACAGCTTTCCAAACTTCACCCATATTTACGCTGTTAAAGCTGAAACTGGTAGGTACCGTGCCTAAACTGATTGCAGGCAACTCTTCGCAGGGCGCCACAGATATAATGGAGGCACTAGCAAATATTTGATTCAATTCGTTAAGATCAGAATCTATGGGATCGGTTGATTTTTGCTTGCTGATGCCCATGCATACGGATTTGTAAACTCACTGCAGTTTTAATAATGATAATTATGATTAATGTGCGAGGAAATTGACAACTTTGAATCAAAAATGACCCCAAGATCAGGAATCTCAGACTTGCGATCCAGAAACTGGTCAACAATTTGGTAGTTGCGTAACATAGTGATGAAATAGGATGCGCCGTAAGGACATTACACTTTCTTACATTTAACGGTAGCAAATTGCATTGACAACTATCAATTATTTCCATTTATTTATAAATATTCGAGAGTCAGCTTCGCTTTCAATACACATAAATAATTTGATATCATCTGCGTAAATTAAGCAGAGAGCATTATGAAGGAGAAATGAAATTTAATTTATAAAAATATTAAAAAGGAGTGGTGCGTGTGGGAACCCCCATTAAACTTTTATAATTTTTGAGGTGAAGCTCCAAATTTTAATACATTGTGTCCTATCAGTATCTAAGATAGCTAGATAACCAACTAAAAAGCAAGACATGAATTCCCATAGATTGTAGTTTAGTTATTAGAATAAAATGAAAAATACTATCCAATGCCTTTACAAAATCTAAATAGATCGTGTGAGCTTGAAAAGCATATTCAAGAGCATCGGTTACAAATCTGCGGTAAGCCATGATATTGGTGGAAGAGAACCTAGCAGCATAAACCCATGTTGTTCATCTTAACATCTAAAACAGCGGTTCCCAATCATTTTTAGTCGCGGAGCACTTTTTAGGTGAAAAATTCCTCGCGGAGCATTTCGTGTTGCACTTATGCTATTTTTCGCAGTTATGTATGTGCAGAAAATGCAATAACTGTTTTTTTTTATATTGTATTAAATTTAATTAAAACAAGTGACTTCAACGAAAAAACAAGAACAATGTTAATTTAAGAACATAAGGAATTCAATATCATTATAAAATGATACATACCTACATAATGGTATTTCAATAAAAAGCTCGGAAAGTGTCTTCTAGTGAGAATATTGTGCTGTTTGGTTTTGCAAGCGGAGAATCCTGATTCGCAGATGTATGTTGTTGCAAACGGCAGAAGAATTATTTTGACTTTCTCTGACAACATATTGAATTCGTCCTTCAACATACACCAGAATTCTGATAAAGACTAATTCGTTTCAAAATGTGCCTTTATAGAAGAATCTGATGTCAAATCAATCAAGCACTCAAACTGAAACGATGTCAGAGAAGCTGGCTTTTCCAACGCGGCAGAGTATGGGTCTGCGCCCCACACATTTTCTTTAATAAATGAGTGGTATTCTTCCGGAAAATAGCTGTGGAAGCTTTCGAGCAAACTTAGCAGGTAAACATAAAATTCATTTAAAATGTCGTCAGGAATACCCAAATCTAATTCCTCTTTACATTTGCTGGCCATTGGGAAGCTGTCTAGGTTTCGATTTTTTAAAGATTTCGCCCAAAACTTGATTTTCTTTTTAAATGCCTAAAAAACCTTATCACTGGCATCGAAAACAGTTATTGTCTTTCCTTGAAGTGATACACTAAAACCATTTATTTTTTTAAAAATATCGGGTAGATACGATAATTTCAAGAGCCAACGCTCATTACACAATCTGTCGCCCAAATCAAAGTTGTCGGTAATTAGGAAGGTTCTGACTTCAGCCCTCATTTCGAAAAGCCGCGTCAGTGTTTTGCCGCGAGAAAGCCACCTTACTTTTGCGTGAAGAAGTAAAGACGTATGTAGATTACCCACTTCATCGCAGAATACTTTGAATACCCTTTATTCTTAGGTCGTGATTTAATAAAATTAATTATTTTCACACTTTCGCTAAAGACCTGTTTTAAGGAGAGTGGCATTTTTTTCTTTGCACGGGCATGGTGGTGTAGAACGCAGTGACTACTGCTGCATTCCTTGGAATTGTATTTTATTCTTGAGACGCCACCGTCATGTCTCCAGTCATGGCCATGGCACCGTCTGTGCACACATCCACGCAGTTAACCCAATTGATATCATTGACAATGAAGAAATTGACTATTAATTTAAAAATTTCAGCACCAGTTGTTGTAGTTTTCAACGGCTTGCAAAAAGCAGATCTTCTTGAAAGGACTGTAGGTATTGGTAGCGCACGAATACTATTAAAATGGCCAACCCTGCAACATCCGTTGATTCATCCATTTGCAGCGCAAATTTTGTGACTTTTATTCGCGAAAGTAAAGTAGCTTTGATATTCTCTGCTAAGTGTCCGATTCTTCGTGATATTATGTTATTTGACAAAGGGACGGTGTCAACTAATTTTTTGGCCTTTTCATCCAACATACACTCAACAATGTCCTTAACGCATGGCTTGATTCAGTTTTCAGCGATTGTATGGGCTTCGCCAGTTTGCGCAACTCGGAAACTCACTAAGTAGGACGCCATCAACGCATTTTCGTTCACTGTCTTTGAGTGTTAGAAATAATTGTTTGAGATTTTGCAAGTTCACCATACTTCCTTTTAAAGAAACCAGTAGGTTTGTTTTGCAATCTGGATGAATCCCCTCAAAATTACGTTTCTTTTTGGCTGGAAACATCGCAATATTCGGCAACACTTTGCCGCAAATTACGCATTGGGGTTTGTTGTCACTTGTCTCAGCAAATCCAAGATTTGAATATGAATCGTGGTACTTCCTTTTTACTGTTTTTTTTTTTCAGCAGCACTGATCACCATAGATCTAGTACTAGCCACATGCGATGGTAGTGTATTCGCAAAGTGATTGACAGGTCGTGTGTTCGAATCCCGACCAGAGCCATGCTTTGTAAAATTGAATACACACAACAAATCCCGAAAGCAATTAAGGCGCCACATGTGGAGATAAAAAAAACCCTATCGCACCAAAAACTTCTTTCCTCTCCTCCTATTCTTTCAGTAGTAAGCAGCACCCAAAAACAGGCAATGAATCTGGGTACTGCTTGCAGCAACAAAAATGCCTACGATGTGGCAACACTATAAGGGTACTGTATCAATTACAGAAAAATAAAAAATCCCTTTAGCGCACGCTAATTATAAAAAAAAAAAATTGTTTGCCTCAAAATCTTTAGAAAGTTCTGACGCCGCTGTCTCTATTGCGTCATTTTCCTTCGCTCTAGAATAGAATAATTATATGGAAAACGAGCAAATTCACAAATCTGAATTGATGATAACAAAAAAAAAATAATATAAAGCCAACAAAACGCATCTAATACAAATGCGGTTCTAGCGATAGGAAACTTTCTCATTATTACCTAAACATATGGTTTTGAAATTGAAAATTACTTGAAATTTGTACTGAAATGAAGTCTTTCTGGTTAGCAGAAATATTTCCGCTAACCAGAGAAACGTCATCCCAGTACAAATTTCAGTTAGCGTTAGCGGATATGGTTGTCTCTGGAAACGTCTCTTTCATAATTTTCATTTGTCGGGGATTCCCATAATGTTGATATTATCATCCCATACCACACCTTTTTACACTAATTTGTTTAGTTTGTTTGTATGTATTGATTTCTTTTAAATAAGCATTTCAAATTCGATTGCTGCGATCAAAATGTCAAGTTCAGAAGCACAAAATTAACTAGTCACTAGTGTATTGGAATTCTGTTAATTCTTTTTTTTTTTATTTTTCCGCGGAGCACTTGGATATTCTTCGCGGAGCACCAAGTGCTCCGTGGAGCACACTTTGGGAAACATTGATATAAAATATATTCCATGATGTTAAAGTACATGTGGTCACTTACTACAAGCTCAAATAACTTTGGAATGGCAGATATTTTAGAAATTATGCAATAATTTTCAACAAAATTTGTTGGCCTGCCTTGTGAACTGGAGTTATTAATGAAAATGTCCATTCTTCAAGAAATACCCCAGTAGATAAAGTCGTTCCGCAACTCTCATTCAGATACAAGCGGCAAATGGCTACGCTGGATGAGGGCAACTTAAAGATCCTTGCCGAAATGGAGTTGCTGGGCGCTTGTTTCGAGGCCTTGTATACGCTGAACAATCCTGTTCGCAGTAACCACGACATTGAGAATAGGGCTCTGCTAAGCCACTTCTATCTGTGCACCGAACTTGAGAATTGGCGATCGGAGAATAACGGATTCACCGTATTCAATGATGAAAACCATGATAATGCAGTTGTAGCAAATGGCCGAGATGCATCGCACTTGATCGTGTCGAAGGATGATCTTCTGTGCATCTTCGATTCACTAAAGAATAAAAAGTCGGCGATGATGGATGGTGTCCCAAAGGTCGTATTGAGACACCTGCCTCTGGAGGCTGAAAATATTTTAACCATGCTGTTTAACAAGGCGCTGAATAATGCACGCAATCCAGCGCATTGGAAGGTAGCTGTGGTACACCCTATCCCGAAAAAGGGTAAAGATAGGACGAACCCTGCCAATCTCCGGTCAATTAGTGTGCTTCCGAATATTAGCAAGGTCTTTGAAAAGGTTGTCAATAGAGCCCTGTTGAAGTATGTCCAGGACAATAACATCATTCCGGACAACCAGTTTGGTTTCAGGGCGGGGCATGACACTATTCATGCCGCGTCGAAACTGGTTTCCGACATTCAGTGGAATAAATTCAAGAACCAATACACGGGTGCTTGCCTGGTTGATTTTGAGAAGGCTTTCGATGCCGTATGGTTAGAGGAACTTTCCTACAATTTGACCAGGCGGGGGATGCACAAACCTTTGCTATATGTAATTTATAATATGCTTATGGGAAAGAGGTTCGTTGTCAAATGTGGCAACGTGACTTCGAGTAGAGTCTTCGAAATTAATAACGGTTTACAGCAAGGGCGGTCATTTCTCCGATCCTGTTTAACATTTACACGAGTGATCTGGTAGGTGCACTCAGACATGCTATAGCGTATGCCGATGATTTGGTGGCATACAGATCAGATCCTAAAATCGAGGAAATTAACATCCTTTTGCAGCGTGACTTCGATCAAATTAAGGGATATTGCGACGACTGGAAGTTGAAAATCAACTTTCAGAAGACGGAAACGGCCTCTAGGGATACCAACAAAAACTGGAAGAAATTGGCCATGGCCACAAAATGGGCAACCATTGGCGGTGAGAAGCGTAGTTAGATAAATGGGTATCTGGCTTGACCAGTATCTGTATTTCGATAAACATATAGTTGCTTGTCTTGCTGGGGCCAAGAAGGCTTATGCTCTGACAAGGAGTATGTTTCATAGCCAGTCATCTTGACTACAGAGTGAAGGTCATTTGCTACGTGGCCCTTATAAGGCCGATCATCGCTTATGGTTGTCCATTGTGGTTTAATATAGCGCCAAGTTATATGGAAAATATTCGGGTTTTGGAGAGACAATGTCTTAGGACCTGTCTCCGGTTGTTCCGAACGCCTGAATTCAACTTTATAAAATACTATCCCAACAAGGTCCTATACGATGGGGCTCAGTTGAATAGGATTGACAATTTCCTTAGCGATAATAGCCTGATCTTTGGGGTTTACCACCCCAATGAAATGTACATAGAGAGTAGGCTCGGTCTGGCTTTATCCCGCCGGAGGCATTTATCCATATTGATGCAAAAGGGTTGGTAAAGACGAGGGATGGTATCCCGGTATTATACCACCGCTACCACAGCGCGTGAGATAAGCGGCTCATCCGCGTCGGGGATGTCGCCAAAGCTCATGAGCTCCTCCGTTTTAGTACCGCAATAGCGGAGAGCGATAAATTCGATACGGAAAAGCAATTTGCCGAATTTTGGTGGCTTTTTGAGGGAGGAGGCGTCAACATGCCCTCCAAAGACGTTGCGTTACTCTAGGTAACATCCTCTTAGTTTATAAGTTAGATTAAGTTCGGTAGAGCGTTTTTGGCAGTTGCCGAGCTCGCCAACGTGTGCTTCAGTCAGCTCACTGCTGCCAGGCACCCGTTGCGCAAGGCAACAAGTGCTCAGAATCCTAATTATATGTAGAATACGTGTACTAGTTTAAGTAAGTAGAGTAGTTGGTTTGTAATTTGTTTTTATATAAATTTATAAAATGTGACAAAGATGCCGAGTTTTTAAAAAAATTCTCGATGATAACATATATGTAAGATTACTCCGTAAAATAGTTCTTGGGGTCCGCATAAGGAACAATATTCTAGAATTTTTGTCTAGTTTGTAGGTTCATATTTCATAAAAAATAAAAAATGAATTTAAAAGTCAAAGTCAAACCCCAATAGACAAGGCCAGGGCCCTATTGCACCAACCACTTTGCACTTTGCAACTTTTCACTTTTACTTTGCAAATTGCGTTTCACCAAACGCAAATTTGTAAAGAGGAAATTAATTTTTTGAAAAGTAAAACAAAAATTCCTTCTTTGCAAATTGTGTTTCACTAACCACAAATCTGCAAAGCGAAAAATACTTTTCTGAAAAGTGCAAAGTTTTGCCAACTTGTAAAGAATTCCTTGATTTCGTTTCACCAAACAGAAAAACTTTGCACTTGCATTTCAAATTCTGCAAAGCTTTTCAATAATATTCAAAGAAAAAAATTCATTTGCGGTTGGCCATTTGTCGTATTATGTTCGGGTATATTAAATAATATATTAAAATGAATCGCTTTGAACGACTTTTTGAAGACGAGGAGTATAGTAATAGTTACTTAAGAGATGTAAAATTAAGAATACATTTTGAAATTGCAAATAATTTTCAAACAGTGGAAAGTATAAATATAGAATTTGTTTTATCAAAAATTGGACATAAGTTGCAATAAGTTACAATTTTCGTGTACACACTGGGATGGGAAATGGAGCGCAATATCACGGAATTGCATCTATGCATGGAATAAACAAAGCAACAATATGCAGAGTAGTACAAGGTGCCGCAAAAATAACCTTCCGATGTTTTTTGGCTGTAATTTAAAAAAAAATGAAAAACTTTGATTCTTCTTGTGGATTATTTTTATTTGGTCTTTTAATTTTTCGAGAATATGATGTCATGTAAATGGCCGCCGCCACAGTTGATTGTCATTTGAGCCCTTTTTATGGCATTTTCCATCACTTTGGCCAAAACTTCCGGCGATAGGTCCTCACATTGTTGACGGATATTGTCTTTAAGAGTCTGAGGCTTGTTGACATAAACCCGCGACTTCAAAAAGCCCCACAAAAAGAAGTCTGGAGCGGTCAAATCAGGCGATCTTGCTGGCCAGTGCAAATCGCCAAAACGGGAGATTAGGCGCCCGGCAAATGCATCCTTCAGCATATCGGTTGTGGCACGTGCAGTGTGTGCCATTGCACCGTCCTGTTATATCCACATGTTTTCCAATCCCAATTCATCAAGTTGCGGCAAAAAGAACTCGTTGATAATTGCTCTGTAGCGCTCACCATTCACAGTAACCGTTTGACCCGCGACGTCTTCGAAGAAAAAAGGTCCGATGACTCCTCCAGCGAAAACAGCACACCATACAGTGACTTTGAGCGGGTGTAATGGCTCTTCGTGGGTTACACGTGCCCCAGAAGCGTAAATTTTGCTTATTTACGTACCCGCTAAGATGGAAATGGGCCTCATCACTCATGATTATTTTTGATGAAAAATCATCTTCCTCTTGGTGGTGATTAAGGATGGCTTCAGCGTATGTTAGACGCGATTGGCGGTCAGCAGCTAACAGCTGATGCACTGTCTGGACTTTGTAAGGAAACATCTTCAAATCTTGTACCAAAATTCGCTGTAAAGACCCTCGACTGATACCCATTTGCGTGGCACGTCGTCTGGTCGATGTCGACGGCACTTCCATGACATCTTCGGCTACAGCAGCAATATTCTCTGCAGAACGGCTACTCCGGGGTCTGCCACGCCTGGCAGCATCTCGTGTTGTGCCAGTCTCTTCGAGGCGAGCGGCTAAACGTCGCAGTGTTTCACCAGTAGGCGTTGGACGGGTAGGAAATCTGCGACGAAATTCACGTTGTGCCAAGGTCACCGACCGATTATTGCTCAAATAAATAGTCAATTGCGCAAGTATGTTTTGATAAACCTACGATTAGTATAGTAGCGCTTCTGCACCAATTCCCAGGCAATTTGAAACTTCGACTCGCTGGTTGGTATGTTGTCTAAGACCTCGACCGCATTACCTACTAGACTGCTCTTTAAGAAATGCAGACGTTGCACATCCGAAAGTGAATTGTCATCGATGACACTGCTGGTAAACATATCCTTAACCCTAGAACACTAACCTTGAGTCGAATCGACTCACAAGCAGGCACGAGGCGTGAATTCTTGGGAAGCGGAAGCAAAAAATGTTAAATTAAAAAAAGTCATTTTCTTTCTTTCTTTTTTATTGTTATTTCTTTAAATAAACTTATTTATTTAAAAGGAATACATTATTATTAAAAGGTTATGTTTTGTACATTAAATTTATTCTTCTTTCTTTTGAGGCAAAGTTGTCTATGATATTATCATGAAACTTGTCTCTAGCTTGTATTTCTTTCAACAATTGTTTTTCAATTGAAATTAGAGCTATAGCTAAATGTGACAATCTGTCTTGCCCACATTTATTTTTTAGGAAATTTTTGATTCTTTTGAGGCACGAAAATGATCTTTCCCCTGATGCGGTTGTTACGGGTAAAGTTGACATAATCTTACAAAGATTAAAATCTTTGGTGAAACTTGTTTCCAAATCGGTTATAATGAGAAATTGTAATACCTCTTGAAGGTCTTTTTATACCCTATTCTAAGGGTATATTAATTTTGACGCATAGTTTGTAACATACCTTAATATTGCCCGTAGACCCCTAAAAGTTACTATATTTATGATCAGCATCGATAGTAATGTCGATCTAGCCATGTCCGTCCGTCCGTCCGTCCGTCCGTCCGTCCGTCTGTAGCCAAAAATTAGGCCTTTAAACTGGACCTAGAGAGCTGAAATTTTAACCATATACTCTCTAGGGTCCCGAAATAATCAAGTTTACGAATTTTTGAAATCCGCCCACAGACACGCCCACAAACTCAAAAAAACCAAATTTTGGAAAAAATCGAATTTTGAGCTAGAAAGCTGAAATTTTGTATATATGATCTATGACTCCTAAAACTGCTCGGGATAAAAAATTTTCAAAATCCGCCCACTGACACGCCCACAAATAAATAAAATAATTTTTTTATACACTATTCTAAGGGTATATTAATTTTTGAAAATCCAGTTTCAGCTAAGGAGCTGAAATTTATAGTATATAGTATCTATGGGCCCTTTATGTGTAAATATTTTCAAAATCCGCCCACTGACACGCCCACAATTATTTTTTTTTTTTTTGAAAATTCAAAGTTTGAGCTAGGGAGCTGAAATTTATAATATATACTCTCTAGGGGCCCTTTATGCTCATGTGTTAATTTTTTTAAAATCCGTCTACTGACACGCCCACAATTAAATAAAATAATTTTATTGAAACACCCAAGTTTGAGCTAGGGAGCGTTTTTTTTTTGATAAAATCCTTTAAATGTTATATAACAAAATATGTAGAGCGTTCTTAACAATTCAACCATACTTAGACTTTTGTCACGCCCACTTATGAGGGATAGGAATAAGAATAGGGTATCCAACAGTTCGCCCAAGCGGACTGTAGCCCGTCCCTATGTTTTTTACTTAAAATTCTCATTATTGAAAATAACCTTTAATTCCTTTTTTTTAAGCTGGAATATCAAAATATCCCGGATTAGGATTACTGTAGGTTACTGAGCAAGTTATCAGGAAAATTGTTTTTAAAATATTCATACAATGCTGTGTCCGAAAGTTTTAAAAACTGAAAGCATGGCAGGGAACTGAACCGATTATCGATTTCAGAGATGATTTGGTGAACGATCGTTTCTAAAAGAGCTTTATAAGTTCCTTCGTTGACGAGTGCATTTCAGAACGTCTATTACTGTTGAAATTGGACAAATTCTCGTTTTCATTTAATTTTCATTTAATTTTTTTCAATTTCAAAATTTTTGGATTTTAGTAGATTAAGTACATAGGGTACACCACCCAATGATTGGCACCTTAAGCAAATGTACGGCTTTATTTCCCTATAAAAACCAAATTAAACATCCCAACACCTATGAAATACTTTATTTACCTTTCTATTGGTGTTTTATAATAAAAAATAAAGAATAAATAACATTTCTTTTAAAACATAAACAAAAAAAAAATAAAGGTAAGTCAATTTTCACCAGTTATTGGCACTCTATTCCATTCATTGGCATTCGTTATTCTTATTATTGGCACACATACGTTTTGGCATCTTTTAGCTTCTTAGGCATAACAAACTGGAAATACCTAGGTACCTATAAAAATAAGTAAATAAGTAAGTTGGTATATATATTACACAGCAACTAGTACCTACCTTTTAATCGTCAGAATCATTACAAATGAGATGTTGTAGGATTTCTAAATCATTTTTTTCATAACTCAAATGACTTTGGTGACCATCCACAAACAATATAACATCAAATTGCGAGCTTTGGTTTTTTAAATGCGGGTGCAATACATTCGCAATACATATATTCATAAAATAGCTACTTCAGATTTCATCCAACCAGTTTCTGTTTTACTAATGCCCCACTCCTTAGAAACAGATGATAAAATCTCTACTGGTATACTTTTGTACGGGTAAATTATCATAGGAGGAGCACAATCACCACCCGCAGAAAATGTAAACATAACTGATCAGTGACCAGTCTCGTATACATTTTTGTTTCCCTTTTCGGTAAGGACCTTTTCGTTCTTGGGGCACAATTGAAAGTTTGTCTCATCACCATTAAAATTCTTTTGGGATCTTGGAGTATTTCAAAATAGTCAGCATCCTTCAGGTAGGATTCTATTCTTGCAAACCAACTTTGACATGGTCGGACATGCGAAGGGCTACATTTGAATGTCTTCTCATGAAGGCCGAGTACCATTTTTCTCCAGGGAAATTGTCCTTAAACGGGTTTGGTTTATTGTTTTAATCAAAAACTGTTGCACGCTAATCTTTAGACAAAATTTTCTTTGGGGAAACCTCTTTCTACCGCATTCTTTTATCCATTTTACAATTACTTGCTCTTCTTCATCGGTTAAAATTGTTTTTGGACCTGGTTTAGCCTTTGAAAATGTATTGCTAAATCTAAATTGTAGCGTCGACCTTGGAATACCAAATATTTTAGACGCTGTTTTCTTTGGCATACCCGCCTTAATTGCTTTAAGAGCCGTTTGAACAAAGCCTTGTTACGGAGCAGTGCACTGACCCTGTAAATAAACAAAAATTTATAAGCACAGCTGATCAATTTCCACTGACCCACATTTGCAGCTTTTCCCTCATTGTCCAGATTCCGTCCATCATCCTTTACACTTCAGTACCTGCAAAGAAAAACAGACAAATTAAAGAAAAAAGAATGTAAACAAATAATTTCACCCAAGACACGAAGCGTACAATAGGCGTTTTTCTTTTTTAGCCCCGAGCGGGGAACAGAGCGGGGCCCGAGCGATCAGAGCTCGCTCCGAGCTGAACGTAACCTGAGCGCTCCGAGCTAATTAAGAAACAGAATTGAGCACTGAACTGTCATTAGATAATTTTTTTTTATTAATTTTCAAAATAGTCAGGTTTGCTTCTGAAATTGGTGTTTGTCAAGGATTGTTCCATTTAAATTATAATTTCTAGTAAATAAACTATGGAAAAAGAACAAATAATGAATGAAGTCAGCCGCGCTCAGCTTTTCGCTCGATGTGCTCGGTCATTTTCAATCGAGCTCATTGAGCGAGCCCTGAGCTAGGTTAGGTTTAGGTTAGGTAGACGTGGCTGTCAGCCAAAGCCAACACACTTAGACCAATGATAGGTCCATTGTGGTACCACACAGATCTGGGGATTACCCTCACTGCTCGTTGAACCAATAGGAGCTTCTTATGAAGCGCGAAAGACTTCTAGCGCCAGTGCTGGCTAAGTCGCTTGTGTCATTGAACAAGAAGTCCCCTAGATGGAGATTTCTTCTATGGGAGAGCGCAGGACACGTGCAGAGAAGGTGAAGAACAGTCTCCTCCTCCTCCTCGTCCATGCAGCTTCTGCAGAAGTCATTTGAGCACACACCAAGTCTAGATGCGTGCCTGCCTATTAAGCAGTGACCTGTAATAACACCTATAGTGGAGCTAATATGCAGTCGGTTTAATGAGATTAGACACTTAGAGCGTCGCAGATCCAGCTTTGGCCAGATCCGCTTAGTCGCTAGACCTGTATTGCTACTCGTCCACCTAAGGTTTGTTCTCTCGATTGCGGATAGCTTGAACAAGAGTTTACAAGTAGCGATTGGTATACCTAGGGAACCTTTATCAGGTAAAGGAGGTAATGTGGTTCCTTTTTTGGCGAGATCATCAGCCCTGCAGTTACCTGGAATGTCCCTATGCCCCGGCACCCAACAGAGGTGAATATTGAACTGCTCTGCCATCTCCGAAAGAAATGATCGGCAGTCTTGGGCTATGATGGAATTTGAAGAGACTGAGTCCAGGGACTTAATCGCGGCCTGACTATCCGAGAAGATACGGATATCCTTTGAGGATATCACATTCCTCTTCAGCCACGTCAGGGCTTCTTTTATCGCCAAAATTTCCGCCTGGAACACGCTACAGTAATCAGGAAGACGGAAAGAGAGGCTAAGATTTAGCTTTTCTGAGAAGACTCCACCACCTACCCCATCGCTAGTTTTTGATCCATCGGTGTAAAAGTGGATCGATTTATCATTCGCAAATGCATCATCATCCCAGAAAGATCTGGAAGGAATGGTGATTTGGAAGTTTTTCCGAACTGCAAACGGGGTGTGGTGTAGTCTATGTTTCTGGGTAGAGACTTAAAGTAGTCTAGAATAATGGAGTGGCCAATTTTGTTATTGGTCCACTGCGAGGTAGCTTTTAAGCGGACAGCGGAACATGCCGCTGTTTGCATGCTATATATATCAAGGGGTATCAGGTGTAGCAGAATGTCCAGAGCCGCGGAGGGGGTAGTTCGGAGTGCTCCGCTAATGCATAGACACGCTGAACGCTGGACTTTGCCCAGCTTGTCGCGGTTAATAGCTTTTTCTAGAGCAGTCCACCAGACAACCACCCCGTAAGTAAGAATTGGTCTTACCACCGATGTATATAGCCAGTGCGTAATGCGGGGTTGTAAACCCCACTTGTTGCCAATGGCTTTTTTACAAGAGAAAAGTGCTACTGTAGCTTTCTTGACTCTTTCTTGTATATTGGGTTTCCAGCTTAACTTTCTATCGAAGATTAGACCCAAAAATTTTGCTTCGTCAGAGAAAGTTAAGCTTGTACCGAGCCCTGAGCTAGCTCAGAGATAAAAAAGAAATACAAATTTTGTGCTCAGAGCGCTCCGAGTTAAAAAGTAACACAGTCCTTTTTTTGACAGCTCAGTGCCCCGCTCGGAGCTAAAAAAGAAAAACGCCTAATATGTATTCCGGCAGCCAAACCTCAGTTAAGCGTAGATGAAACTTGCATTGTCCAATTCCTAGATCATTTCCCTATGAATAATAATAATATTAATTCTAAAATCAAAAATAAAACTAACAAAAACTCCATACTCACAATCCTCTCCAATCGTCCGACAGCCACGATGTTTTGACAGTTTGTGTTTTTTTTTGTTACGAGTTTGTCTGCGCTTTCTCCTTTCTTCCAATCTCTTCCTTTCCTTGCATATTAAAATGCTTTCTTTTAAAATTTCCCCAATTGGAAACTGATGGCTCGATTCCAACCCATTCCCGGTTTTGTGTTGTGTAATCGTGTAGGTATACGTTTTTATTTTATATTATTTTATTTTTTTAGTGATTAGGATTAGATTATGTATTTTATGACTAGGAGTATTTATTTTATTGACTACACAAAACGAAAGAACGAATCTTGACGACTGGAAGGTGAACTATTTCTTTCTCCTTCCAGGATTAGCTGAATAAAAAGGGAAATTAGAAAGGTATAGATAGAAGGAGAAAGGAAGGAATATAGTATGGAAAGAGGATAAAGAAAGAAAGAAAAGAAATGGACAAGATCTAAATACAATATATATGTACAACATTTCACGGTTAACTGATCACAGCTGTGGATCTTTATTATTTCTGAGCGGTCGTTGCCCTTAGGATTAATTGGATTTTTTTTTTTAAGAAAAATTTGCTTGCGGTTGTTTCGGCAGTACACTGGCAAAATTATTTTCGAAATTACTTTGGTGAGAAAAAAAATATATATATATATAGTCAGATTTGATTTATAAATAATAACTGACACTCAGGTGGTTTCAACTCCGATTTGGACAAGTTGTGCAGCAAGGGGACTGGTGGACGGATAGAGTCGCTGCAGAGGTTTGGGTCTTGGTTGGGCCACCACTTTTGGGCTGGTGCTCAAACCTCTGCCTTTTTGTTAACCTTGGGCCTTAGCGTCTTGGTGCCGTGCTGGGACAGTCCCCCGTGGAGACCAGCAAAACCGCTTCAACGGGTTTAGGTTGTACGGCCACAGAGCCGCAACCAACCAACAGACAAAACAACAACAACAGTGAACAAAGACAATTTGAATTAAAATAACTACGAGTAAAATACAAAAGTGACAACATTGAACTGTGAAACATATAATATACAAAAGGACAATAATATACAAAAAGAACATAAAGTGCAGTGCGTAGTGCTCCCCTCCGCCCCCTGGTTTGTGGCAACAACAACCACACGCACCACCAAGTGCTGAAACCTACCCCCATTAAACGCAGTGGCGTAAAGTTTAAACACTGGATTTTAGTTTAATTTTCATTTTTAATTTGTTTTGAAGCCTTATTTTTTTTTCTTTGATTTTTCTTGAATTCTTTTATTTGCTTTTTGGACTTTTTTTATCATAGTGTTAGTTTTGGTTTAATTTTAATATTAGTTTTATCCGAGATTAAGTAAGGTTAGGATACGTCTTTATTTGTGAATTCTGCCCTTGAAATAGTGCGCGTCTCCGAGGCCATATTGGCCAACATCAACTCACCGTTCTTCGTCGTGCTGGTACCAGGACAACGGGGGATCGTATAGAACCGTAAGTAGTTTTAAGTCTTTTACATATTTTTGGATTCTTAGTTTTTAAATTTTATAGCTTTAAGTGCACAATTTTAGATTAAGTTTTTTTTGAATTTCTTTTGCGGTAGTTTTAAGTTTTTTTATACTGATTAAATTTTGGATTAGCCTGTCATGGCATTAAATTTTTTTGCGTTTGATATGCATTTAACGATGCGCGGCTAAAGTTTTTTTTTGCATTTGGTGTGTGAACGGCTGTGAAGGCCGTCCTTCTATAGGTCGACAATGACATAACAGGACAATACAAACTTTGAAGACATGACGCGACGATATACGAACTTTCCACTACGTACATACTGACATAAATTGAGACTGGAGGGTTCGTCGAGGGGCTATCACTCACAACATCGGCCAGAGTGATAGCTAAGGTTGTGTCGATAGACACAAGGGTGGGCTGGCCAACCCTTGCCAATAACATCTGGCATGTTTCGGGTTCATGACGAACCCGGTATCAAAGAGAGATTTAGGGAAAGTGAGTTGCGGTTAGGGTAAGATAGTTTTAGTGTAGTTTTAAGTTAGCTTAGTTATGTTTTAGGGCTTAGCTTTTAATGTTAAATTAGTTAGCTTAAGCTTAGGCTAGTTAGGTTAGTTCGCGTGCTCCTTCCCTTCTCTCTCTTGGGTATCGGCCCAGGTCCTTGGACATTTTCTTTTCCTTCATTTTTGCTTTTCTATTTTTTTTGGTCCGTCCGTGGTCTACGTAGAGTAACTTCCTTCCTTTTTTTTCTCTCTTTTCACAACTTTTTGGCATGGACAAAACGTTTGTTGAGCAGGTGGTATATGGTGAGGGGACAAGAACTACCCCCGTCCGACGAGCTGAGCCGAGCAACCACAAGCATGCCGCGTCCTCCTCACCTGTATCGGAGTTGCCCCTGTGGCTCGACCCTGGTTCCCAACATAATAATGGCGCCCAACGATTTCGGCTAGGCCAGTTTGAGACTCCAAGGGAATGATTTTCACTTTCGAAGGTCATCACCTTGGACTTACAACAGCCTTCGCGATTAGTTTAATTTTCAACTTTATTTTTTTACTTTTCTATCTTTCTTCTTTATGTTCAAGGACTCCTTATGCTCTTGGGTCGGAAGCAGGCAGATGACGGCTATTCCAATCCTTAGGCATATAGCCAGAGGATCTCGTGAGGTAGTCTGAAGTCTGTGAAAGATCTACGAGCGGGCCAAAGTAGGCAGGCCAAATGTTAGCTGCTACCTAAAGATCAAGGCTTTTCGCCAGTTCTTTCGTGAGGCGTAAACATAGGTCTGTGGACTTTGGCCGTGTTGAAGTGTGCCCTAGAAGTCCTGCCAGCCTAGCATTTGGTTAAGCCGGATAGCGAGTTGTGGTAGGGTGGAAAGGACATATTTCAACACTCGTTATGAAGCCGAGACACCGGTCACAATCCGACTTGACGTAGAGTCGGATTTTACGAACATTTACCTACTTATGCGGACTAACGATCTATAGAACGGTTTGCGGAGAACCGGATCAGTAATTCACACACCAACGCAGTTCTGCACAAAAAAATAAATAAATAAATAAAACAAATACATACATATAAAAAAAAAAAAAAAAAAAAAAAAAAAAAAAACACACATAAAAATTTCTTAGACATAACAAATAAATACCAAAATAATAATAATATTAAAAAAAAATATGAGCCACAGTAGGCATACCAACTCGGGGGCGGTCCCTAAAAGCACCTCCTCTTGGGACCTACAGTCCTCGCTACCACCACTGGGGAACAGCACTTCCTTCCAAAATAGGGAAGAAAGGGGAAGAACACCTGCTACAGGGACATCGGGGTTGGACGTTACTGACTTGACGACCTACTCCTACGACTTTCTCCAATTTACCCCAGACGACTTCACCAGCCGACACACCGACATTGACAGAACCAACGAAACGAACTTGAAGGTAGCTCCCCCCATCTCAACGATTCACGAAGAATCAGGGGACGAGCAAACATCCCTTCCTAAACGACGTAACGACTACGATAAACGGCACAACAGAATAGAACTTACATTCACAAAGAAAAGGGTTCCACTGGAGAGACAGGACGCCGTACAAAAGCAAATCAAACCATCGTTGACACAACGATCAAACCCCATAGCAGGAACGGACAACTTAAGACAACGTATATGTAGAGGACTGTGACTTACAAGAACAGACTCAGGTAGAGAACGGACAAAGTACAAGACGAATACACGAGATGGTCTCCGGTGCTGCAAGAGAGAACCCAGGCGAGACGATGGCTATATTCGCCGATACAATGAAAGGCATGATGGTGACCTTTCAGGACAGTCTGAAGGACATTAATAACAGGCTCAATGACCTCGAGCTCTCTGTTGCAGCAAAACGTGAGCCACATTCACGAACTGACCGACGACTTAACGAAGAGACGACTAGGCAACAACGGTCAGGGGTAACTCGGGAGACTGTCCCAGGGCGGCAACAGGCGGAGGAGCGGCAATCCTTCATAGATGCCGAAAGAAGGGTTCAGTTACCGGTTCACAAGTGGGGGCTCAAATTCGACGGTACGCAGCGGACAATGTCCACTGAAAGCTTCATTTTTAGAGTCGAAACTCTGCAGCGACAGAATGGCCTGTCCGACAGCCAGATATTCTCCCAATTCCACCACCTCCTGACTGGCCATGCTGAAAAATGGTACTGGCAGTATATGCAGGAAAATAGGGATGACACTGGTCTGAACTATTATGACCTGATAGGAGAGTTGCGTAGGCAGTTTGGCGACAATCGCAGTGACCAAGAAATTTTGAGGTCAATAATGGACAGAAGACAACTGCCCATGAGAGCTTCGACGACTTTTACAGCAAAATACGTTCACTGACACTACAGATGACAAACCGACCACATGAACGGGACTTGGTAGATATTATACGACAAAACATTAAAGACCGAGTCGCAACGCTCATCTTCGGATGCTCCATTAGGAGCATCCAAGACTTAAGGGACGAATGTCGACGGGCAGAAAAACATTTAACGGACAGAGACAATAAATTCAAACGCCACGTAACAGAACTCGACGAACACACACATTCACATCATAGAATATATGATGAGCAGCACGAGGACGAGGACTGGGAGATAGCTGCCCTCCAAAATAACAGAACACTGAGACAGACAAACCCTTATAGAAAGGAAAATATAAATAGGACTGACCTGAACGGTCAAACGGACACTACCAAAAAAGTAGGAACAAGTCAAATTACCTGTCCCTCACAATTTCATTCCCTGACTTGCTTCAGCTGTGGTCAAGGAAGTATTAACTTTCAGTGTGCCAAGAGCCAGGGAAACTCCAAAGTCGGCGGGGCATCCGGGAGCCTTCCGCCGCTGAATCGCACTCACCCGGAAAATCAGACCACGATGAAGCAAGCCAGAGAATAAACGAAAACCTGGGGATCACGGGCACCAACCAACTTCAAATCCTGAAGCGGGAACCGAAGGCCAAAGAAACCTCTATCCGGAACGTGATCCCACGAAAAAGTCTTCATCAGAGGCTTCAAGAATACGCTGAAGCAAGAAAAAGAATCTTTGGCGAGGAAGTGGCCCTGTCTGTTAGCAACAGCAGAAAATATAAAAAATTAATAGGCTTAGGGAAATTTGTGCAATAAATAGACGACGTAAGAGAAACATTTTAGAATCTGTGATATCCCTTAATGACGACAATAGGCCCTACGCTAAAGTAGGAATTGACGGTGAAGAGCTCCTGGGCCTATTGGATAGCGGAGCATCAATTAGCTGCTTAGGAAACGGAGCGTTAGAGTTCCTAGATAGGCACCGCATATCAATGACGAAAATGACGACTGACATTAAAACAGCTGACGGAAATCAACAACGAATAGAGGGACGATTTAAAACCACGATCTTATGGGGCAGCAAGTCTCAAACACTAGAGCTGTTCGTGGTGCCAAACTTGCAGCAAACTCTTTATTTGGGGGTAGATTTTTGAAGGGCGTTCAAAGTCGCCCCGAACCTGATCAGCGAACTCGACGTGCCATCGCCGAACAAGGAGCGAACACCGGTCCAGGCGCTCTCATCAGCACAATCACGCCAGTTGGAGCAGATCAAACTGTTGTTTCCCTCATTCGCGGTGATGGGATTGGGCAAGACTAAGCTCGAACAACATATCATCGAGGTGGAAGACGAAAAGATTCCCATTAAACAAAGACACTACCCAATCTCACCAGCGATTCAGAAGCTCTTGTATGACGAGTTAGATCGGATGATTTCCTTGGGAGTCATCGAGGAGAGCAATAGTGCTTGGAGCTCGCCGGTTGTGCTGGTGAGAAAACCCGGCAAAAATAGACTGTGCCTGGACTCCAGAAAGGTAAACGCGGTGACAAAAAAGGACGCCTACCCACTTCCACACATAGAGGGACTTCTGAGTAGGTTACAGGATACCAGATACATATCCGGTATTGACCTAAAGGACGCGTTCTGGCAGATTCCTCTGGAGCCCAAATCAAGAGAGAAGACAGCCTTCACAGTCCCTGGACGGCCATTGTACCAGTTCACGGTTATGCCGTTCGGCTTGTGCAATGCTGCCCAGAGAATGTGCCGGCTAATGGACAAAGTCATACCCGCTCGTTTGAGGGAGTTTGTCTTTGTCTATCTCGATGACCTCTTGGTTTGCTCTCCAGATTTTGAAACGCACACCAGATCGCTCTCGGAAGTGGCAACTTGCCTCAGGGAAGTGGGACTGACAATAAATGTCGAAAAGAGTAAGTTTTGTTACCGCGAAATAAAATACCTAGGTTACATAGTCGGCGATGGCTGTTTGCGAACTGATCCGGACAAGGTGTCTGCAGTCGACGACTTTCCGGTACGCAAGACTCCCAAACAACTCCGTCGGTTTCTGGGAATGACAGGTTGGTATCGGAGATTTATTCCGAACTTCGCAGCTTTAGCTGCCCCTATGACCGACTGCCTTAAGAAAGGACTGACTTTCAACATGACGGACGAAGCGCTAAACGCGTTTAAAAAGCTGAAGGCGACTTTGGTGTCCTCACCCATACTGACGAATCCGGACTTCACGAAACGCTTCTACATACAATGCGACGCATCGATAACAGGGGTAGGGAGCGTGATCTTCCAGATGGATGCGGAGAACAACGAACGACCCATAGCATTCATGTCCCAAAAGCTTAATTCCGCTCAGCGAAATTATAGCGTAACGGAACTTGAGTGCTATGCGGCCGTTCTGTCGGTTAAGAAGTTCAGGGCCTATGTTGAAGGACTCCCTTTCACGATCATAACCGATCATGCAAGTCTGAAGTGGCTGATGTCTCAAAAAGATCTCTCTGGCCGACTAGCCAGATGGAGCCTAAAACTTCAAGGGTTTGACTTCGAGATCGAGCATCGGAAAGGCGTCCAAAATGTAGTCCCTGATACTCTCTCTCGCATCCATATGGAGGAGCTCGCCAGCGGACGTGACATACTTCAGGTAGACCTTAGCTCCCCATTCTTTTCCGCGGAAGAGTATGATGAGCTAAGGAAAACCGTGACCGAGAAACAAGACCAACTTCCCGACATTTGCGTTTCGGACGGATTCGTATATAAACGAACAGACATTCGGACCGGCGACGCAATACAAGAAGACAGAGCCTGGAAACTCTGGATTCCGAGGGAGTTGCGTGGGAGCCTTGTGGAATCAGCCCATAATTCCCCATCTGCAGGTCATGGGGGTATACACAAGACCTTGGCAAAGCTGAGGCAATTTTACTTCTGGCCTGGTATGGCCACTGACGTGCAGCATTTGGTCAAATGCTGCGAAATATGTAAGTGCAATAAGTCCCTGAATGTGATATCTCGACCGCCAATGGGACGGCAGACAATCACAGAGCTACCTTTCCAAAGACTGTATGTAGACTTTTTAGGACCTTATCCTCGGACTAAGAACGGAAACACACATATATTTATAGTGCTAGATCACTTCAGCAAGTACGTTTTCTTGAAACCCATTAGGAAAGCAACGGCAGCCGAGGTAGTTAAATATCTAGAAGAGAACGTATTTCATGTCTTTGGTGTTCCAGAATTTCTTCATTCGGACAACGGGAAACAGTTTGTCTCAGAACTGTTTGCCAGCTTTTTGCAAAAGTATGGGGTCAAACATGTTCGCACCGCGTTCTACTCACCTCAAGCAAATGCATCGGAAAGAGTTAACAGGTCGGTCTTGGCCAGGATCAGGTCCTATCTCAAAGGAGACCAAAAGAACTGGGACCGACATGTTAGCGATGCGGCGTTTTCCTTGAGGAGTGTCGTGCATGATGCGACTATGTTTGAACCCTACTACGCTGTGTTTGGTACCCACATGATCCAACATGCAGGGGCCTATGAAATCCTCAGACGACTGGACAACATCAAAGGCATGAATACTGAAGTAGTCCCAAAAAAAGACAAACTAGAGCTAATTAGGACCAAAATATTTGACAATCTAGTAAAAGCCCATGAAAAGGGAACCAGAATGTATAACACACGGAGTAGGGAGGTGCAATATAGGGTAGGACAAATAATATACAGGCGAAATTTCAAGCAGAGTAACGCACTTGACAACTATAATGAAAAACTTGGTCCAAAGTTTATAAAAGGAATCATCCTGAAGACAGTTGGGAACTCCCTATACGAAGTAGGAAACGTCAGTGGGGAAAAAGCCGGCGTATATCATGCCAAGGACCTTCATTCGTGAACAAACCACTTGACGCACTCGTGCCTGCCGTTGCTTACTAGCTTATCTGTGATACCTACGTCGCGTTGTGACGTCTTCCTAGGTTATTTATTTATTGTAGTACATAGTTTATTTTATTTAATGACATAGTTTATTTTATTTAATGACATAGTTTATTTATTTATTTATATAATTTAGTTATTTATTCATATATTTTATTTATTTATAACATATTTTATCCATTGACTTCCATAGTTCTTAGTATTTTTATCTAGTTATTGACTTTATTTGCATTTCTACCTGTGATATTTATCTTATGTGATGTCATTTTGTTATTTATTTATTTATTCTCATAGCTTATTTATTTTTTATTATTTTTGACCTATTTACTTCCCTTTATTTATAGTTTTATGTGATATTTACACCAAGACGTCCGATAATGTTATTTATTTATTTATTTCAATTTTATTTATTTATCTACCTAGTTTATTCACTTTATTATTTATATTGATCTGTGATAACTTTCTTGACAAACATTTTTACACTTTAGTAGTTCAAGGGAAAAGCCCGGTTAGGCTCTGGAGCATCTCAGGGAGTAGGCCCTTGCCCCACGTTGGCAAAATTATCTCCGGGTCGAGCCCAAACATTTCACTGCTCTTTTGTTTTACGAGGTCGTTTGCCTCACGACCACTCGACAAACGCCGTCGAGCCTGTTACGGAGCAGTGCACTGACCCTGTAAATAAACAAAAATTTATAAGCACAGCTGATCAATTTCCACTGACCCACATTTGTAGCTTTTCCCTCATTGTCCAGATTCCGTCCATCATCCTTTACACTTCAGTACCTGCAAAGAAAAACAGACAAATTAAAGAAAAAAGAATGTAAACAAATAATTTCACCCAAGACACGAAGCGTACAATATGTATTCCGGCAGCCAAACCTCAGTTAAGCGTAGATGAAACTTGCATTGTCCAATTCCTAGATCATTTCCCTATGAATAATAATAATATTAATTCTAAAATCAAAAATAAAACTAACAAAAACTCCATACTCACAATCCTCTCCAATCGTCCGACAGCCACGATGTTTTGACAGTTTGTGTTTTTTTTTTGTTACGAGTTTGTCTGCGCTTTTTCCTTTCTTCCAATCTCTTCCTTTCCTTGCATATTAAAATGCTTTCTTTTAAAATTTCCCCAATTGGAAACTGATGGCTCGATTCCAACCCATTCCCGGTTTTGTGTTGTGTAATCGTGTAGGTATACGTTTCTATTTTATATTATTTTATTTTTTTAGTGATTAGGATTAGATTATGTATTTTATGACTAGGAGTATTTATTTTATTGACTACACAAAACGAAAGAACGAATCTTGACGACTGGAAGGTGAACTATTTCTTTCTCCTTCCAGGATTAGCTGAATAAAAAGGGAAATTAGAAAGGTATAGAAGGAGAAAGGAAGGAATATAGTATAGAAAGAGGATAAAGAAAGAAAGAAAAGAAATGGACAAGATCTAAATACAATATATATGTACAACATTTCACGGTCAACTGATCACAGCTGTGGATCTTTATTATTTCTGAGCGGTCGTTGCCCTTAGGATTAATTGGATTTTTTTTTTAAAGAAAAATTTGCTTGCGGTTGTTTCGCCAGTACACTGGCAACATTATTTTCGAAATTACTTTGGTGAGAAAAAAAAAATATATATATATAGTCAGATTTGATTTATAAATAATAACTGACACTCAGGTGGTTTCAACTCCGATTTGGACCGCTTCAACGGGTTTAGGTTGTACGGCCACAGAGCCGCAACCAACCAAGAGACAAAACAACAACAACAGTGAACAAAGACAATTTGAATTAAAATAACTACGAGTAAAATACAAAAGTGACAACATTGAACTGTGAAACATATAATATACAAAAGGACAATAATATACAAAAATAATATACAAAAAGAACATAAAGTGCAGTGCGTAGTGCTCCCCTCCGCCCCCTGGTTTGTGGCAACAACAACCACACGCACCACCAAGTGCTGAAACCTACCCCCATTAAACGCAGTGGCGTAAAGTTTAAACACTTGATTTTAGTTTAATTTTCATTTTTAATTTGTTTTGAAGCCTTATTTTTTTTTTCTTTGATTTTTCTTGAATTCTTTTATTTGCTTTTTGGACTTTTTTTATCATAGTGTTAGTTTTGGTTTAATTTTAATATTAGTTTTATCCGAGATTAAGTAAGGTTAGGATACGTCTTTATTTGTGAATTCTGCCCTTGAAATAGTGCGCGTCTCCGAGGCCATATTGGCCAACATCAACTCACCGTTCTTCGTCGTGCTGGTACCAGGACAACGGGGGACCGTATAGAACCGTAAGTAGTTTTAAGTCTTTTACATATTTTTGGATTCTTAGTTTTTAAATTTTATAGCTTTAAGTGCAGAATTTTAGATTAAGTTTTTTTTGAATTTCTTTTGCGGTAGTTTTAAGTTTTTTTATACTGATTAAATTTTGGATTAGCCTGTCATGGCATTACATTTTTTTGCGTTTGATATGCATTTAACGATGCGCGGCTAAAGTTTTTTTTGCATTTGGTGTGTGAACGGCTGTGAAGGCCGTCCTTCTATAGGTCGACAATGACATAACAGGACAATACAAACTTTGAAGACATGACGCGACGACATACGAACTTTCCACTACGTACATACTGACATAAATTGAGACTGGAGGGTTCGTCGAGGGGCTATCACTCACAACATCGGCCAGAGTGATAGCTAAGGTTGTGTCGATAGACACAAGGGTGGGCTGGCCAACCCTTGCCAATAACATCTGGCATGTTTCGGGTTCATGACGAACCCGGTATCAAAGAGAGATTTAGGGAAAGTGAGTTGCGGTTAGGGTAAGATAGTTTTAGTGTAGTTTTAAGTTAGCTTAGTTATGTTTTAGGGCTTAGCTTTTAATGTTAAATTAGTTAGCTTAAGCTTAGGCTAGTTAGGTTAGTTCGCGTGCTCCTTCCCTTCTCTCTCTTGGGTATCGGCCCAGGTCCTTGGACATTTTCTTTTCCTTCATTTTTGCTTTTCTATTTTTTTTGGTCCGTCCGTGGTCTACGTAGAGTAACTTCCTTCCTTTTTTTTCTCTCTTTTCACAACTTTTTGGCATGGACAAAACGTTTGTTGAGCAGGTGGTATATGGTGAGGGGACAAGAACTACCCCCGTCCGACGAGCTGAGCCGAGCAACCACAAGCATGCCGCGTCCTCCTCACCTGTATCGAAGTTGGCCCTGTGGCTCGACCCTGGTTCCCAACATAATAGCCTTCATCATATTTTTTTTGTATATTTGTGTGTTTTCCCAACTTTTGGCATCTAAGAATCAGTTAAAGCAGGAAGTTTAAGATTGGCAGTGTAATTTATACGAGTTATTAGCGCAACCCAATGATTGGCACAGTGCCGATAACCGTGTAATTGGCACTACTACCAATTATTGCCACAGTGCCAATAACCGGGTAATTGGCACTACTACATACCAATGATTGGCACAGTGCCAACATTAGGAAAGCTCCTAATTTCCCTTTCCCATTGTTGGCACAATTAATTTAGGTTAAAATGCAATAATATTAACTAATTTCAAGAAAGAAACCTTTAATTTAATGTGTTATTAACACAAAATAGCACTTAAAACAATCAACTTCTTAACCAAGGAACACAAAAAGGCACTTCTATTTCACTGCCACTTCAATAAAATCATTAACCATTTTGGCAAAATAGGCGGGAATGCATTAAGACATATCTTAATACATATTTTCAATAGTACCAACATAAAGATAAATCTGGTGCTGCCAGATTAACGAAATATATATTCCAGCAAGAATTATGGAAAAAAAAATATATAGAAACATTTTCAAGAAATGCGTTTTAACATTGTTTTAAAGTTCAAATGCCAATCATTGGAGGAGTGCCAACAATAGGCTAGTTTACCCTATACTGTTTTTCAAACTATTCATTTGATTTTAAACAAAATTGAACATCACTAGACTTGGATTGACGAATTTTAAACAAAATGTCACTTTGTGGGGAAAAATCGTTGAAAAAATAGAGAAGAACAATAAATTTGTTATCAGTAAAACATTACATCAGACCTTTCGATAGAACTATAGCTTTGTTGTCCCAATCTTTTTTGGTTTCCATAATGTTTTCGAAAAACGTTAAAATGTGTCCTTTCAAGTCAAAGATTGTTTGCACTATGCGACCATTATATTCTTAAAGAGTTGGAGCAGAGCTAGGAATTTTTCTTTTTACAACAGCATTTAATGCTGCAACTCTTTTAGACGAATGGGAAAAAAACTAATGAAGCTATGTAAACTTTTAAAGAAACCGGCACATGGTTTTATTTTAGACAATGATTGAGTTAATACTAAATTTAGTTGTTTCCATAATGATGTTGTAATTTATAGAAGGGATTAAAGGAAGATTCTTCGATTAGCAATAAATTAGTAATTTCAGTTCAACCACGACTTATTGCTTAACGGAAGCACTCATTACATTCAATATATAGAGGCTTCGTCCCTGCTCACAAGGTACACATAACTGAGCATGCGCAGTTCGTGTGATGCACTGGCGCACTGTCGCGCCACCTAAGGTTCCACTGTTTAGTGCCTCTCGAGACGCCGTGTACGTTGTGTCAACCTGGATCCTGTGACATCATCAACAGCAAAGTTAAGTGAGTCGAAATGACTCATGAAAAATGTTAGTTTTTTAAGTTTTTGACTATACACTAAACCATAAGTAAAGTACAGGGTTAAACGTCAACCACTGTGAAAAGGATCCATCGGATGTGGGCAACGGAATAAGTGGCAAAATTGACTTTGCTGAGTAACCGGAGCGCCGAGAAGAATCTGCAGTCATAGTGTTAGCAGTAGCAGAGAACTCGTCGATAAAGTCATTGAGCTCCCCTAGGGCCTCGCAGTACGCAGTTTCGATTTTCACAAATCCCTCCTCCGAACGTAGCCTTTTCAAGTCCTCGCAGTTATAGTCGTCTTCCACCAATGTAAAGATTTCCTCATGTGCTACTGTGAATTTAGTCCAATAATAATCTTCGAGCAATTTTCGCCTGCCTTCAAAATACCCTTTCGTTTGATTTTGCTTGGCTGTTTTGAGGGTATTTGATGCGAAATTCGTTATACATTTTGCGATGGTTTCTTCTTTCGCCAGTGCCATCGTTTCTGCAATTAACTTAAATAATTTCCGTGATGAAATAAAACGGAGTTATGAAATTAAATAACCTCAGCAATTTGATCTAACTTTAACTGTGATAATGAGGAAACAGGTTCCCCCGCAAGGGATGCCAAATGTTGCACGGAAAGTGAATCAGAAACTTTTAAAGAAAAAAGAAAGATTTAAACTACATAATCTTTCGGCTAGAACCACGTTTTTATTCTCTTAAAGAAGTCAAGAACAATTTGACATATAGGTAACAGTGTGGAGAGTTTATACTGGCAGGGGTTGCCATTGCCACTGTTTGTTAGATTTCGGTTTGCTAAGACACAAATGTTATCGTCTTGACGATGTTGTTTTGACGTTTTTGTGAGTTATGTGAAGCAGGAAATGAGTCGTCGAAACGATGACGTTGCGATGACAGACATTTTAAAGTTTACATGAAGCAAAACCATCGACAAAACGATATCGTCAGACGATCATCGTCTTACGTGATGTAAGCCCAGGCAAGTTTGTGGTTGTATTTTAGACGTGTATTTTTTTCGAAACCTGTATGAATGTTGACCAACAAAACACGCACAATAAAAAAGCGTCCTTCAAATAATTCCTCTCTCCTTCTTTTCCACCTCATCTTTGTTCTATTATTTCATGCATTTCTCATTTTTCCATTGCATATTGCCATTTTATCGTTATATGCCTTTGCATCAAAATGCTTCACATAACATATCTCACAAATTATATTTTCTTGAAAAGATGTCCAGCCAGTGAAGCAGTGCCAGTGAACCGTGCAGAAATGTGAGAACCCTTGCAGTTATACGTGATGTGAACGAATATATATATATAGAACCGCGGGTCTAAATAAAAATAAATAGAAAGGAAATTGTATTGAAAAATAATCTTTTAAAAATATTATTAATTATTCACCAATCTTGAAAGTTTATGGGATTAATATTTTTATCATCTTCAAAAACCTTAACGTTTTTATATTCAATTAGTAAATGTGAGTAGAACTGTGAACAATGAAAACGACAGCCGAATCAACTAAAAAAAGAACAATGGCGTTACTTCACCGGGAATAACTTTTATTACTTACTGTCATGAATGTTACCAATGAGATGGTAAACAATTTTCCAGCCATGATTACATTTGGCTGCTGAGTTCGCTGCATAAATATGATCATTGCCTTTCGGAACTTAACGTTCTGATCCACCCAATTGCAAGAGTAAATTGCCGTTGTCAGATTTGTACTAGCTACGATAATTTTACTGGCCAAATAGCAGCACGGTAGAATTTGTACCATTACAGTTATAAGGAAACAAAAATTTGCTATCAAAAATGTTATATCAGTCGGGAATAAAATTATACAAATCCCCGTCATACACAGGACTAACACCGCCCACAAACACTGAAAGAAAATGGTTCCAGATATTACAGGGCTAAGGCGGTGGAAATAACTGAAAAAGCAAGGCATTTAGGAAGAACACTCCAACGACTACAGCCAACTCACCTCAGAGTATTCCTATGATCATTCACACATCGAATCAATTCCTGGTAGTTTTCCTCCGAGATTGCTGCTCCATTGTCATGCCCAATGCTCGCAATCCTTTCAGCCAGGCACTCCAGATGCCCCAGCAAGACGTATGTATATAATAACGAGAAGGAATCACATGTCTGACTCATGATGCACAAATAGCAAGAACATAACCATTGAAAGCTTAAAGCAATGATGTAGAGCTTGGTGGAAGACTTCCAGTTGAACGGTATCCAACCTTCAAGCGCTAGCTTCATCTGTAATGCTCCTGATAGCCAATAGCAAGACATCGTCAACCAAAACAGGACCGTTAATGTGATATATATTCGATTGCAATTCCGAATAATATTCTCCATCCGTTTACGATTTTCAGGTTGCTTTGAAGCGCGTTCATCCAATTTATTCAAGTATTCATGAGCTTCCAGGAGATTTCCATATAGGACATAAACAACAGCAATTTTCGAGCATGAGCATATACCCTCAATATTCGTGGACATGGTCCTCATCAGTTGATCGAATGATTCCGCGAGAAAAAATTGTATGACCAGATGCAACGGTAATAGGAATTCGATGAAAATGATCACAAATTTGGAGTAAAGTTTGTAAAAGGTTGTATGTGCCTTGGAGGGATGAACGCCTAGGGTCCTCAAAAAGTACCAGATATAGTGAAATGCTTGAGTGGAATCCAATTTTTCCATGGTGTCCATATTGGGTTGTTTATCAAACTGATTAGACAACGGACTAGGGCATGTTATATAAGATATTTTTAATATCTCAGAACATCAAATATTAACAGGATAATGGGTTTATTCTAATTACTCGCTCGCACAAGTTGCATTAATTATGGAAAAGTTTGTAATTGGCCACTTACAGACTTTTAACGATGTAATCAGGATGGAACCAAATTTGGTGGCACTTGGCACTCGTCATGTGGTGCACTATTTTTTAATTTATTAAACTTTAAGCAAGTAGGTACATACATAATAACGTTCCATTATTGTTCAAATTTCCCAAGCAAGCACGTCATGGGATCTTAGAATTCAGGCAGCATGCTCAGATTTAATATCATTGCCGCTGTTCAATCTGATATACTCGTAATATTTTCTTACCCAATATGCGACCTAAGCCGATAGACAAGTAAGTCTTCTGCTTATAAATCTATTATAAATTTCAGCTCCCTAGCTCAAACTTTCAAAAAAAGGTTTTTTTTTTAAATTGTGGGCGTGTCAGTAGGCGGATTTTGAAAATATTTACACATGAGCTTGAAAGGCGCCTAGAGAGTATATATTATAAATTTCAGCTCCCTAGCTCAAATTTTGGTTTTTCAATAAAATTGTTTTATTTAATTGTGGGCGGATTTTAAAAATTTTATCTCCCGAGCAGTTTTAGGAATCATAGATCATATATACAAAATTTCAGCTTTATAGTTTAAAATTCGATATTTTCGAAAAATTTGTTTTTTGAGTTTGTGGGCGTGTCTGTGGGCGGATTTAAAAAATTCGTAAACTTGATTATTTCGGGACCCTAGAGAGTATATGGTTAAAATTTCAGCTCTCGAGGCCCAGTTTAAAGGCCTAATTTTTGCCGACAGACGGACGGACAGACGGACGGACATGGCTAGATTGACATTACTATCGATGCTGATCATAAATATACAAGGTGGCGCAAAAGTTGTCAGGTGGCGCAAAAGTTGTCATCCGATGTTCTTTCGCTGTAATTTTTTTTATGAATGAAAAACTTTGGTTCTGCTTTTGGATTATGTTAATTGGTACGAGTATCTTAAGTTTTTTCTGTATCAGTTAACTTCACAAATATCAAAGTAGAATCTACATTTGCCGCCATTTGCAAAAATTATGCTTCTTCCGATAGGAAGATGACTTTTGCGCCACCTTGTAGTAACTTTTAGGAGTCTACAGGCAATATTAAGGTATGTTACAAACTATATGCGTCAAAATTAATATACCCTTAGAATAGGGTATACAAAATATAAAACACCCGTCTGCTCTCTGCTTTTATCAGTTTCATGATCGATTGATATTTCACAACATAATTCATACCTTAAAACAGACAATAAAGATGGCATCTATATATATTATTGATTTTTGTTAATCCTCCTATAAACTGACATCTATTGGCTACTTCAAGGACTAAAGTCCTCAGGAAGGAATTTTTGAAACCCTCTTCCCACATACTAGCAGATTCCTGCCTCCAATTTAAAATGAGAAGATTTTTAAAAAGTTATATGAATCCTATGTGTGACATCATCCTTACCATTCCTTATCTGCATAAATGGTATCTCCTTGAAAAACCCAAAAATGATAGCCTTGAAAGTCCAAACAAAGGTTGTAGCAATCCCTTGTACAAAAAAAAAAAACAAAAAATAGCAAACAAAATTTAAATATAAAAATCCATGTCCTTTTGTAAAAGTAACGTTAGCTATTTCAATCTTCCGCCACTCCCCTAAAGCGCCACAGGTTCACTGAGAAACATTTAAGTCTCAAGTGTAGTTGGTAAACGTGCTTTTTTTAATTGCTCTGACTTGATCGTCTCATTTTATCTCCAACCGTAACGAAGATCGCTTTTATTTCGTCTTCACGTGCGTGGCTGCGCGCTTAAACCAAAGTTTATTAGTACGATTACTAAAGGAAGAAGATTTTTTTTTGCATTTTGGATTTATAAAAAGAAACAAGGTAAGCCGTTGACTTCTAAAATAAGAAATATGACTACTAGTGTCACTTTCTCTACTATCATAGACACGTGCCAGACATCAATCCGAAGACATCCACTTTAATAAGGTGAAGTCATATTCACTGGAGTCTTGGAACCATCAACAGAGCCACACTTATCATTTCCACGACGTTATTTAGTGGAAAACAGTTGAAAAAGTCTTGCACGGTTTGACCAACCCACGCTGTTTCGAGTACCAAACGTCATCAGTTGACGAGCTGAGCAACGGCAGTCCCATCGCTTGTTCAAAGGAATCGCTGCAACGAAGCTTGCATTGTCTTCAACCTGATCCACAGTTCCTGCAAGATATTATCTGCACCTGTGTAAAAGTGTTAAAAACAAAACAAAACTTTCACCCAAAGATAATTATAAAAGAAAAATTTCCAAAAAATACATTTACTAAAAAAAAGGAACATTACACCTATACAAAAAAAAGGAATGTTCTAAAATGCATACGTTTAATTTTACCTTGACCTACCTAACCTAATTTATACCTGCCTAATGCCTAACCTATTAAAAAGTGCCTAGATCTTATTTTCAACAAAACAAAATTACATAAAGCAAAACATCTCAAAGTCATCAGAGTGTACTCCTGTTTTGCGGTTGATCAAGGTAAGCCCCAAAACATACCTTTTTATACGAGTATATTCGAATATACTTCACACATTTTGTTAGTCTAATCGGCTCATATACGAAGTTAAGTGTTCATCAACATTATTTTTGTATTTGCTTGACATTTACAAGTTAAACTTATCTTTTATCTATTCTAAAACATTAAACTATTTAATATAAACAATAATGTATACATAAATATATTAAACTATACATAATTAAACTATGTCTAACAAGCTACTTACTTATAAATGTCTAACGATGATTTATTTCGATGATGTTTTTATATCGGGCATATTGTATTTATGTCTATTGAATTATGCACCATTTCGTAAACATGATGAGATTCTTTTTAATGGTGTGACCTGGTATCAATCGTGATTTGAATTGAGGCGTGTGAAATCGAGGGGTAAAAACACATAGGCAAAGCAACCAAGATGCACTTTACCCGGTGCATTTAAGGTCGGGTAAGAACTGTAACGAAACAATTATCTTCGTTTGCCAATTTTTTTAATAGTAGGCTAGTGACTACAATATCCCCCCCATCCGACGAGATACTGCCGTGCGTAGCCAGCGTGCCACCAGTCTCACAAGGGTAGCATCCACCCTAACGCTGCCTGCCACAAGGTCGGTAAATTCTTAATTATGTCCTTAAAAGCTCAAACAAAAATCCTTAAATTCCTTATAATTAAAAGTCCAAACAAAGGTACTTAAACTCTTAATAATGTCCTTAAAAAGCCCAAACAAAGCTCCTTGATCGCAGAGGAAATGGTGAAGATTTTTATCCTTAAAAAATTTTAAAAATGACCTTTGATCTTTAATCCATTGTCCTGATCCATTTTATCTATCCCAGAACTGACCTAAGCCCATTACTCGATTGGCCTCACAAAGATTTAGACGAATTCTAGCTGCTAAGAAGAAAAACATTGCGCTAGGAGTAACAGTTTTTGAACTTTCTTCGTTAAGTTTTGAAGGGCGCAGGGACATAAGTCCCGAAGACATAAGTCCCGAATTCATTTTTCGGTCATAAGTCCCGAAATCAATTAGGGCCTTATGACCCACTTAAGTGGGACATTAGTCCCGAAAAATTAATTCGGGACTTATGTCCCATTATACATTTCCTAAATATACGCCTGAGAGAAACTAAGAAGACCACTTCAAATGCTACAGCAAATAGTCAAATCGGTTTCGTTATCGGTGACGTGAAATAAAGCCAAACGAAATAAGGCCAAATTCCAAATTTGGCATCATTTCGCTTTCGAAAGCGAAATAGAGCCAATTTGACTTTATTTCGTCATGCAAAACGAAATAATACCAAAAAACTAATGGAAATAAGAACAAACCACTTTGTTGTGCGCAAATGTGCAACTATTATCGATTTGTTTGCTTACAATTATGTTATGAGACTTAACGGTAAAACGGTGCCGTGACATAACCCCAAGCGTCATAAGCCCAAATTTTGAAATTTGTAAAAGTGACATAAGGCCAAATTTTAGCATTTGGTATTATGACACATTGGAAAAGCGTCACAAGGCCAATTTGGCTTTATGACACTTTCGCTTGGTGCTGCTTTCAACAATTTGCCCTCGCACCTACCCCAAATCAAATAGTGACCCCAAGCAGGGGGGTTGCAGGGGGGCAGCATGCCCCCCATATACATTGCACTGTTTATGGGATTAGTTGCGAAATCGAAAGTAGATTGCATAAACAGTACAATGCCTATGGGGGGCATGCTGCCCCCTGCAACCCCCCTGCTTGGGGTCACTGTTTGATTTGGAGTAGGTGCGAGGTACGGTTTCGAAAATTTGGCTTTATGTCACTTTCCGGATTTGGCCTTATGACGCTTTGTGAAAGTGACATAATACAGTGACAGTGAAAGTGACAAAATTATATTTTACCTATCAATTTATGAACGTTAATAAAATATAAAATATTTCCAACTGTTTGTTTCATTCGGGACTTGTGTCCCATTTTCAACGATTAAAATTCGGGACTTATTGTAGTGTTCGCACGATTAAATAAAAGACGACCTTTCAATAAGAGTTCAGTTTATTGACTGCCTAATATGGATACCTAATATTATATAGAGTCAGAGGGAGAGAGAATGCCATGAATGTCTGCAAGATACTACACATCTCCCCCAAAAGTGGATTTCATAATCAAATTCATTTATTTTTTTTCTCTTCGTAAATGCTTACTTCATTATAAAAATATAGTGATAGATAGATAGTAGAGAGTATAGTGATATTCATAACAGCAATTAAAGATTAAAATTTCATTTTCAAAAGTATAAAGTATATATGTAGGATATTGTATATAGTCTATAGCTATACATTACTACGCCGGATATATCCAACGATCTGGTACCTTTGTTGCTCTTCCGGATCTTGTCGTATATTTTCCTGTAGATGTTGCAGGTAAACTTATTTTTGGAGCTTGTGATGCTCTATCGCTATGATGCACCTTCATCTCCTTCTTCGAAGTGTTCCAGCTTGTAACTTGCAACTCTCCTTCCGCTACCTCCTCCGGAATGTAAGGTATGTCGTTCCTATGAGCGTTGTTTAGATGAAAAACATTTCTCCTGTATACTCCTGTATTCGTTTTGATATAGAAGGATCGAGGTGCGTCAGCCTTGTCTTGGATACGACCCCATTGGTGAATATCCCGAATCCATACCACGTCGCCAATTTTGAAGCTTCTGGTGTCGCAAACTCCATGCCGCCTATTAAAGTTGTCTGCTTGTTTTTGTTTTAGTAGACCTTCCGACTTCCTTATTTGGTCCATGTTTGCGAGTTTCGGTACCAACCGATCGCTTGTCAGCGGTAATCTTGAACGAAATTTTCGACCCAATAGCAGCTCTGCTGGACTGAACCCATTTGAGAGTGGCGTAGCACGGTACTCTAATAGAGCTAACTGCGGATCTTCTTCATTTTTCTTTAAAAGCATCTTCACAATTTTAACCGCTGATTCAATAAAACCATTGCTTTGAGGAAAATGCGGGCTTGATGTAATATGCTTGAATCCCCACGATTTAGCAAATTGACGGAACTCTGATGTTTGGACTGTGGCGAACTGAGGGCCATTGTCGGTTCTTACTACCTCTGGTATTCCAAATCTAGCGAAAATCGATTTCAAATGTTTGATGACACAGCGCGATGTCTGACTTTCCAATTGGACTACCTCTGGATATCTGGAAAAGTAATCGCTTACTACTAGAAAGGTCTTACCATAACATACGCAGAGGTCCATCGCTATCGTGTGCCAAGGCCGCTCTGGCAATGTTTAAGTAATAAGTGGTACGTGCCTTGGGACCCGATATTGTATGCAGGTAGGGCAACGCCGAACAAATTCTTCCATTTGCCTTGATCCTCCAGGCCACCACACCGATTGACGCATCCGGCTTTTGCATTTAACTATGCCTAAGTGCCCAGTGTGCATCGTCGCTAGCATCTCCTTCCGCATGACCGGTGGAATGACCAATCTGTTTCCGTGCATCAGCAGCTGTCCGTTAATCGAAAGATATTGACGATCGTTGTAATACTGCCTTCCTTCTCGTGATATCTTCTAACGATGTGGCCATCCACTTTGGCAATATTCCATAACCTCCTTAACTATCGGATCCTCTCGCTGTGCCATTCGAATAGCGTTCAATTTGTCCGTTGATGCTGGCAGTTCTTGAATGATGCTGTTAATATTTAATTCCAGCATCTTTCAACGTCTTTCGTGATGATAACGTCACTTGTCTTCTAGACATACTTCCCTGCCGTGGCGTTCTCATTGCAGTTCATAACAGCTTGAACTCTTCCATCATCTCAACATCAACCTCCCCTCTTCTAGATTTTGTTGTAGTAAAAATCTCGCTCGTTAACCGTTCTCTCAACGTAATGTGCTTCTACATACGTCCGTCTCAACCCATCGAATCCTACCAACTCGTCGTGGATGCCATCGACCATTTACTTGATACTTGTAAGCCAAACGATGAAATCATAATTTTCGGCGATTTTAATCTCCCTAATCTACAGTGGAGCTTATCGGAAGATCAATCTTTCTTCGTCCCAATAAACCCGATATCTACTAAGGAATGCCTTTTTGTCGACCGCGTAACTGATTCTGGGCTTTGTCAAGTCAGTGGTGTTAAAAATTATATGGGACGACAGTTGGATCTTGTTTTCACAACTGACCCTGTAAACTCCTCAACCATTGAAAGTTCTTTACACCTTTCTACTATTGACGCTTACCACCCTCCTCTGCTCCTTTCTCTCTTTTATCACCCCTCTTCCCAATCCCTGCCTCCAACTAACCTGTACTCCTACGACTTCCACAAAGCTAACTTCCGAAAGATCAATGACTTTCTGAGCAGAATCGAACTCAACTTCTCGAACTTATCCGTTGATGAAGCTGCCACCCGTTTTTATGACGAAATCTTTTAATGCATTTCCTTATTCGTTCCTTATTCGCGCCATCAAATCTCACCATCTTCCCCTCCGTGGTATAATAGGAAACTGCGTTTACTTCGTAATAAACGTAACAAACTATGGGCGATCTATCTTCTAACCAGAACTACTACAGATTATTCGAATTATCTCGGTTCGTACTTACAGTTCTCTAACCTTTTTCAATGTCTCTATCAACGCTATCTTTCTGATGCTCAAGCTAACCTCATCAAGGACCCACGGTCATTTTTTCATTTTGTTAATTATAAAAGGAAATCTGATGGATATCCCTCCTCACTCTTGTTTGAAGGCGAGTCCTTAACGGACCCATTTGTAATATCAAACTCTTTTGCCACTGTGTTCAAGCAGCCCTTCACTGACGACTGCCCTGAACCGGATCACTCCTACTTCAGTTATCTGAAAAACTATACCGTTGACCATTCCACGGTGTGCGACAGACTTCTTCATCTCAATGTTGAATTTGTACCCGGCGCAGACGGCCTTCCAGCCATTCTTCTCAAAAAGTGTTCTGCGATTCTTTCACCTTTTATTGCCAATCTCTTTAAACATTCCTTATCTCTTGGGAAATTTCCTAAAATCTGGAAAACGTCCTTCATTTCACCTGTTCACAAAAAAGGGCCAAAGAATGACGTATCTAACTATCGACCTATTGCCAAGCTGTCGCATTTACCCAAGGTTTTCGAAAGTATGATGTACGATTCATTATCCTTTCAGTGCAAGTCTCTTATCTCCCCCCTTCAGCACGGTTTCCTTAAAGGTAGATCCACAACCACCAACCTTGTTGACTTTGTCTCCGTTACACTTTCTGCTTTAGAAAGTGGTAATGAAGTGGATTTAATCGCTACTGACTTCAGTAAGGCGTTTGACAAAATATCTCATCGTTTGATTCTTTTCAAACTCTCCTTCCTTGGCTTCGATCCCCCACTATTGAATTGGTTTTCTTCTTACCTTGAGAACCGATCTAATAATGTTCGTTTTCGTTCTGTTCTCTCTTTGCCTTTTAAAGCCACCTCTGGTGTTCCACAAGGTAGCCACCTTGGACCTTTGATTTTTATTCTGGCTATAAATGATATTGACAACGTCATCAACTTCTCCTCCATCTCCCTCTATGCCGATGACGCTAAATTCTTCAAAATCATTTCTTCTCCACACGACTCTGATCTTCTTCAACAAGACCTCAATAGTTTTTCGGTCTGGTGTCAAAAAAACTTTATGGAGCTGAATATTGCTAAATGTGAATCTCTTACTTTTTCACGTAAACGGATTCAGTCTCCTCCCAGATGTTACTATTTGAACAACCAACCCATTGTTACCGTTCTAACCATTCGCGACCTAGGCGTTTTGTGTGACAGAGAGCTTAACTTTCGGTCACATATTGACGAGATAATCAATAAAGCTAACTCAGCCCTTGGTTTCGTCAAACGGTGGTCTAAAGAATTTACCAATCCCTACGTGACAAAATCCCTTTACATTACCTACGTCCGCCCACTCCTAGAGTACGCTAGCCAAGTGTGGGCACCATACTACCAGGTCCACATTACAAGAATCGAAAGCATTCAACGTCGATTTCTCCGTTTTGCTCTTCGTGGGCTCCCGTGGAATAATCACCTTATCCTTCCACCATATCACGAACGCCTTAATTTAATAAACCTTCAGACCCTTGAAAAAAGAAGAGATGTGGCTGACATTCTGTTTATACATCGTCTTCTCACTGGCTCCGTTGATTGTTCCTATCTTTTGAACTACATTGCCTTTAACACTAACCCTCGGAATTTAAGATCCCCTCCTCTTTTCTATCTTCCCACCCGTCGCACGTTGTACGGCTTGAACGAGCCGATATCCCGTATGTTGCAGAAGGTCAATTCTAACCACCTCCTCTTTGATTTTATTCACTGCACTTCCTCCCTCAAATCTACCCTCCTCCATCCCTCACCATCCACCTAATTTAGTTTTAAGTAGTTTTTAAGCCCTAGCTGTAAGTCTTAGTGTAATTAGTTTTTTAAGACCTAAATAGCTTGTATTAAGCTGAATAAATGGGGGTGTATGCCCCCACCAAAATTAAATTAAATTAAAAATTAATAAAGGTATCGATTTCTTCATCCTCTTCATCATATTCTGCTTCCTGAATGGGATGACGCGACAATGCATCTGCTGCTACTAGGTCCTTACCCGGTGTGTAAATAATGTTGAAGGTGAGAGCCATCATTTTCATTCGAAACCGCTGTATTCTTAATGTTAAATCATCCAGATTTTTGGTCGTAAAAATTGGGATCAGTGCTTTGTGGTCCGTTTCAATTGTGAAGTGAATACCGGTGATGTAATCTCGAAATTTATCGCATGCCCACTTGATGCCCAAAGCCTCCTTCTCAATTTGCGCATACTTCTTCTCACTTTCCGACAATGTTCGAGAAGCATATGCTACAGGTTTCACTATTCCATCCGAATCCGTTTGAAGAAGAACTGCCCCTAGGCCAAAGGATGAAGCGTCTGACGACACAATGGTCTTGTGTGTAGGATCGTATGCCTTCAAAACTGGAGCTGATGTAAGCGCCCGCTTTAATTCCGTAAAAGCCTTTTCTTGCATTGGTGCCCAAATAAAATCTGTTTCCGATTTCAAAAGCTCGTTTAATGGATGGCAAACTGAAGACAAATATGGAACGAACTTACCCAGGTAATTGACCAATCCTAAAAACTGTCGTAGTTCCCTTATATTTTGTGGATGTGGAAATTTATCAATTGCTTCGATCTTGGATGGGCACGGATGTATACCATCTTCATCAATTTTGTGTCCAAGAAACGTGATCGATGTAACGCCTATCTGACACTTTGACCTATTCAATGTGGCTCCCTTTTGTTCCAACCTCTTAAGAACAGCTCGCAAATTTCGGTCGTGCTCCCGGATGTCCTTCCCTGTTACCAAAATGTCGTCCATTTGGCAGATGACGCCATCCAGCCCTTCAAGAATTAGTTGCATTTGTTTTTGATACAGTTCCGGAGCAGTACAAATGCCAAACGGCAGCCTTAAGAAACAAAATCTTCCAAACGGTGTGAGGAATGTCGTAAGTGGTTGTGATTTGAGTGCCAACTTTATCTGCCAGAATCCATATTTTGCGTCTAGCTTCGTGTAATATTTAGCACCTTCCAATTAAGCCAATGAATGATCGGCCACCGGCATCGGGTGGATACCCCGTTGAATTGCCATGTTGAGTTTTGCTAGATCTACACAGGGACAAATGTCACCGTCCGGCTTTGATACAATCACCATGGGTGCACACCAATCCGTCGGCTCATCTACCCGCCTTATCACTCCTAACCGCAGCATTTCATCGAGTTTCCCTTTCAGCTTTTCCTTTAGGGGTATAGGTACGCGTCTGGCGGTAGTAATCGCATATGGTTTTGCAGTAGACTGTAATTGAATTTCATACTCGCCTTCTAGACAACCGAGCTTGCTGAATAACTTTGGATATTCCTCTTCGATTTTTACACTAGACTTTTGATCTTTAGTGGCAATGGTATTGAGTGCATTAACGCGTTGTATAATTTGCAAATTTTGACAAGATTTTAAACTCAAAAGTGGTGATCTTAAATTATTCACTATGTAAATCTCTGATTTACAGTCCCGTAAACCGTATTTGAGATCACAATGCATTATTCCCGTGACATCGAGTCGTTCTCCCGATGGGCCACATAACTTTTTCTTGGATTTGTTTATTTTCGCTCGTGGAAATTTTAATTTAAACTCTTGAAGTGGTAAAACGTCGACCGGTGCTCCCGTATCCAACATAAATGTGATTTTTTCTCCATTTACGGCAACATCCGCTGTCCACCTATCAACATTTAAATTTTCCTCTGTTAGAGTACCAATAAATAGGTTTTCGTCGTCTCCTTCCTCTACATGGAATATTTTGCTGCTGCCCTTTGACGATTTTCTGCATACACTGCTGAAATGGTTCCATTTCTTACATGAACGGCATTGCTTTCCCCTTGCGGGACACTTTTGCTTTTCATGTTGCCCATGCGAACCACACCATTGACATTGCACTTGTTTTGTCTTTGTTGCACCTTGTACATTTCGAAAATGATTCCTTGTGAGTGATGACGTCTTCTGCTTAGATAAGCGGAAATTATTTACATGTAGAGAGCCGATTGCGTTTGTGTTTGATGTGGACAGATCTTGTTGTTGTCTCCTAACTGCGTCGTGTTGCCTTACCGTCTGTATAGCCTTTTCTAACGTTAACTCAGCTTCCAATTGAAGTCGTTCCGACAACCGTCTGTCTCGCACTCCTACAACTAATCGGTCTCGTAACATTTCGTCGCGCAGAGTACCGTACTTACAATTCTCCGAAAGCAAATATAGGGCCGTTATGAAGTCTTCGATGGTTTCCCCTTCTAACTGACAACGAGAATTGAACTTTGCACGTTCATAGATCACGTTGTGTTTTATGACAAAGAAATGCTCAAATGCGTTTAACACCGGGGTGAATTTCTTTTGATCCGCGGCCGACAGACTAAATGATAAAACAATATCGTCTGCTTGATCACCCATAAGGTAAACTAGAGTATTCACCTTCTCCTCCTCGCTTCCATTATTCAGCCCTGAAGCTATTCTAAATCGCTCAAATCTACGTTTCCATCGCGGCCAATCTGTAGGGCTAAACGAAAAATGTTCTGGCGCTTGAACCGTAAAGTTATTGACGGAAACCGACTGCTGTGCGTCTTCATTTATCATTTTTCTTTCTTTATGCGAACGACCGAATATTAATTTGTTTCCCGATCAAACAATATTATTTTTTTTTTTTGACACCGCTGCCACCATGTAGTGTTCGCACGATTAAATAAAATAAGTGTTTTAATAAGAGTTCAGTTTATTGACTGCCTAATATGGATACCTAATATTATATAGAGTCAGAGGGAGAGAGAATGCCATGAATGTTTGCAAGACACTACACACTTATGACCCACTTAAGTGGGACATAAGTCCCGAAAAATGAATTCGGGACTTATGTCTTCGGGACTTTTGTCCCTGCGCTGTTTTAAAGCCGGTATTGGAATTGGTATTGACATGATAACTTTGGCTCAATCTTAAGAAACATCTCCTCCAATTCCTCATAAAATAAGTGGTTTCGATCTTCAAACCATCGTGAACTCAAATTCGAAACTCAATATAAATTTATCGGAATACCCTTAAGGCAGTTGAACATTGCGTGAAAACTGTGACCGAAGCTTCAGCAACCGTAGTTGGTGAAAAGGCAAAATATGGATTATTTTGCTTTCAAATAGGGGCACAATGAATTAACTCCTTAATGTTTGGATTCACTTCCACTTTGGATTGGGATAAATTTCATTTGCGTTAGGAAGTCTTTCATTAAAAAATATTGGAGTTATTGCATTTATTGTTAGAAGTTCCGTCATTAGGAAATATTTCATTTAATTGAGCCGGACTTAATAAGCGCGTGGGTGCCATTTTGATTCTAGCACTCAAGTGACCAAGAGTGTCAATTTGTGATTCAAATGGGTTATTGCCGTTTCACCAAAGACATAATCCCCATTAGAAAATCCCCAAACGAAGAACCATCAGCAGCGAAATCTCCAAAGGAGGAAGGCCCAGGGCTAAAATCCCATATCTTAAACATCAAAATTGGGTCACAATCAGATCCCATAAACAGTACATTGATTTGGGGCCGTTTGCATTACTGATTTGGATATTTCATGGGGATATTAGCTAAAAAGTTTGTTTAGTTGGAGATATTGTGCTTAAAAAATGTTCTGCGAGGATAATATCCAGTTTTTTTTACGATTTTGTCCATTGGATATTTCTGTTTTGGTATTTCGTACGACTTCCGTTTCAAATCCATTATGTGGAGTTGAAGAAATCAATTATAATGCAGAATTTTAGATAACTGAATTCTGATAGGTCGTCGAAGAAGGCTTTCCTGAGTGTGCATGGTCTTTGCAATTGCGGTAGTGTGAGTTGAATTGAACACACAGCATGTCTTCGCGGGTGCCGACAGGCTTTGTCCGGCGCTTATTGCTGGAGATCTGGCAATTCCCTATCGGGTTCTGTTTCTTAGATTGTGGGTTCTTTTTACGTTCAAACAGGGTTATATCTTCCTGGATATGTTGCAACTACTTAGGGTGTTCCATTTGGAAATTGCCCTCGAAGGGTAATACTGGATTTTTTTTTCTCTGACAATGGGAGAAGAGACTGTAACTGTATCCATAAGGAAGCTGTCAAGGGTAGAACCTTGCTAGCGCAATAACTCAGTTTTTGTTCAAATTTACAAAAAAGACGTAAGTCATAAAAACAAATAGAGGAAAAATAATAAAAAAAATACATTTAAATTTTTTTATATGTTTAATAACAATAATCAAATGTTGCAGATTTGCAACACTGCGCCCAGACTTTAACATTTTTAGGACATTATGAGTTGTGAAAATTTTTAAAGCAGTTGTTTGTTTATACCCTATTCTAGGGGTATATTAATTTTGACGCATAGTTTGTAACATACCTTAATATTGCCCGTAGACCCCTAAAAGTTACTATATTTATGATCAGCATCGATAGTAATGTCGATCTAGCCATGTCCGTCCGTCCGTCCGTCCGTCGGCAAAAATTAGGCCTTTAAACTGGACCTAGAGAGCTGAAATTTTAACCATATACTCTCTAGGGTCCCGAAATAATCAAGTTTAAGAATTTTTGAAATCCGCCCACAGACACGCCCACAAACTCAAAAAAACAAAATTTTGGAAAAAATCGAATTTTGAGCTAGAGAGCTGAAATTTTTTATATATGATCTATGGCCCATAAAACTGATTGGGGCATACAATTTTCAAAATCCGCCCACTGACAAAATTAGAAACTCAATATAAATTTATCGGAATACCCGGAATAAGGCAGTTGAACATTGCGTGAAAACTGTGACCGAAGCTTCAGCAACCGTAGTTGGTGAAAAGGCAAAATATGGATTATTTTGCTTTCAAATAGGGGCACGATGAATTAACTCCTTAATGTTTGGATTCACTTCCACTTTGGATTGGGATAAATTTCATTTGCGTTAGGAAGTCTTTCATTAAAAAATATTGGAGTTATTGCATTTATTGTTAGAAGTTCCTTCATTAGGAAATATTTCATTTAATTGAGCCGGACTTAATAAGCGCGTGGGTGCCATTTTGATTCTAGCACTCAAGTGACCAAGAGTGTCAATTTGTGATTCAAATGGGTTATTGCCGTTTCACCAAAGACATAATCCCCATTAGAAAATCCCCAAACGAAGAACCATCAGCAGCGAAATCTCCAAAGGAGGAAGGCCCAGGGCTAAAATCCCATATCTTAAACATCAAAATTGGGTCACAATCAGATCCCATAAACAGTACATTGATTTGGGGCCGTTTGCATTACTGATTTGGATATTTCATGGGGATATTAGCTAAAAAGTTTGTTTAGTTGGAGATATTGTGCTTAAAAAATGTTCTGCGAGGATAATATCCAATTTTTTTTTACGATTTTGTCCATTGGATATTTCTGTTTTGGTATTTCGTACGACTTCCGTTTCAAATCCATTATGTGGAGTTGAAGAAATCAATTATTATGCAGAATTTTAGATAACTGAATTCTGATAGGTCGTCGAAGAAGGCTTTCCTGAGGTGCATGGTCTTTGCAATTGCGGTAGTGTGAGTTGAATTGAACACACAGCATGTCTTCGCGTGTGCCGACAGGCTTTGTCCGGCGCTTATTGCTGGAGATCTGGCAATTCCCTATCGGGTTCTGTTTCTTAGATTGTGGGTTCTTTTTACGTTCAAACAGGGTTATATCTTCCTGGATATGTTGCAACTACTTAGGGTGTTCCATTTGGAAATTGCCCTCGAATGGTAATACTGGATTTTTTTTTCTCTGACAATGGGAGAAGAGACTGTAACTGTATCCATAAGGAAGCTGTCAAGGGTAGAACCTTGCTAGCGCAATAACTCAGTTTTTGTTCAAATTTACAAAAAAGACGTAAGTCATAAAAACAAATAGAGGAAAAATAATAAAAAAAATACATTTAAATTTTTTTATATGTTTAATAACAATAATCAAATGTTGCAGATTTGCAACACTGCGCCCAGGCTTTAACATTTTTAGGACATTATGAGTTGTGAAAATTTTTAAAGCAGTTGTTTGTTTTATTATTGCAAAGGCCTACACCACACTTTTCACATAACGTTTGTGTAAAACCAGTGCAATTGGGCATTTTGCATCGTATTCTTTTGTCACCCCATATTGGCCAATGGCTAGTTTGGTCTAGTCGATCCTCTCTTGGTGGTGCGTGTTGAGCAAGGCCTTTCTTTTTTTTTCCTGCAATCCTTGTTCAACATCAGATGTTCTTTTGCTAGTCCTTTGTTTAATGCCCACCTTGCAAAGTGCTTCAGCTACTTCCACCCGAAAGTCCGCGGCACTCAAAGAATCTGGTCGGCCAGCTTGTTTGTTGACACGACGATATACTAGCCACGCATTTGCCATCACCATATCTATAAGATGGTAAAACAACCGCATATACCAAAATTTACTTCTTAGCAATATTTTATGCCTTGCAATAATGCTGTCCATTAGGTCTACCCCTCCCATATGGCGGTTGTACTCGGCTACCACATACGGTCGTTCAACTGACACATGCACTTTATTGGCCTTATCATAGCGTTGAACAGTGGATATAGGTATTTTACATAAAAAATTTGAAAAAATGAAACGATACGATCTGCCATAGCACTGACAATAAATGTAAAATGCTTACCTGCAAAATTTGAGGCAAGTGATACGATTTTATTGTCTTTCCAAGCAGTTGTTGAAATTTGAATACCGTTGTGGTCCCCAACATATCTCTCCAGTGTTACATTTGAAAAACGTTTATTGAGCATTTCAACAAGCGATCTTATTTTGAAAAGCCTATCACTTCCCGACTCCGTATAGGGCAACATATTTGAGTTGTCGTTAAAGTGTAAGGTTTGCCGCAAACGCTCAAACTTTTTCAATGGCATAATGTCTCTAATTATCGATATTCCAAGCTTATCGGACCAGTAATTCCTTACATTTAATATGCGTACAATTGACGTATATAAAACAACGCCAATAAATTGACGAATATCTGCGCTTTCAATATTTATCGGCTTACTCGGATCTTTTTGAACGCTATAGATATTTGTTTGATCACGTATATGGTCTACAATTTCTTCAGTAAACAAGTAAGAGAAAAACTGGTATGGGGTTTCCAATTGCAAAAGCTCATTAGGTAGATCCTCGTTTCCAAGAAACTGTAATTGCTCTTCATTGAGTTCAATGTTTTTTTTTTCCACATTACATTAACTTTTAGTGGCTTTGCTTCCGAAGCATTTACAATTCCACGGGACGTTGATGGTTGGGTTGGAAGAGGCTGAACAGAAGGTGTTGGCTGCAATAGAATTTCTGGTTGTGGATCGTCAGAATTATTATCTGATGAGCTTTCTTCAAGTGGAACAAATGTTGGATCCTCATCACATTCATCCGCTGAAAAATCAAGCTCACCTTCACTTTCGAACCATGAATTGACTAGTTCGACAAGCTCCTGGTCATTTAGAAACATATTCCGATGTGGGCGCATTCTACAAGTCGAAAACAATTTGAAGTTATCGTCGCCATACCGGGCTAAGTATACAGGGATTTTGGGTTAGTTTACGCGCAATGTTGCAGAAATGCAACAATACGACTTTTACTCACTACGACACTTTCTGATTGTAAAACGAGAACGGAACGCTAAATCTGAATAGAAAATATACTTACCTTAGATATCAAATAGTTTTTGTTCCAATAAACTAGTTTTTTATATATATTTTTTCAACTTTGGAAATCAGACCCAGTACACACTTCGACTTTGCCGAAAAAATCACTTTGACAGATGAGAGCAAGAAGCACATATAACGTAAATTACTCAAAAAGCGCTCATACGTAAGAGAGGAATGTTTCAAATCTGCAACATTGCTCCAATTTACAAAAAATCAAAACATTTAATTTGTATAAGGCCAAATGTGGTATGTTGCAGAATGGCAACACAGTGCAATGAAGGGTTAACACTCTTTTGCGAAACAGCTGATATTCGGTAAGTCACAATTCTATTATTTCAACATACTTTTTGTGAACTTTTACTTTTCAAATCAATTTTCCTTATTTGCTTTTTACTAATCCTTTTCCTTTGTAAGGGCATAAGAATGAATGGTTGCGGGGTAGTGAATTTGTTTAATGTCCGAACATTTTTAATATTTTAGCTAATAAACTAACGACATCTGCGGATACATATATATATATGTTTGATATTTCTTAATCGTAAGGGAAAAATCAATGAAATTGAGTTTCTTATTTGTAATTAATTGCCTTGATTAAATTCTGTAGCATTTAAAGAAAAGATCTAGAGTTAATTTTTTCTTCTACGAGTATATACACTTTTCTTCAACTGAATAAGCACAACAATTTGTTAACATTCGTTGTCCACTTTTTCAAAACCTTGTGCCGTAATATATCATTTGATGATGCTAACTGTTTGCTTATGATGTTGAGAAAATAAATCAGAGAGAATAACTCAAGAAGAACCGTTATTTTTTCTCTGGCTCTGTTGCAAAAGATTCAATATGGAAAAATTCAGTTTTATTTTGCGTCAACTGAATAGACACAAGGACATTATTTTCACTGCTTATGAGTATTCCGTGGAGATTGACACATTAGATCAACAGTTGAAGTGCTTAAAGTGAATTTTTTTTTGTAGGTACAGGAGCAGGAGTTTTCTGCGAGCCCCTAGACATAAAGGACTCGTACAGACTCCCCAATGAATGCACCGTCTTTCAAGCCGAAATAGTCACCATAGACAAGGCAGCAAAAACAATATCCGCGAAGAATCAGGATCCTTCCAAGATTACAATCTTCGTAGACAGTCAGGCGGCGATCAAAGCAGTAGACAGCGAAACCATAAAGTCAGAAACAGTCAGGAACTGCCAAAAATCCCTTAACGAAATAGGCGAACGACACAGGATCACCCTCTGCTGGGTCCCCAGACAGACGAGCTAGCAAGAACAGGGTCAGAACTTGACGCAATGGACGCCATTACGTCTGTTGGTGCCCAACACAAAACTAAACAAACAACCAAAACACATCCGAAGAACATCACACAAATCTACAGCAGAGGAATATTTTTAATCTCAAATTGTAAAAACTAAATTAATATTGATCACAATATGTTCCAAAACCTCCTGTCAATTGCGCACTCGACACTGTTGTATACAAAATCGGCATATTAAACTATTCATTTGGATACTGCTTGAATATAAATAATATCCAGATGATTAATATAAATATGCGATTTTAATCTATCACTCGCGGTAAAACGTTCATGCATTTTCTTGAATTAAAATGCAGAGAAACAACAACCGAACACACGCGACGAGGAAAACACGAAACTAAAACTAAGTGTCAAATGTGCAATAAGAAGGCAACATACAAAGCATTCTCTCTCTCTAGCACATGTTAATGTAAAGAGGAGCATAGTGATTATATGGCAATTTCCCCAAAAATAGATAAAGATAGAGAATGCATTGTATGATCATCACCTCTAGCTCTAATCAATAATGTCAAAGTGTTATACTCGAATGTAACACCAATACATATGTAATCACACACACAGTTCCCATGATACAAATCCGCAAATGTAAATATAAAATTTCAAGTTCAAGTAAGGTTCAATGACCACCTATGTAAATAACTTCTGTAATAGCCATATAAATGGACAGTAGAGATTAAATGCCAGGTATCATGGGGACTACTCTGAACAATTGCGATCAATTGTCCAGTTTCACCCCAACGACTAAGTTCAAATAAAGAGGTATAATTTATAACGCATAGTAGCATTTTCACTATCGGTTTTCAGACATCTTTCTGGAAAATAATTTAATTGTATTGTGTCGAGACATCCTTCTCGTGATAACTTATTTCAATTGTTAAAGACATCTTCTTGAAACAATTATTTCTGAGGTACATCCCACCTTAGAACAACGTCAATAGACATCCCAATTAGTGCAGCAAAAAGAAACATTGACCAAAAACTGAGGGAACAAATTAACACTACCTGGTCCCAAAGGCACGACTGTGTTATATCTCGCAGTCTATGGCCAAGAATCGGCGAGAAAAGAACAAAACACTTTCTGGGAATGAATAAACAAGTAATACGTATCCTAACCGGCGTACTGACATGCCACTGCACCATAGGTGTAATGGCAAACAGGCTGGGCATTAGCTCACCAGACTACTGCAGGAGCTGTCAGGATATAGAAGAAACCGAAACCATCAAACACCTGCTCTGCGAGTGTCCAAACCTCCAGACATCTCGACTTCGCTATCTGGGCAATAGATTTTTCGAAGACCTAGAGGCCGTAGCGCATGTACCACTGACGGACACAATCAGGTTTGTCAAGAAGACAGGTTGGTTCCAATAGGCCAACCAGCAAGAATAATTTAAACGGAGTAGGTATGGTAAGTGTTTTTATTGTAAGGGAAGATTTTTACCACAATAAACAACAAGGGATCACAATGGAGCAATGGGCCCCCGTGCAAGCAACAGCAGTTGATCGAAGAGCAATTTTAAGATGTGCTTCCAATTACTGCGACTCTGCGGCAAAAAAAAGCAGAAAGCCGGTGTTACTGCGACCGTTTCAACAGTGCGAAGGGTTATCAATAGTGCCAAAGATCTAAAACGGATGGATATTCAAAAGAAACCCCCACTTAACGAGAAACGGTAGTGTAGGTATGCGCTTAGAATTCTCTAGACTCCATATGAGTTGGAAAAATGAATGGCGTCACGTAGTTTTTTTGTCGGATGAGAAGATGTTTAATTTTGATTGTCCTGATGGGTTTAATAATTACTTCCACGAATTGAGGAAAGAAGAACGATTTTTAGCGCGGCATCATAGTCGAGAAGGAGGTGTTATTGTATGGGGAGCAGTTAGCTACTATGGCACTGTTGAGCTTGAGTTCCAAACCTCAAAAATGGCTGCATTAAGTTATAAAGGAATTTTGGAAAGGAATTTCCCTAAATTTTCAGGCATTTTTAGACCCATAAACTGGACTTTCCAGCAGGACAACGCCTTCATCTACACGGCGCGCATAGTAAAAAAGCGGCCAAGTGCGAGTCGGACTCGTCCATGAAGGATTCCGCGCGAATTATAATTATTATTTACTTACGCACCTATTACAGATTAATTATTAGAAAATAATGGTTCACGGTTTACGCATAGGGTTTATGTTTATGAAATTAAATGTTTTTTTATACCCTATTCTAAGGGTATATTAATTTTGACGCATAGTTTGTAACATACCTTAATATTGCCCGTAGACCCCTAAAAGTTACTATACTTATGATCAGCATCGATAGAAATGTCGATCTAGCCATGTCCGTCCGTCCGTCCGTCGGCAAAAATTAGGCCTTTAAACTGGACCTAGAGAGCTGAAATTTTAACCATATACTCTTTATGGTCCCGAAATAATAAAGTTTACGAATTTTTGAAATCCACCCACAAACTCAAAAAAACAAAATTTTGGAAAAAATCGAATTTTGAGCTAGAAAGCTGAAATTTTTTATATAATAATTTAATTTAAATTTTTTATAGAATAATTTAAAACTGCTCGGGATAAAAAATTTTCAAAATCCGCCCACTGACACGCCCACAATTATTTTTTTTTTTTTTTAAATTCAAAGTTTGGGCTAGGGAGCTGAAATTTTTATAATATATACTCTCTAGCGGCCCTTTATTCTCATGTGTTAATTTTTTTTTAAATCCGCCTACTGACACGACCACAATTAAATAAAACAATTTTATTGAAACACCCAAGTTTGAGCTAGGGAGGGTTTTTTTTTTGATAAAATCCTTTAAATGTTATATAACAAAATATGAAGAGCGTTCTTTACAATTCAATCATACTTAGACTTTTGTCACTTATGAGGGATAGGAATAAGAATAGGGTATCCAACAGTTCGCCCAAGTGGACTGTAGCCCGTCACTATGTTTGTTTTGGTATTTCGTACGACTTCCGTTTCAAATCCATCCTGTGGAGTTGAAGAAATCAATTATTATGCAGAATTTAAGACGACTGAATTCTGATAGGTCGTCTAAGAAGGCTTTGCTGAGTGTGCGTGGTCTTAGTGAGTTGAATTGAACGCACAATATGTCGAGGGTGCCGACATGCTTTTGTCCAGCGCTTATAGCTGGAGATTTGGCAATCCCTTGTCGGGATCTGTTTCTTAAATTGTGAGTTCTTTTCACGTTCAAACAGGTTCATATCTTCCTGGATATGTTGCAACTACTTAGGGTGTTCTATCTGGAAATCGCCCTTGAAGCGTAATACTGGATTTTTTTTTCTCTGACAATGGGAGGAGATACTGTATCCATAAGGAAGCTGTCAAGTCTTTGCGAAACAGCTAATTTTCGGCAAGTCTCAATTCTATTTTCCCCACACACTTTTTGCGAACTTTTACTTTTCAAATCAATTTTCCTTTTTTCCTTTTTATTAATCCCTTGTTAGCGAATAAGAATGAACGGTTGCGGGGAGGTCAATTTGTTTAATGGCCAAACATTTTTAATGTTTTAGCTAATAAAGTAACGACATCAGCAGATACATGTATTTGATTGACATTTCTTAATCGCAAGAGGAAAATCAATGAAATTAAGCGTCTTAAGTGATGTAACAGCAGGCAAATTTGTGGTTGCATTAACACGTGTATTTTTTTTGAAACCTATATGAATGACCAACAAAAAAAAACACGCATAATAAAAAGCACATCACCTTTATTCTATTGCTACATGCTTTTCTCATTTCATATTGCCATTTTTCCGTTATATTTTTCTTAAAAGATGTTCGGCAACTCCGGAAGCAGTGCGATTCAACCATGCAGAAATATGACAACCCGTGCAGATATACGTGATGTGAACGAATATAAAGATGTCCATAAAAAAGAAAAGCTAAACATCTCAGAACCGCATGCCTAAATAAATAAAAAAATTAAAATAAACAGAAATTAAATTGTATTGAAATATTATAATCTTGTAAAAATATAATTAATTATTCACCAATCTTGTAAATTTATGGGACTAATATTTTTATCATCTACAAAAACCTTAACGTTTTTATATTCAATCAGTAAATGTGAGTAGAACTGTAAACATTGAATACGACACCCGAATCAACTGAAAAAAAGAACAATGACGTTACTTCATAGGAAATAACTTTGTTACTTACTGTCATGAATGTTGGCAATGAGATGGCTAACAATTTTCCAGCCATGATTACATTTGGCTGCTGAGTTCGCTGCATAAATATGATCATTGCCTTTCGGAACTTCAAATTCTGATCCAACCAATTGCAGGAGTACATTGCCGTTGTCAGATTTGTGCTGGCTACCATAATTTGACTACCCAAATTGCAGCACGGTAGAATTTGTACCATTACAAATATAAGGATACAAAAAGTTGCTATCAAAAATGTTATATCAGTCGGAAAAACAATTATACAAATCCCCGTCATACACAGGATTAATACCGTCCACAAACACTGAAAGAAAATCGTTCCAGATATTACCGGGCTAAGGCGGTGGAAATAACTGGAAAAGCATGTCATTTAGGATGAACACTCCAACGACTACAGCCAACTCACCTCAGAGTATTCCAATGATCATTCACACATCGAATCAATTCCTGGTAGTTTTCCTCCGAGCTTGCTGCTCCATTGTCATGCCCAATGCTCGCAATCCTTTCAGCCAGGCACTCCAGATGTCCCAGCAAGACGTATGTATATAATACAGAGAAGGAATCACTTATCTGACTCATGATGCACAGATAGCAAGAACTTAACCATTGATAGCTTAAAACAAAGATGGTTAGCTTGGTGGAAGACTTCGAGTTGAACGGTAACCAATCTTCAAGCACCAGCTCCATGTGTAATGCTGCGAATATCCAATAGAAACACATCGTCAACCAAACCAGGACCGATAATGTGATATATATTCGATTGCAACTCCGAATAATATTCTCCATCCGTTTACTATGTTCAGGATTCTTAGAAGCACGTTCATCCAATTTATTCAAGTATTCATGAGCTTCCAGGAGATTTCCATATAGGACATAAACAACAGCTATTTTCGAGCAACAGCATATACTCTCAAAATTCGATGACATAGTCCTCATCAGTTGATCGAATGATTCCACCAGAAAAAATTGCACGACAATATACAACGATGTTAGGATTTCGAAGAAAATGATCACAAATTTGGAGTAAAGTTTGTAAAAGGTTGTATGCGCCTTGGAAGGATGAACGCCGATGGTCCTCAAAAAGTACCAGAAATAGCGAAATGCTTGAGTGGAATCCAATTTGTCCATGGTGTCCGTATTGAATTGTTTATCAAACTGATTGGACAACGGACTAGGGCATGTTATATAAGAAATTTTTAATATCTCAGGACATCCAATATTAACAGGATAAAGGGTTTATTCTAATTACTCGCTCGCACGAGTTGCATTAATTATGGAAAACTTTGTAATTGGCCACTTAAAGACTTTTAATGATGTAATCATAATAGAAACAAATTTGGTCATGTGGTCATGGGCGCCGCCAGGATTTCTTTCAAGTGGGTGCATAAAGTGCATTTGCATCAGCAACTACACATTATACTATTTACTGATGCAAAATACAGAATCACATGTACACAATGTACCTATATTATGTCATATTTTGAATAGGTATTATATAAGTGCAATCGGCTCCAAACCGAATTTTTAAACATACATACCTCCCTTTTGCACTTGCTTAATTCATTTGGTCAGTTTACTTAACTCCAATTAGTATAGAAATTGTAATAGCCGCGGACTCACATGTGTACGAGTATGTTTTGTGAGAGTGAGCTCACTGTGCCTTGGAACTCTAGTAAAACATACAATTTTAAAAACGACGTTAGCCTTGATGCTGAACGAGGTTTTTGACATGAATGGCTTACAACATATCCGTGGTTAGCCTACTCAGCTCTACCTCTGTGTAGAATATGTGTTCTATTTAAGCATCCAATGCACCGCGGTCTACAAGGACAGTTTATAGTTTCTCCTTGCCTCAAATATCAAAAGTTTCATGAAGCTGCATAGTCCCATGCGACACGTAATAGTCATTGTGACGCACTGGCTTCGTCAAATTCATTTGAAAAGATCATGGATAGAAAGGGACTAAGCGTTCATGAATCTTTAAATGTGGCATACCACAAAGAAGTTGAAGCAAATCGTTTAAAACTTCGATCTATCGTATCAACAATTTTATTTTGCGAACGACATGACCTTCCACTTCGTGGGAAAGTCGACGAGTGTTCTGTTTTTACAGACTTGCTACATTTTCGAGTGGACTCTGGAGACGATATTTTGAAGAATCATTTAGAATCAGGAGCAACAAATTCCTTATAGGTACATATCGCATTAAATTCAAAACCAATTGATAGAAATTTGTTCCGATGTTCTGAAAAGCAAAATAATTGAGGAGGTGAAACATGCTTCGGCTTTTTCGGTTTTGGCTGATGAGACTGCTGATATTAGTGGAACAGAGCAATTATCGATTGGTGTAGGTACGCTATCAACGTTCTGATAAGGATGACAAAAAACCAATTGTTTGTGAAGAATTCCTCGGATATGTACCGTTAAAAGAATTGAACGCAAAAGCCATTTCGGAAATTATTATTCGCTTCCTGCAAGATTGCAATTTTGATTTAAATAAACTTGTTGGCCAAGGATACGATGGTTGTGCCGCAATGGAAGGTCATATAGTTGGTGATCCGAAAAGTATTAACGATAAATATCCTTCAGCACTATTTCTCCACTGTGCAAGCCATGTATTGAATCTTGTCGTTAATGACCTTAATACTGTCAGTGAAGTGAGAAATACTGCTGGGACTACATTTTTTTTTTGAGAGAGTACGTTGCAAATAAAATTCCAAATATACCTTTAATTTGTGAAACGAGTTGGACAGCAAAGTACAAAAGTATCAGAATATTTTCTGAACACTTTCTGCCTATTGTAAAAGTTTCAGAAGAACTTTAGCAGGACGCACCGAACTCTAAAACGAAAACCAAAGCATATCAGCTCTACACGATTGCAACAACTTCAACATAGATTGTGACACTTTTAGTAATTGCTGCCTACTCTGCCAAACTTGAACCCGTGTGCAATCAATTACAAGAAGTAAATATAAATATAATGGTAGATAATACAACGATCACGTAAATAAATTAACTGATGTGTTTCAATCTTACCGCGATAATGCCTCTATAGAGTTTGCGGTAATTTTCGAGAAAGCTCGAAAAATTTGCGAAAAACTCGATGTTGAATTTAAGCGTCCTTGAGTAGTGGCAAGACAGACTTATAGATCAAATCAACCATCTGAAATTATGGAAGAATTTTTTAGATCATCTATATATATATTTATTTATAAAGAAATAAAGAAAAAAATAATAAAAAAATAATTTTATTGCCGAGGCTACCACATGGTATGAGACGATGAAGACAAATGAAGCAAATAATGCGGTTATAAATGAATCTGTTGTTGAATACGCAGATCTAATTGCTGAAGCCACACCGTTTTACCCTGCTGTATGTCACGCAATCAAAATTGGTTTAACAATTCCAGCAACAGCATGTAGTATTGAACGTATATATTTAACACAATAAGACGTGTTAAGACGTGGAATCGCTCAACTATGGGAGACGCAAGACTAAGCGGCCTGTGTATGCTCAGTGTTCACAGGAAAAGAGTAGAGGAGGACACTGAATTTATTGGCAAGGTGATTAACAATTTTGGACAGCAACCTAGATGCCTTCAGTTTCTATTCAAATAAAATTAATAAAGAACACAAAAACCTATGTATTTTCTTTCCTACATGCCAGGGGGGTGCAAGTGCACCCCCTTGCACCCCCCTGTCGGCGCCCATGCATGTGGTGCAGTATTTTTTGATTTTTTTAAGTTTTAAGCAAGTAGGTACATACAATAACAACGTTCCATTTTTGTTCAAATTTTCCAAGCACTTGTAGCAAGCACTTGATGGGATCTTTGAATTCAGGCAGCATGCTCAGATTTTATATCAATCTGATAAAATGTTTTCTTACCAAATATGAGACCTAAGCCGATATAAGTCTTCTGCTTATTCTTCGTTTACAGCGAAGATTACCATAATGGGCGGTGTAGGGAAATAAGTTCACGATAATTAACTCCACATGGGAATTTAAAAAATTCGGAATGGAAAATGAGTCTACTGTACGAAGATGGACTTAAGCGCCCAACACATACAATCCGTTGATCCGTCGGATCCGTTGAATCAACGGAGAACAATCAAAAATACACGATTTCTCTATCAAAGTGGCCCATAACCATCGGAACCATGAACGTCGACGCATAAGGTTGGCCTAATTTCTACTTTTCTGTCCGTTGATATATGCACAGATTCAAAATTTGAAGTTCACACATTCTAAAATATTGAAGTTCACGTATTACAAAATTGAGTGAGGCACAATGCATTTACTGTACTAGCATTTAGGTGGTAGGATCTTTCAGTGTTACTAAGGCAATTATATGTTCGGCAAAAGGCACATTAAATGCAACCACTGTATTTTCGGCTGACAAAGTTGGCGAAGGATACTAAAGGACGTTAATTCGCACGCATTTTGAGCTTATACTTTGTAAGTCTACTAAACTGGATGAGAAATCAGAAAAGCAAAAAAACTTCAAAACGACATAAGGCCAGAGTTTAAATATAGTCTTATCCTTTTGTGAAAGCGTTAATTCACTGTTCTCTTTCGTACGCGGGAAATAATTCTACAGATTTGCAAATGAATGTTCGGTTTTTGAACTCCACCTTAGAAGAATTAACTTATTTTTCATGCAGAGTCGTTTTAATTCTCATGTGGAGTTAATTCCCGTGGACTTTTTGCCCTGCAATCGGTGTTGCAGCATGGCCCCCAAACCTGATACAACTATGGTGACGTCGAAACGCGTGACAACGCAACAAAATTGAACATAATTTTGAAGGATCTTATGTGTTTGACATTATGCTTCGGGCCGATAATGAACTTGATGCAACAAAACAATATGCAAACCTGTCCATTGTCATTGTATATGAATAGAGTTTATATACAATGATAATGTCAAACACATAAGATCCTTCAAAATTATGTTCAATTTTGTTGCGTTGTCACGCGTTTCGACGTCACCATAGTTGTATCAGGTTTGGGGGCCATGCTGCAACACCGATTGCAGGGCAAAAAGTCCACGGGAATTAACTCCACATGAGAATTAAAACGACTCTGCATGAAAAATAAGTTAATTCTTCTAAGGTGGAGTTCAAAAACCGAACATTCATTTGCAAATCTTTAGAATTATTTCCTGCGTACAAAAGAAAACAGTGAATTACCGCTTTCGCAAAGGGATATAAGACCGTATTTTAACTATGGCCTTATGTCGCTTTCAAGTTATTTTCTTTTCTGATTTCTCATCCAGTACTAGACTTACAATATAAAAGCTTAAAATTAAAAGAACTCAAGAATCCTTCGCCAACTTTGTCAGCCGAAAATACAGTGGTTGTATTTAATATGCCTTTTGCCGAACATATAATTGCCTTAGTAGGTACCACTGAAATATCCTACCACCTAAATGCCAGTACAGTAAATGTATTGTGCCTGTCTCAATTTTGTAATACGTGAACTTCAATATTATAGAATTTGTGAACTTCAATTTTTGAATCTGCGCATATATCAACGGAAAGAAAAGTAGAAAGTAGGCCAACCTTATGCGTGGACGTTCATGGATCCGATGGTTATGGGCCACATTGATAGAGAAATCGTGTATTTTTTATTGCTATCCGTTGATTCAACGGATCCGACGGATCAACGGGTTGTATGGGTTGGGCGCTTAAGTTCATCTTCGTACAGTAGACTCATTTCCCATTCCGGATAGTTCGAACTCCCATGTGGAGTTAAGTATAGTGGACTTATTTCCCTACACCGCCTATGATCGTAATCTTCGCTGTAAACGAGGAATAAGCAGAAGACTTATATCGGCTTGGGTTTAATATTGGGTACGAAAACATTTTATCAGGTTGATATAAAATCTGAGCATGCTACCTGAATTCAAAGATCCCATGAAGTGCTTGCTACAAGTGCTTGGAAAATTTGAACAAAAATGAAACGTTGTTATTGTACGAGTATGTACCTATTTGCTCAAAGCTTAAAAAATTCAAATAATACTGCACCACATTACCAAATTTGTTTCTACCCTGATTATATCATTAAATGTCTTTAAGTGGCCAATTACAAAGTTGTCCATAATATCGTGCGAGCGAGTAATTAAAATTAACCCATTATCCTGTTAATATCTGATGTCCTGAGATATTAAAAATTTCTTTTATAACATGCCCTAGCCCGTTGTCTAATCAGTTTGATAAAGAACTCAATATGGACACCATGGAGAAATTGGATTCCGCTCAAGCATTTCACTATATCTGGTACTTTTTGAGGACCCTCGGCGTTCATCCCTCCAAGGCACATACAACCTTTTACAAACTTTACTCAAAATTTGTGATCATTTTCTTCGAATTTCTACGACTGTTATATATGGTCATGCAATTTTTTCTCGTGGAATCATTCGATCAACTGATGAGCGCCATGTCATCGAATATTGAGGGTATATGCTCATGCTCGAAAATTGCTGTTGTTTATGTCCTATATGGAAATCTCCTGGAAGCTCATGAATACTTGAATAAATTGGATGAACGTGCTTTCAAGAATCCTGAACATCGTAAACGGATGGAGAATATTATTCGGAATTGCAATCGAATATATATCACATTATCGGTCGTGGGTTGGTTGACGATGTGTTGCTATTGGCTATATGGAGCATTACACGTGAAGCTGGTGCTTGAAGGTTGGATACCGTTCAACTGGAAGTCTTCCACCAAGCTAACCATCTTTGCTTTAAGCTATCAAGGGTTAAGTTCTTGCTATGTGTGCATCATGAGTCAGATAAGTGATTCCTTCTCTGTATTATATACATACGTCTTGCTGGGGCATCTGGAGTGCCTGGCTAAAAGGATTGCGAGCATTGGGCATGACAATGGAGCAGCAAGCTCGGAGGATAACTACCAGGAATTGATTCGATGTGTGAATGATCACAGGAATACTCTGAGGTGAGTTGGTTGTAGTCGTTGGAGTGTTCTTCCTAAATGCCTTGCTTTTTCAGTTATTTTCACCGCCTTAGTCCGATAATTTCCGGGACGATTTTCCTTCAGTTTATAATGACGGCAATAATCCTGTGTATTATGGCGATTTCTACAATTTCATACGAGATTGACATTACCTTTTTGATAACTAGTATTTTTCACTTTATTGCTGTGGTTGGAGAGGTCCTACCGTGCTGCTATTTCGGCAGTAAAGTTATGGTAGCCAGCGCAGATCTGACTACCGCAATTTACTCCTGCAATTGGGTGGATCAGAACGTTAAGTTCCGAAAGGCAATAATCATATTTATGCAGCGAACTCAGCAGCCAAGTGTAATTTTGGCTGGAAAATTGTTTGCCATCTCATTGCCAACATTCATGAGAGTAAGTAACAAAGTTATTCCCGATGAAGTAACGTCATTGTTCTTTTTTCAGTTGATTCGGGTGTCGTATTCAATGTATACAGTTCTACTCACATTAACTGATTGAATACAAAAATGTTAAGGTTTTATTAAAAATATTATTCCCATAAACTTTCAAGATTGGTGAATAATTAATGATATTTTTACAAGATTATAATATTTCAATACAATTTCCTTTCTGTTTATTTTTATTTTTTTATTAATTTAGATATGCGGTTCTGAGCTGTTTAGCTTTTCTTTTTTATGGACATCTTTATAATCGTCACATTCGGCACGGGTTATCATATTTCTGCACGGTTGAATCGCACTGCTTCTGCACTTGGTGAGCATCTTGTCTTCTATCTTTTCCCAGAACTCAGATGGTATATCGTCCGGCCTAACTGTTGGAATGGCTCTCGGAAAATGTATCCGATAAAATTGTTCATTTAGAAGTCCCTTACAATACTGCTGCCAACTGTGTAAGATTTCCTGGGCATTCATCCTAATGTGAGCGCAATTTTGAAAATGGTTGTGTGCCTGTTCAAGCTATTTTGTCGGAGTTTGTGGACAGGCTTGTTTCTATCAGCAGCCGAAGAAAAAATTCCTTCTACCTCCAGATACGGACCCTTAACACACTTTGCTTGCCTCTTGCCTCTTGCAAATCTGTATTCCGATTCGAGGCGAGCTTTTTCATCTTCATTATTAGTGGCAACAATGGAAAAAGGTGACAGAGGTAGCTCATAGGATCCTGTATCCCACGCGCACTTCAAACAGATTATGACGCTTACAATTCTTACTTGGAACGCCAACGGGCTCATAAAGACTCGACGAGCTAAAAATATTTATACGAGAAAAAGATATTGATATATGCTTGAGCTCTGGAAATCATCTGACAAAACTTTTGAAAGTTAAGATAAGTGTATATATTGTATCTTACTGTGTAAGCAATTCATGAAATAAATAAATAAATAAATAAAATAAATAGCGCGTATCACGCGTTCCACAAAACAGAAAGAGCCAGAGGCAGATCATCTTCATTTATAAAAGAATGAATCGAACACTCAGCAGAATTAAAGATTGGATTAGAAACAATGCAAGTAAGCATAGTACACATTAGAAATAGACATTGTGCTTTTAAAATTTCGTCTATATATTTTCCACTGCGATGCAAACTTGAAGAAACTTTCTTAAACCAAACTTTATTATTGGTGGCGATTTTTATTTGTGAAACACTCATTCTTGTTTTTTAAGGCATGCCTCCCAGAAATCTAGAATGCTTAATAATGCGGGTATTCAATACAGTTGTGATTACCACTCGACGGGTAAACCAATATACTGGCTGACTGATAGAAATAAGATCTCAGACCTGATCGATTTTTTTATTGTCAAAGGAATATCTGGTAACTTTATAAAAGTTGAAGAAAGCTTTGACCTCTCCTCGGATCATTCTCCAATCATTATGACGATAAGCGAAGTTCTGATTAAAAACATAGGGGCGGGTTACAGTCCGCTTGGGCGTACTGTTGGATACCCTATTCTTATTCCTATCCCTCATAAGTGGGCGTGACAAAAGTCTAATTATGGTTGAATTGTTAAGAACGCTGTACATATTCTGTTATATAACATTTAAAAGATTTTATCAAACAAAAACGAAGCTTTTGTAAAAATAACGTTCCCTAGCTCAAATTTTGGTTTTTCAATAAAATTATTTTATTTAATTGTGGGCGTGCCAGTAAGCGGATTTAAAAAAAATTAACACATGAGATAGTACATATTATAAATTTCAGCTCCCTAGCTCAAACTTTGGATTTTCAAAAAAAAAAAAATTTTAAATTGTGGGCGTGTCAGTAGGCGGATTTTGAAAATATTTACACATGAGCTTAAAGGGCCCCTAGAGAGTATATATTATAAATTTCAGCTCCCTAGCTCAAATTTTGGTTTTTCAATAAAAATGTTTAATTTTTTTGTGGGCGGATTTTGAAAATTTTATATCCCGAGCAGTTTTAGGAGTCATAGATCATATATAAAAAATTTCAGCTTTCTAGCTCAAAATTCGATTTTTTCCAAAATTTAGTTTTTTTGAGTTTGTGGGCGTGTCTGTGGGCGGATTTCAAAAATTCGTAACCTTAATTATTTCGGGACCCTAGAGAGTATATGGTTAAAATTTCAGCTCTCTAGGTCAAGTGTAAAGGCCTAATTTTTCCCGACGGACGGACGGACGGACATGGCTAGATCGACATTACTATCGATGCTGGTCATAATTATAGTAACTCTTAGGGGTCTACGGGCAATATTAAGGTATGTTACAAACTATGCGTCAAAATTAATATACCCTTAGAATAGGGTATAAAAAGTAGGACCGGACAGATTAACCTGAGCGAAAACTAATTGGGACGGCTTCAAAAAAGATATTGAAACAAATATTGAGCTGAACGTATCACTTAAAACGATATATGAACTTGAAGCTGAATTTGATCGCTTCGTTGAAATCGTACATGATGCCGCGTGGAGGAATACTCCCAAAACAAAGAAAACGTCGGTCAATTATATATATAAGAAGAGAAAGGCGCGTAAAAAATGGCAATAAACTCGGGCTCCGGAACATAAAGCACATCTCATACGATTGTGCAACTCAGTAAAAAGATCTCTTAAATACCTTAAGAATAATGAAATAAAAACGTACCTAGAAAGTTTAACGGCAGAAAAAGCTTCTAATTACTCACTTTTGAAGGCTTTAAAAGGTATTAAAAAACCTCAAATTCAAGCCGCAATAATTAAGAAAATCAACATGAATGGGCCAGGCATGAGAAAGAGAAAGCGCAAGTTGTTGCCTCCCACCTGGAAGAAACTTTTAAACTGTTTGATGGGCAACATATTATTCAGACTAAGGAAGAAATAAGGAAACTTAAGCCTAAGAAAGCCCCTGGTCGTATCCAAGTCACGGGAGAGGTTCTTATAGCTCTACATATGAATCTTCCAATTATATCCAATGTGTTCGGTAATAGAAGAAAGTCATCTCATTCCGGATCATCAATTCGGTTTCAGTAGCAAGCATTCTACAGTTGAACAAGTGCATAGAATAACACATGTAATCGAAAAATCTCTTGAAGAAAAAAAGATTTGTTCAAGCGTATTCCTTCACGTCTCTCAAGCCTTTGACAAGGTCTGCCTTGTATATCTGCTTGAATATCTTAACCCGGGGTATTAAATGATTTACTTTTTTGCAAATATGTATTAATACCTTTGCTTATCAATTATACTCTATCCAACAAAGATTGTCAGTACAGGCCTTATGGAGGAGCTTTTTTTCTTCATCTGTAGATACTCTCACGGCACTCAAACACAAGCATTGCCACTGAAATAAAAACCAAACCACTGTTATACTAAGGAATTGTTGTTGTAATTTTCCTAAAATTCGCATACAACCCACCACAACCAGTCTTCCACACAGCCGAATGGGAATGATCATGATCGTCTTGTGTTCGCTTGCTATTATCATTCACCGAAATAAGCAGTGTGTGCGACTGAAGCACATCAGAAGAGTATTACCATCTCTACAATGAAAGCATATCATTAAGGGTTTTTCTATGGATTTTGTCAAAGAACTTTCGGTTTTGGTGCTTTTGAGAACGAATTATTACGTGGGGTGTTGCCATTCGGTTTTAATTTGATTGTATTTATATTGTACAGCTGCACAAGTGCAGTTTTTTTTACCATCTGTTTAGGTATATGACATTGCGTCGTGGTTATATAAATTTGTATTCTAATTGCCTGATTGTGTCTACCTTTCACAGTATACATACAGCGGAAAGGACTGGGAAATGTTTTTAGAAAATCTTGCTGATTGAGTTTATTTGGCAAACTGTTTAAATAAAAAAAAAACATAAATGCATTCTTTCATCTCATTATGTACCTGTTTGTATGATGTCTTTGTTTTTCTGATGAATGACGCCTGTTTTGTTAATGAATACGGGAATTCCCAAAAGGAAGATCTCAAGTTAGGTAGGTATGCAATCATACAATGGGTTGCTTGAAATCGCTAAACGTTACAAAGCCAAGTATGAAACATACGTCGTAGATGAAATGGCTCAAAATGCAGGACATAAAGTGCTTCGCTTGCCGCCTTATCACTGTGACCTTAATCCAAAAGAATTGATTTGGGCTCAAGTGAAAGGGTTTGTAGCAAGCCAAAACAAATCATTTAAAATGGCTAAAATAAGAGACTTACTAATGACAGCACTTACAAGGGTTGACAAGGAAAAATGGCATCGATGTGTCCAACACGTTGAACAGGTTGTTGAGCCAAATATGGGAAATGGATGTTTTTGCCGAGGAAGCAGTTGAAAGGTTAATAATAGACCTAAATAACGAGAGCAGTAGCAGTAATTACTCATCGGATTAGTTGAGTAGTGATATTAGAAATTAGTATTTTATGTTTTACAATATTTATAATGAATAAATTGGATTAGAGCGATATATTTCGTTGGTTTACTGGAGATACTCTTAAAAAAACGCGCCTATTATTATCTTACCAAAAAAAGAGAAAGAAAAACGGAATTTATTACGTTCCGCAATATTTTTATTTTAAATTGGAAGATGGTAACCCTAACAGAATAGCTCTCTGAGTTATGGCGAATTAACATACACACTACGGTAACCCTGTGAGAGCTTTAAAGAGGGACCGATTTATGTAAGTCATTGAAACCAGACTGAGAGACAAACTTCCTAACTTCCCTGTACTGACAATTTTGGTTGGATAGTGTATAGAAATTTTGTTAATAATGAAAAAAAATTTTATGCATTATGTTAAAATCGGATAACAAATATTTTATATGTCATTCAACGTTGAAAAAAAATAATTTTCAAAAAGTGGATATAATTGAATATAGCTACCAATTTATTAAACACCGGAGGATAGAAATAGTCCCAAGTTTTTGTCATCAATAATGTATGAATTTCATGCATCATCAACAACGTATCAGTTTTGTTGAAATAAGCGTTTTTTTGTTCCTTACTGTACAGTGTAGATGTTTAATACATTAAACATACTCGTATACTAAAATTGAACTTATAAAGTTCCAATATTAATTTTTTGACAGGTCTCACATGACCATTCTTATTATCTTTACGCTTAACCCTGAAATCATTTTTGTATTATTGCTTTTCTTTCTTTCTAATAAAGTTCTTACTTCTTATTATGGGCCCAGAGCACTCTGTCTCATAAGGATAAGTTGAATTTAATCTAATTATTTTTTTATATCGTTTATGGACAGGAAAGATTCTGTTACTGAGAGTTTTTTTGATTCGGCCATCGACGATCATACGCTTGTAGAAGGGGAAACCGAAGGCGTTTTTGGTGAATTTTATCATTGAATATAAACTCTATAGTAAAATCATCAACACGATTTCAAAAAGCTCAACATCCACGAATTTGGAGACCAAAAGGATGGAGTGATTGCTTCTCAATTTAAGCATAAAATATTTGTATGAGCTTTGAATTAAGAAAAGAGAATCAAATAAACTGTTGGTTAGGAAACAGAGCGAAGAGTTTATTTGATCCTCTTTTCTTCGATAAGGTATTTCGTAAGGATTTCTGACAAAAATAAGAATTCTATCATTGTATGGAATTTTGTTATCTTGTACCTATATGGATATCTCGCATTTTCAACTGTCTGCCTCTGGTCGCGCCATATGATTTTCATTCGCATGGACGTGTAAGTATATATTTTTCTGTGTAACAGCGTAACAGCCGAATACTTTTTGGTAAATGGAATGTATGAAGAGAGGCAGATGGTGTAAGGGGAAAGGAAACATTTTTCTGCAGGATATTGAATAAAAGCTGATTTCGGTATTTTGGTATTTTCCATCAAACAAGGAATTATGAGTTTATGATTTTTTAGGGTTTTGCTATTTTCGCTGTATCTCGTCCAAAAATGCACCGATTTCTATCATTTCTTCAGTATTGGATTCGAAAATATTCAATTTGTTTGTATCAGCCGTTATTCAAAGAAATAGTTGTTGGATAGGTATATTTCTCTATTAGGGAATCGATCACCTACAATAATGTTGAGGCAGGTCACTTGTAATTTAACAGTTTTTTTTTGTAAAATATTCGTGATCAGCATCGATAGTAACGTGTATCTAATATCTCAAACTCAAGCTAGAAAGCTGAAATTTTAACCATAAATACTCTCTACGTGCCCGAAATAATAAATGTTAGGACATAATATATGGGTGAGTTCTAATTTTTTTTGGGTGAGCTGACATTTTTTTTAAAAGAAAGTTAAAATGTATACCTAGTCTAGAAAAATTTAATTTTTATTAAAACGGTAGGTGTAAGCAATATCACATTCATGTTTTTAAACTACGAATTAAACGTATATGCTATAGATCAAGAAATGGGTAGGTATAATATGTTTTTTATACACACACAAGTAGTACGAATATCTAATTAGAATTAAAAAAGTTGTATTCCTCGGTCTTTTTCCTCGAATTTATGTAAAATATCATTTTTTTTGCAACGAATTCAAACGTTTTTTTTTCAAATGCTATATAAGAAAGCCGTTGATCAGTCATTGATGCACGTCGTATTGCGTATAAACAGACGGTATTTTCCCAGCCCTCATTCAAAATGGAATAGAAGTTTCAGCTTCAACTGGGGGTATATACCAGTTACCTGAAGGGAGGTAAATGTAGTATTCATACCTAAACCGGGAAACAAGCCGAGCGAATTACCTAAATCATATCGTCCGATAAGCTTGACATCGTTTTTTCTGAAAACAATGGAAAGGATTATTGACATCCACATTAGAGAATGCATATCAAAAAGCATGCGTCTGCACCCTCACCAATATGCGTACCAAAAGGGACTTAAGGACCATCGGGAACAACGGCAGAAAGTGGTATACGGATGGTTATAAAATGGAAACGGGAGTACTAGCGGGAGTATACGGACCACTTAAACGCTTTACTATACAAATGGGAAAAAATCCCAGCGTATTTCAAGTAGAGCTCCAGGCCATTCAAGAATGCGCCAGCCAGATTTATGCATCTGGCATAAAAGGCGCAATCATCCATATATTCACGGATAGTCAAGCAGCTATAAACGCCCTTAGCTCGCATACCATTGACACCAAATCAGTCATGTACTGCTTCAATACCCTTCAAACACTCGGATTAAGAAACAAGACAAAATTATGGTGGGTTCCGGGTCATGTCGGGGTAGAAGGTAACGAAAAGGCCGACGAACTGGCCAGAAAAGGTCCAGAACCACCATTCATAGGTCCCGAACCTTTCTGCTGCCCTCCTAGATCAGCAGCAACGGCAGCTATATAAAGCTGGGAACATAGAAAATATATCTATCTTTGGGAAAGCATCCCAGGTCTAAGGCCAAACGAGTCATTCGGCCCTTCAATCAAAATGCCAGCAAATGCCTAAACCTAAGCAGGCATGATATCAAAAGCTTAGTGGGTTACCTTCCTGGCCACCATGGTTTAAGATATCATCTACACAAAATGAAAATAGTAAACTCTCCTGAGTGCCGACTCTGTCTTGAAGAGGACGAGTCAGCTGAATACATTTTTTGTGAATGTCCAGCTCTTAATGGAATTAGAAAGAATATATTTGTCAGGGAACAAATGAGCACCGAGGACATAAAGAATTCTTCTACTGGTAAAATTGTCCGCTTTACACGGAAAGTGGAAATTCTACTAGTTTAAATTTGTCTGGCCCATACGGTACAAAAGATCTTTTTAGGTCGAAGTGCCCCCCCCCCGCCTTATTAAATAAATATTATATAATCTATAAAATAAATGTATATAGCTAGATATATATATAAATATATTAAAATTTATAAAAACGTAACAAAATATATAAATATGAATATAATAAAATATATGAAAAACATACCCATTTCTTGATCTATAGCATATACGTTTAATTCGTAGTTTAAAAACATGAATGTGATATTGCTTACACCTACCGTTTTAATAAAAATTAAATTTTTCTAGACTAGGTATACATTTTAACTTTCTTTTAAAAAAAATGTCAGCTCACCCAAAAAAAATTAGAACTCACCCATATATTATGTCCTAACATTTATTATTTCGGGCACGTAGAGAGTATTTATGGTTAAAATTTCAGCTTTCTAGCTTGAGTTTGAGATATTAGATACACGTTACTATCGATGCTGATCACGAATATTTTACAAAAAAAAACTGTTAAATTACAAGTGACCTGCCTCAACATTATTGTAGGTGATCGATTCCCTAATAGAGAAATATACCTATCCAACAACTATTTCTTTGAATAACGGCTGATACAAACAAATTGAATATTTTCGAATCAAATACTGAAGAAATGATAGAAATCGGTGCATTTTTGGACGAGATACAGCGAAAATAGCAAAACCCTAAAAAATCATAAACTCATAATTCCTTGTTTGATGGAAAATACCAAAATACCGAAATCAGCTTTTATTCAATATCCTGCAGAAAAATGTTTCCTTTCCCCTTACACCATCTGCCTCTCTTCATACATTCCATTTACCAAAAAGTATTCGGCTGTTACGCTGTTACACAGAAAAATATATACTTACACGTCCATGCGAATGAAAATCATACGGCGCGACCAGAGGCAGACAGTTGAAAATGCGAGATATCCATATAGGTACAAGATAACAAAATTCCATACAATGATAGAATTCTTATTTTTGTCAGAAATCCTTACGAAATACCTTATCGAAGAAAAGAGGATCAAATAAACTCTTCGCTCTGTTTCCTAACCAACAGTTTATTTGATTCTCTTTTCTTAATTCAAAGCTCATACAAATATTTTATGCTTAAATTGAGAAGCAATCACTCCATCCTTTTGGTCTCCAAATTCGTGGAGGTTGAGCTTTTTGAAATCGTGTTGATGATTTTACTATAGAGTTTATATACAATGGTTTTAGACAATTTAGAGTAAGGTCGCGATTAGATGTTTAGCTATTTTCACTGTAGAACTTATTGTAGGCAATTTTAGTTCCCGTTTTCCATAGGTTAAGAGCTGGTATATTTTGAAGAAGGGTGATGTAGGTATGCGATTCAATGCGGGTGGCAATGGTGCGATGGGAGTGTATTCACTAAGTGATTGGCAGATCGTGCGTTTAAATCCCGACTAGGGTCATGATTTAAACGAAAAATTTAATACACAACAAAATAGATCTCCCTAAAGCAATTAAGGCGCCACCTGGGGAGAGAAAAGTTCCATCGCACCAAACTTCTTTCCTATCCTTCTATACTTTCATACAGCAAGTAGCACCTAAAAACAGCATCAAACAAACAGCAACAAACAAAAATGGCCACGCTGTAGCTATTACATTGCAAGGGTATTCAAAAATTACTTTAGTGCGAGTACATTATAAAAAAAAAAACAAGGAAGTACGATGCAAATCATGTAACCACGTGTGTTTCTCCGCTTTTTGGGAGCGAACCACGACTAACATCCAGTGATAGGACTCTGGTAGTTATTTCTTTTCGGTGTTCTCTGGTTCCTTAGTTGTTGTTGATCGGTATGATACACCGTGATCGAGGAAGGAGAGTTCAGAAATGCAGTAGAATAAAGTGCACCTCACTAGAATAATAATGGTACTATTTCAATCGTCTGGTGCTTAATAAATTGGTTTATTCAATTATATCCACCCTTTGAATCGTTAAGTTTTTTCAACTTTGAATGAAATATATAATATTTGTTATTCGATTTTAACATATGCATCCAAAATTTTTTCAGCATTAAAAAAACCTCTAATTGTTAAACTAAGGTATTAATACATAGCTATTTGCAAAAAAGGTAATTACTTTATACGCCGGGTGAAGATATCCTAAGCAAGTGCAAGTCATACGGTCTTATCGTTCTAAATACCATGTTCGTTAGACAAAACCGGCACCTGGTTACTTACAGCAGCGGCGGAAAAGAAACCCAGATTGATTACCATTTGGTAACACGTTTCATGAGACCTCGGGATAAAGATTGCAAAGTGATTATAGGAGAGGCAATCGCTCAGCAATAGCGGCTCCTCCTGACAGACATTTTTATGGCAGCGGAAACGAACAGAACTAAACAAAGAAAAGTGTCTGCGAAAATCAAAAAGTACAATCTGGGCAAGAAGGAGGGCGGAGCATTTATTGCAAATATGCAAAATGATCACATCATTAACGAAGTTGAGTTTGTTTTATTTATGCTGGTGTCTATTGTTGTTTGTTTCTTTTTTGTTTATCCTGCTCTGTCTTATGTGTGGTTTTATTCTTGTTGCGTTAATATGTGCTGTACTTGAGTGCCGTGTCATATAGTGCGTTTGTTTTAAATAATAATTTGTCGTTTAGTAATTTGTCCTCTTCTGTTTAGTTGGCTTTTTTTTTGGAGTCCACCACAGCTAACTGTAGCGGATTTCTTGTTAACTTGCTATATCTTTTTTTTTTTTTTTTTTTTTATAATTTGCTTACGCTAAAGGGATTTTTTTCTGTTGTTACAGTACCCTTATAATGCTAAGAACACAGTGTAAGCTACTTGGTATTAGAAAGAATAGAGAGATAGGAAAGAAGTGTTTGGGTGCAGTTGTAGGGTTTTTCTCCACGGGTGGTGTCTAAGTTACTTAGGGAGATTACGATTTCATGTATTCGGTATAAAGTTATGGACTTGGCCGGGATTCGAACGCACGACCTTCCATTCCGTATGCGAATCCACTACTACTGCACCATTGCCACCCGCATATCTGCCTCTAATGGCTGGTACCCCACGTGCTTGGTGCCCATTCTGGTTCCACCATTACTGTGTTATTCGCACCCTCGATACTTAGCGTACCATCATCAACATCCCTGTTTCTTTTTTTTTGTTTTGTTCGAAATTTCGAATCCCACGAGTATCGCCGGAAGGAGTTGTCCGGCCCGGTAGAGCCGCCATGCCGGGGTCTTCAACGGACTGACTGCCATAGGTAACCCTTCGGACGACAGCACAGCCCGTTGATACGCTATAAGCCTCCGCACCGGCCCATCGAATACAACGATGGTAGACACGTCAAGGTGACTGACCCTTTGCGAGAGCAAAATGTGTGTAAGTACAGGAAGAATGTGGGGTAGTATAATCTTAACAAAACAGGGATAACCTTTATCAATACCCATGGACTTGGATTTGATACTCATAATAGCTTTAACTAAATCGGTTGGCACAACACATTAGAACTCAAATTCAGACATACTTCTATCATTAGACGATTCAATTGATCATGGGTTAGCATTGGCTGGTGTAAGAGTTTTGACAAACTCTTTATTCAACTCAATAAGATCAGTATTTCTGAAGTCGAAATCAACGAAAGTTATTCCATAAGGTCTTCGATGGCAAGTTACTAAGTAGTCGCTTAGAGTAAAACTCTTTCTTTGATTTACGTATTTTTAAATTTACCAAATTTCTTAGATACCATCTGGAAACATTTGTGCAATTCAGGCAGCTTATTCTATGTCGCAGCAGTAAACCATGAATTGATTTTATATTTGGCCGTTAGAGATTAAAGGAGATCTACATTCAATGACCTGCAATCTCTAAAAGACGAGGATGCGATTGCTTGCAATTCATAAAATTGAAGGTGGAAAAGTAATGAGACGTTGTTATGTACCTGCTTGCTTAAATGTTAAGAAAATCAAAGAATACTGCACCACATAACCCGTGCCAAGCGCTACCAAATTTATTTCCATCCTGATTACATTATTAAAAGTTTTTAAGTGGCCAATTACAAAGTTTTCCATAATTAATGCAACTTCTGCGACCGAGAAATAGAAATCAAATAATAAATATTACCTACAATTAACGTGAAAAATTAAGGCCGAGTAATTACAATGAACTCATTATCCTGTTAATATTTGATGTCCTGAGATACTGAACATTTCTTATACATATAACATGCCCTAGCCCGTTGTCAAATCAGTTTGATAAACAACCCAATATGGACACCATGGAAAAATTGGATTCCACTCAAGCATTTCACTATATCTGGTACTTTTTGAGGACCATCGGCGTTCATCCATCCAAGGCACATACAACCGTTTACAAACTTTACTCCAAATTTGTGATCATTTTGATCGAATTCCTATTACCGTTCTATATTGTCATGCAATTTTTTCTCGTGGAATCATTCGATCAACTGATGAGGACCATGTCCACGAATATTGAGAGTATATGCTGCTGCTGGAAAATTGCTGTTGTTTATGTCTTATATGGAAATCTCCTGGAAGCTCACGAATATTTGAATAAATTGGATGAACGCGCTTCTAACCAACCTGAACATCGTAAACGGATGGACAATATTATTATGAATTGCAATCGAATATATATCACATTAACGGTCCTGGTGTGGTTGACGATGTGTTGCTATTGGATATTCGGAGCATTACACATAAAGCTGGTGCTTGAAGGTTGGATACCGTTCAACTGGAAGTCCTCCACCAAGCTCTGCATCTTTGCTTTAAGCTTTCAATGGTTATGTTCTTGCTATCTGTGCATCATGAGTCAGATAAGTGATTCCTTCTCGGTATTATATACATACGTCTTGCTGGGGCATCTGGAGTGCCTGGCTGAAAGGATTGCGAGCATTGGTCATGACAATGGAGCAGCAAGCTCGGAGGAAAACTACCAGGAATTGATTCGATGTGTGAATGATCACAGGAATACTCTGAGGTGAGTTGGCTGTAGTCGTTTGAGTGTTCTTCCTAAATGCCTTGCTTTTTCAGTTATTTCCACCGCCTTAGCCCGGTAATATCTGGAACCATTTTCTTTCAGTCTTTGTCGACGGTGTTAATCCTGTGTATGACGGGGATTTGTATAATTTTATTATCGACTGATATAACCTTTTTGATAGCAACTTTTTGTTTCCTTACAAATGTAATGGTACAAATTCTACCGTGCTGCTATTTGGCCAGTAAAATTATGGTAGCCAGCACAAATCTGACAACGGCAATTTACTCCTGCAATTGGATGGATCAGAATTTGAAGTTCCGAAAGGCAATGATCATATTTATGCAGCGAACTCAGCAGCCAAATGTAATCATGGCTGGAAAATTGTTTACCATCTCATTGCCAACAATCCTTACAGTAAGTAACAAAGTTATTCCCGATGAAGTAACGTCGTTGTTCTTTTTTCAGTTGATTCGGCTGTCGTTTTCAATGTTCACAGTTCTACTCACATTTACTGATTGAATATAAAAACGTTAAGGTTTTTGTTGATGATACAAATATTATTCTCATAAACTTTCAAGATTGGTGAATAATTAATAATATTTTTACAAGATTATAATATTTCAATACAATTTCCTTTCTGTTTGTTTTTATTTAGACCTGCGGTTCTGAACTGTTAAGATTTTCTTTATATTCGTTCACATCACGCATAACTGAACGGGTTGTCCTGTTTCTGCACGGTTGAATCGCACTGCTTCACTGGCTGAACATCTTTTCAAGAAAATATAATTTATGAGATATGTTACCTATGTGAAGCATTTTTATTTATTATATATTCCTTATTATTTTTACAAGTTGTTTTTGTTATTAATTACTTCTGTGCATGACAGCTTCAAAAACTTTTATTTTTGTTTTAATTTGGACATGAGGTTTCTCCATATTGCATCTATAGCCATTTTCGACTCAGCAAGTTTCAGTGCAAAGTGTTTTTGATGGAAAGGTCGTGATTTATTGTAACCGCAAGATACTTGTACGACTTAACGACTTCCAATTCCTCTACACAATACTTCCATTTTTCATATACCGCTAAGCGACCTGTTCCTTTCCTAAATATATTACTACTTTTGATTTCGCTGTTTTTTTTTTTTTTTTTTTATAATTTGCTTACGCTAAAGGGATTTTTTTCTGTTGTTACAGTACCCTTATAATGCTAGGAACACAGTGTAAGCTACTTGGTATTAGAAAGAATAGAGAGATAGGAAAGAAGTGTTTGGGTGCAGTTGTAGGGTTTTTTTTCTCCACGGGTGGTATCTACGTTACTTAGGGAGATACGATTTCATGTATTCGGTATAAAGTAATGGACTTGGCCGGGATTCAAACGCATGACCTTCCATTCCGTAAGCGAATACACTACTACTGCACCATTGCCACCCGCGTGTGTGTGTAAACAATTGTACTTGCAGTAATCCTCTAACTTATTGATCATAAGCTGTAGAGAGCTATGTGATTCTGCTAGTATGATCAGATCGTGGTATTATTTGTATTCATATAAAGTTCCTGCTGGTAAGCAGTCCGAGATATCGTCCTCAAACAGTAAAACTATTATAGGACTCAGCAGACATCCCTCTCTTACTCCAATTCCTACTCAAACCAATCTGAAAGCTCATTCCCGTTCCATATTGCTGATTCGTTGGCACTGTATAGATTGGAAAGGATATTTAAAAACTTTGCCGATATGCCGATTTGTGAGAGTTTGTAGGAAAGACATTTTCTTTTGATCGTGTCGAATGCCGCTCGAAAATCAATACAAAACGCATATAATTTTTTACCCCGGTTAAGGTAACTCTCTGCGATACTTGATAGGTTGAAGATTTGATCAACAGTGGAGAAGCCTTCTCTACAGCCTACTGCCTCAACTTACTGTTTTCTTTTACCCATTTAGATAACATTGTAATGAGCAAGCCACTAAATATTTTTGGTATTGTATTCCAAAAAGAAATTCCTCTATAGTTTGCTGCGTTATTAGGATTAATTAACCCTTTTTTGAATATAGGAAATATTTATTTATTTATTATTTCAAAGAGTTTGCTTAAATACAGTAAGATACTTATCTTACAAAAGAGTAATAAGGATAGAAGTGGGTGGCGACGGTGTAGAGGTTAGTGTGTTCGCTTGTGACCCGTGCGGTGCAGGTTCAATCCCCATTGGGAACAACAACATACGCCACCCATTCTCATGCCTCTACACTAAAAGGAGGATTTCTGCCTGGCAGAACATTGGACCGTTACCGAGTCTGAGTGCTCTGGGATTTGGATTTCCTTTTTATAAAAAAAAAAAAATAATAAAAAAAAAAATAAAAAAAAAAATAAGGATAGGAAAAGAGGAACAACAATTGAAAAATTCAATTAATGAAAGCTACATGAGCAACATAAAAATGTGGGGAAAATTGATAATTAAATTACAAATAAAAATGAATAATACCAAGAGTAATATGAAAGTTAAAATAAATATGACTTATGCAATGAAAGGATATAACAAAGAGCTATGTTTCTAAGAATTATTTGAAAGATATTTCCTAAGTTTGCTTCTGAATTCTGTTCTGCTGTCTATCCTAATAAATTCACGTGGCAAAGAGTTCCACAACCGAATCGAAGTTACAAGAAACTGACATTCCAAAGTCAAACAAGAACACCGAGGAGTCACCAGCTGAGCTGATCCGTTTGAAAAATCAAATCTTATTTTACCAAAAATACGAATAAACCCTGTCCCATGTCAATATCATCTTTGGTTCTCGAGATAATCGTGCCGAAAGATAATTCCGAACGCACATACGAACATATGCGGATGCGCGTACATACACACACACAGACATCTCTATAAAAACTTTGGATTTGGATTCTGGTGACCTTGAAACGTGGAGATATGTCAAAATCCGCGATTCACAAAATCGGCCCTATTACAACAACTTCCAGTGGGAAGTTAAAAATGACCAGTGAGTCAATCTTAAAAGATAGACAAGACATATGCTGTCGCGGACTTTTTTCTAGCACTTTTAAAGAGGAACAATTCCATCATACGAGATTTTTGCGTAACTTAATCCGTTTACTCATCGCACGCAACGGAAACTCTGAAAAAGGAATAATTTTCCCGTTTTGCAACATTTTCCAATGATGCTTCGCTCCTACTGGTCGCAGCGTGGTGTTATAGCCTTAAACCTTCCTCGCTAAATGAACTATCCAACACAAAAATAATTTTTCAATTCAAGCCAGTAGTTCCTGAGATTAGCGCGTTAAACCAAACAAACTTTAGCTTTATAATATAAGTTAAGTATGTATAGATATTCAGGTTGGTGAGTCAAAAGAATATCCGAAAACATACTTAAAGTACGAAACTTAAGAAGGTCATCAAATGTCATATTATACAAGTACTTTGAATAGTTAGAAATACGATCAAAACGACATAGTCCAAATACATAACGCACTATACTGTTAAACGCGATACTTAGTCTCCGCTTAGAGTCATAGCTACAATTATTATAAAAAATTTCACAACCATATGCCGAGATGGGCATCACAAGTGTTTTTGCGAGTAGACATCGGGCTTTAAATGGAGTGAAGGATTGAGCGGCCCAAAGCATACGGAGTATACCATAGGTCTTCCCAACAGCGACATTAATATGATTGTTATGTTATGTTATGTTAAGTTCCTATTAAAGGTCATGCCAAGATGTTTGGCTGTTCGCACATACTTGATTGGGTCTCTATTAAAAAGAATGAAGGGAAAGTATGATAGATCTAATGTCCTTCTTGATATAACTATACAGTTGCATTTCTTGGAATTCAAAACAAGACCATTTTTCTTTGACCAACGTACGATATCCGCAAGATCTTGATTAATGCAAGTGGAACTGTGCTCGATTAAATCCAGTGGGCAGCTTAAGACGAGCTGAACATCATCATTGTATATAAGCTTTATATACAATGGTGATATGAGCACTTTTTGAGAAAATTATTTGTAGCTCCTTCATCCTGAATGGTGTGTCCAATACATCATCAAAAACTTGCGGAATTGCATACAAAAATGAGATTTGTGGTCCTTCCAAATTAAGTATTGCTCGAAAGTGTTTTTTTAGGGTGCTCACATCAAAACTGTTTACTACTGGAAGCTTCCGCTATTTCAACAACCATTCCATTAAAGTATTGCGTTTTCTTGTACTCTCAAATTGCTTTAATTCGAGAATTAGCTTCAATAGAAATTTGTTTCATTTACTCCGTGTTCAGTTCTCTGAAGAGTTAGAGGAATCCAAGAGATTTGTTTCTGTATTTTAGACATTGGGCGCGTTCAATTTACAAGTCAACTACTAGTGACTACTATTTTACCTTTTCTCATTGATCAAATAACTCACGTGACCATCGTTTGGCAAGTGATAGAAATTTAATTAGTAGTGAACTTGCAGTTAACTTGCAAATTGAACGCGCCGATTCTTCATCAAACCAAGGTTGTTTTTTATACCATATTCTAAGGGTATATTAATTTTGACGCATAGTTTATAACATACCTTAATATTGCCTGTAGACCCCTAAAAGTTACTATATTTATGATCAGCATCGAAGTGTTGAGTCTGGAAGCTCTTTTGGTCCCAGTATTGTTCCTTAGATTGCTCCTTACCGCTGGTGGGGGGTAGCTAATTAAAAGAACTTCTTTTGTGACTGCTGTATAACAAGTGACTTTATTTCTAAAAATGTTCAGCTTAAATACTATTATGACCACGGTAATCGTGGGAATAAATTATTATACGAGTATTTAGAAGACAAAATGTCTTATCGGAGCCAGAGGAAATGTGACGCTGCATTTTGAGTGCAGCTAGTTTGAGGTGTAGTGAGTGTCCGGTGGGAATACTGTCGATATCTGAGAACTGTGGATCGTCTGGAGGAACTGATGTGTGTGCACTGAAATGCTTGAATCTATTGGAGGCAAACGAAACGTGACGCTGCATTTTGATTGCAGCTGCTTTGAGGTGTAGTGAGTGTTCGGTAAAACAATGTCGATATCTGAGAACCGTGGATCGTCTGGAGGAACTGATGTGTGTGCACTGGTGCAGGGAAATAACTTCACGGGCAATAACTTCACCTGGGCAATAACTTCACCTGGGCAATAACTACACCTCGAGTGGGCAATACCTTCACTTTTTTTTGTGAAGTTATTGCCTACTGATGGTGAGCAATAAATTCACCCAAAATTTTGTGAAGTTATTTCCCACCTATAATTTGAGAATTTGTCTATTATAACTAAAGACCCTTGCACCCACTCCAAATCAAACAGTGACCCCAAGCAGGGGGGTTGCAGGGGGGCAGCATGCCCCCCATATGCATTGCACTGTTTATGGGATTAGTTGCGAAATCGCAAGTAGATTCCATAAACAGTGCAATGCATATGGGGGGACATGCTGCCCCCCCTGCTTGGGGTCACTGTTTGATTTGGGGTAGGTGCGAGGTACGTTTCTTGAATTATCATAAAATGTTAAGAGAATTTATTTCCCACTAAAAAGTGTAGTCATTGCTCACCATCAGTGGGCAATAACTTCACAAAAAAAAAGTGAAATTATTGCCCACTCGAGGTGAAGTTATTGCCCAGGTGAAGTTATTGCCCGTGAAGTTATTTCCCTGCACCGTGTGCACTGCTATGCTTGAACCTTATTGGAGGCCGACGAAATGTGACGCTGCATTTTGATTGCAGCTGCTTTGAGGTGTAGTGAGTGTACGGTAAAACAATGTCGATATCTGAGAACCGTGGATCGTCTGGAGGAACTGATGTGTGTGCACTGGTGCAGGGAAATAACTTCACGGGCAATAACTTCACCTGGGCAATAACTTCACCTGGGCAATAACTTCACCTCGAGTGGGCAATACCTTCACTTTTTTTTGTGAAGTTATTGCCTACTGATGGTGAGCAATAAATTCACCCAAAATTTTGTGAAGTTATTTCCCACCTATAATTTGAGAATTTGTCTATTATAACTAAAGACCCTTGCACCCACTCCAAATCAAACAGTGACCCCAAGCAGGGGGGTTGCAGGGGGGCAGCATGCCCCCCATATGCATTGCACTGTTTATGGGATAAGTTGCGAAATCGCAAGTAGATTCAATAAACAGTGCAATGCATATGGGGGGACATGCTGCCCCCCCTGCTTGGGGTCACTGTTTGATTTGGGGTAGGTGCGAGGTACGTTTCTTGAATTATCATAAAATGTTAAGAGAATTTATTTCCCACTAAAAAGTGTAGTTATTGCTCACCATCAGTGGGCAATAACTTCACAAAAAAAAAGTGAAATTATTGCCCACTCGAGGTGAAGTTATTGCCCAGGTGAAGTTATTGCCCGTGAAGTTATTTCCCTGCACCGTGTGCACTGCTATGCTTGAACCTTATTGGAGGCAGACGAAATGTGACGCTGCATTTTGATTGCAGCTGCTTTGAGGTGTAGTGAGTGTACGGTAAAACAATGTCGATATCTGAGAACCGTGGATCGTCTGGAGGAACTGATGTGTGTGCACTGGTGCAGGGAAATAACTTCACGGGCAATAACTTCACCTGGGCAATAACTTCACCTGGGCAATAACTTCACCTCGAGTGGGCAATACCTTCACTTTTTTTTGTGAAGTTATTGCCTACTGATGGTGAGCAATAAATTCACCCAAAATTTTGTGAAGTTATTTCCCACCTATAATTTGAGAATTTGTCTATTATAACTAAAGACCCTTGCACCCACTCCAAATCAAACAGTGACCCCAAGCAGGGGGGTTGCAGGGGGGCAGCATGCCCCCCATATGCATTGCACTGTTTATGGGATTAGTTGCGAAATCGCAAGTAGATTCCATAAACAGTGCAATGCATATGGGGGGACATGCTACCCCCCCTGCTTGGGGTCACTGTTTGATTTGGGGTAGGTGCGAGGTACGTTTCTTGAATTATCATAAAATGTTAAGAGAATTTATTTCCCACTAAAAAGTGTAGTTATTGCTCACCATCAGTGGGCAATAACTTCACAAAAAAAAAGTGAAATTATTGCCCACTCGAGGTGAAGTTATTGCCCAGGTGAAGTTATTGCCCGTGAAGTTATTTCCCTGCACCGTGTGCACTGCTATGCTTGAACCTTATTGGAGGCAGACGAAATGTGACGCTGCATTTTGATTGCAGCTGCTTTGAGGTGTAGTGAGTGTACGGTGAAACAATGTCGATATCTGTGAACCGTGGATCGTCTGGAGGAACTGATGTGTGTGCAGGGCTATGCTTGAACATTCTTCCCGGCGTTGAGGTCCTGGAGCTCAAAGACAATACTTTTCGAATATACGGGCTTCTTTTTTTTCTTTCGTTAGTAATAAGTGAAAACTACCAGCAATAGAACCGCAACTAGGGATAAGTATCCAATGAAGTATTGATGGACGTCATGATGAGTGAAGGTGTTAGGTAAACTCTGTTGAATTTTCTGGTCTGCTATCTCCTTCAATATTAATGGCAAGTCTTCGTCCCCGCGAATAATCAATTCATTATCTGTGTCTGTTTCCTTAAGCCGTAATAGTTGGCTTAAGTTCAGGGCTGGTAGAAATGATCCAGCGGCGTTTGATGTATAGAAATTGTGAGAACTGATCGTCATCGTTGATTGCTTAATTACACAATTTTGGGCTAATTTTAATAATCCTACTCCGGTCAATGTAGTGCTGAGTTTGTCGGTTCCACATACTATAGAGAGGGTTTCTTCCTGTTGAAAGGCGAATATCCAGTGGTTCGGGTTGTGTAACTGCACCCACATTTTGCCAGGGTTAGCATCTTTGAGAGTACAATAAGACGATAATTGTTTTCTGTAGTTGAGTAAATGAATTTCACACTGATTTTCCGTAGAATGGGTGTTAAAAATAGGATGTCGTTGCTTGCAGAGATATTTCCGTTCATCGGTTGCGAGACATCCTTAAAATTCCATTTGAGATAATGGAAAATATTGGTCTCTATATGGACTTACTGCAAGGAAGGGTGTAGATGGCTGTATAAATACAAACGAGTCATTGTGTTGAACAGGTAATGGTGTCAGTTTGAATATCTGGAACATTTGATTACCTATCAGTGGTAGTGTGACGAGGAACAGTATCGCAGCTGACGTTACACGGGTCTTAACTCTTAACCCCTCGTATACCTTTGGTAGGTTTTCCTCATCGTACCCAGGTAATGTTAAGCTAGGTGGTATTTCTTTCCGAATTTTATGTAGTTCATTTAACAGTTGTCTGGGTGATAATATTAGTGAGTTCATTCTTCCTTGATGGGTGTTGGTTATTGTTGTGTTCGAATCTCCCAGACAGCAGAGAACAGACAGACAGTACTGACTGCTGGAATAAGTCCAGAAAGTGTCGCTTCAAACGACGATTTTTTCGTGGTCGAGGACCCACAGGAGAAAGTGGATTTGCTGGGCGCTTGTTTCGAGGCCGTGTATACGGTGAACAATCCTGTTCGCCGTAACCACGACATTGAGAATAGGGCTCTGGTGAGCCATTTCTATCTGCGCACCGAACTTGAGAATTGGCGATCTGAGAATAACGGTTTCACCGTGTTCACTGATGAAAACCATGCTAATGCAGTTGTCGCCAATGGCCGAGATGCATCGCACTTGTTCGTGTCGAAGAATGATCTTCTGTGCATCTTCGAGTCACTAAAGAATAAAAAGTCGGCGGGGATGGATGGTGTCCCAAACGTCGTATTGAGACACCTGCCTTTGGAGGCTGTAGATATTTTCACCACGCTGTTTAACAATGCGCTGAATAATGCATATTATCCGGCGCATTGGAAGGTAGCTGTGGTACACCCTATCCCGAAAAAATGTAAAGATAGGACGAACCCTGCCAATCTCTGGTCAATTAGCTTACTTCCGAATATTAGCAAGGTCTTTGAAAAGGTTGTCAATAGAGCCCTGTTAAAGTGGGTCGAGGACAATAACATAATCCCGCACAACCAGTTTGGTTTCAGGGCGAGGCATGACACTATTCATGCCGCGTCGAAACTGGTTTCCGACATTCAGTGGAATAAATGCAAGAACCAATGCACGGGTGCTTGTCTGGTTGATTTTGAGAAGGCTTTCGACACCGTATGGTTAGAGGGACTTTTCTACAAGTTGACCAGGCGGGGGATGCACAAACCTTTGCTATATGTAATTTATAATATGCTTATGGGAAAGAAGTTCGTTGTCAAATGTGGCAACGTGACTTCGAGCAGAGTCTTTCAAATTAAAAACGGTTTACAGCAGGGGGCGGTCAATTCTCCGATCCTGTTTAACATTTACACGAGTGATCTGGTGGGTTCACTCAGACATGCTATAGCGTATGCCGACGATTTGGTGGCATACAGATCAGGTTCTAAAATCGAGGTCATTAATATCCTTTTGCAGCGTGACTTCGATCAAATTAAGCGATATTGCGACGACTGGAAGTTGAAAATCAACTTTCAGAAGACGGAAACAATCTTGTTCAGAACTCCATTGGCTGGGGCCTCTAGGGATACCAGAAAAAAACTGGAAGAAATTGGCCATTATTGGACAGGATGGGCAGCCATTGGCGGTGAGAAGCGTAGTTAGATATCTAGGTATCTGGCTTGACCAGTATCTATATTTCGATAGACATATAGTTGCTTGTCTTGCTGGGGCCAAGAGGGCTTATACTCTGACAAGGAGACTGTTTCATAGCAGTCAACTTGACTCCAGAGTGAAGGTCATTTGCTACGTGGCCCTTATAAGGCCGATCATCGCTTATGGCTGTCCATTGTGGTTTAATATAGCGCCTAGTTATATGGAAAAGATTCGGGTTTTGGAGAGACAATGTCTTAGGACCTGTCTCCGATTGTTCCGAACGCCTGAATCCAACTATATAAAATACTATCCCAACAAGGTCCTATACGATGGGGCTCAGTTGAATAGGATTGACAATTTCCTCATTAAGGTTACTCGAAGGCACGTTGCAAGGGCGATGGCCAGCGACAATAGTCTGATATTTGGGGCTTACTACCCCAATGAAATGTACATTGAGAGTACGCTCCGGTCTGGCTTTATCCCGCCAGAGGCATTTATCCATATTGATGCAAAAGGGCTGGTACAGACGAGGGATGGTATTCCGGTTTTATACCATCGCTACCGCAGCGCGAGAGATAAGCGGCTCCTCCATGACGGGGACGTCGCCAATGCTCATGAGCTCCTCCGTTTTAGTACCGCAATATCGGAGAGGGATAGATTCGACACGGAAAAGCAATTCGCCGAATTTTGGTGGCTTGTTGAGGGGGGAGGGGTCAACATGCCCTCCCAGGACGGTGCGTTACTCTAGGTAACTTCCTCTTAGCTTATAAGTTAGATTAAGTCAGCTAGGGCGTTTTTGGGAGAGGCCGGGCTCGTCAACGTGTGGTGGTGCTTCTGGGAGTTCACTGACGCTGTAAGGCTTCAGTCGGCTCACGGCGGCGCGTGTGCACGTTGACGACTGCCAGGCGCTCGGAAAGCAATTGGGATTTTGACCACTTGTTGCGCAAGGCAACGAGTGCTCAGAATCCTAATTATAGTTAGAATACGTTAAGTAGTTTAAGTAAGTAGAATAGGTAGTTTGTAATTTGTTTTATATAAAATCTCAATAATGAAACCGAGTTTTAGTAAATTTTCTCGAGGAATATATATGTAAGATTAGTTCGTAAAATAGTTTGTAGGCCGAAAGGCAATAATTCTAAGATATAGTTAAGTTTAGAGCGTTCGCATAATGACCAATAAATAAGAATAAGTATCCTGTTAATTTTAAGTTAGGTTTAATCATTTTTGTCTAGTATGTAAGTAGATATTTATCAATGAATAAAAAAATGAATTTCAAAGTCAAAGTCAAGGTGTTGGTTATTGCCTCAAGGATTGTAAGTTGAGTGCGCTGAAAGTTGTCCATAAGCCTAGACACGTATATACTAACGGAGTTGAACGTTTGCTCTTCGATGAATGTCTGGCTAAGGTTGTGGATATTTTCCTTCACATGGGTCAGCTGTTGCTTTATAATGATGAATTGGTCCTTAATTGAAGAAAGGATTTTATTCATAATATTAGTCGTGGATTCCACAATAGATGTTTGTCTCTTGCTCAATTCGAGGAGGTGCTCTGCGTTTCCTTTTGGCCTTTCGATGCTATCTTCCATATAATGTGCATAATCTTGGTCCAGAATACCAAACAGTTTATTTGCGACAGTGCCAATGAAATCGAAAGGAGATCGTTTTGTACGAATGGCCATCTTATTTCTATGTGTTAAAATTTCGTTAAAGCTTTCTGTTGCCTGTAACTGTTGTTCGAGTTGTGTGTAATTGTGTTGCATATCTTGTTCGGAAGTTGTTGCATGGTTTCACATTTCCGTTTTAACCTGGTTACACCTTCTTGAAGCCATTGATACTCCTGCCAATAGTTCGTCATGTTAAAATAAACGAAAAGATTCCAATCGTCGGTGATTAGACTAGCTTGCCCTAGGTCTTCAAAGTATATCCCAGGATTGTCAGAGAATTGTTCGACATTGACCGAATCCTTTGTTGTTGCTTGGCTTAGTGTAGTTCCAATAAGTAGTAAGCCTAGTAAAAGTGTTTTTAGTGGGCTTTTCTTCAAGTTCTGTTTTGGAGATGTGTGCTTTCTTTTAAGGTTCGGAGTGCCAGCATAAGTCCTTGGTTCTTGTATTGGGCAAAACCGGCCTTTCAGAGGGTGAGCTGTTCCGGTTTTTGTCGGTATTTTTCCAGAAGATTCCGTTGGTGGTGTTGGTTGACTTTCATGTGGCAAAGGGCAGACCTAGGCGATGGATCTTCTTACTTCTCAATTTGATGTCCTTATATCAACCACGCGAGTCATTTTGTCTTGACCTGGAATCGTTTTGATAACTCTGCTTAACAGCCATTTTAGAGGACGTAAGTTGTCCTCTTTTATAAGTACAAGGGTTCCTGGTTGAATCTCTTCCTGAGGATGCTTCCACTTATAATGTTGTTGGATCTCTTGCAAGTACTCGTTGCTCCATCTGCGCCAAAATTCCCAGTGTATCGAGGTGACCAAGTTCCATCGAGCGACGTTGGTGATGTTAGAAGTTCTGCAGTCGGAGTCGATGATTGCTGTTAATGGTGCTCCAATCAAAAAATGTGCTGGGGTGAGAACTTCTAGATCGTTAGGATCCGTGGACATAGGGGTTAATGGTCTTGAATTTAGAACTGCCTCTATTTGTGCCAGGCCCGTGGTGAATTCTTCTTGTGTCAACGCCGCCCTGCAAATACTCGCTTTATGTGGTGTTTAGCGGACTTGACCGCGGCTTCCCATAAGCCTCCAAAATGAGAGAACCTGGGTCTCCAGTCGATGGATTTTTGGGTACAGTGAGTCATAATGGATGCTGTCCCTTCCTTGGAAAAGATACTAGTATATAGTTCAGTGAGTTCATTACGTGCTCCCATGAAGTTGGTAGCGTTGTCGGAGAATATTTGCGCTGGGCAACCCCGTCTTGCCACAAATCTTTTGAGTGATCCAATAAATGCCTGTGAGGTCAGATCCGTTACTAATTTCATGCATATGAAAACGGATACGTATGCTTTTGTTGGTTGTATACCCCGTATTTTGTAATGGATGAAGACTGGTCCTAGGAAGTCCACCCCGACATTTATGAATGGTCTGGATGGTGTTACTCGTTCTGGTGGTAGATTGCCCATTAATTGTTCGATACCTCTTGGCTTAGCTTTAAAGCATTTCATGCAGCTGCTTACTATCGTTTGTGCTATCCGTCGCCCAAGCAGTATCCAATAATTCTGCGTGGTAATTACAAGTAAGGCTTGGGGTCCCGCATGCTGGTGTTCCTTGTGTAGCTCCATCATCAGCAATCGCGAAAAGATATGTGAGCTTGGGAGGAGCATTTGATGTTTTGCATTGTATGACAGATCCGCTGCTTCTAATCGTCCTCCTACCCTGATCACATTTCGATCGTCAAGAAATGGTGTGAGTGAACTTAACTGGCTGCTCGGTAGAACCCAGCCAGATTTAGTTAGTGATAATAAGTCCGCTGGAAAGGCGGTTTCTTGAACGTGTTTTATTATAGTTGTTGTTGCCGCTTTAAGTTCCTGTACAGATAGCACCTTGTCCAGAAGTCGATAATTTTTTGCTCGCTTAAGGTTACTGATGAAACGAATCACATATGCCGTCACCCGTTGTAGAACCGTAAATGAGTTTCTATGATCGATTCGTTGAAGGAAGTGATCCCGTGATACTGCTAGTAATATTGTCTTAATAAATTTTCGTCTCTGGAACATCACCCTTTTGTTCCCTTAATGGTTGTTTGGGCCATTCTGATTGTGGTCTCTTTAGAAATGCTGGACCTCGGAACCAAATTTCGGATTTTAACAACTGTTCAGGGAAGACCCTCGGGATAGGAGGTCGGCTGGATTCAGTTCTGAGCTTATGAATTTCCATTGGGTTTTTGAGGTTTCGTCCTGGATTAGGGTAATGCGATTAGCCACGAAGGTTTTAAGCGGTGAATTGGTTTGTATCCACGCTAATACAATTTGTGAGTCAGTCCAATACGTCGTTTGACCGACTTCAATTGGTAGGCTTTCCTTTACCAATTTTACTAGTTGTACTAATAGTTTTGCAGCACAAAGTTCTAGGCGTGGAATGGTTTGTTGCTTTATTGGGGCGACTCGGGTTTTGAAGCATGCCAATTGAATGTGGATTTCTGCCTGCTGATTAGTTGACTTCATGTACACCACGTTGCGAGGCATTTGAGAAGCCATGAAGTTCTACATGAGCTGCATCTTTTAATATCATATGGCGGCGAATTTTAAGGTGGCTCAACTTTAGAAGGTTTTTTTGAAAAGCTGTCCATTTGGTGTTCATGTCCATCGGAAGTGCTGCGCCCCAATCCAGTTTTAAAGCCCATAGTTCTTGAATAAATATTTTATCCATCTACCACTACTGGACTCACTATGCCCATCGGATCAAAATGTGCGCCGTATCTGATAATATGGATCGTTTAGTTACCCTTTTTGTTTCCTTCCAATTGGTTTTTAGAAGAAATTGGTCTGATGCTGATAGCCAAGTTAACCCCAATGTTTTGATGGATCCTTCTTCCTGATCGTGAAGAATAGTTTCCACTTCACAATCTTGTGTTGGAATACCCTCAAGAAGGGATGGTGTATTGGAGCACCATTTTCGTAGCTGAAATTCCCCTTGGCCCAGGGGGTTCTTCAGTTCTGATTGCATTCGCTGAATGTGTTCTAGCTCGTTGCTCCCTGTCAAGATATCATCCATGTATATATCTCGAAGGATGATGGTAGCTCCTAGTGAATGCTGTTTGCTTGCTCCTTGTGCTGAGTCGTGCAGACATCTAATTACGAGGTAGGGTGCCGATCTGGTACCATAGGTCACGGTATTAAGTTGGTACGTCTTTAGCGGTTCAGTAGTAGATTCCCGCCAAACGATACGTTGGAATTGTTTACTGTATTCATTCACCAGTATTTGACGATACATCTTGGAAATATCCGCACTGAATACGTAGATATAGATTCTGAAGCGCAAAAGAATGGAGAGTAGATCATTCTGTACTGCGGGACCAGTATGTAAAATGTCGTTAAAGGAGATATTTGTAGATGTCTTTGATGATCCGTCAAATACTACCCTCAATTTTGTTGAAGTACTTTCGGGGCGTAGAATGCAATGATCCTTCCTATGCAGCTTCTTCTCTAAGTTGAGGAATCTACGCACCGCTATTTCTCTGGATTGTCCCAGACTTTTTGGGTCGTTTGGAAATGGTAATGCTACTACGTAACGTTCCGATTGCGTTCTAGTGGAAGTTTTAGCAAAACTGTCCTCACACTGTAGTTCTGCTTTCGTCAATCTCCTTTGAAGCTCCTCTGTAATGGCCTTCTTTCTGGCCACGATTTTAAAGACCTCCATCTCGTCCATTGTGGATCGGTATCTTCAGTCTTTGTGGGTTGGGTAGTGGTTTGTTCTTCTCTACCGTGTTTAGTGGGGAAGCAACTTCCCGCTGATTTCTATCAAGTTGATCCTAGTGTGAGGAGATGCTGAATTACTTCTTACCGATTGATGGGGGAAGAAACTTCACGCTGAATCTCGATCATGTCGATCCTAGTGTGAGGAGATGCTGAAGTACTTCTTACCGCTTGGTGGGGGAAGCAACTTCACGCGGAATCTCGATCACGTCGATAATAGTGTGAGGAGATGATGAAGTATTTCTTACCGTTTGTTGGCGAAGCAATTTCACGCTGAATCTCGATAACGTCGATCCTAGTGTGAGGAGAGGATGAAGTTCTTCTTGCCGCTTGGTGGGGGAAGCAACTTCACGATGAATCTCGATCACGTCGATAATAGTGTGAGGAGATGATGAAGTACTCCTTGGTGGGGGAAGCAACTTCACGCTGAATCTCGTCCACGCCGATCCTAGTGTGAGGAGATGATGAAGTACTTCATACTGTTTGTTGGGTGAAGCAACTGGAACTTATGTGTGTGCAGGACTATCCTTGAACAGATAGCAATGTCGATATAGCCATGTCAGTCCGTCCGTCCGTCTGTCGGCAAAAATTAGGCCTTTAAACTGGGCCTAGAGAGCTGAAATTTTAGCCACTCTCTAGGGTCCCGAAATAATCAAGTTTACGAAATTTAACGATTTAGATAAAATCGTCTATCTTTTGGTAAGAATGGATCTTGCGAGATTTATCTTAAAACGGTACCTCCTATAGAACCGATTTTTTAACATCAACATTTCTCGCTAAGAACAAAACCGATTTTAATTAAATTTAAAATTTAGGAAGGCTTTTATGATCAAATTCGTACATAACTTTTTTGGTTTTTTGAATATGCTGGAAACGGGTATATTGAATTTTTCCAGATTTTTTTTTCCAGATGAAAACTACAGATTTCCTTGTATTGAAATACTCAAAAAATTGCAAAATATTTTTCAAAAATTAAAAAAAACTGCTTTAACGATTTTTAATATTTTTTTTTCCTATGTAGACTATTGCTACTCGTAGTACATTAAATACGAGTACTATTGCATACTTAGTTATTTCCAAGAAAACTCTTAAACAAATTTGAAAAACTTAACGATGTTATTATTTTATTATTACAAAAAGTATTACATAACATGTAGGTAGGAAACCAACGACCATACCACGTCGAGTTAATCGGATGGGGGACCGTTTGAGAACAACCGCGTGTCGTTGGCCAGTCCCATCTACAGAGTTGAGGTAGATAACACATACGTGGTATCGCAATGGACCTAAATTGGTCTAAGTGTGTCGTCTTCTGCCGACAGCCACATAAACCTAACCTACCTAACCATGTAGGTAGGAATCATTTTTATAAAATTAAATTTAATCTTCTGGCTGCAAATATATCTTAAAGTTCCTCAGTGTCAATCTCAATTTGTCGATGAATTGATATTACCGCAAATCCTATTAATCTTTCTTCACCTGTAGAATTTCTTAGATAAGTTTTTAGACGTTTCATTGTCGAAAATGTTGTTTCCGGAAACAGATCCTTATTGTATTCCCCAAGAGCTGTTATTGCACTCTTTGAACGCTTTGTGTGGCATTTTGTCTTCCATAGCGTAAATTCAGCTTTTAAAGTGTCCCAATCCAAAAAAGATTTATAAACTTTTCTTCGTTATAATTTTGTTCGTTTTTGCCAAGCTTATGGTTTTATCTCATTTTAAGCTGACTTAAAAAGTCAACGAAGCCTGCATTCTCTGCAACCTGGGGCCCTACTATGTAATTCGATTCTACAACAAAAATGCTAGAATTTGCAAAATACGTACTCTGTAATTCTATAGCAAGCCCTAATGTTCGAAAATCGAACGGATCTCGATTTGTCAACCTTTTTGTTGTTTTTTTTCGGAAGTTTGGTAGCACCTAATTCTAAAATAAATGTCAAAATCATTCGAATTCGCAAATAATCATTGTAATGCAAATGTGTTTGCGAGCAGGCTGTGTGGAATGGTACCTTTAAAAATTTCTTTCACATAAAGTTTTCAAGACATATTTTATTCGTCGTAGGGAATCATCTAAATGCGCAAACCTAAAGGCGTCTCAATTCGAAATTATTGTTAAGTACATGATAAGGCATCCCGATTTATCGAAAGGGCATCTGAAAACTCCGGATGCAGAAGAAAAGCGTCACATTTATGGGCAAATTTGTCTAAGGATTTACGAATGCACAAGGTCCACCACAGCGCGTGCGATGCGCCTTCAGATCGACCTTTTACTGATCTTATGGTTATTGTGTAGTCACAAATCCAATTTTAAAAAAGTCACGTACCTATAAGTTTTCTGAATGCAGATAATTTAGATGTTATAAACACCATCGCATTAATGCTGTGCTTAAGTTTCGTATTGAAAAAGAGCTGCTCACTCGTAGCCCGTCGCTCAATTTGAATATGTGTCCCATCCACTACTTCAATTACCTCAGGAATTCCAGACTTTTCCCAGAAATGCTTTTTTGACTTTCTCTTTTCTTGCTTCGTCATTTTGAAATTGATGTGCCTCGGACACATTACTTTTTCTATTGCACACAAAACTTCAGCCATTATTTAGACACTGTTTGTTGTGCGAGTCCGACATATTTATCTTCGCCAATTTAATGTTGGCAACCTCCTGTTGCCAAATATTTCAGGGTTGCTGATACCTTTATTATATTTGGTATAGAAGTTTGGCTTTGGCGAATACTTAATTCACTTGACACACTTTTCAGCAAATACTCGTATATAAAGGCATATTTTGAAAGCCGGGAGTTTTTAACAAAACTGATACGAAATCATTTGATTACAAAAGCTTTTAATTGCATTCTTAAAAAACCTTTTTTCAGTTAGCTCTATTATATTGGATTTATCCCGAGTTCGCCTTCGTTCAATTCGTTCATTGAGTTAATTTTCTTCAATCGGAAACGAAATTGCGACACTGTCCATTTAAAGTTGTTGTTAACTTTTCGGTTTCAGAAATCAAAATAAACGATTATTTTTTCTTTTCCTTTATCTGTCAAACACAGAACGAGACTCGTTCGAAATTCGGAAATTCTGGGGAAAAAAGTTGGCAGTTCTTACATTCGATTCTAATATCCACCCCTATCGTGGAATCCGTCGGGGGGAACGATCCGCTAATAGTGAACAATTTGCATCGTGCAATCCGCAGACGTGAACCATCCACATGTCGGTAACGTGAATTATTTTATTTTATTTTCACTGGATTTAATTTTTACAAAACAAATGTGTTTGAAATGAGCTGTCACAATTGAATTTTGAATAGTGGTCGGTAAGGGAGAGTATCCGACGGATCCCACGATAGCAATTTTCTGTTCACGTGAATCGAATAAGTGAAGTGAATCTCAGATTCGACGGATTCCACGATATGGGTGATCATAAATAGTTCCATTTTAAAGTAGAATCGGAATCGACTTTCGAATAGAATCGAAAGTAGAATCGAATTACATAGTTGGCCCCCTGATCTACCGTTCCTGCAATATATTACCTGCACCTGCGTAAAAGTGTTAAAAACACTTGGTGTCCGTTGGGGACATACACTTCGTTTCAACTGAATAAGCACAAAAATTTTCTAAGCTACGTTGTCCATTTTTTCAAAACCTTGTGCCGTAATATATCATTTGAAGATGCTAACTTATGATGACAAATTCACCCCTATCGTGTAATCCGTCGGGGGGAACGATCCGCTAATAGTGAACAATTTGCATCGTGCAATCCGCAGACGTGAACCATCCACATGTCGGTAACGTGAATGAAATTCACTGTATCGTGGAAAACGAACGGATCGAATCTATCCATGCATTTGACATCCGCAGTTTTTATTTTATTTTCACTGAATTTAATTTTTACAAAACAAATGTGTTTGAAATGAGCTGTCACAATTGAATTTCCTAATCACCAATAGTGGTCGGTAAGGGAAAGTATCCGACGGATCCTACGATAGTAATTTTCTGTTCACATGAATCGAATAAGTGAAGTGAATCTCAGATCCGACGGATTCCTCGTTAGGGGTGAATAAATCGGAAAGAATAATTCAAAAAGTACCGCTATTTTTTCCCTGGTTCCCTTGCAAAGCATTCAATATAGAAAAATGCGGTTTTATTTTGCGTCAGCTGAATAGACACAAATATTGAAATTGGAAACAAATGTGTGCAGGCCAAGTTAAACATTTTTACTAAGCATGCCATACCTATTTATATTCAATTTTAAACTCTCTGCAGTAGCAGGCGATGGTGTTCAGTTCTTAGATTTTTTTAAAGTGTTTAGTCGGGCTTCGAAGTTCCAGTGTGCATTGCGTGTTAGTATTTTTTGGAATTTGGGAATACATTATTTTAGTGAAATGTTTTCTCTTTTGGTTATTTTGAACTAAAAATTAATAAAACAAGTGTGAGGTTTGTTCAGCCATAAAGGAAGTTACTGTAGATGACAATATTAATTTTAGTTTAAAAGCAAAATGGCTTTTCTTCGAGATGAATCCATTGAAAGGCTTTTCCTTGATGCTGAAGGGATGAAGCCAAAAATGAACCAGCTTCGATTCTTGAAAATCGACATTAAAAACTGTGTAACTTCTGTAATCGGAAAAAAAAAAACTGAAAACGTGTCATGCCGACTTCCCATGTGCGAGGATCATCACTGATCACTCACTGCAATGCAGAGAATGCAGTGAAAAACATTTGAATTTTTGTGTTTAAAAAAGGAAACATTTATCCCACTGTTAAAACAATACATTGCAGTAAACATTGAACAAAGAGTATTAGAAAGCGTAATGCGACAGTTTTTAAAACTATTATTTTAAACTTTTTTGTGAATTTGACTGATTTTATTTGAAAACTATATATTAACTTTTTTTTGTAACCTAATTTGGAAATTATGTTTTCTTTAAGTATTTTTATATTTTATATTATTCATCGTATTGAATTTTGTTTTGATGAAATAAAAATATGAATTAAAAAAATATATACATATGTATATATATATATGTAAAATAACATATTTTTTAATACTTTTGGGGTGGGGTATGTGATATCCCAGTGTGAGGAGCGCGTTAGAAAAAAACTGTGTGAGGACGGAAGGTTAAAATAGTTTTTTATTGGTTAATTTTAGTAGTGGGTACTGAATTCTAAGCGCATACACTTCCGTTTCTCGTTAAGTGGGGGTTTCTTTTGAATTTTCATCCGTTTTAGATGTTTGGCACTATTGATGACCCTTCGCACTGTTGACACGGTCGCAGTAACACCGTCTTTCTGCTTTATTTTTGCCGCAGAGTCGCAGGAATTTGAAGCACATCTTAAAATTGCTCTTCGATCAACTGCTGTTGTTGCCGTTTTTTACCTCCTTTAATTTTTTTTTTTCGTACGAATCTTAAATAAAAACATAGGGACGGGCTACAGTCCGCATGGGCGAACTGTTGGATACCCTATTCTTATTCCTATCCCTCATGAGTGGGCGTGACAAAAGTCTAAGTATGGATGAATTGTTAGGAACGCTCTACATATTTTGTTATATAATATTTAAAGGATTTTATCGAAAAAAACGAAGCGGGCGTGTCAGTAGGCGGCGGATTTTGAAAATATTTACACAGGCCCCTGGAGAGTATATATTATAAAATTCAGCTCCCTAGCTCCAACTTTGGATTTTCAAAAAAAGTTGATTTTAAATTGTGGGCGTGTCAGTAAGTGGATTTTGAAAATATTTACAAATGAGCATAAAGGGCTCCTAGAGAGTATATATTATAAATTTCAGCTCCCTAGCTCAAACTTTGGATTTGCAAAAAAAATAAAAAAATTAATTGTGGGCGTGTCAGTGGGCGGATTTTGGAAATTTTATCTCCCGAGCAGTTTTAAGAGTCATATATCATATATAAAAAATTTCAGCTTCCTAGCTCAAAATTCGATTTTTGTTAAAAATTTTGTTTTTTTGAGTTTGTGGGCGTGTCTGTGGGCGGATTTCAAAAATTCGTAAACTTGATTATTTCGGGACCCTAGAGAGTATATGGTTAAAATTTCAGCTCTCTAGGCCCAGTTTAAAGGCCTAATTTTTGCCGACGGACGGACGGACGAACGGACGGACATGGCTAGATCGACATTACTATCGATGCTGATCATAAATATAGTAACTTTTAGGGGTCTACGGGCAATATAAAGGTATGTTTCAAACTATGCGTCAAAATTAATATACCCTTAGAATAGGGTATAAAAACTCATCGTGTTTTTGTTGTTGTTGATGCCTTCGAATAGCTCACTACACAATTTAAGTATAGCTCCTTCAGTAGATCTTCCTTCTCGGAAACTAAACTGTGCAGTATTAAAAAATTTGTTAAGAAAAGACACTATTCGACTCTTCATTAAACAACTTTGAAAACGTTGAAAGTAAGTAAGTAAGTTGAAAGTAAGTATATATCAGCTCAATTCTCGTACTCCAACCACATTGTTAAAGAACAAATTCCCAAAAGAACCGTATGGCAATAAAAGAAAGCCAATTGGGAAAAACTTAACGGTTTCTTTAAGAGTTTTAACTGATCGCTGTGCTTCCTCGACAGTGACGTGGATGCTGCTGCTGATATGGTATCAAACATAATTCACCTGGGTATGAAGTCTTACATCCCTAACAGGATAAAAAGAATCAAACCCATGGTACACGCGTGGTATGACTCGAGCTGCAAAGAGGCGATCAGGTTAAAAGACGTAAGCTTTCGGTCATTCAAAGCCAACCCATCTGAGGAAAGGCGAAAAAAGTTTAAACGAGCCAGAAATGACTGCAATGCCCACATTAATCGTGTCAAATTCTCCCACGACCAAAAGCTGAGGCAAAAAATACTACAAAGTCCCACGGGTAGTAAAAACTTTTGGTCATTTGTTAAAAACATCAAGAATTCTACCTCATCATCTATCCCGACACTCATTTACAATGGCATTCCAGCTGTCAGTTCTATTGATAAGGCCAATCTGCTTGCTGCTCACTTTGCAGTCAACTCAACGCTCTCAGATTGTGCTTTGTCTCCCCCTGTACTCGAGCGCGTAGAATACTCCATGGGACCAATCCACTTCCGCACTCGTACAGTGGCTAGAGTACTTCGAGATCTTGACATACACAAATCCGCTGGTTCAGATGGTATTTCCCCCATCGCATCGTTCTGAAGAGGTGTTCTTCCTCGCTGGCAAAACCATTGCGTAAGCTTTTCCATCTGTCCTATTCTTCAGGACTCTTCCCGGGAAGATGGAAAACAGCATTTGTCCAGCCAGTACCAAAAAAAAGGCGAATCTTCTTCTCCCTCCTCCTACCGGCCAATTGCACTTACGTCCCTTCTTTCTAAGGTCATGGAAACGCTGATAAACCGTCAGCTAATGAAATATCTTGAATCGCGAAAACTTCTTAATGACCGGCAGTATGGTTTTCGCAGCAACAGGTCCACTGGTGATTTGATGACATATCTAACCGAAAAGTGGAACCAATCTCTTCACCAAGGTGCTGAAAGTAAGATCGTTGCGCTTGATATTTCAAAAGCATTTGACAGAGTTTGGCATCAAGCTCTCTTGTCGAAAATGCGTGCATTTGGAATCGATGATACTCTTCCTCAATGGATTAGAAATTACCTTTCGGACCGTTTAATTCAAGTTGTTTTGGACGGTTTCAAGTCTGCAACTCACCAAATAAATGCTGGTGTCCCCCAAGGCTCTGTTCTGTCCCCGACTCTCTTTCTCATTTTTATAAATGATCTACTGTCTGTTACTTCTAATCCAATCCATTCCTTTGCTGATGACAGCACCCGTAGCTTCTCATATTCGTTTCTTGGGTCACGCCCCTCATCTTCGGGTGTGGAACTGGAACGGCAACGTATGTTAAGCTCATTAAATTACGATCTTAATAGCATAACTCAGTGGGGTAAAACCAATAGAGTGGAATTTAATGCTTCCAAAACACAATGATGTCTCCTGTCATTAAAGCAAAACCCACACACACTGCCATTATCTATGAATGGCACTTGCATCGCTGAAACCGAAAGACTTTCCATTCTCGGTATGTGTGTTAATGACAATCTTCGTTGGAATGACCACATACTCGATGTCGCCAAGAACGCCGCGAAATGTCTAGGCTTCCTTAACCGTTGTAAGAAATATTTCACCCCTTCTGATCTGGCTACAATTTATAAGGCGTTTATTCGCCCGAAACTCGAGTACAACGCTCATATCTGGTCCGGTGCACCAATAACTAATAACTTATTTGGAGTTACTTGACAGGATCCAACAACGCGCGATAAAACTCATTGGCGACCGTAACATCGCGAGATCGATTGACTCTCTTAGTCATCGTCGTAATGTCTCCTGCCTTTCGTTGTTTTATCGTTATTTCCACCATAAGTGCTCAAACGAAATTGCCAGTTGCATTCCTCCCTTTGAACATTTCAACCGCAATACCCGTCATGCAAGGAATGCTCATCAGTTCACCCTCAAGCCTGTGTTCGGACGTACAGTGAAGTTCAAAGAATCTTTCCTAAGCCGTACAACACGAATGTGGAATGCTCTTCCCCGCTCCATTTTTAGTACACATTATAACCTACAAGCATTCAGAACCAACGTGCATCGGCATCTCTCCTTTTCGTCTCATCCTAATTTCCTTAACGCCCGCGCTGTGTAGCTAATACATTATAAGGGTCCCAACAAATCCCTTTAGTGCGCGCTTATTATAAAAAAAAAAATAAAAAAAAAGTGAAGGTGCCATCAAGTTTTATAAGTGAGTCCAGTTTGGTTGACTTGCCCTTTTTCAGAACTTTAACCAACCTACTAGTTTCACCCAGTGTTTCAATCTTTTCGCAGAAATTCCTATAAGAAGCACTTTTTGATACCCGAATTAGCCTCTTATATTCCTTCTGCTTCGATCGGTAGAGATTCCAGTCTGTCTCCAAATCAGTCTTGAGTGACCTATTTAGAAGCTTTTTAGCTTCTCTTCGGATTCTTTGCAGTTCCGAGCTCCACCAGGGAACCGGCGTTCTGCCAGGGGGTTTACTTACTGGGCACGTCAGTTCGAAACAGCTAGTAATGGCACTATTCAAGTTTTGAGCAGCATCCTCTACCTTTTGTCTCGTCCTGAGTTTGGTTGGAGTTTTGGGAGTTTTTCCCATTTCCTCCCTGAAACGTATCCAGTTGGTTTTTCTTTGATTCCTCCTCTCCTGCAAAGTTATGGCTTCGCATTCGATTTGGAACTCGATATATCTATGATCTGAGAGGGATGCCTCCGAAGGGACCCTCCAGTTGGTAACCGCCTTAAAGTATCTATTTGATAAAGTCAGGTCGATCACCTCCTGTCTTCTGGACGTCACAAAAGTTGGCTGTGAACCAACATTGTTGATGGTAAGATCAGACGATAGAATGAAATCCAGGAGATGGTTTCCTCGCATGTTGCATTTGCTGCTGCTCCAAACAATGTTCTGAGCATTGGCATCGCAACATATAATTAGGCCCATCTTCCTGGTGTCGCAATAGTCTATGACATCAGCAATTGCCCTTGGTGGTGGAGGCACTACCGAATCATAGGGGAGATAAGCTGACGCCACGACGAATTTCTTCCAATCTCCATTCGTTTCGTAGCTTATGACTGCAGCAACCAAATCTTGGCCACAAAATTGTCCAAGCTTAGTCGCTGAGAGAAGGTTCGACACAGCAAGACAAGCCCTGGGCCTTTCGGACCGCTCGTCACAGAGGCCACAGATGCGATTTTTAAACACCCATGGCTCCTGTATGGATGTTATGTGGGGTTTTGTACTCACCCCGGAAAGCTTCTTGCTGATTAGAGCAGTAGCAGCCTTCGAATGTTGAAGGTTAATCTGAGTAAATATAACTACCGTGTTTTTCTTCGCGACAGCCAATTTCTGTCCACTGGTGCTGCAAGCATAGCTGTTTGCAGTAACTGTTTCAACCAGATTTTGTGCGCGGGGACCTCCATGAGTTAGAGGTATTTTAGTGGAAGGGAACGGAGAGGGTGCGTACGCAGTTCCACCGGTAGGAGTGCTCGAAGCCTTCATCCTCTGTTTATTCATGTTCGAGCTATTGGAAGAGGAGGCAGCGGTGGTTTCAATCCGCTAGTGCGTTTCGGTTGAGGTAACCTCTGCCCACCTGCATCTCTCAGCCGTCGCCGCCGAGCTAGTGCAGCTTTCAGCGCTTGCTCCTTCAACTGGTTCAGTTTCTGTGCGCCGCGCGATTGCCGCCTTCCTGTGTTTCCTCTTCCGCTGGATCTTAGACAGGAGCGTACCGCTTCTGCAGCCCGTTCAACCTGGTCGTCGATGTCACTACGGTTAATAACCGCGACCACTATCTTGTCTTTAAGGATCTCACTGAATGGCCTGTGAGATGTGACGTTGGGAAAAGTGTTTTGCACCCTCTGTCTCTTGGGAACCGAAATGGTTCCCTCCACCGATCTCTGGCCTTTTGTCGACAAATCCCCGAAGGTCTTATTGAGGATTTGTTGCCAAAAATACACTTCATCCGGATGGCTTTGCGTTGATCGTTGTATAGCGCCGTGGACGGATTGCGATGACGTTATCCAGCGCTACCGGAAGTATTGGTGCGGGTAGGACCATGATGCACAGTCCCACCACCACCTGAGCTAGGTTTTTTTGTGAGTCTCTTGGGGCGACTGCTTTTGCCGACACCGAAAGGTCTATGAATAACCACAGTCCCTCCTTCAGTCAGCTTTGCAGAAGCTGTGACACTGGACAACACGCTGTGGTCCTTTGGAGGGCAGCAGAAGGGGGAACATGATGCATAGTAATCTCCGTGTTGGGAAGGAGGTTTTTGAGCTCGCAACCACTAGTGGAGGATCATGTGTATTCACAGTTCCAACCCTAGCTGCTGCCAAAGGAGCTTTGCCGGTAGACAGCTTAGTCGCCGTACTACCGTCCGGTTTCGAAGAAATACCGACCGTAAAATTGTTTGTTTTTGTTTGTTTTTGAAAGTTCATATTGGGACCCACGAGTGGCGGAGAAAAAAGGTCCATCTGCACAGAGATCCGCATTGTGCAGATAATGCTGGCTAATACGGAGATCGCCAAGTATCCAGTTACTACGTAAGCGACTGAGCTATTTAGTAACTGGGCCTCAGCCAGGTTGACTATCGCCACGGGTCGTCTGACACCTTAAGTCCAGGGGATAGTGGAAAAGGAGAAGGAAAGGAGGCATGGGAGGAAGGAAATGAGGAGAGTGAGAGGGTGGAGGGAGAATGAAGGCAGGACGGAATGTCCTATGGGCAGTTGTTAGTTGACGTTCAAACAACGGCCTGTTTGCCATGGGTGACCCTTCTGACGACGGTACTCGTCCACAGCATAGCCCTATGAATCAACATTGTTAAGCCTCCACACCGGCACCATCCTACTAGGATGGTAAACTCGGCAAGGTGACTGACCCTTCTTGAAGGGGCATTATGCTAAGTTGGCTTTATTTCAATTTCAAAGGCATATCTGATTTCGCTTTGTGTGCAAAAAGGAATTAACTCTTTTCTCCGCTTGGTGTAGCACGCTCACGCAACTTCGTTTATAAGGGTAGGTACCACGAGCCGGGTTCGAAGGTCTCAAAGTCCACTCCAACATCTGGCAGCGACAGAATTTCAAGTGACAAGGTCGAAGTTGGTAGGGCAAAGTCGAGAATTGCATAGCAATGTCGCCGATAGATGGGATATCTCGCTCTTTTAGGTTCCCGGTTACAGCGACATTCCGGGTTAGACGGATGAGTTAGTCGCACTATGAACTATTACCTTTGCTATGTGAAAACATAAAAAGTTTTATAAAAATCGCTACATGTAAACTCATGCAATCATGCAAGCTATAAATGCAATCGAAAGAAAAAACCTTAGGTGAATAAGTGGTAAGACATGTCTAGCGACAAATTAGGTCTGACCAAAGTTGGACCTACGACGCTATAGAGTCATAGACAAACATGCAACAAGGCTTGGCGTATATCCAAATGATTGTTGGAGAAGCAGCTTGGACGAAGAGGACACCATTTTTCACCTTCCATGTACATGTACAGCCATCTCCCAGAACAGGAAACTCCATTTGTGTACTTTCTTTAACATCGATTAAAATGATTTTACTAACACTGACATTACAAGTCTTCAACGATTCATAAGAAGCTCTAACTGGTTTAACGAGAAGGGTGAAAAAACATTCGCAGATCAACGTGGTACAAGAACGGACCTCATATTGGTCCAAGTGAATCAGCCTCGGTTGACAGCCACATTTACGTAACCCAACCTGGCCAAGAAGGCACCGGAAAATAAGCTGTTGAAAACAGATAGGTACCTATCTTCACTAAATTCAAAGGGTTCAGATAGCCCTGGGTGGCAACAGCAACCAACATCAGCCACCGACAGGGTTCGAATTGAACGTATCGCCCTAAACGGAAGATGACAAGTCAGTAGTACGTAAGCAGATTAGTACTCTTACTACCAAGAATGCCTACCTCCAGGTACCTAAAACGAAAGAGTAGCTTCAGCGGTTTAAACTGTCAACGGGCATCTCGGTACATTGCGGTCGTACCATTTTGGGTTCGCCTTTACTGGGAAAAGGCTTCTTCTGCTCGTTATAACGTTTGGTGTTGCGGATTTGTGTACATATAAAAAACCATGCACTCTGTAGACTACGAATGGTGCGGTATTTCCTTTGGCCAACATGATTTATTCACTCGATGTTAATGTACACATGGACGTACATAAAGTTGTATATAAATATTCCAGCATGATGGTGGAATGTTAGTCTCAATTATAATAGGATGCTTCGATTGGTGGCGGTTTATAACCGGCATTAAAAAAAGTAAATATATACTTTTATAGATACATACATTTACAGGGAAACTTACAAATCTCCTACATTATCCCTATTTTAGTGTTTTCGGCTGCAGTAATGTCCTTGTGGCAGCATTAATCAGAAGCTCCAAATTTATTGGCTGGATAGGGAATATTAATAACATTTCCGCACACGTCGCGACATGATTTTGGTTCGCAAATATATACAGCAAGGGATAATACTCTGCATGTTTCCGAAATTAAGTTCCGAAAAGGTTCGGGCAAACAGCTGGAGTATTTGGTGAAATACTCATGGTGATGTGATTTACCGCCATAAACGCTGTTTACATAAGAGGACCAACCGGCATCAAGGATATTGAGAGTACCCTACAGTCAATTTAAAGGAAATATTAAAATAGGGTCATCCAACATGAAGTGTCATTTTAAAATTTGAATTGTCAAAACTTAACTATCATTTCGATGACTTTTGATAAGTTAAAACTATACTCACAGACAAATTAATTTACACTTTATGAGATCAGCCAACAACGATCGTCCAACAAAATAAGAAAAGAAATTATACTGACTATACCTATGAGTGGTAGATTTATTTCTCTCTGGGAGGCAAACAACAAATTTCGGCTGAGAGCTGAAGTCTGGGATTCTGATTTGTGTTGTTCGTATATATACCCTATTGTTAGGGTATATTAATTTCGACTCATACTTGGTAACATACCTTTATATTGCCCGTAGACGAAAAAAAGTTACTATATGGAATTGATCAGCATCGACAGTAATGTCGATCTAGACATGTTCGTTCGTTCGTCGGCAAAAATTAGGTCCTTAATCCGGGGCTAGAAAGCTGAAATCTTAATCAAATACTCTTTAGGCTGACATGCCCACAATCTCGAAAAAACAAATCGAAAAAGAGGTAGAGGGCTCAAATTTTTGAAATCCGCCCCCTAACACGCCCACAATTTAAAAAAAAAAACGAATTTTTCGGAAAATCAAAATTTTGAGCTAGGAAACTGAAATTTGGAATATGTACTTACTCTATATGGGCCCTCAAGGCTAAAGTGTAAATATTTTAAAAATTCGCCCACTGACACGCCCACTTTAAAAAAAAATCCGTTTTATTGAAGAAATCATTCGTAAAGTAGGTAAAGGGTTTAAATTGGCCGACGCTTTTTTTACAGCTATTAGATTACACCGAAGTTTTTTCAGGTATGAAGTAAATGCATTCCCGTTAGCTAAAATAGATCGGTACACTATTGAGCAACGTGTTTTTATACCCTATTCTAAGGGTACGAGTATATTAATTTTGACACGAAGTTTGTAACATACCTTAATATTGCTCGTAGACTATATTTATACTCAGCATCGATAGTAATGTCGATCTAGCCATGTCCGTCCGTCTGTCGGCAAAAATTAGGCCTTTAAACTTGACCTAGAGAGCTGAAATTTTAACCATATACTCTCTAGGGTCCCGAAATAATCAAGTTTAAGAATTTTTGAAATCCGCCCACAAACTCAAAAAAAATTTTTTTCAAATAAATCGAATTTTGAGCTAGAAAGCTGAATTTTTTTATATATAATCTATGGTGCAGGGAAATAACTTCACGGGCAATAACTTCACATGGGCAATAACCTCACCTCGAGTGGGCAATAATTTCACTTTTTTTGTGAACTTATTGCCCACCATAGGTGAGCAATAACTCCACTTTTTTGTGGGAAATAATTTCTCTTAACATTTTATGTTAATTCAAAAACCGTACCTCGCACCTACTCCAAATCAAACAGTGACCCCAAGCAGGGGGGCTGCAGGGGGCAGCATGTCGCCCCCCCCCCCCATAGGTATTGAAGTGTTTATGGAATCTACTTGTGGTTTCGCAACTAATCCCATAAACAGTGCAATCCATATGGAGACATGTTGCCCCCCTGCAACCCCCCTACTAGGGGTCGCTTTTTGATTTGGGGTGGGTCCAGGGGTCTTTAGTTATAATAGACAAATTCAAATTATAGGTGGGAAATAACTTCACAAAATTTACGGTGAAGTAATTGCTCACCATCAGTGGGCAATAACCTCACAAAAAAAAAAGTGAAGTTATTGCCCACTCTAGGTGAAGTTATTGCCCATGTGAAGTTATTGCCCGTGAAGTTATTTCCCTGCACCGATTTGGAGTGGGTGCAAGGGTCTTTACTTATAATAGACAAATTCTCAAATTATAGGTGGGAAATAAGTTCACAAAATTTACGGTGAAGTAATTGCTCACCATCAGTGGGCAATAACCTCACAAAAAAAAAGTGAAGTTATTGCCCACTCTAGGTGAAGTTATTGCCCATGTGAAGTTATTGCCTGTGAAGTTATTTCCCTGCACCATGATCTATGACTCCTAAAACTGCTCGGGAGATAAATTTTTTTAAATCCGCCCACTGTCACGCCCTCAATTAAATAAAACAATATTTTTGAAAAGTCAAAGTTTGAGCTAGGGAGCGTTTTTTTTACAAAAGCTTCGATTTTTTCGATAAAATCCTTTAAATGTTATATAACGAAATATGTAGAGCGTTCTTAACAATTCAACCATACTTAGACTTTTGTCATGCCCACTTATGAGGGATAGGAATAAGAATAGGGTATCCAAGCCCAAGCGGACTGTAGCCCGTCCCTATGTTTGTTATTACAACTTATTTTTAATATGGTGAAAGTTTTGCAGAAGTTGAAAGAAAATTTTGTTTAAAATTCGGTAAAGAAAATGCTCCGTCAAACAGCTATTAAACTTATCGTTCATATATTTGAAGAAACTGGTTCGGTTCAAGATCAGAAAAGTAAAGCCAATCATCGTAGTAGTCGTTCGAGTGGAAATACTGCAGCTGTTACCAGAAGTGTTGCTGAAGAGCCAAGGACGTCAATTTGTCGTCGTTCACAGCAATTAAACCTCAAGCCAACAACTTTGTTTAACATTTTGCGCAAGGATCTGCATGTAAAGGCTTACAAAAATAGTTGACACAAGAATTAAAGCCAACTGACCACGCAGTTCGTCAACAACAAAATGACAATTTTTTCAAGCAATTTATCTTCACCGATAAGGCTCATTTTGAAAATGGCGGTTATGTCAATAAACAAAACTATCGCATTTGGGCTGGAAAAAATCCTAGAGGATTGTTTGAAAGGCCAATGAAACCAAAAAAAATTACTGTATGGTGTGGATTTTGGTGTGGTGGCGTAATTGGTCCGTTTTATTTCAAAGATGAAAATGGCAATGCAGTTACTGTGGATGGAGCTCGATATCAAGCGATGATTAGAAACTTTTTGTGGAATCAATTGGAAGATATTGATGTGCAGAATATATGGTTTCAAAAGGATGGTGCAACATGCCCCACGTCAACGAACTCAATCGATCTTTTGAAATAGAAGTTTAAAAATCGCATAATTTCCCGAATAACAGACGTGAATGGGCCACCAAGACCATGCGATTTAACACCCCTAGATTTTTTCTTATGGGGTTTCTTGACGAGTAAAGTTTATGCCGATAATCCTCAAACTGTTCAACACCTCAAAGACAACATCATCGAGCAAATATCACTTATTGAACCATCATTATGTGGAAAAGTGATTCAAAATGTTGGTAAAAGGTTGACAGTCTGCCAAGCTAGCAGAGGAGGTCACTTGGACGACATTATTTTTTATTTTTAACCGGAACCAATGTACATTAATTTCCAATAAAAATAAATACAGATTTCACACAATTTATGTCTTTCATTCAAAATTAAAAATGATACCTCAAATTTGAACACCTTTTATGTAGTTAAAGTCGTTTTGAACAAATCCTTTATATGAAGTTTTATGTCATGCCCACTTTTAAGAGGCGATTTTTACAAAAACTACGCTTTTTTAATAACATCCTTTAAATGTTGTAAAGGGTCTTCCGTTAAGGACTTTTTAACTTCTGTTTTTAAATAAAATGCAAACTATCAAAACATTTAACACAACAATTCGACTGCGTTAAAATGTCCACCGCACTGCTATTTCTCGTTCGATATTGGTTCTGAGCTCCTCTAACGTCGTCGGCTTGTTGGCATAGAATAATGATTTAATGTAGCACCATAAAAAAAGGATAGGGGCGTTAAATCACACAATCTCGAGATAACGCGTTCACCGAACTGAGACTTCAATAACTCGATTGTTGCACCCGCTGTGTGGCGTGCGGCACCGTCTTATTGGAACCACATATCACTGATGTCCAATTCATGCAGTTGCTCAAAGAAATAACGTTCCAATATGTCTCTGTAGCGAATACCATTTACCGTAACGTGACGGTCATTTTCATCGACAAAAAAAAACTACCGCGATTGACATAAAAACCGCACCAAACAGTGACGTTCTGCGGATAAAGTGCTGTTTCATGAAGCACATGAGGGTTCTCACCTAACGCATATTTTGCTTATTGAAGAAGCCGTTTAACCAAAAGTGAGCTTCATCGCTGAAAATGATTTTGCGATGAAATTCGTCATTTTCCCGCATCATGACCAGAGCCCAATTCGAGAACGCACGTCGCTTCAAATGATCAAATGAAGTGGCTTTAGTTCTTGAGACAGCTTGATTTTGTTAGGGTGCAGGCCTAGATCCTTAAGCAAAATTCGCCATAATGTGTTCTGGGAAAGCTACCGTCCGCTTGGGCGAACTGTTGGATAACCTATTCCTATTCCATCCCTCATTAAGTGAGCGTGATAAAAATCTAAAATTACTCTAAATTTTTTTTCTTAAGTTGACGTGTCAGTGGGCGGATTACAATTTTTTTTAAACATAAGCATTAAGGACCCCTTTTTTAAATTGTGGGCGTGTCAGTAGGTGAATTTTCAAATTTTGTTCACATTAGCATTGGCCCTTAATGCCAATGAGTATATAATTACAAATTTCAGCTTCCTAGCTCAAACTTTGACTTTTGAAAAAAATTGTTTTATTTAATTTTGGGCGTACAGTGGGTTTTTTTAAAAATTTTAACTCCCGAGCGTTGTGAGCGCCTTAAAATAATATGTTAAAAATTTTAGATCTCTAACCCAAAATTCGATTTTTTCGATAAATTTGATTTTTTGACATTGTGGGCGTTTGAGTGGGCGGATTTAAAAAATTCTTTAACTTGATTATTTCGGGTTCCTATAGAGTACATGGCTAGAATTTCAGCTTTCCAGCTCGAGCTGAAAGGCATTAATTTTTGCCAACGGACGGACATGGCTAGATCGATCACTGATCAGATCATGAATACAGTAAGTTTTAGGGGTCTATACGGGCAATTTATGAGTATTACTATGAGTCAAAATTAATATACCCTTGAAATAGGGTATAAGGATAGAGAACTTTGAGATCGATCTCAAATCCATCGAATCATATCCATTGAAACTGAGTCCGCTTTGCACAATCAATCTCACATGTGAGTTCAAGCTCGCAAACTTTGACCCTTACCTTTTTGCAAACGACCGAATGGCTTAACATTTTTTTTTATAATCAGCGTGCGCTAACGGCATTTATTTTTTCTGTAATTTATACAGTACCCTTATAATGCAACTTCAGCGCACGCATTTTTGTATGTTACAGCAGCACCCAGCAAATGATTCATTACCTGTTTTTAGGTGCTACTTATGAATGAAAGAATAGAAGGATAGGAAAGAAGTTTGGTGCGATAAGATTTTTTCTCCACAGGTGGCGTCTAAATTGCTTTAGGGAGATCTGTTTTCTTGTGTGTATTCAATTCAAAAAAAATAGGGACGGGCTACTGTCCGCTTGGGCGAACTGTTTCTGACCCTATTCTTATTCCTATCCCTCATAAGTGGGCGTGACAAAAGTCTTAGTATGGTTGAATTGTTAAGAACGCTCTACATATTTTGCAATATATCATTTAAACGATTTTATCAAAAAAAACAAGGCTTTTTTAAGAAAAAACGCTCCCTATCTCAAACTTGGGTTTTTCAATAAAATTGTTTTATTTAATTGTGGGCCAGTGGGCGGATTTAAAAAAAATTAACACATGAGCATAGAGGACCCCTGGAGAGTATATATTATAAATGTCAGCTTCAAAAAATTTCCCGAGTAATTTTAGGAGTCATTGATCTTATATAAAAAATTTCAGCTTTCTAGCTCAAAATTCGATTTTTGAAAAAAAAAAATGTTTTGAGTTTGTGGGCGTGTCTATGAGCGGATTTCAAAAATTCGTAAACTTGATTATTTTGGAACCCTAGAGAGTATATGGTTAAAATTTCAGCTCTGTAGACCCAGTTTAAAGGCCTAATTTTTGCCGACAGACGGACGGACGGACGGACGGACGGACATGGCCAGTTCGACATTACTATCGATGCTGATCATAAATATAGTAACTTTTAGGGGTCTACGGGCGATATTAAGGTATGTTACAAACCATGCGTCAAAATTAATATATCTACCCTTAGAATAGGGTATAATCATGGCCCTGGTCGGGATTCGAACGCACGACCTGTCAATCATAACTAAAGTATAAGACACCATGCAATACTTCAGTGTCTCTGGAAGATCGTTAATGTAAAGAGAGAAAAGCAAGAGGTCAAGAATCGACACCTGAGCAACTTCAGCATTGTTTGGATGAAAAGAAAAATGCTCCGAATTTTAAGAAACTGCTTAAGTTCTTCCCAGCAGATAGTTTTTAATAAGGGTTACTGCAGTTTCCCTCAAAGTGTAAATTATCCTTTAAATTCATCGCTATAGTATTGAGTCGAAGGTTTTTGAAAAATCAAGCTACTTATTATAACTAATCATTTTCTTATCCTAAAAAATATCCCATTTCCAAAGCCAACCCGACCTATGCCGATAATACAGTACCTAATTAAAAAAAAAAAAACACTTAACGCATGCGTTTCTCACTTACTCCGAAAATCATCAACACATTCTCAGAAATCAATTTTCGAAAATCTCAAAATAGATAAATTCACTTAAAAAATGTTCCCCTCAAAAACGGTTCAGTCTGCCGTTAGTTCTCATACCAAACGTACCATCAGAAGCTCGCGAAATTCCTGCAATTGGGAGCACGCAAAGCATTTTAAAAACATAGGGACGGGCTACAGTCCGCTTGGGCGAACTGTTGGATACCCTATTCTTATTCCTATCCCTCATAAGTGGGCGTGACAAAAGTCTAAGTATGGTTAAATTGTTAAGAACGCTCTACATATTTTGTTATATAACATTTAAAGGATTTTATCAAAAAAAACGCTCCCTAGCTCAAACTTGGGTGATTCAATAAAATTGTTTTATTTAATTGTGGGCGTGTCAGTAGGCGGATTTAAAAAAAAAATAACACATGAGCATAAAGGGCCCCTAGAGAGTATATATATAAATTTCAGCTCCCTAGCTCAAACTTTGGATTTTCAAAAAAAATGTTTTATTTATTTGTGGGCGTGTCAGTGGGCGGATTTTGAAAATATTTATACATGAGCTTAAAGGGCCCCTAGAGAGTATATATTATAAATTTCAGCTCCCTAGCTCAAACTTTGGATTTTCAAAAAAATTGTTTTATTTATTTGTGGGCGTGTCAGTGGGCGGATTTTGAAAATATTTATACATGAGCTTAAAGGGCCCCTAGAGAGTATATATTAAAAATTTCAGCTCCCTAGCTCAAATTTTGGTTTTTCAATAAAATTGTTTTATTTTTTTGTGGGCGTGGCAGTGGGCGGATTTTGAAAATTTTATATCCCGAGCAGTTTTAGGAGTCATAGATCATATATAAAAAATTTCAGCTTCCTAGCTCAAAATTCGATTTTTTCCAAAATTTTGTTTTTTTGAGTTTGTGGGCGTGTCTGTGGGCGGATTTCAAAAATTCGTAAACTTGATTATTTCGGGACCCTAGAGAGTATATGGTTAAAATTTCAGCTCTCTAGGTCCAGTTTAAAGGCCTAATTTTTGCCGACGGACGGACGGACGGACGGACGGACGGACGGACGGACATGGCTAGATCGACATTACTATCGATGCTGATCATAAATATAGTAACTTTTAGGGGTCTACGGGCAATATTAAGGTATGTTACAAACTATGCGTCAAAATTAATATACCCCTAGAATAGGGTATAAACATAGGGACGGGCTACAGTCCGCTTGGGCGAACTGTTGGATACCCTATTCTTATTCCTATCCCTCATAAGTGGGCTTGACAAAAGTCTAAGTATAGTTGAATTGTTAAGAACGCTCTACATATTTTGTTATATAACATTTAAAGGATTTTATCAAAAAAACGAAGCTTTTGTAAAAAAAACGCTCCCTAGCTCAAACTTTGGTTTTTCAATAAAATTGTTTTATTTAATTGTGGGCGTGTCAGTAGGCGGATTTAAAAAAAAATTAACACATGAGCATAAAGGGCTTCTAGAGAGTATATATTATAAATTTGAGCTCCCTAGCTCAAACTTTGGATTTTCAAAAAAAGTTTTTTTTTTTAAATTGTGGGCGTGTCAGTAGGCGGATTTTGAAAATATTTACACACGAGCTTAAAGGGACCCTAGAGAGTATATATTATACATTTCAGCTCCCTAGCTCAAATTTTGGTTTTTCAATAAAATTGCTTTATTTAATTGTGGGTGTGTCTGTGGGTGGCTTTCAAAAATTCGTAAACTTTATTATTTCGGGACCCTACAGACTATATGGTTAAAATTTCAGCTCTCTAAGCAAAGTTTAAAGGCCTAATTTTTGCCGACAGACGGACGGACGGACGTACGGACGGACGGACGTACGGACGGACGGACATGGTTAGATCGAAATTACTACCGATGCTGATCATAAATATAGTAACTTTTAGGGTTCTACGGGCAATATTAAGGTATGTTACAAACTATGCGTCAAAATTAAAATACCCTTAGAATAGGGTATAAACAGACCACAGTAAAACTTCTTCTAATTTTGTCAGCTATAGAACGCCCGTATAGTCCTTGTTCTTTTAGTAAATCGAGCTCTTTCAACACTATTTAGAGATTTTGAAATACAATTAATCTGTAAGCTAATTGGGGTCTAGGGATGGAACTATATCCTTGATCGTAGCAGCATCGGCATGCTTGCGGATGCACAGCGTTAACTCGTCGGTGGGGTGGGATCTTGCTGCTATTTACCCGATGCTTACTGAATTATCATGCCGAATATATTAAAAGAGAGAAGAGAAGACAAATAAAACTGTGACAGAAGGTCAGGCCATCACTGCATGTGTGGCAGGGATACTATTGAATGATGGACAGATTGGGTATTATGAACTTTCTCATTACACTGTGGTGTCTTATGTTTTATGACACCTGGAGGGAACCCTCCCCTTGCGATTGGCAGTAGCCATCGCACCATGACTATTCCTTCCTCGATCTCTCTTGGAATAGTCCCTATGTCACGATCACGAACACTTATTTCAGCGACTCATCTCAACGACCAATAAGAACTTGGATTAGCACATCTTTATGTTTATGTCATAGACCAAAGAGAAACAAAACCGTTTATCATTTCAATATGTAAAAATTCAATTATTTTATTAGGTGAGTCAAATCAATCAAAATCATAATCTGTGTGCAATGTGCATCAAACGAAGAGAATTAAACGATTCTCTTAAATTTGTAATATTTAATTTGGTAGCAAGTGAATTCACAGGATAAATTTAATAGCTATGACGTATTAATATGGTTGTATAAACGCGATAATTAAAAGAGCGAACTGAATCTAGTTATGTAGGTATATAGAACAGATTGTGTTGAGTTATATATATATATCCTTATCTGAACGTATTTTAAGTTAACTAAATCTTAAATGGACATGTATCTAGGCAAATCAATTTATAGTGTATAAGTATATGTATATCTAAGTAAATTTATGTATGATTTGTATGTAGGTTATTCTTTTAATATATTTATAATAAGCCAAAGAAAATAGTAAAATCGCAATGTACTCACGTTTTGTATGATGTTTCTGGAGCGATGAAATTTGTGCACAAAGTTCCGCTGTTGATGTTATTTTTTTTATATCTGTACCTTTTAACTTTCAAACACTACTGATTTTCAATGGCTATGATCTTTTTGATAATTTGTAACTTTATAATTAGATAATAAGTTAAATTTTTAGTAGGTAAGCACAAGATATATAAGCACATAATATTATTTAAAAAAGTTATATCAAATTTTAGGTAAGGTAGGATTGTTCACTATGTATGTTTAATTAGTTTTAGATTTTTTTTTTTTTTTTTTTGATTTGTCTGGAAGCTTGGTGTATGATTGGAGCTAGTATGTATGTGTGTTGGGGCTTGATTGGTGAAACGGGATGATGTACACTTGCTGGATGTGTTGTTGCGGTATGAATGATCAGGGTTTGATTGGTTTTTTTAATTCGGGTAATTTTAGGATGGTGTTGATCGATTTTAGGTTATTTATATCACTTTTGGTACACAGGTGGACAGGTGACACTTTGGCGCGTATGACCAAGACGAGTCGTGGCATACAAACACGAGGGTGGTATGTGTGAGGAACTAGAGGAATTCGTGTAATTCCCTGTGGAGGTTAGATTGCGTCCATGTGGTTGAGTGTCGAATGAGTGCGGATTTTTTTTTTCACGTGGGTTATATCCTAAGGAAAGGGGTCGTATCCGAACCCGAATAAAGTGACTTTAGCGGAGCACTGGGACACCAGGTTTTCATTCTCGGCTAAAGTCAATTGAGTAATTCCTGCTAAAATTGGCAGTTCAAGGTCAATTGTTTTGATACAGAAAAAAATTACGCGAGCTTACCTTTATGATTTATGATATCATGCACCATGTGCAAAAAAGCAAACAGAATCACTCGTGCCACGCTTTCCACAGATTCCTCTGCAGGAATTACCACATAATGGTATGTGCAATTTGTGTCTGCACTCAGTAGGTACTCTGCGCAAAAAAAAAAAACAAAAAAATGAAGATTGGAAGCCAATCAATAAAAAAAATCGCATGTGCGAAAACTTTAACCTCACCAGTAGGTAACATACAGCGTGCTATACAGAGGTCCAGGCCAGGGAAATGAATGTAGAGAAAAGAACGAGAAATAGGTAGGCACTGGCTTAAGTAGTTTTCGTTTTCGAAAGAAAGCTAACAAAATGGCTTTCGAATATCGAAAGAACTACGACAAAATGGTCTAATTCGGCAATGGGCAGCGTTCATACCAATAGATCCGGTTTTTGTCTCGGGTTGGTAGATCGACGGTTACGTTTAAAAAAAAGGATACACTACTCTTGTGATGAATTTTGATTTCTAAAATATTTGTATGATTGTATGAATATGCCACAAAATCGTGAATTTCTAACTAAGGCTATCATGATTAGAAAGACACGAAAAACATTATTCATAAAAAAAATCCTTGTTAACTTGCTTGACCGTGGTCGACCCATGACCCTGAACTACTAAAGGATATGCTCAGATATTACTTGCGCAAATCTTTGGCATGGTAGACACCAATCTTTTTTCCGTCCAGATTCTCTATTTCATATAAAGAGTTTCCGACTGACTTAACAATTCTGCATTTCAAAAACTTTGCACACAATTTGGCGTTGAGATTTTTCGTTGCATCGCTCAAAACAAAATTTCTCCTGTAGACTATATCTCCGGGACTAAAGGATCTTTTTGAGCTACGCAAATTATAGGACTTGACATTTTTATCATAAGCAAGTTTGATATTTTCTTTGACCTTCTCTCTTATGATCTCAAGCTTGCTGTTTGACGGTAAATAGCGAATTTCACCATCATCGAGAGCTCTTAGACTCCGTAATAATTTGTACACACTTGCATGCGTACTCATGTGCTGACCATATAAGCAGTAATACGGTGTTACACCAGTAGACTGGTGTACAGAAGTACACAGAGCCTGCTGAATTTCGGATAGGTTCCTATCCCAGTCCTTTTGATCATTTCTGAGATAAGTTCGCATGGCTGAGAGTATGGATTGATTTACTCTTTCCGATGCGTTAGCCTGTGGAGAGTAAACCGCATTACGAATGTGAGTGCAACCGTACTTAGCGAGAAATTGTTGAAAGTCTTTCGACACGAATTGTTTGCCGTTATCGCTGTGTATAAACTCGGGCACGCCGAACTGGTGGAAAATGTTCTGCTCTAAGTATTCTACTACAGCGCTAGTGTTGGCTTTTCGCATTGCTTTAAGTTGGACATACTTAGAGAATCCATCTAAAATAACGAAAATGAATGCGTTACCACGCTTCGTCCTCGGATAGGGTCCCATGAAATCAATATAAAGTTTTTGAAAGGGACGATATATTTCATGATGAGATCCCATCGGAGGTCTTAGCGTCGTATTCGGAGACTTATTCTCCTTACACCCCGTACAGTCACGAATATAATTACGCACATCAAGAGTCATATTTGGCCAATAATAGAGTTCTTTAATTTTTGAGAGAGTCTTTACCATTCCTCCATGAGAACAGTTTGGAGGGTTGTGAAAGTTCTCAATCAAGGTCAATGTTAACTTTTCTGGTACCCACAACTTCCATTCAAACTCCGAATTAAGTCGGTTATCTTCATTTTGAAATACTCTCTTGTAGACAATTCCATCTGTTACCTTAATATCAGGGAGGTTTTGCTGGTTTCGCGATACTGTAGATATGAGATCAAGGTAATCGGTTGACTTGAATTCAGACGAATTGGGATCAATGCAAGCAGGAGATATCGGCACAGCGGAAAGCTCTTCATTAAATGCACGAGAGAGTGTATCTGGCACAACGTTCTGTGTTCCTTTCCTATGCTGTATGTCGAAGGTGAAAGCCTGAAGTTTTAGCGACCATCGAGCCAATCTACCACTTAAATCTTTAAGGCCCATGAGCCACTTTAAGCTGGCGTGATCGGTCACGATGGTGAAAGCCGAACCTTCAACATACGCACGGAACTTCTTCACTGCTTGCACCGCCGCATAGCACTCTTGCTCGGTCACGCTATAGTTGCGCTGACACGCGTTTAGTTTTTCTGAGAAGAATGCTATGGGTTTCTCATTCTTCTCGTCGTCGTACTGGTACAAGACTCCACCTATCCCATAGCTAGATGAATCGCACTGAATCGTGAATGGTTTTGAAAAGTCTGGGTTCGATAAAAGAGGTGCAGAAATTAGAGCAGTTTTCAAGGCGTCAAAGGACGTTAGGGCATCGGGTGTCAAAAGAAATTGCTTATTTTTCTTCAGGGTGTCCGTAAGTGGACTAGCAATCGCAGCAAAATTCCGAATAAATCGTCGGTACCATCCACACAATCCAAGAAATCTTCGTACTTGTTTCTGTGACGTTGGCACCGGAAAGTCTTTGATTGCGGAAACTTTGTTAGGGTCGGGTTTTATATGACCTTCTCCGACGATATACCCTAAGTACTTTAACTCCCTGAAACAGAAGCTTGACTTTTCCACGTTAATCGTAAAGTTTGCCTGTTTCAAGCATTCCGCTACTTTCTCTAAGGTGTTTAGGTGGCCAGCAAAATCCTTGGAAATGATTAACAAATCATCCAGATAGACAAAAACTTGTTCCCTAAGTGCACTGGGAATCACTTTATCCATTAGCCGGCACATCCTTTGAGCTGCGTTGCACAACCCAAAAGGCATGACGGTGAATTGATAAAGTGGTCTTCCTGGCACAGTGAAGGCCGTTTTTTCTCTGGACTCTTTCTCTAGAGGAATCTGCCAAAACGCATCCTTAAGATCCACACTACTAATGTAATGTGTATCTTGCAAACGGCTCAACATGCCCTCTATATGAGGAAGAGGATACGCATCTTTCTTTGTTAGTGAGTTCACTTTCCGAGAGTCTAAACAAAGTCTATTCTTACCAGGCTTTCTGATCAGAACGATGGGTGAACTCCAGGAACTCATACTCTCTTCAATCACTCCCAAAGAAAGCATGCGATCTAACTCGTTGTAAATCATTTCCTGAATCGGAGGCGATACCGGATAATGCCGCTGTTTGACGGGCTCAGCATTGCCAGTATCAATGATATGCATCTCCAGCGAAGTTTTACCCAAACCGCGCCCAGAGAAAGAGGGAAATCCTGATATGACGTGTCTTAAACGTTCGGCTTCACAATTGGTTAGTTCAAGTTGCTGTCTTTCCTTACTCTTCAACTTTATCTCAGAGTTTGGATCTTCAGCTAACTCGCTTATAATGTGTGGAGCAATTTTAAATGCTTGCCAGAAGTCTATACCCAAATAAAGAGGCTGTGATAAAGATGGTATTAGATAGAGGTCTAGCTTTTCCCGCTGATTATTGAAAACTATTTCGGTGTTGATACGACCTACGATTGGTTGCTGCTTTCCATCGGCTGTTTTGATGAACGAAGAGAATTCAAGGATTGGAATGTTCAACTCTTTAACTATGTTCAAACAATATTTGCCGAGACATGAAATGCTAGCTCCACTATCCAATAATCCAACCATCTCTTTATCATGCAATGTAACTTTGGCATAAGGCCGAGAGTCTACCGAACTATTCAAAATACCACTAGAAATAATTTGTTTAAAGCATTTTCGCTTCTTGTAACGCAAGCGTGTCTTGACAAATTTGTTTGGATCGTCGATGTTCTTAAGTTCTTCTATTTTCAGTATTTTAGAACGGAGCTGGTTATACTGATTAAGTCTATCTTCATATGATTGGTTTCGAAATATATGTCTTTTCAACTGATTAGATGTATTATTTTGGCTAATATGATTTTGAGAAGGTGTTATGTCGTCATAGTTTGTGTTGGTACATGCATCAACCATTGCTAGTCGGGGCCGGTTTGAGTCGAACGAGACTGCCCGTACGCCATCCCGCTCGATTTTTGGTTTTCCAGTAGAGGATTGCATTGAACACAATTCAAAACTGTAACTCCATCCGAACCACATCTATAACAGAAAAGCCTGTTAATAGGTGATGGGCAATCAGAAAAGAAATGACCTTGGCGTTCGCAGTTATAACACATTGGCACTTTTGGTGCAGAAGGTTTGATATGTTTGCCCTTTGAGGGTAACCTGCCAGCCGCACCAGAAAACGCTGAAATATTGGACGCTTCATTTTCCATACCATAGTCATTCACATCCTCGAGCTCATGAACTGTGTGATACGGCATACCTCTATTTTGTATGTTGAATCGGGAATTAATCATCCGTTCCGTTCTCCTGCACTCGTCCTTGAAGTGCTCAACAGTGTAAAATTTCATCGAGTAAATGAATTGCATTAATTTCGAATTAATGTTCGATTTGAGTATCTGAATAAGATCGTGGTCTCTAATTGGCTGACGTAATTGATTTTTCAGCTGATGGATTGAATTGTAATAGTCTTCGAAACTCTCTCGAGGTAATTGTCTTCTGTCCATCAGTTGCTTTATGATTTCAAAATCATTTTCATGATTTCGAAATTGTTTTACCAAAGCTCGACTTAAACCCTGCCAATCACCGCGAGGATTGCTTCTAATATATTGCCAATACCAGTCCTGGGCGACTCCTTTTAACAAGTGATGAAAATTCATCAACACGTCACTCCAGGATGCATTATAATTGGATCTTAGAATATCCACCCTATACACAAAATCTTCAACGGATAAGCCTTTGGAAGAGCCGTCAAATGTTAGTCCCCACTTGTCTATTCGAAGCCAGGGTCCATCGTATGACCTTGGTTGTCGTCTATCGTTAGGAGGAGTTCTACCCAAATGTATACTATTCTGCGAATCGACGTTTGAAAAATTCTCTGGTTGAGCATTATTTGAAATATTATTTAAATGCTGATCGCTTTGAGGGTTCCCAAGTGTTTCATGGTTGTTTAAATTTAAATTAAGAAGTGGTTGAAGCGCTTTGTCTACATTGGCTTTTATTAAATTCGGTATTAAATCCCCTAATGAGTTTTCTACAACCTGCCTGATGTGTTCATCCAGCTGTTTTATTTTCGGTGCGTTGCTGGAAATAAACTGCTGTTGTGCTGCATTATTTCGTAGATCAGCTGGTTGAGGTTCACTAGCAGCGTTCGTTATGTTTACGTGTGCAGCGTTAACGAAATTGTCAACCAGCTGATTTCCCGTTGATATTGGAATATGCTGTAAAACATTGTTTACATCGTACGTACCGCCAATTATCGAAGAGGCAATTGGGTTTGACGCACTCGTGGTGGTCATAGTTGTAGTTTGTGTAACTGTACTATTTGTAAACATTCCGCTGGGGTCTTGCTGCATACAAGAGAGCGAATTATTAAAACTTCTATCCAAGCACGTGTGTGGCTCATTAAGAGAATAATTAGGATTTAATGGCATTCTAGTAGGAGAGTGTCTAACTGTTTGAAATCTGTTATCAGAAGTGGGTGTGTCAGAATTACGCACGGTATGAGAACGTGTGGTAATTCCTTTAGGCTTTGGCCTAGCTCCGTTGTTTGTTTTGCTTCTATCCATGCTTTGTTTTGATTATGATTTTATTTTATAGAAGGCAAATATCAATCAAGTTCTCTTTAATATGGTTAACGAGATCAATTATTCATTGAGATCAGCCGTTGAGACTTGTGCCTACTTGAAGTGTTCGAGAGAGTTATGAGTAATGATATAAAGTTCATAGTTTTTGAAAGAAAAGGTTAATTAAAATGTTTGATGATTGGGAATTGGTTGACTCTTTTTCGTCGTTTTCGCTCTGCTCTGGACTATTAGGCAATTGTCCCTAACGACTCAGAAACAATAAGCGAAAACATGTAACTGCAGGCAACTGCCTATGTTGACTCAAGCTCTTCGATAGTACATTAATATAATGTACTGAGTATGCTTGGACTCATTGGCGTTAATCCTAAGTAGTCACTTGAAGTTTAAGTCAGCCTATTCTTTTATTAAAGATTGCATTTCTGATATTCCAGTGCGCAAAGGAATTGTCTGAAATGCAAATTGAATACCCAAGCTTCCGCAAGAAAGCTGGTTAACGAGATGTACTATAGTATACATACTGATGACGTTTGTACGTTTAAAAATGTTTAAAATTTGTTGAAATGGTTGTAATGTACATTCGTTTGGATGTCATTTTAGAAACAATGATGTGCTTCTAGGCTTGGCATCCTTGAGCTGCAAGTTGGGCGCCATTGTAAGCTAATTGGGGTCTAGGGATGGAACTATATCCTTGATCGTAGCAGCATCGGCATGCTTGCGGATGCACAGCGTTAACTCGTCGGTGGGGTGGGATCTTGCTGCTATTTACCCGATGCTTACTGAATTATCATGCCGAATATATTAAAAGAGAGAAGAGAAGACAAATAAAACTGTGACAGAAGGTCAGGCCATCACTGCATGTGTGGCAGGGATACTATTGAATGATGGACAGATTGGGTATTATGAACTTTCTCATTACACTGTGGTGACTTATGTTTTATGACACCTGGAGGGAACCCTCCCCCTGCGATTGGCAGTAGCCATCGCACCATGACTATTCCTTCCTCGATCTCTCTTGGAATAGTCCCTATGTCACGATCACGAACACTTATTTCAGCGACTCATCTCAACGACCAATAAGAACTTGGATTAGCACATCTTTATGTTTATGTCATAGACCAAAGAGAAACAAAACCGTTTATCATTTCAATATGTAAAAATTCAATTATTTTATTAGGTGAGTCAAATCAATCAAAATCATAATCTGTGTGCAATGTGCATCAAACGAAGAGAATTAAACGATTCTCTTAAATTTGTAATATTTAATTTGGTAGCAAGTGAATTCACAGGATAAATTTAATAGCTATGACGTATTAATATGGTTGTATAAACGCGATAATTAAAAGAGCGAACTGAATCTAGTTATGTAGGTATATAGAACAGATTGTGTTGAGTTATATATATATATCCTTATCTGAACGTATTTTAAGTTAACTAAATCTTAAATGGACATGTATCTAGGCAAATCAATTTATAGTGTATAAGTATATGTATATCTAAGTAAATTTATGTATGATTTGTATGTAGGTTATTCTTTTAATATATTTATAATAAGCCAAAGAAAATAGTAAAATCGCAATGTACTCACGTTTTGTATGATGTTTCTGGAGCGATGAAATTTGTGCACAAAGTTCCGCTGTTGATGTTATTTTTTTTATATCTGTACCTTTTAACTTTCAAACACTACTGATTTTCAATGGCTATGATCTTTTTGATAATTTGTAACTTTATAATTAGATAATAAGTTAAATTTTTAGTAGGTAAGCACAAGATATATAAGCACATAATATTATTTAAAAAAGTTATATCAAATTTTAGGTAAGGTAGGATTGTTCACTATGTATGTTTAATTAGTTTTAGATTTTTTTTTTCTTTTTTTTTGATTTGTCTGGAAGCTTGGTGTATGATTGGAGCTAGTATGTATGTGTGTTGGGGCTTGATTGGTGAAACGGGATGATGTACACTTGCTGGATGTGTTGTTGCGGTATGAATGATCAGGGTTTGATTGGTTTTTTTAATTCGGGTAATTTTAGGATGGTGTTGATCGATTTTAGGTTATTTATATCACTTTTGGTACACAGGTGGACAGGTGACACTTTGGCGCGTATGACCAAGACGAGTCGTGGCATACAAACACGAGGGTGGTATGTGTGAGGAACTAGAGGAATTCGTGTAATTCCCTGTGGAGGTTAGATTGCGTCCATGTGGTTGAGTGTCGAATGAGTGCGGATTTTTTTTTTCACGTGGGTTATATCCTAAGGAAAGGGGTCGTATCCGAACCCGAATAAAGTGACTTTAGCGGAGCACTGGGACACCAGGTTTTCATTCTCGGCTAAAGTCAATTGAGTAATTCCTGCTAAAATTGGCAGTTCAAGGTCAATTGTTTTGATACAGAAAAAAATTACGCGAGCTTACCTTTATGATTTATGATATCATGCACCATGTGCAAAAAAGCAAACAGAATCACTCGTGCCACGCTTTCCACAGATTCCTCTGCAGGAATTACCACATAATGGTATGTGCAATTTGTGTCTGCACTCAGTAGGTACTCTGCGCAAAAAAAAAAAACAAAAAAATGAAGATTGGAAGCCAATCAATAAAAAAAATCGCATGTGCGAAAACTTTAACCTCACCAGTAGGTAACATACAGCGTGCTATACAGAGGTCCAGGCCAGGGAAATGAATGTAGAGAAAAGAACGAGAAATAGGTAGGCACTGGCTTAAGTAGTTTTCGTTTTCGAAAGAAAGCTAACAAAATGGCTTTCGAATATCGAAAGAACTACGACAAAATGGTCTAATTCGGCAATGGGCAGCGTTCATACCAATAGATCCGGTTTTTGTCTCGGGTTGGTAGATCGACGGTTACGTTTAAAAAAAAGGATACACTACTCTTGTGATGAATTTTGATTTCTAAAATATTTGTATGATTGTATGAATATGCCACAAATCAAATAAAATTCACTTAAAGCACTTCAACTGTTGATCTAATGTGTCAATCTCCACACAATACTCAAAAGCAGTGAAAATAATGACCTCGTGTCTATTCAGTTGATGCAAAATAAAACTGCATTTTTCCATATTGAATGGTTTGCTAAGGAACCAGGGAAAAAATAGCGGTACTTTTTCAATTATTCTTTCCGATTTATTTTGTCAGCATCATAAGCAAACAGTTAGCATCATCAAATGATATATTACGGCACAAGGTTTTGAAAAAATGGACAACGTAGCTTAGAAAATGTTTGTGCTTATTCAGTTGAAGCGAAGTATATGAACGAAGTCGAATTCCATTCATAAATGTTTTGATAGTTACTCAAGCCAATACATTTTTTCTGAAATATCTCAAATAGTTTGCATTTTTTTTTAAAAGTCCAAGTCAAGTCCTTAATGAAAGACGTTTTATTTGTTTGACATAGAGTTTCTTATTTGTAATAAATTGCCTTGATTACACTCCGTAGCATTTAAAGAAAAGATCTAAAGTACAACTTGTACTAATTAAAAAACCGTGAAAACCGTTTTAATTGTCTGCAAAACATGTAAATCGATGTGAGACGATACCTCTTTGCTAATACACAAATGTTATCGTCTTGACGATGTTGTTTTGATGTTTTGTGAGTTTTGTGTAGCAGGAAATGAGTCATCGAAACGATGACGTTGCGATGACAGCCATTTTAAAGTTACTTACTTACTTAGGGTGGCGCTACAATCCGGGGTGGACCTGGGCCTCAACCAACAAGCGTCTCCAGCCGGCACGATCTTTGGCCAGCTGTCTCCAGTTTCGCACGCTAAGTTGGTTAAGGTCCCCTTCCACTTGCGTGAGCCACCTAAGTCGCGCTCTTCCTCTACTGCGCCGTCCCTCGGGTGTGGATTCACGTCCATTCGCTCTGCATAACCCAGCCACCTCAGTCGTTGGACCTTCACTCTTCTGGCTAAGTCGATGTCGCTGTACAGCCCGTACAGTTCGTCGTTGTATCTCCTCCTCCATTCACCGTCTATGCAGACGGTACCAAAAATTACCCGAAGAATTTTCCTTTCAAAACGACCAAGAGTCCATGCCTCTGCACCGTAGAGAAGGACTGGGATTATTAAGGTCTTATAAAGGGTCACGTTAGTTTTTTGAGAGAGGGTGTTGCTACTCAATTGCTGTCTTAGCCCAAAGAAACAGCGATTGGCAAGAGTTATTCTTCGTTTAATCTCAGCGCTGGTGGCATTGCCTGAGTTCATTGCGGAGCCTAGGTAGACAAAGTCCTGAACCACCTCAAAGTTATATCTGTCTATAGTGACATTCTGTCCAAGACGTCGGTGTTGGGTGTCCTCTCTTGATGACAGCATATACATTGTCTTGCCCTCATTGATCGCCAAACCCATCTTCGCCGCCTCCGCCTCAACACTCACGAACGCCCCAGTGACATCCCGCTGCGTTCTGCCGATTATGTCGATGTCGTCTGTGTAGACGAGTAGATGGACGGACTTTTGAAAGATTGTGCCTCTGGTGTTAGCATTTGAGTTTTGCACTATTCTTTCAAGAACGATGTTGAAGAAGTCACATGACAGCGCATCGCCTTGTCTAAATCCTTTTTTGACATCGAATGTCTCGGTGAGTTCTTTACCAACCTTGATGGAGCAGCGTGCATTCTCCATTGTTATCCTGCACAAACGGACGAGTTTGGCAGGGATGCCAAAACTAGACATTGCTCTGTATAGCTCGTCTCTATAAATGCTGTCATAGGCGTCCTTAAAATCGATGAAAAGGTGGTGGGTATCAATTTGGACTTCCTGGGTTTTCTCCAAGATCTGCCGCAGTGTGAATATTTGGTAGATGGTCGCCTTTCCTGGCCTGAAGTCACACTGATCGGGACCAATCAGGTTGTTTACGAAAAGCTTCAGGCGTTCACACAGCACGGCAGATAAGATCTTGTAGGCGATGATAAGGAGACTAATACCTCTATAGTTTGCGCAGTTCAGAGGGTCTCCTTTCTTGAGGATCGGGCAAACAATGCTGAGGTCCACTCATCGGGCATACTTTCCTTCGACCATATTTTACAGATGAGTTGGTGCATGCTCCTAACCAATTCATCGCCTGCCGCCTTGAATAGCTCGGCGGTTAGGCCATCTGTTCCAGCGGCTTTGTTGGACTTAAGCTTAGATATGGCTATCTTCACTTCGTCCAGGTCGGGTGGACAGAATTGTTGGTCTTCATCGTTCAGGCTGAAAGGTGCATTCTGCCTGGCAGCGGGATTTAGATCGTCATCGCCGTTAAACAGTCTGCAGAAGTAGTTCTTCCATGTCCTCAGCATAGACTGCGATTCTACTATGATATTCCTTTGGTCGTCCTTGCATTCTTCGTTTCGGGCTCTGTAGCCTTGGCATGTTCTTTGTACCCTTTGGTAAAACTTCCGAACCTCATTCCTGCTATAACATCTCTCTATTTCCTCGATCATCGCCAGAAGCCGGTGTTCGTCTCTTATTTTCTGCGCGTAGAGCTCACAAGCAGCGCTTGTCCGTCTTTGCAGCGTCGCTTTGTATGCCTCTTGTTTCGCTGCATGTACTTGCCGGCACTCTTCGTCAAACCAGGGGTTTCGTTGCGGTTTTTCTTTCTGTGATGGCTTTTTGGCAAATTTTGCCACTGGTTCTCGATACTTGATGCTTGCTGCATGGAACCTCTTGAGTGATTGAGAGAGACTCGATCGGAGAAGCATCTGGTGATCTCTTGCGATTTTAGCTGTCCGACGTCAAACCTCCTCACAGTATTTACTTGTCTTGGCTATGTTCGGGATATCCGAAGCCGTACCTTGGCTAAAATAAGGTAGTGATCCGAGTCAATATTGGCCCCTCGGAACGTTCGGACATCCATAATACTGGAGGAGTGCCTTATGTTGATCGCAATGTGGTCAATCTGGTTGACGGTTGATTAATCGGGAGATCTCCATGTGCCTTTATGAATATCGAGATGCGGGAACCGCGTACTTGCTATGACAACATTTCGCCGCGCCGCGAAGTCGATCAGCCTAAATTTGTAGGTACCTTCCGACAGTACTACCAAAGGTGCCCCCTCTTCCTATCTTTGCATTAAAATCACCTAGGACAATTTTAATGTCGTAGTTAGGGCAAAGGGCACTGCTCGTATGTCTGGTGTAAGAGCTCGTAGAACCTCTCTTTGGTGTCGTCGTCTTTCTCCTGCGTGGGGGCATGCGCGCATATTAGGCTTATGTTGGCGAATTTAGCCTTGATACGGATTGTCGTGAGGCGCTCGTTCACACAGCTGAAACTTAAGACTTCTTGCCTAAGTCTGCCGGCAACGACGAATCCACATCCAAATAAGCGCTGTTTTTGATGCCGATAGCAGTCGCCATAATAAATATCGCAGTTTTTCATCCTCTTTTTGCCCGGTCCATCCCATCGCACTTCTTGGATAGCTGTAAGGTCTGCTTTATAGCAGTTCAGGGCCTCCGCTAGCTGTTCTATATTCTACATACAGATCAGAAATTCGTTGTCCTTTTTTGGTATGCTAGGTTCGACAACAGTAAAATCATCCGTATCCGAGGCTTGTTGTTGCTTCGTAACTATATATATTTTACGCAGTCAGGCAGTTACCCCGGCGGACAACCACCAATCTGGAGGGCCAGGCCCCCTTGGACTAAAGAGGCCGGATTCCTCCGGTTTCAGTAACCCACTTCGGGGATGTGAGACCTGCCGTTGGCCCATAAAGGGATCATCCGCCACCATCTCTGTTTCAGAACCCTGACTAGTCCTGAAAAAAAAATCTTCACTGACTTCAGCTCCAAATATGTCGAAGTAGCTCAAGTAAGGTAACTGTCATCTTGACTGTTGACGACACCGTTGATTCAGTCTAATGAATTCATCCGCCGCACGTCCTGTTTCTGAGGAGCTCATGTAAGCCTTCTGAGACTCGTTCAGTCAGCCTTTTCGACAGAGCATTATAGTGTTGCTATTTTCTTTGCGTTCAACACTCGCGCTTATAACCCGGTGGTTACCACTAGAAATTAAAATAAGCACAATTGATGCGTATGAAAAGTTACAACATCTGGGCACCGCCAGGTTGATGCCAATCAGCCCCTACCCAATGCACACACGCCCAACCATCGTCAAAACGATGTCGTCAGACAATCATCGTCTTACGTGATGTAATCGCAGGCAAATTTGTGGTTGTATTACAGACGTGTATTTTTTTTCGAAACCTGTATGAATGACCAACAAAACACACATAGTAAAAAAGAGTCCTTCAAATAATTCCTCTCGCCTTCTTTTCCACCTTATCTTTATTCTATTATTTCATGCTTTTCTCATTTTTCCATTGCATATTGCCATTTCCTCGTTATATGCCTTTGTATCAAAATGCTTCATATAACATATCTCATAAATTATATTTTCTTGAAAAGATGTTCAGCCAGTGAAGCAGTGCGATTCAACCGTGCAGAAATATGACAACCCGTGCAGTTATGCGTGATGTGAACGAATATAAAGATGTCAATATAAAGAAAATCTTAACAGCTCAGAACCGCAGGTCTAAATAAAAACAAACAGAAAGGAAATTGTATTGAAATATAATAATTGTAAAAAAAAACGTTAAGTATTCACCAATCTTGAAAGTTTATGACAATAATATTTGTATCATCTGCAAAAACCTTAACGATCAGTAAATGTGAGTAGAACTGTAAACATTGAAAACGACAGCCGAATCAACTGAAAAAAGAACAATGACGTTACTTCATCGGGAATAACTTTGTTACTTACTGTCATGAATGTTGGCAGTGAGATGGTAAACAATTTGCCAGCCATGATTACATTTGGCTGCTGAGTTCGCTGCATAAATATGATTATTGCCTTTCGGAACTTCAAATTCTGATCCATCCAATTGCAGGAGTAAATTGCCGTTGTCAGATTTGAGCTGGCTACCATAATTTCACTGGCCAAATAGCAGCACGGTAGGATTTCTACCATTACAAATATAAGGAAACAATAAGTTGCAATCAAAAAGGTTATATCAGTCGAGAATAAAATTATACAAATCCCCGTCATACACAGGATTAATACCGTCCACAAACACTGAAAGAAAATGGTTCCAGATATTACGGGGCTAAGGTGGTGGAAATAACTGCAAAAGCAAGGCATTTAGGAAGAATACTCCAACGACTACAGCCAACCCACCTCAGAGTATTCCTGTGATCATTCACACATCGAATCAATTCCTGGTAGTTTTCCTCTGAGCTTGCTGCTCCATTGTCATGACCAATGCTGGCAATCCTTTCAGCCAGGCACTCCAGATGCCCCAGCAAGACGTATGTATATAATACCGAGAAGGAATCACTTATCTGACTCATGATGCACAGATAGCAAGAACATAACCATTGAAAGCTTAAAGCAAATATGCAGAGCTTGGTGGAGGACTTCCAGTTGAACGGTATCCAACCTTCAAGCGGTAGTTTCATCTGTAATGCTCCCGATAGCCAATAGCAAGCCATGGTCAACCACACCAGGACCGTTAATGTGATATATATTCGATTGCAATTCCTAATAATATTCTCCATCCGTTTAAGATGTTCAGGATTCTTAGAAGCGCGTTCATCCAATTTATTCAAGTATTCATGAGCTTCCAGGAGATTTCCATATAGGAAATAAAGAACAACAGTTTTCGAACAGCACAATACACCAGCAATATTCGTGGACATGATCCTCATCAGTTGATCGAACGATTGCATGAAAAAAAGTTTCGTTATAAGGTGGATCGGTAATAGGAATATCATGAAAACTATCACAAATATTAAGTAAAGTTTGTAGAAGGTTGTATGTGCTTTGGAGGAATGAACGCCGAGGGTCCTCAAAAAGTACCAGATATAGTGAAATGCTTGAGTGGAATCCAATTTGTTCATGGTGTCCGTATTGAGTTGTTTATCGAACTGATTTGACAACGGGCTAGGGCATGATATATATGAAATGTTCAGTATCTCAGGACATCAAATATTAACAGGATAATGAGTTCATTATAATTACTCTGCCTTAATTTTTCACGTTAATTGTAGGTAATATTTATTATTTGATTTCTATTTCTCGGTCGCACAAGTTGCATTAATTATGGAAAACTTTGTAATTGGGCACATAAAAACTTTTAATAATGTAATCAGGATGGACATAAATTTGGTCGCACTTGGCACGGGTTATTATTATTAGTATTCTTTGATTTCTTTAACAATTAAGCAAGGAGGTACATAACAACATTTCATTACTTTGCCACCTTCAATTTTATGAGTTGCAAGCAATCGCAGCCTCGTGTCTTTAGAGATTTCAGGTCATTGAATGTTGATCTCATTAAATCTCTAACGGCCAAATTTAAAATCATTACATAGTTTACTGCTCTAAGTACCGAGTTTGTCAAAACTCATGCATGCCAACCGATATAGTTAAAGCAATAATGAAAATCAAATCCAAGTCCGTGGGTATTGACAAAGGCTATCCCTGTTTTGTTAAGATTATACTACCCCACATTCTTTCTGTACTTACACGCGTTTTCCTCTCGCGAAAGGTCAGTCACCTTGAGGTGTGTACCATTGTTGCATTCGATGGGCCGGTGCGGAGGCTTATGGTGTATCAACGGGCTGTGCTGTCGTCAGGAGGGTTACCTATGGCAGTCAGTTCATTGAAGAGTACTATATAAATTAAATTATGATGTCTCCTAAGATGTTGATTGAAATCAAGTGATGTCAAGGACAATTTTGTTCACAATTAAATACTTGTGATTAATAATATACATATTTATTTGTATAAGGATTATACCCTTATTATGGTTAGCGAGTCGAACGAAAATGTAGGCGAATGTAACTGATTCGTATTACAGTCAGCGATTCGCTAAAATTTCATTCGCCTCAAACGTCAAAATTTAGGGGAATCATGACTTCACTCTATGACGGTTAGCGAACGTTCGATCAGAACTTCACTTCTTATGTCAAAATCAGTCGAATGAAATTTCTAAATAAATACAAAAATATATATATAGAATCAACAAAATAAATGTGTTATCATTCTCCAGCTTTAAAAAAGCCAATCCTCGCCAATTTGAAAAACTGGTCGAGTTGATGGAGGCAATTCCAGACATGGCAAAGGGCTTGGGAAAATTTGGCTCATCAAAAAGAAGCCAACAAGAATACTGGGAGTTATTTGCCGTGGAAATAAATGCATTGGGTCCTCCTGTACGCGAAGGAAAGGAATGGCATAAGGTAATTTTGTAAATATGTTTTTGTTGGAAATTAAATTAATTATTTTTTGGAAATGCTTAAGGTTTGGTTGGATTACAAGCTGAAACTAAAGAAAAAAGTAGCTTCCAACAAGAAAGAAGTGACTGCTACCGGTGGTGGGCCTAGTTCATCAGTTTTCTTGTCTGCTCTAGGACAAGCGGTAGATGCGCTTCTCAAACTTCAACACGCGATCGATCCACCTGGCCGTACTTTCGGAGAAAACGAAGACATATCGGTGCCTCAATTGACCGAAAATGTGAGAAATGATGAAGAGCAGCAAAATATGCCCGCACAGACTCCTCTGCCTAGTACTAGTCGAGTAAGGAAAGTTAGTGCACTAAATGAGGACGGTAAGCTTAAAATTCCGCAAGATCAAACTGCAACTCAAAGATAACTCCTAACTACAAGCAAGTCGATGTAAACAGCTTTGTTAGACATAGCGAGATACACTAGAAAATCCTATGAGTTGAAAAAGGAAAAACTTGTGTTATTACAAGCCAAAGAAAAGAGGAGAGACAAAGAAAATTCCGACAAGAATCGCCGACACCAAGAACACGTTGAATTGCGGAAACAAGAATTAGAGTCTCCAAAATACCAAATGTCCGACTGAATTTTTATTATTTTTATTTATTATACCCTATTCTAAGGGTATATTAATTTTGACGCATAGTTTGTAACATACCTTAATATTGCCCGTAGACCCCTAAAAGTTACTATATTTATGATCAGTATCGATAGTAATGTCGATCTAGCCATGTCCGTCCGTCCGTCCGTCCGTCGGCAAAAATTAGGCCTTTAAACTGGACCTAGGGAGCTGAAATTTTAACCATATACTCTCTAGGGTCCCGATATAATCAAGTTTAAGAATTTTTGAAATCCGCCCACAGACACGCCCACAAACTCAAAAAAACAAAATTTTGGAAAAAATCGAATTTTGAGCTAGAGAGCTGAAATTTTTTATATATGATCTATGGCCCATAAAACTGCTTGGGACATAAAATTTTCAAAATCCGCCCACTGACACGCCTACAATTAAATAAAACAATTTTATTGAAAAACCAAAATTTGAGGTAGGGAGCTGAAATTTATAATATATACTCTCTAGGGGCTCTTTATGCTCATGTGTAAATATTTTCAAAATCTGCCTACTGACACGCCCACAATTATTTTTATTTTTATTTTTGAAAGTCCAAAGTTTGAGCTAGGGAGCTGAAATTTATAGTATATACTCTCTAGGTGCCCTTTATGCTCATGCTTAAATTTTTTTTAAATTCGCCTACTGACACGCCCACAACTAAATAAAACAATTTTATTGAAAAACCAAAGTTTGAGCTAGGGAGCGTTTTTATTTACAAAAGCTTAGTTTTTTCGATAAAATCCTTTAAATTTTTGTCACGCCCACTTATTAGGGATAGGAATATGAATAGGGTATCCAACAGTTCGCCCAAGCGGACTGTAGCCCGCCCCTATGTTTTTTATTTATTTTTCTTTCTTTTAACAAGCGATGAATTGTGATTTATGTTGTTCCTTTAATTTGTTGTTGTATGTAGCTACTTAAAGACTTAAATGAAATACATATATGTACAAACATACAATTTTTAATTGTTATCAAATTATTTTAATTTTCAGATTACCTATAGAAAAGCTAAGATTTCTTTTCGTCTACGCCGGCATTCCAAAAGGTTAATCGGTAGATCAGATTGTAGCGGATCATCCGGCAAATCTCCTCCATCGTATATCTCATGCATTAAATGAGGGGGGTGCACCATGTTATTGCTACGACATATATTATGCAACGCACAACATGCATTTACAATTTGTGTTGCTTTTTCTGGCGAATAGTGCAACTTGCGTTCGCGTAGAAGGCATCTGAATCGGCTTTTCAGTACTCCAATTGCCCTCTCCACAATATTTCTACCTTTTGCAGGCAGTGTGTTAAATAAAGATTCTCTGGATTCAGAGTCCGCATTTCTAAAATGTGTGAGTAAATACGGTGATAGAGGATAACCGGAGTCACCTAGAATGCAAATGCAATGATTCGAGTTGCCAATTAAAATAGATGATTACATACCAAGATACATTAAACGCTCGCCGTTTTGATACCATGTTTCCAAAATCTCTTTCAATTTACTATAGTTCAAGATAAAGGAGTCATGTGTTGAACCCGGCTATCTTGCATCAACATAGAGGATCTTCATCTTGTGGTCGCAAGCCTGTAACATAAGAGTTTAATTAAAATTCCAATTAAGTACGTTAATAGACACTCACAATCATTGCATTTAAACTGTAATATCCTTTTCTATTTAAATATTGATGGCGCAATCCTACAGGAGCTACAATTCCAATGTGAGTGCCATCAACGCAACCGATTACTCCTGGTATCATCGCTTTTGTAAAAAAATACTGTCGAGCATGTTGTTTTTCCCTTTCCGACATTTTCACCTTTATCCATGTAGGACAAATTTTAGTTTCCAACACGTTTAGTACTTCTGACAAAATGATGGAAACTGTGGGTTGTGATACTCCTAGATCAAAGTCATTACCAATGCTAGTCTGGTAGCTACCAGAAAAATCTTAGCGCACAAGCCAACTTGATAAAGGGCGATATGCCGGAATTACGTTTATAATGAAAATGATTTTTTATTTCATTTAACAGAAACACAAACCCAGCTTTGTTCAAACGAAAGTACATACATACATGATAAACCTAAGAAGAAAAGTATGTATAGTAGATCTTGCAAGCCATAATTCTACACTTACACATTATCTGGACGCTTTAAAGGATTTGAGCTGTCTCTTATTCCTCGCCGCAGTCTGCACATTTCCATAATTCTTTCTTCGTCGGAGACATTTGTGAAGAAGAGTTGCTACTTACGAGTATCATTTTGTTTTTTTCTTAATCAGTAAAAAGTTAATCTATTTCACAAAATATTACAAAAATTTGTCTTGATGACACTTCACAGATGAAATTTGATATTTTTCAATTTCTTTTGTTGACACTTCACAGGTGACATTCAGATTTTGCTCTGGTTCTTTACTCGAATAAAAACGGTGCAGGGAAATAAGTCCACGGGAACTAAGTCCACTGAGGGACTTATTTCCCATTAAGTGGGAAATAAAACCACTTTCGCGAAGTGGACTTAGTTCCCATGTAAGGTGGGAAATAAATTCCCAAAACTCTGAGTGGTTTTAGTTCCCTTTTAATGTGAAGTAAATTCTCACTGTCGACTAAGAACAAAATAAAATTAAAGAGTCAAGTAGGTACTTTGCAATTTTTATTAACAAAATAGAAATTAACTTCTAACTGAGACAGAGTAATATAGGTACCGTGACCTCGCACCTACTCCAAATCAAACAGTGACCCCAAGCAGGGGGGTTGCAGGGGGGCAGCATGCCCCCCCATTGATTTGGAGTAGGTGCGAGGTACGGTTTTGAAACTTTGGCTTTATGTCACCATGATAAGCTTAAGACTTTGCTTAAAGAGTGTGATAACTAACTGCACTTTACAGTTTTTTGTTTAATTCTAAATGTTGGATGCTGGTTCCCTCTTCTTATATTTGAATGTGGACTAAGTTCCCATAAAAAAACGGACTTAGTTCCCACTTAACATGGGAACTAAGTCCACTTCGCGAAAGTGGTTTTATTTCCCACTAAGTGGGAACTAAGTCCCTCAGTGGACTTAGTTCCCGTGGACTTATTTCCCTGCACCAATAAAAACGTTCGCTAACCGTAATACCAAAAAAGCAGTTATTCGCCTGGGAGTTCGACCCGAGTCGAACGTTCGATTCGCTAACCGTAATAGGGGGTTTAATATTATGTTGATAAAACTTCTTCGCAAATAAAGCATAATTTTGAACAAATTTGATTACCATGAAAAAAGGTTACAGTGTTGCAGCTTTAGAACTTTTAAATAGGAACCATTCCATCATACATGATTGGAAGCTCTCAAAAAGTAATAATGGCAGCAGCGTGATGTTATAAAGCCTAAAGCCTTCCTCGCTAAATGAACTATCCAACATTCATTCATTCATTTCATTTTATTAATTAATTCTTAAACATGATACTACAAGATTTTAAATCTTAAAATTAAGTATCTATATAAATTCACAATATGTAAAATATTTCAAAATAACACGTACAAAAGAGAAAAACAGAGAAAAACACAAAAAGAGTTTTCAATTTAAACCAGTAGTTCCTGAGATTAGCGCGTTCAACCAAAGAAACAGACAAACTTTTCAGCTTTATAATATAAAAAATAAAAAAATAATAATAAAAAGTAAAAAAAAAGTATAGAAGTATTGATCAAGTCATGCCAACGTATATTCGTGAGGGCGTAATCGATTACAGAGCTTTCATTTCCCTTGGAATATTCACCATAGCCATCACTTGTTGTTCTACCGTTTAATATACAAGGATTCAAGGTGGCACATGCTTCGATAAGTTGTTTGTACTTACGAGTAGCATCGGTGATTTATCATCATCAACATCATCCACAACGAAGATACTCCGTTCTACGAAAAATCGGTAAGACATTACAGGGGGTGACTTACTCCATGTACTCAACGATAATGCTATATTTTTTTATTTTTTTTTTCATCCCAACAGGAACAATTAACTATTAAATAATTTTAAAAATATCATAAATAGATTAAGAGTAGTCATAAATATAGTTTCGTAAAACTTTTGTAAACCTAGCCATAAGATATTCGTCAGGCCGCTTATTTTAAGCCGACATTTTCAATTTTAGTTATAAGTCTAGATACATATAAGTCTATTTGCACATATTAGATTGTATAAAAACAACTTCCTAATGGTAAAAAAATCGCAAACCATAGTCTACATCCATCCACACATCGCTTTCATCTCCGCTATAACACTACAACTTTGCGGGTTCGCAAGCGTATCTTACCGAGGCTCCAGTATCCAAAACCTGCTAACGCGCGTGGTAGGGAACCACCACTCAGGTATTATATATCTATGTGCGTAGGTAATCCCCAGCATTGTCTATATCCACGCTTAGAAGAGTTTATCCCATGATTCACTGATATGATACCAACCTCAGCTGCAAACTGTTGTCAATACATTGATGAATCACACTCAATAGAAGAACAACACAAAAACAATCAAATTCATAAATTTATCATCATTTTATTATTTGAACTCGTGTGCGCACTTGCGATGCTTCAACCTCCAACATGGTGTCTTAAATACACAGACACATGAAGCGCAAAATTAAATACTAAGAAATTAACTATTATTTGAATAAATTATTAATTTTTCGTCGGCTCTCAAGCTCGTTCGTTATTCCATTCAACATGAGAGTCGTGTTTAAATTTTTTTTTTTACCTATACTACTTATAGATTCCAAAATGCTAACATTAATTTGAGCTCTTTAGCTTATCCGACTCAGCTAGTCACTTTGTCAACCTTTTCCACTTTGTCGAAATATTTCTCCAGTTCTTGTTCATTGCGGAATCCCTTGATGGACTGTTTTCGGAACACACTATTGGTCTTGGCCAAAACATAGTAAACTGGATAAGCACCAGGTGCAATTCGAACTTTCATCCTCTTACTATAGTCCTTGCCATCGTATCCTTTCTGATTGTAGAGCATATGCAGCTGCTTCTGTTTTGGTCTTTTGGGCTTTTTCAGATTTGTTCGCGGAAAATTGCGAATAATCGAAGAATCCGGAAGATCCAAGATTCTTTTCTCTTTCCGGAACTTCCTGCTTGATACATACGCAAGTGGCACATGCACTGGTTGAATGTTGTAAAGCGATGAATCGGAGGAGTGGATTTCAATTGGGGCAATAGGGGGTAGGTCCACGGTATTGACTCGAATCACCTTCTGGGTTATGTTCGCCACATCGGCGATAACACCTTCCATAATGTTAAATAACTCCAGTTCTGCGTTTGTCGTGTCACTGCTAGCCGCACACGTTAGTCCGATGAGCGGCGTACTCAAAACTATTAACATCGCAACCTGCAAGATGAAGATAAATTGGTATCGGTTAAAAGTTTCCACTATCGTGTTTAGCTAATCGTACCGTTCGACACTGGTCCATGATGATAATTGCACTTTAAGGAGCTCTGGCGATGTCTTAATTGTTCAACTTGCACGATGATACCGCGACTGAACCGATCCGCTGGCATTGTGTTAAGTTTTATTGTCATCATGATCATCTCAGGCCAGCGATATGAGCGAAAGAATGCTGAGAGTGGCGGGAGAACAAACTAATAATTAGTGGTTACCTCATTTCTGAGATAGCATCGTGATCTTTTGTTGTATCTCCAGACGAAGATAGCCAGAGGCTTCGAAGCTGTAGATGGGTCTGCATCTACTCGTGTGGGTTCTCAATAGAATCGATGCATGATTGACAGTCATGACGTCATGACCTACGTTGTGGTAATGATTGTACAGCGGAATTCCGATAATAAATGCTTATTATTCGAGAATCAACAGGCTTGGTACACCAAACGATTTGTTTATTTGTGTTCTTTGTTGGAGCGTAGCAAGTATTGGAGCTTAACTCGATGAAATCTTTAAGTGGATTTGGTTTTGTAGTAAACATGAAGCTTACTTAAACCCAGATTAAGATGTTTATTTATTTTTTTGAACAATTTATTTTCAGTTCGAAGGCATATAAAACTTCGGATCACTTCGCACCGACAGCTTCAAGCAATCATTTGTATTTCAAGGTAAACCAATATTTGGGAGCAGCTGTATCTCGATCAGAGACTCTCACGGATGAGAAACGATTTCAGAGACTAAATGAGGGATGGCAAATTATTTTACAGTGTAACGCTAAAGGAGTGACTTATTTTAGTCATCAAACAAGAGAACGGATTTTTCAAATCGTTATAAAGCTACGATTACAATGACGCTGTGACGTCAGGAAAAAATGTCGCATTAGAGAGACATTCAAGCTACCTACGATTCCTCATTGGTCATTTGCGAAAAAATTGCGATCACACGATTCGTCGATTTTGTCGCAAAATCAAATGAAGAACACTGCGAGTCATTTTGAATTTTCCGTTGGGATGCCATTAAATGACGAGCGAAAAAATGACGATCACATGGTAATGACTTACCTCATCAAAATGACAAATGGCACCTTTAATATTATTTCGATTTCGTAATGACCAATGAGAAAAATATAGTGATGTACTGTCATCAAACGCGTATTTGGCAGCGTGTGTGCTGGAAAGCAGTGAAGACGATTTTGATTACGAGCCAACGCGACGAAAGCGGAGTATTTGGCAAAAGAAGTGGTTGAGCCGTCGCGAGAAGAGTGGATTTTGTGCTGGATTACTGCTAGAATTGCGCGGAGAAGAAGCTGAACTATATCGCAATGTCCTTCGTATGTCAGCCAATCAATTCGATCATTTGTTCAGGTTGGTGAAGCCACACATCGAAAAACAGAACACAAATATGCGAGAGAGCGTTTCAGCGGAAGCACGACTGGTAATCACGCTGCGCTACCTGGCCACTGGTGAGAGTTTTCGATCGCTGCGATTCCTTTTCTGCGTATCGCAGCCAGATAACGTGCATCATTCCGGAAGTTTTCGATGCTATTTACAAGGTTCTTATCTGTGAGTTTATTAAGGTGTGTGCTTTGTGCTATTTGCAAGTGAAGATTGAAATGCGACCAATTATTTATGTTTTATTTTGTCGATAGATTTCTACAAACGAAGCCGAATGGAAAGCTGTAGCGAAGCGGTTCACGAAGACATTCTCGTGAGATGCTGCTGATGCTGGCCGCTTTCTCCGGTGGTCCACCATTTGCAGAATTGAATTCGGCGATGAAAGTTGAAAAGCCTTTCACAATTCGTCCACAAAAGACTGATCCGTGGTGGCACTTACCTACAAAAATAAACAATCGAAAGAAATAAAAAATTATGCAATTGAAAATGATTGAAATGCGATAAATTAAAACAAAGATATTACGAGTTCCATGGTTAACACCGACTCGGTCGATTGCTCCACTTCGGTCAATTCATTCAACAGCAATTCTCGGAAATATGGATATTTTATATCACCTGCATCGATTGCACGGTGACCGGACTTTGTCTTCAGCAGTTTCGTCACGAACGCTTTGAATTTGCTGCGCATGCTATTCCACCTCTTTCTGGCTTCGGTTAAATTAACTGCGTCGATGGCCAGCTCAAGTACAACAAATTGCCCAAGAATCGGTTTTGACATGTTGAAGTTTGTATTCTGGAACTGAGCTATCCCAAAGCGCCTGATGCTTTTGCACCTCCACAATCAAACGCGATTCTTCTTCGTCGCTCCACGAATAGACAATTTCCCTATCCCTATTTACTCCTGTGTTCTGTGTTTTGCCTAGTTTGCTCGACTTTACTGTACTTTGGGTATGCAAACTCACACGATAGTTGACAGAATAGACCATATTGACGTCACTTGACGGCAACGGTTCGTATTCCATTTCACTAATAGTAATTTGTACCGAAATAGCAGCCATGCAAAATGTCCTTTCCGCACGACAAAAGCACCAAATGAAAGTACAGATATCATATTAAATGATGCGTCATTTGTCATTTGCGTAGAAAAATGGCATGGCATGAATTTCGTGCCTTATCATTTTTTGGACGCTGCCATTTAAATGACGCAACAGCCAAAAAGTTTAGTCATTTGTCCTAGGCGTCATTAAAGAGCGATCACACGGTCATTTATTAAATGACACCTGAAATGTTATCCAAAAATGGCGATCACATGGAACGACATTAAAATGACGGCTTTGTGACGCGATTATTACGTCAAAGCGTCATTTAAATGACTCGAAAAAATGCCCGTGTAATCGTAGCTTAATAGATCATATTTACTTGACTTACTGATATAATTGTGTATATGGTATATTTCGCGTTCGAGCTCACGGATAAATTTAAGAAAAGTAAACAATTCGAACCAGTTTCACGACTTTTCCATCGCGTTATCAGCAAACTCATTCAATCAGCCGACAGAATCTCATGAGCCCTATAAAAATGCGGCCTTGCTTAATGCTTCGCGGCTTATGTTAATATTCTACGAAATCAAAAAAAGGTCCAGTCATTGTTAAACGTTGGCAGTGACAACACGCTTGTTTGTGAAAAACCGGCCCTTAATACTTAAACAGATTCTTCAAACGCTTACTCGTTACCCTACTTCAATTGATAGAAAGCGCGTCGCGGAAGCGAGTTTCAGAGCTTGATTGTTTCGCCCGAAACGTTTCAGAAATGTCCTCGCATTAGAGATGTGCATTAGTTCCCTGCTATGTATATGCTGGCGATGCAAGGTGAGGTGTTGAATTTACATATGCTCCCCAGGTAGGATGCGAGCAGAGTGGTAAAGATGCATTCTGGGTAGATTTTAACAACCTCATCAAGAACATCCCAATAGGAAGAAGAACTTCGTTCGTTGGCGGACATATCGGGAAATCACACGAAGGCTATAAAGACGGCGCAGAGCCATTTGCCCACTGACCAAAAGCCTACAATCGATTTATCAATTACGCACATGGCTGTGTCCAATTCAATTGTGAACTACATATTATATAACTCACAGAGGTGGGCCGGAAGTCACCATCGATTGGGAGGAAAGGTGGGTATGAGTTCATTACTTATTTTGTTAACTAAAACAAAAAAAACATAGGGAAGGCTACAATCCGCTTGGATATCCTATTGCTTATCCTATCCCACATTAAGTAGTCGTGTAAAAAATCTATGTACGGGGGAATTGTTCATAAGGATCTTTATATTTTGTTATACAACATTTAAAGGATTTTATTGAAAAGACATAGGGACGGGCTACAGTCCGCTTGGGCGAACTGTTGGATACCCTATTCTTATTCCTATCCCTCATAAGTGGGCGTGACAAAAGTCTAAGTATGGTTGAATTGTTAAGAACGCTTTACATATTTTGTTATATAACATTTAAAGGATTTTATCACAAAAACGCTCCCTAGCTCAAACTTGGGTGTTTCAATAAAATTGTTTTATTTAATTGTGGGCGTGTCAGTAGGCGGATATAAAAAAAATTAACACATGAGCATAAAGGGCCCCTAGAGAGTATATATTATAAATTTCAGCTCCCTAACTCACTTTGAATTTTCAAAAAAAAAAAAAAAAATTGTGGGCAGTGGGCGGATTTTGAAAATATTTACACATGAGCATAAAAGGCCCATAGAGGGTATATATTATAAATTTCAGCTCCCTAGCTCAAACTTAGGATTTTCAAAAAAATTGTTTTATTTATTTGTGGGCGTGTCAGTGGGCGGATTTTGAAAAAAAATTATCTCGAGCAGTTTTAGGAGTCATAGATCATATATAAAACATAGGGGCGGGCTACAGTCCGCTTGGGCGAACTGTTGGATACCCTATTCTTATTCCTATATCTCATAAGTGGGCGTGACAAAAATTTAAAGCATTTTATCGAAAAAACTAAGCTTTTGTAAATAAAAACGCTCCCTAGCTCAAACTTTGGTTTTTCAATAAAATTGTTTTATTTAATTGTGGGCGTGTCAGTAGGCGGATTTAAAAAAAATTTAGGTATGAGCATAAAGGGCACCTAGAGAGTATATACTATAAATTTCAGCTCCCTAGCTCAAACTTTGGACTTTCAAAAATAAAAATAAAAAATTGTGGGCGTGTCAGTAGGCGGATTTTGAAAATATTTACACATGAGCATAAAGGGCCCCTAGAGAGTATATATTAAAAATTTCAGCTCCCTAGCTCAAATTTTGGTTTTTCAAAAAAAATATTTTATTTAATTGTGGGCGTGTCAGTGGGCGGATTTTGAAAATTTTATGTCCCAAGCAGTTTTATGGGCCAAAGATCATATATAAAAAATTTCAGCTTTCTAGCTCAAAATTCAATTTTTCCCAAAATTTGTTTTATTTAATTGTGGGCGTGTCAGTGGGCGGATTTTGAAAATTTTATGTCCCAATCAGTTTTATGGGCCATAGATCATATATAAAAAATTTCAGCTCTCTAGCTCAAAATTCGATTTTTTCCAAAATTTTGTTTTTTTGAGTTTGTGGGCGTGTCTGTGGGCGGATTTCAAAAATTCTTAAACTTGATTATTTCGGGACCCTAGAGAGTATATGGTTAAAATTTCAGCTCTCTAGGTCCAGTTTAAAGGCCTAATTTTTGCCGACAGACGGACGGACGGACGGACGGACGGACGGACGGACATGGCTAGATCGACATTACTATCGATGCTGATCATAAATATAGTAACTTTTAGGGGTCTTCGGGCAATATTAAGGTATGTTACAAACTATGCGTCAAAATTAATATACCCCTAGAATAGGGTATAAAAATACACAACGTGTGCTTACTTTTCAAGCTACGATTTGTGGCAAGAGTACTTGGTTTTTCTGTTTTTTTTCCATCCACACTCATAGCACCGACCAATTCTTGAAGGACCCGATGTCCCACTTCATCATCTATGTAAAATACGCGAATAATAAAAAAAAACTTTTACTTACATACACGGTGACACACGGTCTCACGCACCGGTTAGTAAAAAAAAATACACAACGTGTGCTCACTAAGCATGTTCGACGTGAACTGATGGTTTGGGACGTGCAATGCGGCAGCTACTCCAAATTGCAATAAAAAACATAGGGACGGGCTACAGTCCGCTTGGGCGAACTGTTGGATACCCTATTCTTATTCCTATCCCTCATAAGTGGGCGTGACAAAAGTCTAAGTATGGTTGAATTGTTAAGAACGCTCTACATATTTTGTTATATAACATTTAAAGGATTTTATCAAAAAAAACGCTCCCTAGCTCAAACTTAGGTGTTTCAATAAAATTGTTTTATTTAATTGTAGGCGTGTCAGTAGGCGGATTTAAAAAAAAATAACACATGAGAATAAAGGGCCCCTAGAGAGTATATATTATAAATGTCAGCTCCCTAGCTCAAACTTTGAATTTTCAAAAAAAAAAAAATTGTGGGCGTGTCACTTGGCGGATTTTAAAAATATTTACACATGAGCATAAAGGGCCCATGGAGAGTATATATTATAAATTTCAGCTCCCTAGCTCAAACTTTGGATTTTCAAAAATTAATATACCCTTAGAATAGGGTATAAAAAAATTGTTTTATTTATTTGTGGGCGTGTCAGTTGGCGGATTTTGAAAAGTTTTTATCCCGAGCAGTTTTAGGAGTCATAGATCATATATACAAAACTCAAAATTCGATTTTTTCCAAAATTTTGTTTTTTTGAGTTTGTGGGCGTGTCTGTGGGCGGATTTCAAAAATTCGTAAACTTGATTATTTCGGGACCCTAGAGAGTATATGGTTAAAATTTCAGCTCTCTAGGTCCAGTTTAAAGGCCTAATTTTTGGCTACAGACGGACGGACGGACGGACGGACATGGCTAGATCGACATTACTATCGATGCTGATCATAAATATAGTAACTTTTAGGGGTCTACGGACAATATTAAGGTATGTTACAAACTATGCGTCAAAATTAATATACCCTTAGAATAGGGTATAAAAATTTCAGCTTTCTAGCTCAAAATTCGATTTTTTCCAAAATTTAGTTTTTTTTGAGTTTGTGGGCGTGTCTGTGGGCGGATTTCAAAAATTCGTAAACTTGATTATTTCGGGACCCTAGAGAGTATATGGTTAAAATTTCAGCTCTCTAGGTCCAGTTTAAAGGCCTAATTTTTGGCTACAGACGGACGGACGGACGGACGGACATGGCTAGATCGACATTACTATCGATGCTGATCATAAATATAGTAACTTTTAGGGGTCTACGGACAATATTAAGGTATGTTACAAACTATGCGTCAAAATTAATATACCCTTAGAATAGGGTATAAAAATTTCAGCTTTCTAGCTCAAAATTCGATTTTTTCCAAAATTTTGTTTTTTTGAGTTTGTGGGCGTGTCTGTGGGCGGATTTCAAAAATTCGTAAACTTGATTATTTCGGGACCCTAGAGAGTATATGGTTAAAATTTCAGCTCTCTAGGTCCAGTTTAAAGGCCTAATTTTTGCCGACAGACGGACGGACGGACGGACGGACGGACGGACGGACGGACGGACATGGCTAGATCGACATTACTATCGATGCTGATCATAAATATAGTAACTTTTAGGGATCTACGGGCAATATTAAGGTATGTTACAAACTATGCGTCAAAATTAATATACCCCTAGAATAGGGTATAAACAAAGTTGTTGTAAAAAAAAGCGCCTAACATAGCAGAAAATTTTATATAAAGGAATTGTTCAAAACGACTTTAACTACATGCTTTTCGAATTATGTCTTCAATAAAGTGATTTTTTGTTATGCGGGTGTATCAGTAGGGGAATTTTAAAATTAATTAGACATAAGTACCAAGCGCTTCTCCAAATTTCCGCTTCCTACCTCAATCTTTGATTTTTCGAAGAAACTTTTTTTTTTTTAAATTATGGGCATAACAGACCTATAAGGAGTATATATTATAAATTTCAGCTTCCTAGCTGAAGCTTTGGCTTTTCAATTAAAAAGTTTTATTTAACTGTATATGTGTCAGAGCGCGCATTCCAACAATTTTAACTACCAAGCATTTCGGGGGTCTAAATATAATTTGGTCTATAACTTAATAAAAACACGTACAATTGTACTCGGATTATTCAAAGTATTGCCCATCTGAAGCTATGACTTTTTCCCATCTTTCTGGCAATTTGTGGATCCCATCCCAAAAGAACTGCGCCGGCTTGGCAGCCAAGAATGAATCAAGCCAATTTTTAATATTCTGCTCTGATGTGAACCGTATTTCAGTGAGGGCGTTCTGCATCGACCGGAACAAATGGTAGTCAGAAGGGGAAAGGTCTGGGCTATAAGGCGGGTGGGGTAAAACTTCACATCCACTGTTTTCCAAATAGTTCTTAACTGGAATAGCAACGTGGGGCCGAGCGTTGTCATGAAGGAAAATTATTATATCCGATCGTTTTTGGGCTACTGCTCACTTCAAACGGATTAATTTTGTTCGGTAGCGTTGTCCATTGATGGATTTCACCCGGTTTTAGCGGCTCATAATACGGCACACCCTTCTGATCCCACCAAATACAGAGCATTACCTTCGCGCCATGGATATTCGGCTTTGCCGTTGATTTGGCTGGTTGCCCGGGTTTCACATATGATTTTTTGCGCTTGGGGTTGTCGTAATGGATCCATTTTTCATCACCATTAACAATCGGATGCAAAAATGACTTCCTTTTATGGCGTTCCAGCAGCATTTCGGACATGCAAAACCGCTTTTCGAAGTCTCTCGGCTTGAATTCATGTGGAACCCAATTTCCTTGCTTTTGAATAATCCAGCTGCTTTTAAACGTTTTGAAATGGCTGCTTGAGTGACAACCAAAGATTCTGCGAGCTCTTCCTGTGTTTGGCAACAACCGTCATAGAGTAATGCTTCCAGTTCTTCATCTTCAAACTTTTTTGGATGCCCAGGACGTTCATCGTCTTCCAAGCCAAAATCACCAATTTTAAATCGTGCAAACCACTTTTGGCACATTCGCTCAGCTAGAGCATTTTCACCATAAACTTCCACCAAAATACGATGACTTTCCGCAGCAGTTTTCTTCATATTAAAGTAATGAAGATGAATTCCGTGCAAAAACACTTTTTCAGGCACAAAGTTCGAAATATTTGAGTGAAAAAAATGTATTGTTGTTTAGGCTTCAAATGAATGACATATACTGAAATGACGTACAATGACAGTAGCTTTCCAACGCATGTTCCAATGGAATAATAACAATGGAATAATACAAGTTACGCCATCTCTTAGCAAACCGCACGAATAAAGTTATATACCTCAATATGTCAAAAATTTCAGCTCCGTAGCTCAAAATTCCAATTTTTCGATACATTTTTTTTTGAGATTGTGGGCGTATCAGAGTGGATTTTAAAAATGTTTAAACATGATTATTTCATGCCCCTTGAGATTAAAATATAATTAAATATTTGGCATTAACGGCCCATACAGGGCCTACAACTTCGCTTCTCCGAACACTTCCTTGTGCGTAGTGGAAGGGACCTACAATTTTAAGCCGGATCCGAACGGCAAATTTGAGAAGCTTCTCATGACAAACAATTGATACTCTTTGATGTTTGTCATACGTTCCCAAGAGATGGGCAGTGGAAAAAACTCTAGATGTTAATTGCCCCCGGCGGGATTTGAACCGGAGACCTTTCGATTAGCAGTCCGACACACTAACCACTGAGCCACTGAGCCCGAAGAGAGTATTTGGTTAAAATGTTAGCTTTCTAGCTCGAGTTCAAAGGCCTAATTTTTGCCGACGGACGGACCGACGGATATAGCTAGATCGAAATTACTATCGATGCTTATCACGAATCGACGGCCATTATTAAGGTATGTTACCAACTATGAGTCAAAATTACTATACCCTGAGAATCTGGTATAAACAACGGTATTAATTTTAAAATTTAAAAAAATGTCGTTGTTTCGATGCTGAGCAACTTGTGAAAAATGTTAAATTCTACAAATGAAGCATCATCATCTATTATATATTTTTGAATTTATGACCCTTCACCCCACTTCTAGTTGTTATTTTTCATGAAGTGACATTACAACTATTTTTGTTTTAAATAAAAATGTCACTACTTATTTTTTAAATATAACTTTGTTAGATTAAGTATATACCTATGTAACAATTGTTGAATTAAAAAATATTGAAAATAAATAAATAAAAAAATAAATAATAAAAATATATATATATAAATAACTTAAACGATTCGGTCTTCTTATAAAAATAAAATATTATACTATAGAACATGCTAGAATATTCTATAAGCTTCTGCAAACTTCTTCTTATATCAGAATTGAAATGTTGAATTCAAGAAGCTTGAAAAGTATGTTTAATTATACGTCTAAAGACTAAAGAACATTTCTTTCCACAAACTATTGGTAACGCCAACACTTAGCACCATTTGTTGAGGAGGAGGCTTAAGATCGAAATTTAAGAATGCTTTTTTTTTTTTTGTTTTTTAAATTAAAAAAGGAAATCCAAATCCCAGAGCACTCAGACTCGGTAACGTTCCATTGTACTACCAGGCAGAAATCCTCCTTTTGGTGTAGAGGCATGTGATTGGGTGGCGTATGTTGTTGGGGTTTGAACCTGCACCGCACGGGTCACAAGACAACACACTAACCTCTACACCGTCGCCAAGAATGCTAAGAATGCTCTTAGTTCGCTGTCTGGTCCTAGCTATTGCTGGACAGGCGCATAAATTGTGGACTAGAGTTTCTCATTCGGTTGTGATATTGCAACTGTCTGTTTTTGCTGTTTTTTTGAGGAGAGAATACTTTATTTATCGTCACGAAGTAGCAGGCCACCGTTTTTATGTCTATAAGAGGACGCCGTCTTTTAAGTGATTGTGGGTCGTATATTGAACTTCCTCTCATTTTTGTCCGGAGAACGTTTTCTATAGAAAACAGACTTGTTCTTCCTGATAATGTCATCCGGAATGATGGCGCCAATGCTTCTTTCCAGGCAGGTTCCTCCTTCTGTGGTTGGCTTTCAGAAGGTATTCAGAGGAGATGATCGCCCTGACTGCTGCAAGCCGAACGTCAACTTGCTCCGAAGTGAAGGGCTGAGCATTGCCTGTCCAGTTAATCAGCATATTCCATAAACGACAAGTCCAAAAGTGGAAACCAGTTTTATTTATTTTACTAAACCAGTTCAAGAGATAGTCCCGCTCCCAGAGGCCCCGGTTTCTCTTTTCAAATCATGATATACACACATGAAGCTAATTCGGAGTATCGCCATCAATTCGAGAAACATAGAAAGAAAACCAGAATGAATAACATAATAACATATAATTACAGGCGCTGGCTTGGCCTTGCTGTGAATATTGGTCCACTAGTCAGCATCGAGAAAAGAACGTCTCTTGCCAACTTGTTAGCGAAACTAAGCTAAGCAAGAAGCACAAATTGGGATACAAAAGCTATCATGTAGTAAGAAGAGACCGCCCTCACTCCACTCAAGGAGGTGGGGTTGGAATCTTAATTCTGCAGCTGAATTCGGAGGAGAATTATTACTTCTTGGCCGGAGATATTAATGCCAAACATGCGGCATGGGGAAATGTTACCACAAATCCCAGTGGTAACCAGTTTCACCATTGGTGGCGCCTCAATATGATTGAGTACAAACTCGAGTTGTACGCGAACGATATCCCTTCTTTCCCAAGAAGCGATTCTTTGCTGGACTTGGCCTTAACGGACGCAAGCCTTCAACTGACGAACATAGATCTAAACGCGCGGAACTGTTTGCTAGAATATTCTAGAGAGCGTTTGAGTGCAATACGGATCCCGAACGAGCAAAGGCTGCTGGAGGAGTACGAAGCAGTGTGTTCATTCGACTATCGAAGGGCGCAATGGTCGCGCTTCTCCAGATTGTTAAAGCGAGATATACGTACGAGTGGGATCGACCCACCGACAAACAGTAACATGACATTGATCGGCATTTATTGCAAATGAATGACGCCATCAAACGAATGATGGAACGAACTATTCCTCGTGTAGGACGTTCCGACGACGATTTGACAGAAAAGTACAGAAACCCAACAATCGACGCACTATACCCACAGAAAAGCAGACTGCTCTCGAGGCTTAAACGGCTGTACATGCAATTTACTGACCGCAACGATCCGGAGGTAAGGATGCGGAAGTCAAAGATCCGAATCCTGAAACAGCTGATTAAAGAAAATAACAGAAAATCTTTATGTCTGTATTGGGGCAATAATATTCGGGCTATTAAAACCTGTAGTCCGAATATGTTCCCACAAATAAATAAGTTGTTCAGAAGGAAGGATCACAATGAAATTCCTTGTTTGAATCTCCCAGACAGCAGAGAACAGACAGACAGTACTGACTGCTGGAATTAGTCCAGAAAAAGTCGCTTCGAACGACGATTTTTTCGTGGTCGAGGACCCACAGGAGAAATTGGATTTTCTGCGTGCTTGTCTCGAAGCGGTGTATATGTATACGGTGAACAATCCATTGAGAATAGGGCTCTGGTGAGCCACTTCTATCTGCGCACCGAACCTGAGAATTGGCGATAACGAGAATAACGGATTCACCGTATTCAATGATAAAAACCTTGCTAACGCAGTTGTCGCCAATGGCCAAGATGCATCGCACTTGTTCGTGTCGAAGGATGATCTTCTGTGCACTCATTAAAGAATACAAAATCGGCGGGGATGGATGGTGTCCCAAACGTCGTTTTGAGACACCTGCCTGTGGTTGCTGTAGATATTTTTACCACGCTGTTTAACAATGCGCTGAATAATGCACATTATCCAGCGCAATGGAAGGTAGCTGTGGTACACCCTATCCCGAAAAAGGGTAGAGATAGGACGAACCCTTCCAATCTCAGGTCGATTAGCTTCCGAATATTAGCAATGGCTTTGAAAAGGTTGTCAATAAAGCCCTGTTGAAGTGGGTCGAGGACAATAAAATCATTCCGGACAACCAGTTTGGTTTCAGGGCGGGTCATGGCAATATTCATGCCTCGTCGAAACTGGTTTCCGACATTCAGTGGAATAAATGCCAGAACCAATGCACGGGTGCTTATCTGGTTGATTTTGAGAAGGCTTTCGACAGGGACTTTCCTACAAGTTGACTAGGCGGGGGATGCACAAACCTTTGCTATATGTAATTTATAATATGCTTATGGGAAAGAAGTTCGTTTTCAAATGTGGCAACGTGACTTCGAGCAGAGCCTTCGAAATTACAAATAATTAAGAATAAGTATCCTGTTAATTTTAAGTTAGATTTAATCATTTTTGTCTAGTATGTAAGTTCATATAAGCTAATAATTAATAAAAATGAATTTAAAAGGCAAAAAAGTGCTCACCTGAGAAGACTTCGAATCCCAGTGGAAGTAATGGAATTTCGGGATAAAACTGAAGGAAAAAACAGACCAGCACCATAGGAAGAAGAAGTCTGATGATCGATGGTGGCGAACCGTGAAAGAGCGCTCTAACTCCAGCCGTCCACTTCACGTGGTATCGATTGTAAGTAAAACATACTTAAACTTTAGCACGATCGGTGAGGAGACTCTTTAACTAGAATATTACAATTTTTTTTTTTTTTAAACTCGGCATGTCAGAAGCCCATGCGACTACTCGTATTTGCAGTCATGCATCAAACTAGAACGGAGAAGCAACTCCAACTTCTTAACGAAAACAAAACCAAATGTTGCTCATTGTGAGCGCTTAAAGAATTTCATGCGGTCATTTCCTACCAAAGTTTATTGTTACGTTCATGTACTTAATATTATTTGAACGTGCTACGAGGAAACAGACAGATCTTATGATTTATGTTCATTCTTTGTTCAGACATTATGTATAACGGAGAACTTTTTAAATTCACTCCATATCATCCAAAAAAGGAAGAAAAACTTCTATCTAATCACTACACGTGGAAATAAGGTCATAATCACTAATACTTCTTTTAATGACTTGCCCTTAGTAAGTCCTTGCAAAGATAAGAATGTAATAAATCGTAGATTAAGAAATTCCAAACTTTCACCATCCATCGTAAAAGTCGGAAAAAATTAGGTTAAATGCTCATTAGCGTCAGGAAAAAAAATCCACATACGCCCTCCCTATGCCCATTCATCAAACCGAATGTCCTCATAATTCATACAAAGTAAGTATCTATCCCACTCAAAGCTGCAAAATAAGAATCCAAACTCTCTACTACCAAAGGACATTTATCATCTTGGTTGTACTCGTATGTCATCACGAGCCTAATCTTACCGCCACTCCCCAGAGTCACGTTCAAATCATGCCACTGCATGATGTAAACCATAAATTCGGGATTGTTTTATTTTTCAACTTGTTTTCCTATTGAAATAGTTCGCTAGCGAATAGATACTTAAAAGTATCTTAACAGTTTAATGGCCTTCTAACTAAAGCAAAAACGATGTTCGTCATTTATCTCAAATTATAATCAATTAAAAGTTTGTATGTTATTTGCTGGTCGTGTGGAGATTTGTTTAGCCAAACAACTTGCCGGCTAATTTGCGGGTTTATCAGTAAACAACTTTGGTATGCATACCTACACCATACAGTTTGTACCAAAAAAAGGGCGAGAGCAGAACCAGCTCGAACAAGTCATTCAGTCATGGTGAGCAGCAGCCTTTCTTGGACTTGACCAGATTATCAGATGAGTTGCGTGGGTTACTTAGGTGTCACGATAGATTTGTGAACTTGTAGCTTGTTAGATTTATGAGGTTCAGGAATTTTGTTAAGTTGGATAATGAGTAATGTAATAGGAGCGGTACTTGTTGAGGGACGTTGTGTAAAATTGGGGCAACAAGCTAGAGTGGTCATAGAAATTTTATCAATTTAATTAACTTTGTCGCATGAGTGCCGAGATTAGAGAGCACGCGATTATACCGACTGAGCTCAGTGGTAAGATAAGTGGTTGGGTTTTAAAATGGCCACTATGCAGAAATTGAACTTAATTGTGTAGTATTTGGGTTTCCTGACCCGCAAAAAAAGGCGACTAAGGGGAATATCACGTCTGGGCAATTTTACCATTCATGTGAGTCTAGCGACACATTTAATAACTGCAAAACTGTTCCGGAAATGTGAATTCAAATCCGTGGGTTGACTGGCGATCACAGGCGTCGTAAAAGGAAGATCAAACAACAATAAATAATGGGAGCATGCGATTGTTGAAATCGTTTCAAAAAAATTAATTGCAGGCCTATAAACTCCTGGATTATACAAATGCAATACCACCAGCATTTGATTTGCATCTGCGCTTAAGTTATCCAAAACTGGGAGGCCAGCAAATATTCATAGCAGTCGAACCGGCAAACCCTACAGGCGGACCAGTAGGGATGAATTAAAGTGGTAGGGCTATGATCCCCTTAATCCTGGTCATAGTTTGCCCGTTAAAGAAGAAGGATATGGCTCCAGGGGGCCAAAATTATCTAGTATAAACATTTCCTTAATCCGCCCAGTGACAGCATTTGGTGTCGTTCTGGACGCAACCGTTTTCTGAAGTGTGAAGTAAGGAACAAAATTATTTTCAGAGTTAAAAGCAGAGTATTCTACTTCACGTTACTGTCAGAATCCATTGCAAATGTAATAGATGTAAATATCACTATTGCAAATAAATGTCAAACTTTCATACATATATTTAACGATAGGACTTTCGAAAGATTAGGCATCGCCCATTTGCGGGACCTATGGCACGGGGGATGCCCCCTACAGGTGGATCAATAAGGATGCAGTAAAGTGGGAGATCATGATCCATTTAATCCTGATCATAGCTTCGCCGTGAAGGAAGAAGAAGGATTTGTGTTTGCAAAATGAGTAATATGTTTTTTAGGGAATTTGTATTGATTGTGTTGCGATACATAGTAAAATCAAACACGACCGTTCGTTATAAGCGTTTATTGTGGACTGAGTTCATATATTAAAAGTAAGTAAGAAGTAAGAATATGTAGTAAAAGAGTTTTACAAATCAGAGGGAGAGAGATAGAGCAAATATTTTTTGAATTCTCCTAACACTCAAACTTTCAATAATATTTGTTAATCAAAAAATACAATATTCAATTTTAGTTCTAGTATCTCAAGGAGGTATTTAAAGTATTTAAAAAAAGTTAAGTGTTATGGCGCTGGAATCACACCAATCATTTCTCTCATGGTACGGAAACGTTCTTTCGGTAGAGGTTTGGTGAAAATATCGGCTTTCTGAAACTCGGTTGGGACATGGTCAACATCAAAAACCTTTTCAGCATACTTGTCTCTTATGAAGTGATACCTGACATCAACATGTTTGGTTCTTCTGTGAAATTCGGGGTTCTTCACTAGTCTGATAGCACTTTCATTATCCATATAGAGTGTGGAGTTTTCGTAGTGAAGATGGACATCCTCCAACAAAACCTTTAGCCATGAAATCTCTCTCACCGCCTCCGCTGCCGCGATGTACTCCGATTCGGTTGTCGAAAGCGCAACACAACGCTGTTGCTGAGAGCCCCAGGAGATAGGGCCATCACCAAGAAAGCAAATAAACCCACTAGTAGATCTTCTATTTGTTCGATCACCAGCATAGTCTGCGTCGCTGTAAGATTTGAATTTAAATCTAGGTTTAGAATCAAAAAAGATACCATAGTTTTGCGATCCTTTAACGTATCTCAAAATACGTTTCAATGCTTTGATATAGACTTCAGTTGGTTTTTCCATGTATCGGCTGACCACGCCCAACGCAAATGCTATATCTGGCCTGGTACCAACAGCCAAATACATGAGGCTGCCGACTGCTGCACGATACGGGAAGCTGATGTCACCAGAGTTGCTAGCATCAGTACCTTCGATACCCACGGTGTCTGCAGGTGTCGAAACAGCATTTGCGTTTGCCATGCCGAACTTTAAGATGATTTTGTTTGCAAAACTCGCCTGGCTGACAAATATGCTCCCGTCAGCTCTCTGGACAATCTCCAAACCAAGAAAATGTTTTGCTTCGAATACTTTGACAGCAAATTTTCTCATTAGGAAGTCGATGACCGCTGATATCCTGTCTTCATTTACCGCTGCAATGATTCCATCGTCAATGTAGATAGCCAAAACATGGTCTTCCCCTACGAAAACACAGGGATCGGCCCTCGATCTTTTTAGTTGAAAAGATCGGAGAAAAGATGAAAACTGGTTGTTCCAAACTCGTGATGCCTGTTTTAGTCCATATAAGCTCTTGAGCAGCTTACAAAATGTCCTGATCCATCATTGAAGCCCTTTGGCTGTTTCATGTAAATTTCTTCCTCCAGATGTCCATTTAAAAACGCCGTGGTTATATCGAACTGCTTAATTTTGTAGTTTCTAAGAGCTGCCAAGCGAAGAACTGTTCGAATTGATGAAAATCTAGCCACCGGGCTGAATGGCTCCTCATAATCGATGCCTTTGACTTGAAAGAAACCCCTTATCACAAGTCTGGCCTTGAAACGGGCTGATTCATTTGAGTTAGAACTTTTAATTTTAAACACCCATCGATTGTCAATAACATTTGTATCATGGGAAGGTGGTTTTACTAACTCCCACGTCTTATTTTTCTCTTAGGCCTCCATTTCAGCTTCCATCGCCTGTTTCCACTTGATTGACTCACGGGACTGCAATGCATCTTCAATAGTTGTAGGTTCAATATATTCGGCTAAAAAGGCACAACCTGCCAACATAGCTGAAGCGTATTTGTCGCCAGTTTTTGTAGAACTTCTCAAGCGATCCTTTAGTGGGATCTCATCGGCATCGACCACCTCTTCCTCCTCTGCTGAATGAAATCCACCTTCGTCACCACCAACATCGTTACTTGCATCGCCATTTGCATTGTCATTTGTAATGTCATCAATTTCTTCACTTCCTATGCTATTTACGCCGTCACCTGCATGATCATCTTCATAGCCACCTGTCTCATCATCTGTACAGCCACTGGCATCACCACTTGTACCACCAATAGAACTTCGAGCTGCTTTTTCAAAAATAATGTCACGACTAACCTTTACTTTGTTGGTTCCTGGAATCCATACTCTGTATCCTTTTACTCCTTCAACATATCCCACAAATATTGCTTTTTCGGATTTCACATCCCATTTTTGCCATTTTTGTGTGGGAATGTGAATGTAACACGTATCTCCAAAAATCTTCCAATCAAAAGTGTCGCAGAAGCACTTGCCAGTCCACAGTTCAAAAGGCGTTTTCCCATTACCATTTAAAGATGTACGATTTATAACAAAAGCTGCGGTGTTGACTGCCTCTGCCCAAAGTTTGAGTGGCAATCTCTTAGCATGTAACATGGTTCTGCCGGCTTCCACCAGTGTCCTCATTTCTTGTTCTGCCCTACCATTTTGCTGTGGGCAATATGGAACCGACGTCTGATGAGCAATTTTATGCTTCTGAAGCAAGGCTTTAAAATCCCGATTTAAGAACTCCGTCCCGTTAGCACTTCTTACAGTTTTTAGATCGTAACCAGTTTCAATTTTTACTTTAATTATGTATTCTTCGAAATATGAAAACACCTCATTTTTATTTCGTAGAAAATAAACTGCACGATAATTTGAATAATCGTCTTTTATCAAAAGAAAAAAACGAGAATCGGACAGCGATTGATGCTGCATGGGCCCGCACAAATCGGCATGTACTAGTTGTCCCGGTTGATTTGCTCTACTGTCAATATTGCGAAATTGTGTTTTAGCGTGTTTTCCAAAAACACACGACTCACAAAAGAATTGTCCCGAATTAGTGAAAGGAATATTTGCTTTTATTAAAAAATTTGAAACAACCTTTTGATTTTGGTGGGCTAGCCGCTCATGCCAAACTTTTAAATTATCTGCTTTTGCCACAGCTAAATTTGCACAAGGAAACCTAATTTTCAGCACCATTCGAAACAATGATTTCTCGCGGACTCCCACTGCCACAACGTTGCTATCCTCATCAAGCAGTTGACATTTTTCCCGGTCAGACACTAATCGAAGCCCTTTATCCATAGCAGCGTTAGACGAAAATAAATTAACTTGTATGTCCGGCACAAACAGAACATTTTTTTAAGTATTTCTCCAACTAAGAAGAACCGTTGAATTTTATTAACTCGCCATTGCCAATACGTACATTTTGTGGGTGAGCAAACTCAACGTATGATGAAAACAGTTCTTTGTTGAATGTCATATGATCCGTTGCTCCAGAGTCCAAAAACCAACTTTGGGAATCGTCGTCCCTTTCACACAACAAAAGAGTTGAAATAAATGCGTCTTTCGTTTTGTTGTCATGTTTTCTCTTTGGACAGTCTTTCTTCCAGTGCCCTGGTGTGTTGCAAAAAAAACATTTACCGCCACCACCCCCACTCTTGAAATTGCTTCTGTAATTTCGGTTTGCTTGAGGAAAGTATTGTGTTTGTGACTTTGAGAATTTTTTTTCTTTTTCTGTCACAAAGGCGTTTTGTTGGTGTGTGCCTGGGTGTAGCGACAAGCGGGTTTCCTCTATAATGAGGCGACTGGTCAAATTCAACAACGTACGTTCAGCAGGTGCCGTTGATTCCCATGCGGTATGGAAATGCATGTATTTTTCTGGCAGCTTCATAAGAATTTTTGTTATTAACATGCTTTCCGATACCGTTTCACCCAAATCACGCAATTGCTGTGTAATTGATTCGAGACGTGATATATGTGTTGCAATATCGTCTCTTTCGTCTTTTGCAAATGCATAAAACTTTTGCTGGAGCATATGTATATTAGTTTGTGTTTTTTGCTCGTAAACAGTTTCCAATTTTAACCACATCTCACGTGCCGATTTGCAATTAACAAGGTGTGTGAGTGGTTGCTGACCAACTGCAGTTACTATCACCTTATCTAATTGTAGGTACTGAAACTTATAACTTCCAAAAAAAAACTGAACTTTGCCCGCCAGCGCGTCTGGGCCCATAACCTGTTACGATACACAGTAAAATCAAACACGACCGTTCGTTATAAGCGTTTATTGTGGACTGAGTTCATATATTAAAAGTAAGTAAGAAGTAAGTATATGTAGTAAAAGAGTTTTACAAATCAGAGGGAGAGAGATAGAGCAAATATTTTTTGAATTCTCCTAACAGATTGCAATAGGGAATTAATGTCAATGCAAAACTGGGTAATTGAGTGAGAGGTATCATCGCATTTTGTTGCACTCAAGACCTTAAGAATTCAATCCACATAGATGAGCTATAAGAGATAGTCGACTTCAACCTACCTCATCCCGTTAGCACTGCAAATGGGTGCCAATCCTCTCTTAAAATTTCCTATCACTGAATATTATGTGATACAAAAGAAGTGAAGCTAACCCCCTCTGATTTTCATTAGTTCTGTCAAAATCTGAATTTGACGTCTGACAAAATTTTGCGAGTTCCGTTCGTGTCACATTATCGCGTGTGTGTTTGTAGTCTAGGATGAGCTTAGAATGTTGACACTATTTTTTGACTCATTAATTATAATATGTGTTTTTAGGCAAATAAACAAATTCATTAAGAACATCACAAATGAGGAACTTTTGATTGTTGGCGGAGATTTGAACAGCCATGTCCGGAAGTCAAACGAAGACTTTGAAGACTGCTTTGTACGACTGGGATACGGCACTAGCAACTCTCCGAGTGAAGTCATCCTAACGATCTTATTGTTCTAAACACCATGTTCACCAAATCAAGATGGCAACTGGTCACTTGCAGCAGTTGCGAAAATGAAACTCAGATTGTTTATCTTTCGGTAGCACGTATCTTGTAGCCTCGGGTTAAAGATTGCAAAGTGATCCGGGGAGGAGCAATCGCCAGCACTATTACCTCCTCCTGAAACAAATTTGTATGGCGCCGGGGACGAACAAAAATAAACAAACAAAAGTGTCTGCAAAAATCGAATGGTACAATCTGAATAAAGAGAAAGACTAAGCTTTTATTGCCAACATGCAGAATTATCTCCACCATATCATCAGCAAAGTTGTGGGTGAAGAGTTTAGAGCACAAGACATGTGGAATTACAACGACCTTGCGTGGATAGCTCCAAATCACTGCTAGAGGCTTAAAAATTACACTATCAATGCGGCAAAGAAACATGATGGTGGACAGATTAAGCTAAAGCAGTGATAAGTGACAAGAAAACGGCATTCAAAGCTTGGTAAAAGTGCTCAACCAATAATGGAGATGAAAAAGCTCGTCTTGAATCGGAATACAGACTTTCCCAGAGGCTCTCGAAGAGAAAGTGCGCTAAAATTCAAGCAAAGTCCGTGGTGGGACTGTATCGGTAGTTAGAAGAAATTTCTTCTTCGGCTGCTCGTAGAAACCAGGCTATCGACGGACTCCGAACAAAAACCAGCTTGAACCGAGGTTTTAACGGCCCATACAGGGCCTGAACCTAGCTTCTCCAATAACTTTCATGCGAAATGGAGGGGACCTGCAGTCTTACGCCGAATCCGAACGGCAAATTTGAGAAGCTTCTCATGACAATTTGATACTCTTGGATGTTTGTCAGACGTTCGCAAGAGGTGCCAACAACACGCGGTATTCCCAAGTGGTCCCCCATATAGGTACTAACTACGCCCTACGTCGTTTAATTGCTGTGATCGCACAACCATTTTTAAAATAGCTGCTCAGAGAAGGAGAAATGCCCTGGAAATTGGTTCGCAAAGTTCATAAACAATGCCCAAGGACTGCTTCTTGTAGATGACGAAAAAATACTACACATGTGGCAACAGTATTATAACGATATTCTAAATGAGACATTTCCTCGGATATATTTTCCAAGAGCCGTTCCTTATAGTGAAGAAGAGCCTGGCATAACTGTCGAAAAAGTTAGGAAGTTGGACAAAGACTCCAAAAAACCAGAAGCACTTGAGCCGGCAGAGATACCCTCTGAGTTCGGAAAAAAGGTGGGAGACATCGAGTCCAAGTGGCTCATGATTCTCATCTCCAAACTGATGAGAGGTGATCCAATGCTTGTGGAGGGAAAGTTATCTTCTTCCTTTGTTCCAAGGATAAAACGATACACTAGAGTGTGAAAAAATTACAGTTCGATCAAGCTGATGTTACACACCATGAAGATCGTTTACCGAGTTTAAGGTACCCGACTGCGGAAAATAATGCGACTATCTGAGGACCAGTGCGGATTTATGGCAGGCAAATCAAACACAGATACAATCCACAGTATGCGGATCGTGATTCCTTAAAGGATTTGCATATGCGGTTGGTTGATTTTAAAAAGGCTTTGATAGACAAGTTCTAGAAACCAACGTAAAGATGATCATGGACATGTATGAGGGAGTAAGGACAAGCTGCCCCTAAGCTGAAAAGAGGCTCTACATCGCAGTTTAGAGCCCAGTGCCCATGTTCTGTAATTATCGAATCGCTATAATTTATCGCGAAACGTCCAAAACTGAAACAAAACTCATTTTATCGCAATCATGAGGTTCTGTAACTTTGACAGGCGATAATTTTATCGCATGGAACACGTCGGAATAAAACAACTGGAAAAAGCGATAAATCGGTGTTCTTTATCATCGAAGTGCGTTAAGTTTTTCATTTCAAACGTCAAATTTCATCGCCTTACAACGAGCACGCTAATAGAAAGGATGGCTGAACAAAAAAGGGTAAATAAAAGAATTTATATTTGTAAAAGCGTTTAATAATGCATTGTGACCACAATTATTATTTTAATCAATACTTTTCTAGGTACTTACCCGGGCTGCACAACACGAAGTCTTTGGATTTACCAGCAGCAGATGATAATGAAGTTGCTGCATAACATTTTCCTTCAGACTCTTGGACAACAAAAATAATTATATATTAATAATAAAACAATTCTTTATAATTAAATAAATCTGCCATGAAATTACAGTTTAACCGCACAAAAAAAGGTTAGTCTTTTACTTCTTTTTTCAGTTAGTGGCGTATAGAATCACAGAGCCTTGTTTTGTCAAATTTTTAAGAAATTGATGCAAAATTCCTTTTGAGGCGGTCTTGAATCACCAATGCTGCTCGATCGTAGACTGAATTCTGCTCATGATAAATATCATCATCTTCATCTTCACTCTCCGGCTCTTCTAGAACATCGTCAAGGAGTCTGTGTTTTACACGAAAATTGTGAAGAACACAGCACGCATTTATTATGCTTCCTGAAGCTTGAGGGGAGTAAGAAAGCCCTAGTTTTAGGCAACGAAAAACTGCTTTGAGGACTCCGTTGAGCCTGACGCAGTTGGTATCCAGAGTCTCCTTTAAGAAAAACAAAAAAAAAATTCAAGAATTTCATAAATAGATCAATAAAATAAGATTATACATACCTAATAGCCAAGAGCTATATTGTCCAGGCTCGCTTCATAGCGCCGTTCTAACAGTGCTTTGGTTTGGGAACATTCCCATACGTACGCATCATGATTCGCACCTGCAAACCTGGCATACACGCCAAATATTCGAAGGTCGAAATCACTTATCTGGAAGTTAAATTTTATAAATTGGTTATTTAAAAAAAAAAATATATAATCACACCAATTGAACATTTTTGGAATAGTATCCCTTTCTGTTGAGACAGCAAGCCTCAACTTCAATTTTGGGCTTTGTGATCCGCACATGGGTACAATCGATCGCCCCAATCACCCCAGGAAACCCTGTTGCTTCAAAAAAGCTAGTTTTAATGAAAAAATATAAGAATTTTTGTATTGAAAAAAGAAAAATAAAGACAAATGTACCTGTTAAGCGGATACGCTTATAGATAATGCGGACATATATTTATGTACATTAATACATATTATAAAATAGATCGTGGCGTCGACGGCTAATGGAGACGTGTAGAAAATGCTTAATAAGCATTGCGTGAAGTCAAAATGGAGTTTGCTACACAAACTTAATCTCCATTCACCCAAGGAATTTATGCCTTGTATAAATAAGAGATATAAACATCCTACGATGAACAATCTGATGGTTATCCCATGATCGATTGTAAACATCTTACGATAAACAATCCTATGGTTTCACGACGCCAACAATAATTGTGCTTACGTAAACAGTCCAGAGACTGATCATGTCGCATACGAGATATGATTTATACGTTGCCAATCTGTTGAATTCGCTATCTATTCTTCACCCTCATACCCTTTCTTGTGTGTAAGTGTGCACTAACTGACTGTGTGCACGGTGAGGATTCATTCGTGCTGAGAAGTTTTGCAACAAAAAGCGGTAGAAAAAATATATATAAAAAAAAGCGGTACCTACAATTATTAATACAACAAAGGAAGAAGCGGTAGAACCATACAAGCGGTGCAACAAAAGCGGTGGACGTTATAAATAAAATGATACCAGTATTAGTACTACTCAGGTAAATTAGTGATAAGCCTAGTTAAGATTTTGAGTGTAATTAATTTAACAACTGTGGTGATTATACAAGTGGAGAGTGTACAGGCTTCAGAGAAGTAAAATTTTGTTTGTACCCATATAGTTCAATTTTTATTCAGAATGCCAAATAACGTAGAAGGAAACCAAAGATTAGATATTAATACGCTGGTGAAACTCGTCCCACAATTTCGAAGTGAGGCATCAGAGTTAGCGTCCTTTATTAACGCATGTGACGATGCGTTCCAATTGTCCAAAGAGGATCAAACCGACTTTTTATTTAAATATATCAAGGTCCAGATATCTGGCAATGCAAGGGTTATCCTTGAAAATAAAATTCGTGTGGTAAGATGGGCCATAATACAAAGGATTGTTTTTCGAAAAATCAGAATTTAAATTCCAAAAATAATCAAGCTCAAAATTTTCGCGATTAAGAAGCGCTAACAGTAAGGCAGCGTTTTCTTTAAATAGTGAAGAAAGCCCTTACATTTACATTAATTATAAAGACCGCGTGTATAAAATGTTGTTGGATACGGGTGCTTCGGTTAATTTAATAAAAGCAAAGTGTATTTTTAGAAAAGAATTTAACGTTCAAAAAGTAATAGAATTAGTTGGACTGGGAAGTAAAAGTAAAGAAACATTAGGAACTAGTGATATACGCTTTTGTATATGGGAAAATTCTAGTTCCAAGAAAGTATTTCATAGATGGGGATTCCATGTTGTTTCTAACAACATGATCTATGAATACGATGGTCTGATTGGTGCAGGTTTCCTTAGGGAAATGAAATGCAGGATAGACTACGGTAGTAACACATTGTATGTAAAGGACAATTGTTATGAATTAAGATATAAAAGAGACGAAGCTAATGTAATGCCTAGAAGAGAGGTGTTTAGACTTGTCAAAATTAATAAAGAATTGGTAGACGGTACTTCGGTGATAGTGAACAGATTCGTAAATGAAAGTATTATAGTGCCGAGTTGCATAAGTGATGTAAGAGACGGGAAATGTCTTGTAAGTATGTTGAATATATCAGATAAGATAGTTAAAAATGATATTGAAGTTGAAGTAACGCATTTGAGAGAATTTGAAATGATAAAGAATGATAAGAGTTGTTATAAAGCTAATAAAAATAGAATCAATGAAAGAAATGTTAATTACGTCAGGGATAGAGGCAAACTGATTCAGGATTCATTAAGGTTGGATCATCAGGAGAAGATGATGAAATCAGAAAACTCATATCAAAGCATTATGATTTATTCCTTTTAGAAGGTGAATCACTAACTAATACAAATTCGATTGAGTGTAATATAAGAACAGGGCAAGACGCGAAACCAGTTTATACTAAATCGTATAGGTACCCTAAGGTACATGATGAAGAGGTCAGTAAAAATATTAAGGAATTAATGAAGGATGGTATAATACAAAATTCTACATCGCCTTGGAACTCACCAGTATGGATAGTTCCGAAAAAAATAGATGCATCAGGGAAAAAGAAGTGGCGAATGGTTGTGGATTATAGGAAACTAAACGATCTGACAATTGCAGATAGCTATCCTATTCCGAATATTGCAGACATTTTAGATAATTTGGGTCATGGTAAGTATTTTAAAAATACTCGATTTGAGAGCAGGATTTCACCAAATTAAAGTAAGGAAAATAGATATGGAAAAAACTGCATTTTCGACTTCACATGGACATTTCGAATTTACGAGAATGCCATTTGGATTGAAAAATGCTCCTAGTATTTTTCAACGTATGATGGACATTGTCCTCACAGGATTAAAAGGCATAAAATGTTTTGTGTACATGGACGATATTGTAGTGTATGGCAACGATTTAGTAGAACACAACATAAGGCTTGAAGAGGTTTTTGAACAGCTAAAAAGGGCAAATCTTAAACTGCAAGCAGATAAGAGCGAGTTTTTGAAAAAGGAAGTCAGTTATCTAGGCCATGTGATAGGAGAAGATGGCGTTAAACCAAACCCTGAGAAGGTAAGAGTTATAGAGAACCTTAAAGCTACACAGAATGTGAAGGAAATTCAGTCATTCCTAGGAATGATGAATTATTACAGGAAGTTTATAAAAAATTTCAGCCAAATAGCTGGTCCTATTAATAAGCTTCTGAGAAAGGGAGTTGAATTTAAATGGGGGAGGGATCAAGAGAAAGCTTTTATTGAATTAAAGCAGGCATTATCCAGTTTTACTGTACTTCAATACCCAGATTTCAAGAAACCATTTATTGTTACAACTGACGCTTCGAATGCAGGATTAGGTGCTGTGTTGTCACAAGAACACGAAAATAAAGATCTGCCAATACAATTCATAAGCAGAAGTATAAATGCAGCCGAAAGAAACTATAGCACCACGGAGAAAGAGTGCTTAGCCATTGTTTGGGCGGTAAAGGTATTTAGACCATATTTATATGGGCAGCATTTTATAATTAGAACTGACCATAGACCATTGACATGGCTTTTTAATGTAAAAGATCCAAGATCACGATTGGTACGTTGGAGGTTAAAGTTAGAAGAGTAAACATATGTCGTTGAATAAAAAAAGGGTCTCGATAACGTGGTTGCAGACCACTTAAGCAGAAATATCTTAGTAACAACAAGAAAAGTCAGGAAAAAGAAAAAATGTTCGTGTGAATGCGAAGATAGAGTTAGTGAAAATATTGACAATTCTGTAGATATAGAAGGAAATGAAAATGGTAGTGGAGGTTCTTTAGAACATAATTTAAGCGAAGAAAGTCCAGAAACCAACGACCATACCACGTCGAGTTAATCGGTTCTCGTTAGATCACCGAAATTAAACGACGTTGGGCGCGGTTAGTACGTAGATGGGGGACCGTTTGAGAACAACCGCGTGTCGTTGGCCAGTCCCATCTACAGAGTTGAGGTAGATAATATACGTGGTATCACAATGGACCTAAATTGGTCTAAGTGTGTCGGCTTCTGCCGACAGCCACATAAACCTAACCTAACCTAACCTAAGTCCAGAAGCATTAGCCCATACAAATTTGGAAAAGAACAACGAAATTGTAAAAACAAGCAACTTAATAGACATAACGGATAAGAAAAAACAATTGGATATTATTAAAGAATACCATGAAAGTTTGGTTGGGGGACATGCAGGACAGAGAGCGACTATCGCAAAGATTAGAGAAAAATATGATTGGGAAAATTTGAATCATATGGTAATAGAATTTATTAAGAGTTGTACGAATTGTCAGTTAGTCAGTTAATCAGCAATTGTGTCCAATGCTACGTACTGCTTGAAACAAGTAAATATGGATCTAACAGGACCATATCCAGTTTCAAAGAATGGAAATTTTTACTCGTTGAGTATGCAGGATAGCTTGCCAAAATTCATAAGGTTCGTTCCAATAAAGGACAAAAACGCAGAGACAATAGCAAAAGCGTTTGTAAATGATTGGATTACGTATCTTGGTATTCCAAAAATAATCCTAAGTGACAACGGAAGAATATTCAAGTTCAAGCACATAACAACTAGTGTTGCTCATCCACAATCCAATGGAGCAGTAGAGAGGATACATGGTAGACTCAAAGAATATTTGAACACAGTAAATTTCGAAAAGGATGATTGGGATGAAGCTCTCAAATTTGCAAGTTTTTGTTACAACTCAACAATACATTCAACAACAGGTTATAGCCCACACGAAGTATTATTCGGGCGGCAAGCAAATAGACCAAGCAATATTGATAAGTTGGACTTGGTAACAGTAGGAGAGTATGTGAAGAACATTTCAGATAAAATCAGTTCCATAGAAGGCAAGGTAAAAGAAAATTTATTAAGGTCAAAGTTAAAGTCCAAGGAAACGTACGATAAAAGCACCAAGGACGCACCATCATATAAAGTGGGAGACCAGGTGCTAGTCAAAAATTTAAGCGTAAACAGAAAGTTGGAAAAAACATTTGTAGGACCATATGTTATTACTAAAGTAACCGACTCAAATGTGTTTTTGAGAACTAATAGGAAGACAAGAAAGGTTTCAAAAAACCTTGTTAAAAAATACATTATATAGAATTAGGTTTGATAGTGATTTTAAAGGACTTAGGGATCTATTAGAACATTATAACAATAAAAAAAAAACAACAAATTGTTTGGAACTATGGATGACAATGATGCAAGGTATTATGATGAGGCAATAAAGTCCTTTAATAAAAACGAAGAAACAATAAAACAAGGGTTAGAAGAAGAAATTAATATAAAAAAGAAGTTGAATGATCAAAATAAGAATTTGCAAAGTAATATTGAAACAATAAATAAGAAATCTTCTGAGTTTATGGAAGCACTGAATACTTTAATTTTTGATAACAATGAAGCAAAAAGGAAAGAAATGATTTTTGAATACCTGCAAGACATGCAACTAAAAATAATTTCCGCAAGTTTAGAGTTAGAATCTGAACTTGATATCACTATAGATGCCATTTTGTTTCTTCAATTGAGCACTGTACACCCTTCAATTATAACTCCAAAAAAAATTATAGAAATCTTAATGCTAAGTAAAAATGAACAAAATTTGATTTACACTCCAAGCATAAGTATGTACAATAAAATAATAAAACATGCAAAAGTAAAATGTTTTGAGAAAAATAAAAATATTGTAGTAATTGTGGCTGTACCCTTTCTTGAAGCAAATTCATATGATGCATACAAAGTAATTGCAATACCAATATTTGAAGACCACAAACAAGTAATGTTCGAAAAAAGATATAATTACTTTTTCATATCTAATGATAAATAATATTTTGGATATAAGGATGATTTAAATGATATCACAATGTATGAAGATTCATATTTAATAACGCACAGTCTAGTTCTTGAGTCAACTATGTCTATGGAAGATTGTATTTTAAATAATTTTATGAAAAGAAGTAAGAAAATATGTAATATTCGAATAATCCCTCACAATATTGAATCATATATAAAGTTGTTAGAAAATAAGTACTTATTTTTTGTGTCAGAAAATACGCAATTTAATAACAATTGTAGTCACCATATAACTCGAGGAATAATTAAAGGAGTGGGATTATTAACTCTTGAAAATAACTGTTGCTTTAGTACTGTAGATTTTAAGATTGTAGTTTCAGAAAAAGGGAATGAAACTTACCTTAATAATGTATATCATAACTATTCTGATGATTGTTGTTTTAACATAAGAATTAAAGATGTAGAACCCATTGAATTTGTAAAAAATATTAAGACCAATAGAATAAAAGAAATTGAAGATCTAAGTATTGAAATCAATAATCAAAAATCGAATTTGTCAAAATTCTTGAATGTTAAACTTAGACCAGCAGAGTTTGGATATGGATTCATAAGTTTGTTAGTCTTAATTGGAATGGGTTTACTCATCATTAAATGTATTAAAGGTAACAATACCTTAACCTTATTTAATAAATGTTTTAATAAAAAGGAACGCAGACCTGTAGTAAAGCATACCGTTACCTACAAAAATAATGTTGAACCTGTAAAACAGGAAAGAATTTATCCTAGAAGTTTAAGATATAATTATGATTTATAAAAAGGAATCATAAAGAAACACATTATAATTTTATTTCATATTATATTCTTGTATTGTATTATACTACACATTGATTTTACATTACATTCTTAGTTTTAGAAGTACATAAATAAATAAATTAGAGGTGTGACATTGAATTTTGGTATTCGGATGGTCCTTGTGCTCACGCGTAATTCTGGTGTACATGGTCAACCTGAGAGTAATTTTATTTAATTACTTTTCTTACATATATTTATGTACATTAATACATATTATAAAATAGATCGTGGTGTCGACGGCTAATGGAGACGTGTAGAAAATGCTTAATAAGCATTGCGTGAAGTCAAAATGGCTTTTGCTACACAAACTCAATCTCCATTCACCCAAGGAATTTATGCTTTGTATAAATAAGAGATATTACTCTGCCCTGCAAGACACTTAAAATCATCATCGATTGTAAACATCCTACGATGAACAATCTCATGGTTATCCCATGATCGATTGTAAACATCCTACAATAAACAATCCTATGGTTTCACGACGCCAACAATAATTGTGCTTACGTAAACAGTCCAGAGACTGATCATGTCGCATACGAGATATGATTTATACGTTGCCAATCTGTTGAATTCGCTATCTATTCTTCACCCTCATACCCTTTCTTGTGTGTAAGTGTGCACTAAGTGACTGTGTGCACGGTGAGGATTCATTCGTGCTGAGAACTTTTGTCAATCCCCATTTAGCAGTCCAACTGATCAGTCGTTTTATTTGAAGAGCATAACATACCTTTGTTTAATAGCAGGATACTCCTCCTCTGTTGGAAATTTTATCCATTTCCCTGCCAACTTGTTCTGTAGTACCAAAGAGACTTCAGCTGCAACTCTCGAAACGACTCTGCCGCCGAAAAGTCCTGCCCAATGTCTCTTTGGCAAGAGCCAGAGGCAAAAAAGTGCAATGCGGCACACACACGAATTGGGATAGGGATGAACGTTTTCCGTTGTCCCTGCTTCATGTGTGGAAGCATTTTTTAAATTATGTGCTGCATCTCGGCTTAGACGGTAAAGCTCCCGGAATCGTTCCTCAGGCATTTCAAAAGGGTTGGTATTGTCCCTAAGTCGGCGGCGTTGGACTCGCATTTTGTTGCGTCGCTTGTTCATCTCCGACAATGCCACAATAGGAAGCATCTTTTTTTGGAATTAATACCTATCTTTCTATCAAATTTAAATTTTTTATCGAGATTAATTTGTCAAAAATAATTTCAAGATTCTTTCTTTCAATTTTATTTGTCGCTGGCTGACACTTCAATTTATCGCCTTCCAATGGAAGTTCCAGTCAAATTGAGACCAAAATATTTTTTATCGCATCGTCTTACAGAAACCCTACTTTTTCCAGACGCGATAAAAGCGGAACGAATTGTTCCAATTTATAACGATGCGAAAACTTATCGCCTAAGTTACAGAACATGGCCCCAACTCTCACATACGGTTTACAATGTTGGACGGCGTACAAAAAGTATTAGGGCAAATTAACGACAGCTGAAATGAAGATGATTCCCATGACATCTGAGGTAACAAATATTTGAAGTTACAAGAAGCCGTCACCTCAAAGAACCTATTTTGAAAAAATGGAGCGCGGCCCGCTCACTTGGTACTACCATGTTCAAAGGAGAGGCCCTACGAACCCTGTCAATGTTAATGCCAATCAACTTTTCCATACAATCGCGAAAGAGATGCAGTCCTAAGAACGCCTGGATCACACAAATGCAGCTGGGCGGCCGTACAGTCGTGCGGCTGAATATATATTATAAGTGTAGTCAAAACCACGAACCAAGCCATATAAAACTGCTCAATTAAGCGCGTTTCTTAAAAAAAATATTAAATGTACTACGACTGTATAAAATTGCTTTAAAGTGAAATTAATAAAAAAAACTAAGTATTCATTGTTGTTTCTCTTTATGCTTAACCAATAAAGTAACTGAAAATAATCGACTTTCCAAGTTTCAGGTGCATTGGTCATCTGAATAACCGCTTTAAATGTGGCGTCGTTGATTCGACGACGCATGTTCCTGTACCTACACGAAATAAGCATATACTTCCACGGGTTTTCTATTTATGAACAGAAAATTGTACAATTTACTATTCGAAGAGCAGTATAATTAATTAATTTATGTACCTGTGACGATTAATTTAACTTTTCAGTATGAGCAAAACAAGTTTAGCGTGAAAATATTTATAACTGAGCGTAGTAGCACAAGTGACAAAATGACGTTTTATCAAATTCATAATAAATATTTTAGGAGCTTTAGTCAACATAACAACAAGCTTACTTCACTGGAGCATTACTTTTAAAACAGCTAATTCTAATGTATGCGTAAACCACAATCACGCTCTGTCGCGCCGCGTTGAAAGTTAGCATCAAGTTAAACCATACATAATCAATGCCACCTATCACAATGCCATGTTTTGTTTCAACTAGGAAAATACAGAACGTAATGTTTCGTAACGTTGCTGTAAAGTGAAAGCGAAAGCCTTTGGACGTAACAAAAGCAATCCAAATCGTGATCTTTAAGCGATAAACTTCGTTTGTTTTCAAAAGTCGATATAGCTCATGTCATGACATGGATGTTTAAAAAGAAAAATGTCCAAGTTGTTAATGTTTTCTAAATGTCATTGGGATTTTGTTGTAATTTTTCATGAGACATGTGTAACCGTGCCATATATTATACCCTTTGCGGACCCTTGCTAAGAGAACCTTGCAATAAATTGCAAACAATCCTCCAATAGTAATTTATTGTCACCCTATAATTTCGAAATAGCTTATGTTAATCAATTCTGTTCATTTCGTCAGCGATATCGGGGTTAAACCAAGTCTCATCAACACATATGACATCAATTCCTGAATTGTGGAATAAGTATCTTGCATAATCAATTTTACGTTGGTTGAAACTGAGTGAGTATTCGCTTTGAAAGTCTCCTCTTTAAGTTGGGCGATTTCGCTCTCGCACTTCTGCACTTCGTTATTGAGGCAAGGAATTCAGATAAAAGCGACTTAAAATCTGCCACTAAACCAGCTTCCAAATCTCGTAGTGTGTCACTCAAAGTATTTTTATTAAACGCCGGATCGTCTGTAGATGGAACTGATATGTTTTGGTTGGTGTTTGCTGGTGATCTGTAACCTTAAAGAGGCATACCGCAAAAAGCGTATTGGAGGAATGAAGAGAAAAAACAAAAAAAGAATCACCGTCGATTTTTAAGCGCAAATACTTCGGGGAAGAAAAACATAGGGACGGGTTACAGTCCGCTTGGGCGAACTGTTGGATACCCTATTCTTATTCCTATCCCTCATAAGTGGGCGTGACAAAAGTCTAAGTATGGTTGAATTATTAAGAACGCTCTACTTATTTTGTTATGACATTTAAAGAATTTTATCAAAAAAAAACGAAGCTTTTGTAAAAAAAACGCTCCCAAGCTCAAACTTTGGTTTTTCAATAAATTTTCATTGTCAGTAAAGGTATTTAAAAAAAATTAACACATGAGCATAAAGGGCCCCTAGAGAGTATATATTATAAATTTTAGCTCCCTAGCTCAAACTTTGGATGTTCAAAAAAAGTTTTTTTTTTAAATTGTGGGCGTGTCAGTAGCCGGATTTTGAAAATATTTACAAATGAGCCTATAGGGCCCCTAGAGAGTACATATTATAAATTTCAGCTCCCTAGCTCAAATTTTGGTTTTTCAATAATTTTTTTTATTTAACCCTTTCAGGACAACCGTTGCTTTCTAAGCAACTTCTGATTTGTGACCTTCGTACTCTCGTTTGGGAGCCCCCAATTTAAAATAGTTACTTGCAAACATTTGTATTGTATTTTGTAAGTGTGAGATACGAAAAAAAAAATTATAAAATGCGTTTGCGCTTAGGGGTTTGGAAAGTTATTCAGAGTATGTTTGCGTAGGCGAGAGGTACAGTAAAAAAACACAAAGCAAAAAGTAATATTTTGAAATATTTCAGAGTAGATTTTAAAACTATTGTTAATAAAATGTTGAAGTACAAAGGTAAGTTATTTTATTTATGTTTTCGTTAGAAAAAAAAGAAAATATTTAGTCAGCTAGGATTTTTCTAAAACGAAAGTTGCTTATAAGCAAACTTTGTCCATAGTGGACGTAAAGGTTAATTATAAATTTGATTTGAAGGAAATCGTTCGCAGAGGAAAGGTCTGACTGACGCTGTAATAAAAGATATAGCCAAATATGATTGGAATCAGTCATCCGATGAAGATGAAATTGATGAGGATGGGGATGATCCCGATTTTTTGGAAGAAGCAATTGAAGAGATTTTAGCTATAGGAGAGGAGGTAGAATCAGAAATGATTGCAAATTTGCTGAACGATGACGAGTGTAGAAACTGCGATGCTGAAGAAGAGGTAAGTGCTGGGGTTACTTTTGGGAAAATTGAAGCGTCCACATTGAAGTGGCGAAAACGGGAAATGTTGACCGTCGATGCAACCTGGAGAGGAAGCGCTAAGGTTGATGACGTGTATGAGGATAAAGCACCCATAGAGTATTTTACAACAGAAAGCAATCTACATGCAATGGAAACTTTTGGCATAGAACTGAAATGCGCACCATTTGAAATGCGGCGTTATATCGGTGTACTTTTATATATGGGTATCATCAAAATACCTCAGATAAGAATGATTTGGTCAAAGCAGTTGAAATTCAATTTTATAACTGATGCTATGTCACGATCAAGGTTTGAAAAAATAAAAAGTTGTTTCCACTTGAACGAAAATTCAAAACAGCCAAAAAAAGGTGAACCAAACTTTGACAAACTGTATAAAATACGCCCATTGCTGTCATTACTAAAAAAAGATTCAACGAATTGCCTCAAGAAGAATTCCAATGCGTTGATGAGCAGATTATAGCTGTCAAAGGGAGATCAAGTCTTAAGCAGTATAATCCAGCAAAGCGACATAAATGGGGAATGAAAATGTTCACCAGAGCAGGGACGTCAGCAATGATATACGATTTTAATTTGTATGTTGGCGATGGTACATGTCCAAAATATGGCCTCGGTATTTCATCCGATATAGTTTTGTTTTTGGCTTCAACCGTTCCTAAAGATCAAAACTATAAACTATACTTTGATAACTGGTTTACCTCAATAAGTCTTATGATTGCTTTGAAGCAAATGGGAATATTCGCAACTGGAACCGTACGACAAAATAGAATGGGTAAATGCGATATTCTTTAAGAAGAAAAATGCGAACTTACTCATAATATATGTGCACTCCGCTGGTTCGATAATAAAGGAGTGCAGCTCTTGTCTACTTACATGTCGGTCGAACCATTAGGATCCTGTAAGCGCTGGTGCAGCAAGGAAAACAAAACTATTCATATTCCCCGACCAGCTATAGTTAACGACTATAACCAACATATGGGAGGAGTTGACCTATGCGATATGCTTATGGAAATATATAAAATAAACACAGGTCAAGAAAATGCTATATGCGTATAGTTTACTGGTGCATCGGAGCAGCTGTTGTAAATGCCTGGCTACTGTATCGCAAAGAATTTAAAGTCGTCAAACCTAATTGTTAACCAATGGCACTAATTTGTTTCCAAATGGAAATAGCACAATCTCTGCTAAGCGCTTCGGCTTCCTCCAATATCGTAAAACGCTCACGAGGCCGTCCTCCTACAGTGGCTTCGCATTCCCCGCATACGACCCCGCACACCTCGAAATTGTCACCATCGCCTTTGTCATCGCCATCAGTCAGTGTTTGCAGCTCTTCATTAAAACGCAAATACACACCAGATCCAACAGAAATATCGCGATACGACCAAGAAGGACATTGGGTTCTTTGGGGTCAAAAAGGTCGCTCCCGTCTCTGCAAAGCTGCAACCCCTCTTTCCAAATGTTCCAAATGTGAAGTTCACTTGTGTTCCAATACAAGTAAAAATTGCTTCCTTTTATATCACACATAAACAAGCATTTTTCCATGAGAAATATGAAATAAAGAATATGAACTCTTCCGTTTATATGTATTATTTTATTTACCATTATGGACGGATGTTGCTTTTAAGCAACTTTCTACAGGACCTCGTAGGAAGGACATACGGCTTTCAAACTTTGTTAACGGAATTTTTAGGTCTAAAATAGGAAACCCACCAAATTTTGTAATTTTAGCACTATTAAGTCAAGGGCTGTCCTGAAAGCTTTAATTGTGGGCGTGTCAGTGGGCGAATTTTGAAAATTTTATCTCCCGAGCAGTTTTATGAGTCATAAATCATATATAAAAAATGTCTGCTTTCTAGCTCAAAATTCGATTTTGTCCATATAATTTTGTTTTTTTGAGTTTGTGGGTGGATTTCAAAAATTCGTAAACTTGATTATTTCGGTACGCTAGAGAGTATATGGTTAAAATTTCAGCTCTCTAGGCCCAGTTTAAAGGCCTAATTTTTGCCGACGGACGGACGGACATGGCTAGATCGACATTACTATCGATGCTGATCATAAATATAAGCCGTGTTTCTTTGCACGCGGATATAGGGATGGCATCAGAAAACGACTATCGCCGCTTAAGAATTCATCAAAAAAAACTTTGCAGCACACATGCACCTATGACATGCACAGTGACACAGCTGTAAGTTGTAGTTAAGAAATTTGTATTGAAAATCCTGAAATTGAAAAATATTTACTTCCGCCAATTGAAATTGATGCCAAGCATATTCCAAAATTATGAAAATCAATTTCACATTAACAGATTTGCTAAATTCAATTACCTTTATAATGAAGTTGAAAAAATAAAATAAAAATAAAATCACGAACAAAATATTCGGCGGGATGTGTTAGTGGTCGGAGGGATGTCAAACTTTGACATTTCCTCAAAAATTCATCGCAGCAGTTCATCAGAAACGAAGAAAATGGGTTTTGGAAGCACTGTTTATCCCCGCTAACTGACTTAGTGGCGATAGCTATCCCCGCTAAAGTTAACGTATATAGGATAAGTTGTTGTTGTATTTTACAAGCAAATTTCAAATTATCCCTATAGTAAGTTTTAGGGGTCTACGGGCAATATTAAGGTTTGTTACAAACTATGCGTCAAAATTAATATAAAAAGAACTTTAATCGTCTTTGTTAACTATGAGTACAAGATTTGTTGACCGAGTAAACTTTATTTGGATATTGATTTAGTACTAAAAATTGAACACACAATAAATTCCGAGAGCAGATTTAAAACACGTCTATTCCGATGACATTGCTTGTGTGTCTTTAAAAATATGGAAACTTCGCGCAAGGCAAGACAATATTAGGGCGACGAAAGCTAAAAATCGAGTTATGCTGTAGCCAAGCAATGTTGGATTACAATTATATGGCTCTTTGACAGAATTACAGAATTCTTTCAATTTTGTAACTCGCACAATATACAAGTCAAAGTGCAAATAAATGTTGACCACAAATGCATATCTGTTTCAGGCATTAAGGCCCATTTAGACGATCATTTCAGTTTCAGTTTCAGTTGAGCTATCAGTTAAGCTTTCAGTTAAACTTATGTCTAAATGCAAAAATTAAAGCGTTTAACTGAAACTGAAACTGATGGAATTCCCATAAGTTGTCAGTTCAGTTATCAGTTAAACTGATGTGTAAATACGTTTCAGTTCAGTCGTCAGTTTAATCATCATTTCAATTGCAGTTGGCGGTGAATCAACATTTTAGATTTCCTGTTTGTTTTCCAATATATCGAAACGGAGTGATATATTATCATCGATTTCATTAAAATCTATCGGCTTTCATCGCCCATTACGCAATGTATTTCTTCTGTCTTTCGACTACTCACAAGAAAAATGAAAGCTCAACTGAACACTGAACTGACGTCTAAATGCACTGTCTTTTTTAACTGAACTGACAACTGAACTGATAACTGATCGTCTAAAACGGCCTTTAGTGCTTTCTTGCTATTCTTTTATTGAAGAGCATTTTTTTTACATTGGCAGGTAGAATACACTAAGTCTACTACTTGCTATGTAGTCAATTGAGAAAGATTGAGTTATTAAATAAATTCCTTAATACCTAATATATTAAATAAATTATATAATTGATTTATTTATTTTATATTTAATGTTTTTTTACTTGTTTCAGCAAGCATTTGTTAATAAACTATATATATGTGGTTTCCTGCTTCTCGCTTCTTCGCAAAAGAAAAAAATTGTCTTTAATATTTTTGTTTTCATTAGTTAAAAATAAAAGTAATGTGCTTAACAATATTTACTCGGTAGATCTGGACTTAACTCAGCCTAGTTCTATACATAAAACTGCAGACTTTATTTTAAGTATACTCCAATTTAAGTATACTTAAATTCTTGGTTAAAGTCAATGTCATAATATTCCCTCTTTTTGTTGAAGTCACATTTGATGAAACCTAGTAAATATAAATGTTAAATTAAGAAAGCCAAATTAAGAAAAACAGTTCAGCGGGTGGGGGCGGCATAGATGGCTTTGTAAACAGGCGCTCAGATGACTTGCGGAAGGCCTGCCCTCACACATCACTGAATCCCTACTGGTCTAACTGTGTGATTCGCCGGTTTGAACTCAAAAAATAACGGAAGGTATTGGTTCTGGAACCACTTCATCACTGAGGCTATTCAAATCCTGGTGTTGCTTCATTTGTGTGATCCAGACGTTTTTAGGACTTCATCTCTTTCGCGATTGTATGCAAAGATTGATTGATATTGCCTTTTTCACAGTTTTCGTAGCATCTCTCGTTTGAACATGACAGCAGCAACTGAGACGGTCGTCTTAACCGTCGGTCTTAAATTTTTTCGTGATAGGTTCTTTGAGGTGAGGCCTTCCTCGGATCTAGGAACTTCTTGCTCGATAAATGTTTGTTACTCCTGCTGTCATGCGAATTTTCGAATGCTGTCCAACATTGTGAACCGTTTGTGAGCGCCAGGCGCACAAGTGCTATGTAGAGCCTTGCTTTCATATTATTCTTCGGTCACAGAAGATGGCTAAGTTTTCCCGCCAATGTCACAGGTTGCTGATCATAGATCCCAGATATTTGAACTGTTCACACTTGGGAATCATTCTTCCATTCATATAAATGTCTGGAATAGGTCGGAGTGGGTTAGACAACGGGCAGTACAGGTATTCTGTTTTTTTTTAACTATTACGATACTCATTCCTCTCCAAAACCTCCTTCCATATATCAAGTACTCGTTGCAGAGACGTTTGATCTTCACTAATGATAGCTCCATCGTCAGCAAAGAATAACTCATGCACTTGGAGTCCGTCACTTTTCAAGGGACTTCATAAGCCTCGCTGGTAACTCCGCAATGACCCCTGAGGGGCATCTTACTCTTGCTTTTACTCCATCATACAATGTCCATGAACATCGTCTGGAACTAATCGTTGTCCTAGCGCCACCCATAACAGATCTTGTCTATCCTTAAATGAATCACGATGTTTTCCATCAATAAACTTATACTTTTGATTGCATCTGTGGTTGATTTGCATGTGACAAACCCGCACTGGTCATCAGGTAGCCGTATTTCCGCAATCGGCTATCGAATAGCCGCTCGACGTTCTTCATGGTGTCGGGCGTAAGCTTGATAGAACGTAATTATCACAGTCTCAAGCAGAAAGGTCGTATCTGATATAAAATGACTGTTGTAATCAAGCTAACAATTAATAAGTCAAAGGTTTTTTAACATTTCAATATGGCAACATTCATAGTTGTAATTCTCCAAAATAGATACCATAACTTTTGCTTTATTTCAATTGTCAAACTTGCAACCACATTTTTTTGATTAATTTCATAACCTTTTTCGAGCTCGCAACCCAAGCCACGAATGTGAGTATATTATAGTATTTAAATTAGGTAATATTCTTGTAAATTGAAACTGAATTACAGAAAATAACATTGAAATCCAGCACAAGGCCTGCGTTTTGTTCGATTTAGCAGCTTTGAGAGGTGGATATTCGTTCCTCGATTTTTATTTTCCGGCGTTTTTTTTGGATCTTGGGTTGGCGCAACAACACTGTAATGGATTGACATACTTTATCCCAGCAATACAACTTCGAACATGCCTTTTGTATTTATAAATGCCAAAATTGCTACACTGGTGACCACTCACAGGTACTCAAACAATATCAAAACCAAAAGATATTTTATTGGCAGGAGAAAATCTTTAAAGAACTCTTTCGTTTTTCAATGAAAACCGCTATTAAATTCTTCTTAGGCCCGCCAGTCAAAGCTCGCTACTTAAAGTAGCAATCATCAATTTGTTAACATTCTTCACAGATTAAAAACATTCCTCAGTAAATTAATATTCACAAACTTATAATCACCCGCGAGTAGTGTCATCACTTTGGTGCTACAAAAATTAATTTCGTTTATCCCAAAAACATGATCACCATTATTCTTCTGTACGCAAACAATAGTTTGTTTGTTTTTTTTTTTTGTCTTTTAAAACATTTATGTTGCCGGCGTAGTGTGAAATTATAGCTATGTGTAAAACAATGACCCGCGAGACTTTAAGGCCAATCAAAGAGAATAAAAAGATCTTACGCCATTTGGTAGCGATTAGTTACACCTCGATTCGCGAATCCAACTAAACGGAGTACCTATCCTATAAAACATTTTAAAATGGTAATTTGTGTTATTAATAAGTATTGAGTCACTGACTTTAAGTAATTGGCAACGTCTTACAGGCTCGGAAACTGGTTGCAGCTTTTGTGATTATCTATACCACTTGTTTTGTGACTTGCAGAAATATTCCAACGAATTCCAAAGTGAATTTCATACACGTTCCGTATCCTGCGAACTCCATTTTTTATCCATATCCATCTGCTAAGGGTGCACATGGTAGGAATGTTATGGTTCCGATTGAGATGGACATGATACCTAGTCTGTATTTGAATGCTAAAACCAAAACAAAACAAGCGCGGTTGGTGAACTTTTTTGAAGGAGCATATCCTGTTTATTACACTGCTGGACATGCAAATGGACATTTTACTGGAAAAATTGTTATTCTGAAATAGACTATGTAATATATGGAGGAATGAATTAAATTTTATAAAAGCATTTAAGTTAAAAAGAAAGTGATTGATGACAAATTCTATCAAATTTGTGTTGTGTGTTTTCTTAGATGAATACTGTTCTAAGAAGTAACTGTAATTTTTCTGAAAGTTTCCATAGGAATCTACAAAACTTGTGGATACAAATATGACTTCGACATAGGTCGCAACATCATATGATAAATACGCGAGGATAACATTTACTGAAGATTAAGTTGGAAGTTACGGTCTTAAAAAGAGTCTTTAAGACTCCTCTACATTATCGAGTCCCAGATACAAATGGATCAAAAAGGGTTGCTATGGCTTCTTGCAGCGCCTGTCAATAAACTTAGGCCACGACATCAATTACAATTCAAATGGAATTTTAAACCGCATAAGTCTTAAAGATGGCAACCGACAATAGGGAATAAAAGGATAGCTTGGCAAGGTGAAGTCGTCTAGTCAATAAAATGTATCGCAATCCTTAGTTTTCAAGTGCAATAACAGTAGTCAGCTGAAAAAAAAGAAACAAATTTCAAGAAAAGGACAACCAAAAGGATAAGAATAATAAAGTACCTCCTAATGGAATAGGTACGTCTCTGTTGGGTAAAGTTTTTATATCTTCTTATCAACGGTCAGCAGTTTCCACTCTATTTACTGAATGTGCACCATGCAACTCAACATTAACTCCCACCTTCTATAGAATAAAGTCCTGGCGGTGCAGAACCCAAAACATCCACTCAAAAGTCGAAAGAGGCAAACAAATCCTTTTTTTTTGTATTCTTTTATTTGAAAACTTTTTCTGCTTCGAAACTGGTAAACTTTTTGGCGAATATTTTTTAAGTGCATTATTTCCGGCTTTTATAAACTTTCTTATATGTCTATGTGCATATTGTTAGTATGTGCAAGTTTGTGTTAAATTGGTTTTATTTATTTTATGCTGTCTCACCCTCGCTGCACACAGGATACATTAAATAACGAAGAAGTACACCACTCGAAATGTTTGGAGATGTTTCACCTATCCTTTGGCTTTATGGAAGTTACATGCGATATTGAACTAAAAGAGAAAAGGATACTTGCAAAGGTCATTCAATTCAGGAGGAATGTCTATGTCGTTAGTGGATTCAACGTAGTCTTTTTGAAGGAATTTTGAAAGATATTTTAATTCTTTTTGTGTTGTGTGTTGCGGCTTTTGTTGAATGATGGAGAGAGATGATGTAAGTTGAAAAAGATATGTGAAGTGATTTATTCCCAGCCGCAAAACCGTTCGGCAATCGATTGCATCGAAAGGATGAGGTAATAAATAGTTTTTGTTTTTAATGAGTTTACGACGGGATTTGTGTGAAACAGAATTTTTATCTTAATTTAATATTTTCAGAGAAGGGGAATTGCAAGTTAATATTATGGTTTTGTAGCCAGGGTGTATGCAGTATTTCGGCCAGCGGGATGGGGGCAAACTCAATCACTAGCCAAAAAAAAATTCGATATTTTAAAATCTTACCTTTCATAAATTTTAATAGGTGTATACCACAATATAGATATCATTACGGTGGCGTTTGTTTATTAAATGTTTGAATTTCTTTCGTGCAGCTATCTCTTTGAAAGTGATCATGATACAACAAACTCTGTGCACATTTATATTGAAATCTGTTATGAAATACAATCAACATTTTATGGCCTAGTCTTAACCAGCATAAATTCCTTAACATGTTTATTTATTTGCTTATTTACCAAACAAATAATAATATGCCTTACTAAATTTACTTGCTTATTAATACTGTAACCTACCGTAACCTTTACTCTTAAATTTGCTTAACTGTTTGGTATATATTTAATGTAAATGTTGCATTCTCTGTGTTAACAGCCTATGTAATCTGCCGCTGTTGCAGTTCAGAAATTATGTACCTTTCTTTTTTGAATGCAACCACCATCGGAGACAGTCGCATTTAGAACAATACGAAATTTAAAACAAAATTTAAAAAGAACACAGTATAAATTAAATTAAAACCATACTAAACAGTAACGATAACAGCTAATTATTACAACAATTCAACAGACATAATACAGTCCACAATTACATTAGAAAACAAAATCTTTTAACATTAATTCTAATTTCCTATTTTCAACTATAATTTAATTTTAACCCGTTTCTTTATTTCGCTAAAATTTACTGTGTCTCTTTCTTAAGAATTAGAGATATGTTACGAAATTGTTCGCAATTTTATATTTACATAAGTTATGAGCTGAAAAACCGATTTGATTTATAATTCAGAAATGAATTGCAGAGAAGATGTTTTACAGCGTTGGCATACTCTGAAGAACTTGATTAATTTGTTTGTTCTATCCCACAGCTCTGCAGTGGCAAAACGAAAAGAATCGTCCGAGGCATCAAGGCTAAAAAGAATCTTCTCAACCAACCGAGGTATGCCTAGCTGTTTGAAGAATCGCTTAATCTGCTGGATACACATTTCGCAGGTAGCTCCCACGTTATTAGCAATGCTAAACGTAAGAAAGGCTGATTGATATCCATCTACGCACTAACATTGATATAAGACTCCTGTCTACAGCTCAACATGCATATTGCAAAGGCATATCTCTTGAAACAACCTTACATAGATGACTCACTTGGTGATCTTTTTAATCGACTACTCACAAGCCGGATTATAAACTCAAACTGGGTGTGACATCTGCCAGAAGATCTGTCAGTTGAGGAACCCCCTCTTCTGGAACTTAGTGGTGAACGAGCTGCTGATGTCCCTGGAAAGGGTGGGAAATATATAATTCCACACATTGATCCCCCATCAATCAGTGGCAAAAGCTTAGTCTTCTTTGACGAAGCTAAATATGTAATTGGGTCTCATTCTGGATAAAAAGCTCAGCTGGAAACCTAACATAGTAGAAAGAGTTCGTAACGTAAAGCTTCGGTAGCACTCTTCTCTTGAAAAAGGCTATCTGTAATCAATGGGGGCTTCAACCCCGCATCACCAACTGGCTATACATCTCGGTAATAACACCGATACTTTTGTACTCGGTGGTTGTTTGGTGGACTGCCTTAGACAAAGGGATAAATCGCCATAAGCTAAGCAAAGTCCAACGATAAGCGTGTCTCTGCATAAGAGGTGCACTGCGCACTACTCCATCTTCTTCTATTGACATTCTGTTTCACCTGACACCCCTTGACATCTTTAGTAAGTAGGTAAGCGGCTGTCCGCCTTAAAACTACGTTCCACTGGTCCGAGAATGAAATCGGAAACGCCTCTATTCTAAAAAAAAGTAGAATCCTTCCTAGCAACATATGTAGACTACACCACCCCTCAGACACGTTTTGACTAAAACTTCAAAGTCAAAGTCCCTCCTAAAACATTCTGGGAGGAAGGTAACCCTGTCGAAGATGTATCGATCCACTTTTACACTGATGGATCCAAAACCGACGAGGGGGTAGGTGGAGGTGTGTTCTCTGACAAGCTGAACCTCAGCCTCTCCTTTCGTCTTCCTAATCACTACAGTGTGTTCCAGGCTAAAAACTCAAGGCGATTAAAGAAGAAATCGTGGCAGAAGAGGAACGTGAAATCCGCTATAGACATCTGAATCCTTTCAGATAGCCAAGCTGCGCTAAAATCTCTGGATTCTGTCTCCGCAAACTCCATCGTAGTCTTAGACTGCCGATCATCTCTCGTGGAGATGGCGGAGCGATTCAACATCCACATATGCTGGGTGCCAGGACACAGAGATATTCCAGTGAATTGTAGGGCGGATGAACTCGCCAGAAAAGGAACTATACTGCCCCTTCTACCTGATAAATGTAACTTATTCATTCCGATTGGCCATTTTATTTAATTTTGTATCTTTAAATGTTACTTTTACCTATTTAAGTAAATTGTAATAAATAATGTATTAAATTCCAATGGAATGAATAAAATCTAAATCTAATTGAGAGAACTAACCTTAGGTAGGCAAGTGGCAACACTTGTCTGGCGACAAAACAGAGCTGGCCAAAGCTGGATCTGAAACGCTCTAAGTGTTTGTTATCTCTGACTGCACCAATGTGCACAGACTGCACCGGACACTGCCTTATAGGCACCGGACACTGTCTCATAGGCAAGCATGCAACAAGGCTTGTCGTCTATACAAATGACTTCTGCAGAAGCTGATTGGACGAGGAGGAGGAGGAGACTATTCTCCACCTTCTCTGCACATGTCCTGCTCTCTGTTAAAGACGAAAACTCCATTTAGGATCTTTCTTTTACAATGATCTCAACTATCTCATAAATATCGACATTAAAAGTCTTTCAAGCTTTATCAAAAGCTCCAACTGGTTGAACGAGTAGTAAGAAGACAGATCCGTGTGGTATCACAATAACACCTATAACCTAACCTATGTATAGAAAATTGTTCAACTTAATTTGTTTGGCACAACAACATGATTCTCACGGTTTCACTTTTATTTTGTGTACCTCCTTGTTATTACTGGAATTTTTTGTTTGTTATAATTTGCTTTATTTTAAATTTTTTACGAAATATTCGCGCAAAACTTGTCTCCCGCCATACAAATTCACACAATTAATTAAGTTGTTTTTTTTTCTTTTTTTTTTCATTTGAGACTTTCGGAATGGCTACTCTAGGAGTTTTTGGCCCCTTTGATGAGCACTCCCCATAAATCAAATTGCAAGGAACAAAAATATTCAGCCTTATTCTAAATATTCCCCGGGAATTGTTTTCTCCCGGGAGCTAAATTCCCCTATTACGAATTCCCTGGGAATCTTTTTCCCTTAAAATTCGGGAGTTTATGTTCGAAAAAAAAATTGAGAGAATCCTGTCAGATATCAACGTATGATTGCTTGAAATAATTAAATTTTTGACATTTGAATGAATTTGCGAATACATATATATTTTATTATTATTCAAAAAGGTAATTGATTAAATGTTAGTAGATTTAAATAAAAACTGTGTTAAAAAAAAAACGGAAAATGCATGGCATTGCAATGCGAATATTGGTGGAAGAAGAAATTCGACAAGGACAATCAAGGGCTATTAGAAGATGCTTGCGCGATAGCTCTAATCCTCTGGAGTTGCCTCAATCATTGTAGGTTAAAAGATACCAACAAACATAACAAATTTATTAACCCATTTCTTTTTTAGGTTCCAAAAGTATTATAGGGTGAACAAGGTGGCATTTGTATATTTGCTGGAGGTACTCACAACATCCTCGCAGCCGGCTAAGAAGGGGTTCGCAATCCCACCAATTGTGAAACTGAGCGCATGTTTGCGCTTCTTTGCTGAAGGGGGATACGAAACGGGGGTTGGAATAGACCATAATATTGGTCTGGCCCAATCTAGCTTTAGTAAAGTGCTCGCAGAAGTCTTAGATGTCATGGAGGCGCAACTTTGTTCAAATTGGATAAGAGTATGCAAGGCTCCTGAAGAAAAAAGAAAAGTTGCATTGGCATTCTACGCAAAGCATAGCTTTCCCGGTATTGTTGGATGTCTTGATGGCACGCACGTTCGACTCGTGGCGCCCTCAGTAAATAAACATTCTACCTTTTCGCGAGATGTATCTAGAACCCCAGAACGTGTGTTTCGCATTAAAATCGCCGCCAATAATGAAATTTGGTTTGAGCGATTTAAGCAAGTTCGTGTAATCACTTTTTTCAAGCGCGGAACGCGGTGGACAGTAGATAGATGAAATTCTAAGAGTACGCTGACTATTTTTTACTCGAATCGTGCACAGTTGCATAGTTTCAAGCTCTATCTTCAGGTCTTCGTATTGTTCAATGCAGTCTTTAATAAACAATGATGATCCACCTCTCGCGTTTCCCGAAGGGTGACAAGCGTGGAAATCATTATATCCTTTTATTTTTAAATTCGATCCCTTTTTTGCGTGAGTTTCAGATATCAAGCAAATGTCAAGATCTTTCTCACGTATGAATATTTCCAATACGTCAAGTTTTTGCAAAAGTCCGTTTGCATTCCAAGTGCATATTTTTAACATTGGTTTTTCATTCATGTTGTATTTGAAGTGCGCGTTTTCCATGAATTATTTTCGAGCTTAACCAGCCGATCGAGAATAATTTTATTTATTTTACTTTGTTCTTCAAGTTTCTCGAGAATAACTGAGAAAACGAGAGAAACAGGGTCCGGCGAAGTTTCAACGTTTTTTGCTCCTTCGAATGCCGCGGCCTGAGCGTAGGTCTGCACTCTGGCTGTCCGAGGGCCACTATTCGATGGCTTTCCTGATGGTAACTTTTCAATAGCGTTTCTTTTGACAACAGAGGTTGAGGGCTTTTCTGTTGTCTCTCTTTCTCTGACATTTTTGCGCTCTTGAACCGGAGGTTTTGTATTGCCTACTACCTCCTGGGCAGTCTTAGACTTCGGCTTGGCTAACGGTTTTGTATTCCTATTTTGAGGCTTGAGGAACGCATCTCTCCGTTTTTGCAACTCCTTAGCTACTTCACAACCTCTATAATTTGCCGGGTGCTTTCCCTTACAATTAGCACAGGTAGCGGAGGATTGTTTATTTCCTCTACAGTCTTGGGAAAAGTGATTTCCGGCGCATTTCACACATCACGGCTCTTTTTTGCAATACATTTGCGTATGATTAAATTCTTGTCAACGTTTGCACTGTGGAATAATTTTCGAATTTCTACGCATAGGCTCGATTTTTACCACAATATTTACTATAGATTTAATTCGGTATATATCTTCGATGTTATCAGACCTATCGAAGGTAAGCATAAAGAGCGGAAGTTCACGCCTTACCAGGATATCCCTATCTTCTTCCGTTTGTTGCTTCTCCTTCTTGATGATATTAACGGCATCAAGAATTTTAAACCCTTTGGCTTGGAGGTCGTTAATAACCTCTTCTTTGGTGCATGAGGGGTGGAGTCCCCTTGCTACAACACGATGTGGCCTTTCAGACTTTATTTCGAAAGTATACCACTGGAACTTCTCGGCATTTAACTTGTGGGAAATTGCCCGGTAGTCTTCGTGGTTATCAACGTTAATTTTCCACGCATTATTCCTCAAAGATGTGACCTTAAATTTCGATTTTAACGTTCCTTTAAGGAGGCTGTGCAACTTATTATACTCCGTTGCACCAACGACATTTATTGGAGGCGGTGCGCGAATTTGCGCTTTGAGTTGTTTTTCTTGCGGTACTTTACGCTTTTGTTCTTTTGGGGACTCGACTTCGGGCGAAGAACCAGCTCTCCTTTTTTTAGTAGGTCTTTTCTTAGGGACCCGATTCGTTTCGCGTGCTAGCTCTTCTTCGTCGGTGTGGTATTCCGGACTAGCTAGGCGTGGAGGAGTACATTCGCGTTCTTTCTGCAAATAAGTGTTCCTTAGGACCTTATTTTCTTCTTTTAACAGATCTATCTCTTTCTTAAGATCTTGATAGAGTAGATCCATTTCCATAAGCTTGATTCGGAGTGCTTTATTTTCTTCCTCAAAACTTGTATTTTTCACTGAGTCCTGTTTTGCACGCGCTGGCGCTCCCGGCGGACTTCTTTTCCCGGGGTTATTCGATCTTGATGGAGGTGATCGAGATACCCTTGAACTTTTAATAAAAGGGTCAATGGATTGCAATAAGCGACTCTCCCCAGAATCCGTAGAGCCGACCTCCGAAGAGGGTGGATTTTCCAGTAAAGCTGGACTGCCACCTGGGGTAATTAATCGTTTCGTTTTGTTCATTGCATTATTTGTATACACTATACGCTCGGTATACGGAGGTTGGATTTTAGTCACCTCTTACGACAGGCATGCCTACCTCGGGTAAATTATAGCCCCTACCCGAAGGGGGTCGAAATTAAGGGGGGTAAAATTAAGGAAAAAACATTCACTAATTAAATCTGTTCCACATTATTTTTTATACCCTATTCTAGGGGTATATTAATTTTGACGCATAGTTTGTAACATACCTTAATATTGCCCGTAGACCCCTAAAAGTTACTATATTTATGATCAGCATCGATAGTAATGTCGATCTAGCCATGTCCGTCCGTCCGTCCGTCCGTCCGTCCGTCCGTCCGTCCGTCGGCAAAAATTAGGCCTTTAAACTGGACCTAGAGAGCTGAAATTTTAACCATATACTCTCTAGGGTCCCGAAATAATCAAGTTTACGAATTTTTGAAATCCGCCCACAGACACGCCCACAAACTCAAAAAAACAAAATTTTGGAAAAAATCGAATTTTGAGCTAGGAAGCTGAATTTTTTTATATATGATCTATGACTCCTAAAACTGCTCGGGATATAAAATTTTCAAAATCCGCCCACTGCCACGCCCACAAAAAAATAAAACAATTTTATTGAAAAACCAAAATTTGAGCTAGGGAGCTGAAATTTTTAATATATACTCTCTAGGGGCCCTTTAAGCTCATGTATAAATATTTTCAAAATCCGCCCACTGACACGCCCACAAATAAATAAAACAATTTTTTTGAAAATCCAAAGTTTGAGCTAGGGAGCTGAAATTTATAATATATACTCTCTAGGGGCCCTTTAAGCTCATGTATATATATTTTCAAAATCCGCCCACTGACACGCCCACAAATAAATAAAACAATTTTTTTGAAAATCCAAAGTTTGAGCTAGGTAGCTGAAATTTATAATATATACTCTCTAGGGGCCCTTTAAGCTCATGTATAAATATTTTCAAAATCCGCCCACTGACACGCCCACAAATAAATAAATCAATTTTTTTGAAAATCCAAAGTTTGAGCTAGGGAGCTGAAATTTATAATATATACTCTCTAGGGGCCCTTTATGCTCATGTGTTAGTTTTTTTTTAAATCCGCCTACTGACACGCCCACAATTAAATAAAACAATTTTATTGAAGCACCCAAGTTTGAGCTAGGGAGCGTTTTTTTTGATAAAATCCTTTAAATGTTATATAACAAAATATGTAGAGCGTTCTTAACAATTTAACCATACTTAGACTTTTGTTACGCCCACTTATGAGGGATAGGAATAAGAATAGGGTATCCAACAGTTCGCCCAAGCGGACTGTAGCCCGTCCCTATGTTTTTCTCTTAAATCCTCTCTCTGCGGAACCAAAAACTGATTTGGTTCGAGCTATACCAGCACTATGGTCTTGGAGTCAACGAGAACAAGACGAAGTACTTGCTTTCAACAATCATCTGTCCACAGACTAGGACAAAACGTCAGTGTTGAATGTAGTTGAAGGCAGTTCACCTAAAATAAATAAATATTAGGTATTGACGGCCAATACAAGGCTTTAACCCTACCTTCTCCAACCATTTGCTTGTGCAAAGTGGAAGGGACCTACAATTTTAAGCCGAATCTGAAAGGCACATTTGAGAAGCTTCTCATGACAATTGATACTGTTGGAAGTTTGTCACTTGGCTCCGGCGGGATTTGATTAGTAGTCCAACAAACTTACCTTTGCGCCACTGCGCCCATAAGTGAGCTCACCTACCTCGGAGTAAACATCAATCAACTCCACGAATTACACCTCACTGGAGATCCGACGTAGGCTTACCCTACGAAACCGTTGCTACTTCGGTTTTTTTTTAGAATTTGCACGCACTAAAGGGATATTTTATCATGGATTAACATGGTTTGGCAAAGCAAATAGGTTCAAAACTCCTGACTCGGAAGACCAAGTTCAAGCTCTACAAAACACGCTTTACGGTGCGGCGCCAACTGCTGGACGATAAGCATGAAAAGAGAGCTAATTTTGGATTTCTTTCGAACAAAATGACTACTTCGGATAGTTGGTCTTGTGTGCGAGGAGGGCGAATGGAGGAGAAGATACAACCGCGAACTCTATGAGCTGTACCAAAATGTGAACGTAGTCCAAAAAGCTAAAACACGTCGACTACATTCGCTCGGCACATCGAGCGAATGGACAACAATGCTGCTGCCAAGAGGATCTTTAACTCCCAGCCCTTCTTCTTTTTTAAGTAAAATGCAAACTACTTGAGATATCTCAAGTATTGGCTTGAATTACTATCAAAACATATATGAATGGAATTCGACGTCGATACGTTGCACACAATTTTCAATTTTCGATAACTTGGTCGCACATTCTCTGAGCTCCTCTAATGTGGCCGGCATCTTGGCATAAACCAATGATTTATGTAGCCCCATACAAAAAAAATATAGAAGCGTTAAATCACACGATCTCGGGGGCCAATTGACGGTCCGTTTCTCGAGATAACACGTTCACCGAACTGAGACTTCAATAACTCGATTGTTGAACCCGCTGTGTGGCTGGTGGCACCGTCTTGTTGGAAACACATATCACTGATGTCCAATTCATGCAATTGCTCAAAGGAATAACGTTCCAACATGTCTCTGTAGCGAATACCATTTACCGTAACGTGTCGGTCATTTAGGTACATCGAAGAACAAACGGCCGAAAAACAGTGACTTTTTGCGGAAGAAGTGCTGTGCCTTGAAGCACATTTGGGTTCTCACCTGTCCAGTAACGCATATTTTGCTTATTGACGAAGCCATTTAACCAAAAATGCGCATCATTGCTGAAGATGATTTTGCGATGAAATTCTTCATTTTCTTCCATCATGTCCAGAGCTTGATCAAGTGGCATTAGTTCTTGAGTCAGCTTGATCTTGTTAGGGTTTTCGCCAAGATCATTACGTAAAATTAGCCATAATGTGGTCTGGGAGAGCCCCAATTCTTGAGAACGCCGTGAAATTGTCTGATTTGGCTTGTTTGCGACGGACGCCTCTACGCCAGAAAATTATCCACACTTCGGGCAATAGTCTCACTGGCACGGCAACATCCAGCAGACTATGAATTGCTTGTCTACTGGGACGAGAATTATGTCTAAAAATTGTCGTTAACGCTCTTAAAGTTGCGACCACCGTTGATAAACTGTTGATTTTACTAAATGTTTAAACATTGACAATTCGGTAATCGGTTTAAGGGTGCGTTTACACTGAAAGTTTGATGTTGTCAAATCGCTAATGAAAGATCCCTTACTTGCAGCAAAGGCTCATTCTTTTATAAACCGTACAGATTTGAACAAAAAATGACAGACACATTTTTGATTTGCCTGAAATTTTTTTCACGGGTTCTATATCGAATAAAAAGAGACACGTGTTTAAGGATTTTTTTTTTTTTTTTTTGAAAATAGAAGGGGTTGAAATTTTGAGATTTTCGTGACTTTTGGCATGGAGACTCATTTTCTAAAATTCATAACTCCGGTTTTTTTTTAAGCTAGAGAAAACTTTTTTTCATTTTCAAGATAAAAGAGTGAATTTAAAAAAAAAAATAGTTGCAACAAAATTTATAAACAAATTTATATTGTCATAAGCAATTTAATTGTTTAAATTAATTTTTAACAATGTTACCCACCACTTAGCATGTTTGCAGTACAACCATCGTATTCTACGTCAAATTCTACATCTAAAATACTTTTTTTATCGATGGAGAAATGATTATTACTATTGCAAACAAATTAAATAAACTAGCGCGGTACCTGACGTCGGCGCAAAGTACACCTCATATCGTGTGTAGTGTGTAGAAATGATGTATACTGTAGGTATAATTTAATTATTATTTAATAAGATAATATTATTTATTAATAAAAATGAAAAAAAAAAATAAAAAATAGTGATCATACAATATCGTTCCGCCGGAAAGCGTCGGCTGCCAGTCATAATACTGAGTCTCTATGACTCGTTCAAATGCTCCATCTATTCTTTACTTTAGGCTGTATTCGGAAACGATAGTTTCGTCAACTTTGGTCAGGCAGTAGGTTGGCAAAAATTTATTGAAACTGTCAACTTCAAACAATGGATAACAAGTGAGAGAATTTCATTACATACTTTGATATCTAGTGTAGATGAATTTTTAGAATCTTTAAGTAGTGGGTTAAGTAAATTGTTGCTACATTCTTTTTTTAGTAAAAAAGCAAAGGCAGTTAATAAATGACAAAAAAACTAAATTGACGAAAAATGAATGTATTGTAATTTGCGTTTTTTTGAAAATTACGCATTTGTTATACAAAATTCTGTTCAGGGCATACATTGGAATAATGATCAAGTAACAATACATCCATTTTCTTTTACTATAAAGATGACAACGACGAATTAAAAATTAAAAGTTTTGTTTCTGTTTCTGAGTGCTTCATGATACTATTGCTGTTCATTTATTTCAAAGACAACTAGTAAAATTTATAAAATCACATTTAAAATATGTCAATAAAATAATATACTTTTCGGATGGTGCGAGTGGACAATATAAAAATAAAAAGAATTTTATAAATCTTACGCACCATTTTGAAGATTTAAAAATGGCAGCTGAGTGGCACTTCTTCTTGGCTGGGCTATAGAAGCTCTACCAAGTATTACGTGTTCCTATTCAACCAATGATGAGTACAATGAAGAAGAAAAACGACTCTCAGCACGTTTCCACAAAGCTTTAATGATAAAAGGAACTTTAAAATATCATTGTATGATTCCAATCTCGCTTCAAGAGTTAGAAGCAAAGCAATTGTCTTTGTATAAAAAAAAAATATTGTAAAAATTAGTAAGTAAGAACTGAATATTATCATAATAATAAATATTTAGACTGATATAATATTGAGACAGAAAAATGTACATGTAGAATACTTATGAATTAAAATCATAATATAAAATCAAACTAAAAGCTGGATGAACTGAAACTCGTGGCTTCAATGACGCAGTGCATGAGTGCTTGCCTGAGAAGACGCTGGTCTAGGTTCGAATCCCAGTGGAAGTGATAAAATGAAGGAAGAAGACAGACCAGCACCATAGAAGGAGTCTGATGATCGGTTGTATCGAACCGTGAAACAGCGCTGTAACTCCAGCCGTCCACTTCACGTGGCAAGGATTGTAAGATATATGGTTGCTCATTCAAAAACAATATACAGACAGAAAAAATTATGAGCTATCACATATAAAAAACCAATTACATTGTAATAATATATCACTTTATCACCTGAAATAATGATATTTTTTATTAAAATTTGCCCCAATATTTTTAAAAGTCTTATTTATTAATCAATAATATTGTTCAATTAATTATATATATACTATAATTCATATAATACAGAAAACAACGGTATGAGGCGCGAATATGAGGAATACTTTGCAACTGGTGCGCCGAATTCAGGTACCGCGCTAGTTTATTTAATTTTTTTTGCAATAGTAATAATCATTTCTCCATCGCTAAAAAAAGCATTATAGATGTAATATTTGACGTAGAATACGATAGTTGTACTTAAAACACGCTAAGTGGTGGGTAACATTGTTAAAACTTGATTTAAGCAATTAAATTGTTAATTACAATATAAATTTTTTTATAAATTTTGTTGGAACTATTTTTATCTTAAAATTCACTCTTTTACCTTGAAGTTTGCATTAGCTTAAAAAGAACCGGAGTTATGAATTTTTGAAAATGAGTCTCCAAGGCAAAAATCACGAAAATCTCAAACTTCAACCCCTTCTATTTTCAAAAAAAAGAAAAAAAAACCTCGAACACGTGTCTCTTTTTTTCGATATATAACCCGTAAAAAAAATTCAGGCAAATCAAAAATGTGTCGGTCAGAATGGTGTTCGGTTTGTAAAAGAATGACCCATTGCAAGAATTGGGCGTACCCAGATTTTCAAACAAAATTTCAAAAATTTTGCAAAGAAATTTGATATTTTGCTATGCCTCTTTTTTGAACAAATTTGCATACTCATTTGTAATTTCAAAAGATTTTGATTCATATAACAGTCTCTAAAAATGCTGGTTTGCAGTCTACGCCTAGTCTTGCATGACGTGGAAATAACTGAGCCCATAGCATACATAAATTTAATCACACATAGTGTTCTAAATTGGTCATACCTTCTACAGTGGGCTATCTGAGAAAGAAAAGTCAGTCTACATTACGAGGGCGGGTCAATAAGTCCGTGACTTTTTGAATTTCTGACCTCTTTACTGAAACGGCAACACTGCTCCTGTCAACAGGCATCTGTCAGTTGACTCCTGTCAAAATTTAAACTTGCTGCGTCAGTTAGTTAGTGATTGACTCTGCACCATCGATTTCAATGGTAAAAAAGTGGTTTACTGAATTTCGTTGTGGCCGTACAAGCACTGAAGATGCCGAACGTCCTGGACGCCCAGTTGAGGTCTCTACACCCGAAACAATCGAAAAAAATCACGATATGGTGTTGGCCGACCGAAGATTGAAAGTGCGAGAGATTGTGGAAGCCGTAGGGATCTCGCATGGCTCAGTGGTTTCAATTTTGAATGATCACTTGGGCATGAGAAAGCTTTCCGCAAGATGGGTGCCGCGTTTGCTCACAGTCGACCACAAACGCAATCGTGTAACAACTTCACAGGAAGGTTTGGCGTTGTTTAATCGCAATATCGAGGAGTTTTTGCGCCGTTTTGTAACCGTGGACGAAACATGGATCCATCACAACACACCAGAGACCAAACAACAGTCAAAACAGTGGGTTTCTAAGGGTGAATCGGCGCCAAAGAAGGCCAAGGTGGGTTTGTCAGCCAATAAAGTTATGGCGACTGTTTTTTGGGATGCACGCGGGATAATCCACATTGACTACCTTCAAAAGGGAAGAACAATCAATGGGGAATATTATGCCAACTTATTGGACCGATTCAATGACGATTTGAAAAAAAACCGACCTCATTTGGCCAAGAAAAAAATTCTTTTCCACCAAGACAATGCAAGGGTGCACACATGTGCAGTTGCCATGGCAAAAAACCATGAATTGGGCTATGAATTGCTCCCTCATCCACCCTATTCTCCAGATTTGGCTCCGAGCGACTACTTCTTGTTCCCAAACTTGAAGAAATGGCTTGATGGAAAAAGATTTGACTCCAATGATGAAGTCATCTCGCAAATAAAGGCCTATTTTGAGGACCTCGACAAATCATTTTTTTTGGAAGGGATAACAAAATTGGAGAAGCGTTGGACAAAGTTTATAGAGCTCAAGGGAGACTACGTTGAAAAATAAAAAAAAAATTTATCAAAAAATCTGTGTTTTATTCCAAAAGTCACGGACTTATTGACCCGCCCTCGTATTACGATAACTTTTCCGCTGAAGTTAGGGTAAGGTCGGGAGGATTTGACAGGCAGGAGGAACTGACATCAGCACTTTTCTGAAAAACTAAAACCCTGGCAGCACTTTAAATGATGAGAAAACGAAGTTAGTAACGATTGATTTGAGTGAAAAATAAACAATCACTGTGGCTTAGAAGATAAGCGAAATGGACGTCTTGTTTATTTTTGTGCCCATTTTATCTAACTTTTATGGTAAGCAATCCAACTGTAATATTTTAATTATGTAGCTTTTGACATTGAAAGTGCTATATAGTGGACCTTCATTTATTTTAAAATCATTAATAAACAATAGTTTATCCTGAGAACCATTACGAGAGTTTTTTTTTGTATTAGTCCCAAAATTAATCAAAAAGGAGGATTTGACATTTTTGCTGAAGGAGAAATTAACAAAGTGTCAAATCCTCCTTTATGAGTCAAGATAAAAAATTGTGTGGTAAAACAACTTCCTACTCTTTTTTAAAATGTAAAAATGCCAAATTTTTATTAGATTAAAAAAAATCCCCATTAGTCTTCAGGACGATTCTGATATCTTGAGAAGAAGAGCTTCCAATTATCAAATGTAAAATCTTGAAACTCTAATTAAAATTTAATCCGACAATTAATGACTTCGTGCTTGTGGAATTCCGGACCAATAGCAATAAGATATTTTACTACGTAGGCATCATTCGGAGTGTGAATGAGACAAGTTCCTTGCCTTACACAATTAAATATTATCGCCGCCAACGGTTCCAAAACTGCTTCTTCGAACCAGTTGTAGAAGACATAGGATTGGCTTTAAGGGCTGACATTGCAGCAAAACTGCCGTTGTTCTCTGATCGACCTGGTAGCTCCAAATCAAGACCAAAAATTTATGTTAATGTGGACTTTGAAGAATTTGATGTTCGTTAGTATTATTAATTATTATTACCACTTTTCGTTACTTTTTTCGTTGTCTAGTGCGATTTTTTTTTATTTTAAATTAATTAATTTAAATTAATTTATGAAATGTTTTTTCTGTTGGAAAATTTATTTTGTTATTTTAATTCTACGCCCTTAAACTTAAATAAAAGTAGACTGAACTAACAAACAAAGAATTAATATGCTATTAAAATAAAAAAAATATTATTTGTTGATCAAAAAAGCGATATATAAGTTGTTTTATTATTTTTAAAATGTTGTTAAATATTCATGTGTCAGATCCTCCTACATCTGTCAAAACCTCCTTAGATAAATGGCAAATCCTCCTTCATGGTAGGAGGAATTGAAACTTTCTAAGGTTTGGGGAAAATCCTTATAACTCTGTTAAAAATATTTATATCGATTAATCATTAATGCTTTTATATTGCTAAAATCATATTGTATCTTATGTAAATTTTGAAAATTTGAAATTGTATTTGGATTATATGTAAGATATTTCCAAATGTTCCTTAACGTGTCAAAACCTCCCGACCTTACCCTACGTGCATATAGAATGTTTAATGACAAAATGTGATTCGAAACCAATTCTTATAAAATTGAGAAAGTTTTGTACGACCCAATCGTTCACTTTATTGTATAGGGTGATTTTTTTAAGGTTAGGATTTTCATGCATTAGTATTTGATAGATCACGCGGGATTTCAGACATGGTGTCAAAGAGAAAGATGCTCAGTATGCTTTGACATTTCATCATGAATAGACTTACTAACGAGCAACGCTTGAATTTTCAGTGAATGGGCCCTAGAAAAGTTGGCAGAAAATCCGCTTTTTTATCGACAAATTTTGTTCAGCGATGAGGCTCATTTCTGGTTGAATGGCTACGTAAATAAGCACAATTGCCGCATTTGGAGTGAAGAGCAACCAGAAGCCGTTCAAGAACTGCCCATGCATCCCAAAAAATGCACTGTTTGGTGTGGTTTGTACGCTGGTGGAATCATTGGACCGTATTTTTTCAAAGATGCTGTTGGACGCAACGTTACGGTGAATGGCGATCGCTATCGTTCAATGCTAACAAACTTTTTGTTGCCAAAAATGGAAGAACTGAACTTGGTTGACATGTGGTTTCAACAAGATGGCGCTATATGCCACACAGCTCGCGATTCTATGGCCATATTGAGGGAAAACTTCGGAGAACAATTCATCTCAAGGAATGGACCGGTAAGTTGGCCACCAAGATCATGCGATTTGACGCCTTTAGACTATTTTTTGTGGGGCTACGTCAAGTCTAAAGTCTACACAAATAAGCCAGCAACTATTCCAGCTTTGGAAGACAACATTTCCGAAGAAATTCGGGCTATTCCGGCCGAAATGCTCGAAAAAGTTACCCAAAATTGGACTTTCCGAATGGACCACCTAAGACGCAGCCGCGGTCAACATTTAAATGAAATTATCTTCAAAAAGTAAATGTCATGGACCAATCTAACGTTTCAAATAAAGAATCGATGAGATTTTGCAAATTTTATTCGTTTTTTTTTTAAAAAAAGTTCTCAAGCTCTTAAAAAATCACCCTTTATAATAAATGCTTTTGCATTTTATGATTTTCAAATTACGAGTACCTACTCTTCATAATATATTAAGCGACTTATGAACTCTATTCTATTATCAGCTTTACTCTTTTCTTTCCGTGCATTGTCAGATCCGTTACACATAATGAGAAACATCCCTCGAAAACGATGCTCTATTTCAGTTTCTCAAATTATTTGCCAGCATAGAGACATTTGCAAACAAAGGAATGCTTGGAATGTGGTGATGGTGCACAACCAGGTGCATGCATCCCCAAAACTAAACGACAAACGGCTGAATCCGAAAGAAGGAACAAACACCACGTATGCATTCATATATCCAGATACAAATAGTGCCACCTTACTAACCCATCTTCCTTTTCAACTGCTTGCTGTGGACAAACTAAGATACGTGGTATCTTTGCTATCAGAGTGATGTCCTGCTCTTCATTGTTGTCCCTCCGTTCGAAAATATTTCCTCTTCAGTATACACTCTCGTACACCTTGGATAGGAATGAGCAAACATTTTAAGTTGTGGATTCATCCCTATACTGCCAGCAATGAGACAGCAAAAAACGGTAAATATTACCTTACCTCGAGTATAGCTCAAGCATTCTTACAAAGGACGTGTGGATGAAACTTGAGAGTGTTTAAGCAACGAGATTCTTCGCAAAGATGCACACAAAGTTGCGCTTAGCATCGCTCGGAGTCGGTTCGCCTTCTTTCGACTTCGTCAACGTCCGTTACTCTTACGTGACTAAGTTACGAAATAAGGATGCTTCAGCTAGAGCAAGAAGTATCAGCTAAATAGGAGCGGCACCTTGGGAAAATAATAATGAAGCATTTTGCGCTTTCTTTCCACTCGTGATTGCAACAAATTTTGGACAATGCAAAGCGGGCCAGCATGTCTAAGTTCTTAGCTGCTCGAGTGCACCGTTGTTTCAGTGTTATTGAAGGCGTGAAAAGGGGCGGCTTTTTATCATTGCGGAGAATACATTGTAGCCGTTATGTTAGGATGAATCTTATCAAGAGGAAGGATTTTGTATTTATATCTGAAGGATTTAATGAAGGGATAGTTATTTTTTTATATGGGGTGAAAAAGTTTGCTAAAAGTTTGCGAGTACTAAACAAAACAATGCAGTTGTGTATTTGATTTTGGGAAAGATATACGAGAATGTGTTGTCTTAATAGAAAAGTTTTTGATATTAGATTGGCGTCTTGGCAGGACTACTCGACAGTACATGGTCAAACAATTGTCTAGACGGGTAGTTTGGAAGAAACAATCCGTATTGAGTGCTGATGCTGAACAGACCGGAATCATATTGGTAAATGATGATACAATCAAACAAAAAAATGTTTAAGGAAGTTTTTGGAAGTATATGAGGAATATATCCTCAATCAGAAATTTGGAAAGGGAGTCATAGTGGCGAGTTGAACATAAGTATAACAGTTGCAAAAACTCGCAGCCCATCTATACATTAAAATGCTCAAACCCTATTATGAAAATCAGCTCAAAATAATTGTTCCTTGATTGACCTTTATTATGGCCTGGCAGCAGTGCATTTAATACTTAGCTCTTCATACAATTAAATTCCTTTCCAATGATAAAGTTATTAATGAACCGCGTCAGAATTGAGCATTTTTAAACTTTTCCATTAACTTGCATAATTCTTTCGAAGTTGTAAGTACCGAATCTGATGGTAAAGGCTGTCAGTCCTGAAACTCGTCATTGTCGTCCATCATCAATGTTTTCATCTGTCTAATGCGAAACTAATTCATAGTCCCTGTCAAGGCGATGGTATCATTAAAGTTTCTCAGCTCTCATCAAAATGGCGTCGACGACTTTGAAATTTACTTCGTTACTTGGTCATTGAACAGTGAGTGATTCCATTCTTAATAAGTCTCCATACCCCATTCTGGCGCACACATTCACCAAAACTGATGGCAATGTTTCCCTAAAAAGTCGATCACATCTAATTGAAGTCGTGACATAATTCCGCGTCTATTACACAGACAGTCAGTTAAATCAATGTGCGCCCATCGTGATGAACTTACTTGCTTGGCCCAGATGTGTCAGATTCAATTAAGGATAATTATGTGCTTCATCGGAGGGAGTAATAACCGTCAAAGTCAACATTATCATCAGCATTACCAGTTCCTCCCATTCTGATTGAAGATAACCAGAAATAATACGATAGCCATTGTGAAATTGTTGTTAGCTCCCGTTGTTTCAACCTTTACCTTCGTATAGCACATCGCCCGGCTGGGAATCTTAATAGTTTAGAAGCTTAACGTCTATTCCATTTGCGTGATGGAAATCCCTTAATGTGTTTGCGGAAGTCTTAGCCACCACCAACCTCTGGCGCTTCGTCTTGTACCCGATTTTGTTGTAATCTAGGCCCGTACCCACTCTCACATTCATTTGACCAAGTACTTCAGCTTTATTCCGGCGACGGCCCCCTATTGTTCCTTGGCCAGCAGAACTTAAGTAATTTCCAATTTGCGATGTGAAATGAGAAAGGATGACGACGAGATGACAACAACGGTGGCAGAGGTGATGGTGATGCTGACGACGCCGACGATGGAAAAATGGTGAAACAACGACGAGGAGCCATTCTGCGAAGGCATTGAAGCTACTGGTGGAAGGAAGAGACTCATTCGCACTTATATGGAAAGTTTCTTAATTTTGCCATTGTCAGTGACATAAAGAGCTTTAGTTGAAAATTTAACTTTGTTTAACGTGGCTGAGGATTTGTTACGAGCTATGAGCGAAAGGAATGCAACGTGTTTCTTTTTATTTCGGAAAAAAACCTTTAATTATTTATTATTATTTTTGTATTGTAGATCCTATTAACAGAATCCAAGGGTTGTTTTATGTTAACAAAGGAAGTCGAACTTAGCAGGACTTGTTCTGCTTTTACAAGGTCATTCATGATACATTGTATTTGAAGTAGATACATTTATATCCAGACTACATCCCAGACTGTTCTGGAAGACTTTGTGCAAATATTGCGTAATCATCGGGCATGTACGAGTATGTTTATTCCTTCTGTAAGGTTTATCTCCTTCTATGTACATTTACTACGTTTGGTAAAATCATCCATCAGGCGCTGATAGGAAGAAAAGTTCATCGAATATTTGGTATATTTTATTTCACTTAATAACTGATTTGTAGTTTGTCATTCTTGCCTGAATATTTTTTGAAGCGCACTAAATAATCTTTTGTATCTGCATAATGCAATGTGCGAAAACTTCTGACTATTTCAAAACTGATTCAATTGACTTGATACAGGTTGATTTATCGGCGCAGATGGCTATATCATCCCCTACCAGCAATTGATCTCAAACGCATGTGTTTTGCTAGGTACTATAAGAACAGTTAGAACTTCTGATTGGAGAGCTCCGGAAGTCTTATATAAACTTTCAGGCCTGGATCAAAGTTCTTATTCGATAATGTTTTTGTCGTAATTGCCCTCTATGTCAATCATGATGCCATTGACACAAGGTTGGTGGGTCACAGCAGTCGTTCCTATAACCAATTTCTTTCATTTATAAATCTATATTAATGTCAATCGCGCAGTCATCGTTGAGATCGTCGTTTACATGATGAAGAAGCCTACAGGGTGGATGAATTGGCAAGAAGGCTCTTCATCGCAGTTGTGCTCCTTCCTATCATATGGTTGACAATGTTGGACAGCGTACAAAAAGAATGGTGGCAAATTTCCGTAGTTGCGATGAAGATACTTCAAATGACAGCAGGAGTAACAAAGATTGATCGAAAAGGAAATTCCAAGATCCAAGGAGGTCTTAACGTCAAATAGCCTATCTCAAGGAAATGGCTCGCGACGGTCTCAGTTGGAACTGCCATGTTCAAAGGAGAGATCCTATTAACTCGCAATCGAAGGGCAATATCAATTAATGTTTCTAATCAGTAGATAATAGTTAAACTCAAACCGGCTAACCCAACAGGCGGAGCAGTAGGAAGGCAGTGAAGTGGGAAGGCTATGACCTCTTTTACTCCAAATTATAATCGCGTCGAAGAAGAAGAAGAAAGCTAAGATTCCTCTTTTCAACGTCTATTGTAATTTAAGCATAAATAAAGCATTTAATAGTGAAAACTTTATACGTGCATTTGAAAATAGAAAATTCGAACGTATTTATTTTTTTGCCTGCTGTTTAGTTCGCCTGTTCGAATAATTTATTAAGGATAAGTTATGACTGCTGACGTTATTTGTAAATGGACGAGGTTTGTTTTTTCACTATCCTGTTCCTGAACTACATCCAACTTGCGATCTTAAAAAAAAATTACAGAAATGATAATGGCCATAGCCAATGTCAAATCAATGACAATTTTTTGTATTTAGAACACCAAACTCGACGTTCTTATAATCACAGTTGAGCTAATTTTTCTGTGTTTACATTTCGATCAAGAAAAGTGTATCGTCCTACAACCCAATTTTTTTCTACTTATACATATTGTCAAAAAAATTACCAAAACAAACGCCCATTAACTCTCTCGAATACAACGATAAGCGGTGGTCCAAAAATCCCTTAAAACACATAATTAACTCAAACAATGTAATTAACTGGCACATACGTATTTCCATACAAAATAAATCTAGTCATTTACATAATTTGCATAAAAAAAAAACTAATCATATCCTTTCTCTCGGTACAAAAAAAACTTTCCATAATTCTGCCATTTTGTGTGTCCTGGTGTGTGTAGATATCCTCCGCATTCTACCGTGATGTGCAGTGTCGCACCCTGTTCTTTCAAAATTGTAGTAATGCGGTCCGAAAAATATAGTGTTTGACATTAAATTGAAGTGACAAAGGGAAAATGTTTTTATATTTATTTTTGCATTTATTTATATAAGTAGGTACACAATATATTCCTACGGAAGGTTTTATATAAGATTTTATATATACATTTTGATTTGATAAATAAACTATGAACGAATTTATATTTATTTAGAGGAGCTAATCATTTTTCTATTATTTTCTTATGCCGAGCAGGGACGGACTGAGAATATCACTGCAGCGATCACTGGGTTGACCCGACTGGAGGTCAGTGCATTTAACGCCAGAAAAACAACCCGCCGACAGAAATTTCGATTGTAGTTCATTTATTTGCCTACTTTCGCTCGACCGCGCTGCCGCCCCCTTACTTGGCGCGTGCTTTCGGCACCCCTACTTGTGCCTACCCAGCTCGGTCAGCATGTATTAAAGTCCATTTAACCATTAGGTTTTGAAAGCCTTCTCAAAGTCAACCAAGCAAGCACCCGTGCATTGGTTCTTGTATTTATATGTCAGATACCAATTGCGACCCGACATGAAAAGCGTCATTCCCCGGCCTAAAACCAAATTACTTTTCCGGATAAGAAAATGTCTTTTTTTTTTGTTAAAAATGTACGAAAAACGCAAGCGTCGATTTAGTTTTGAACAAGTGGGAGTCAATCCATTCATTCCAAGCAATTTGCAGCATTTCCATATGTTTTTACATAATGTATTTTCAATGCGATCTTAACAGGGCTCTTTTGATAGAGACAGTTTTTGTGAAATGTTTAATAGGGCTAAACAACAAATCTTATTACATATTCGTAAACTCGTATACCTTTTCGCTTAACTGATTTGAATTTGCGTCACCTTTCGAAATAAGACGTCAACACTGTGTAGATTTGAAAGTCCCTTTATATGTATAGAATTCCACAGTAACATGAACTCAGTTGTTGTATACAGTCGTCTTAAGGTGGCTGTTTAATATCATGTACCTATGCGTTGTTCGCGGAAATAAAAACAAAAAATATAAACGAATTGTTGTCAATATCCCGTAACAAGACTAACTCGCTTCTATCAATCCATGCAAATCGTCAAATTCAGGGAAAATCCTTCACTTCTACTTTTCTAGCTAACTTCTCCTGGAACAACATAACATAACAGACATTTGGAAACATCCGGACAGATTTCAATGACTGTACAGGTAAGTCGTTGAAATCTCGTTAGCACAACATTTCGTTGGAATTTCCTAACAAAGCTTTAGAATGTGAACCTATTCGTGCTGGTGCTATGCATATAAATTAAATAAAACTAAGTTTATTTCTATTTAAAAAAATATTTTTATTGAGGAGAAGCCTCTTTATTTATTTTTATTTTAACTTGCAATTTCGACTGCTACTCCAGAACTAAAAGTTAAGTGTAACAAATATAAACTTATTGCCTAGGTTTCCTTATCTCTACGTGCAGGAATGTGGGATTATGGATTGGGATTGGAGGAGGTGTCGTTTGCCAGACGCTGGCTCAGCAACATGCATGTGGAGCGTGGGTTCCTCTGTTGCTGTCGGATGTGATGAGTCTGGGTATCCGGTATCGGTTGTGGAATGCGCTTGGTGTTGACCTGCATGTGGAGCGTGGGTGAATGTTGAATGTGTTTGGTATTAACTCTTCCCTTCTTAAAAATCAAACGTCCTCGTTTGATCTTAAGTCAAAACAATGGTATTTGACTTATGCGTGTAGGTTTTTGTGTTGAAACTTTCCATTGAGCTTCACTGATTTTCTTACAGGGAGTTGCTGTTTGTGCGTTTTCTCTCATCTCAATTTGGATTTCTGGATCAGGGTTGTTGTTGACGTTGATATGCATTGGGCGCTTTTTCCATGTTGCTTTTATTATAAAGGTTATGACAATAGTTGCTACCGCTAGAATGCATATGGTGTTTGTTGCTCTGATGATGCTATGTTTCGATTCCAGTATCCTTATTTCTTCGGTGTTATTAGAATGGAGTTCTTTTATCATTTCCAATGATAACATTTCTTCTGTGTCCTCCACTGTAGAGAATTGAGCGATTGCAGGTAATGGCTTTAGTTTGGATATTATGATGTCAGATAGGTAAGTTTTGTTTTCGATGGTAATCGTTGAATTTTGAAATTGAATTACGAACGTGCCAGCCAGTGGTAATGCATCTGTGTTGTCTTGTTGAATTGTGCCGTTGAACCGATTGAGGAAGATAACTCCTGGGGAGATTTCGTCTATTATGGGAATGTGTTGATTATTTATGCGTGTGCAATTGGCTTGTATATTAAGGAGTAGGTTAGGAATACAGGATGTGCTACTAAGATCTAGTATATGTCGATAAGGACATATTGATAAATTGTTATATGACTTACAATCTAGTTTTAACCCGAAAATTTTCTTTCGGCATTTCAAAATTTCTTCAAAATCTAATTTGTTTACAAAATTTGCTTTTTTTACGGGTTTAAGTAAGAGTTTACTACAAGTATTTAACTCTAAACTTGGTATACTTATGATGTAAACTATTGAATTTTTGTTTGTGGCAACTTTTACTTCTGCAAAATTTAGTGCTTCATCAATATTGCCGTAAGGAATATTTTCTTTCTTTATTATTTGTTCGGCTATATTAATTTCTTTAATTGATAAAATATAGGAATTTATAATTCCTTTATTTGCCCAAAGTATGGCATATTCTATGTTGATTAATTCTTCCTTAAGTAATTTAATTTTGTGTTGGGTAACAAATATAATATTATTTATAAATGGGTAATTTTTTTTCATTTTCATTAAAACTTCATTTGACTTTTTTGTTATTTCGTTGATGTTGTTAATTACATCTCTGTTAATAAGGACCTGTTTGTTATTGTTTTTTAATACATTATTTATTTTGTTTCTAATTATTCGTAAGTCGTCATGGTCAGGGCTTCCAGCTATCCACTTCCATGCGCTCCCTATGAAATTGAGTGATCTTTTGTTTTTGTTTTTTGGTTTAAGCCTATTGAATATGTGTTCTATTTCCGAAAGTTCGTGAGAAAGAAAAGGATAGGAGGGGTGGCTCTTATTTATGCCGTGTTCTATTGTATCTCGGATGTTGGTTATAATGCTTTCGCATGGTACCAAGTCTATGATATGGATCATTTTAAAGCTGCCATTTTGGATCATCGCTGTCCCGGTTTCTATCGCTACTAGTTCACTGGATGAATAATCCAGGATCTGGATATCGGCCATTGACGTAGTTATCATTAATCTGTTGGAAAAATTTTCCATCAATTTCTTATACGATGTTTATATATAATTTTGTCGCTTTCTGTAAGGACGGTAGTGTTTCTATTCTCCCTGACTATTTCTTCTCTGTACCTATTAGAAAGTTTTGTTCCTAATCTTTTGTTTTGTCTTACGTAAATTGTTTGTCCTAGTGTGTATTGTTTTGGCTCTTGTTTTCTTTTATTATGGTATGCTATATCAGTTTTTTGTTTTTGTCGTAGCCTTTCTAAGTTCGACCGTCTCGTCTTCTCGTAGTCTTCGGGGCCAAAGGTAACATTACGACCAAAGAAAAGGTCAACTGGTTTTTTGTGTGTGGTGGAATGAATGCTATGGTTATATTCATTTACAGATCTTTCGATTAGTTCCTCAAAATGTCGATGCAAGTCATCTTTTTTTAGGCATCTCATTAACTCTGCAAGAGTTGAATGGAAGCGTTCTACTTGCCCATTAGCTTCGCTTCTGTATGGTGGTGTCGTGTAGACATCAATTTTTAGTTCATCCTTCATCAAGAAGAGGATTGTGGATGAATTAAGGGAAGGTTAATTATCAATAACAACTGACTTAGGTACTCCAAAGAAAAAGAGTATCTCTCTTAAGGGTTTTCTAATATCTTCTATGGATCTGCTTTTAAGTATTTTGACCTGTGCGTATTTGGTAAATTTGTCTATTGCAGTAAGTACTGATTTCTTTTCTGTAATGAATATGTCAAGATGAACTGTGTGTCCTGGGAAATTTGGTAAAGGCGTTTCATTTAGTTTTGGTTGGTTAGGGTGTCTTTCGTATTTATTTTGCTTGCATACTGAGCAAATATTTGTAATTCGTTTTATTTTTCTTATCATGGAAGGGAAATAATAATTTTCGAGAATTTGAAGTCTATTTTCGACCGCGTTTCTATGGGCGCGATTATGAGTGTCTATTATAATTGTTTCCTGATCATGCTCGCTTAAAATATCCTGTACTTGCTTTTGTGAGAATCTAATTTTAAATGTTTTGAAATGAAGGGGGTATAGTTCCTGTATCAGACCCATTACTGGCTCTTGTGTTTTAATGCAATTTATTACCGAAGGATTCAGAATTTTCTTAAGAATCTGTAGAAGATTCTCTTTACTGTAGTTAGTCTCTGTTATGTTGTGTCGGTGATATCCGGGGAACACGATCTTAAATTCGTGGTTTTTCCTTTCGCCTGTCTAGAGAAAAATTTGGCTTTTGAAGACATTGATGGGTGCTTCAACGCTGAAGATGAGCTCTTGGGAGGAGCTCTCATCACTGTGTACTGTAGGAGTTAGTGAATTGACCTGACTTTCTTGCGGGGGTCTGGAGAGTGCGTCTGCGACTACGTCAGATTTTCCGGGCTTATAATGTAGTTCGCAATTGTATTCTTCCAATATTACCTTCCAGCGTTTCATCTTTGCGTTATTATTCTTATTGCTTAACGCATAGGTTAGGGGCTGGTGGTCGGTATATATCTTGACCTCGGCTCTGCCGTATAGATAATTTCTTAGCGATTTTAGGGACCATATTATCGCCAGCATCTCTTTCTCGTTTGCGGCGTAATGTTCTTCGGATTTGTTTAATGTTCTGGATATGAACGTTATGGGTCTGTCATTTTGTGAGAGCACTGCGCCAATCGCATGATTAGACGCATCTGTAGTCAATTGAAAGTCTTTGGTGAAATCAGGATATGTAAGGATTATTTCCTTTGAAATGAGAGCATTTTTTATTTTGTTGAGTGATTCAACTGCTTCTTCATTGAGGGTTATTAGTTGCTTGCTAGAAGGCTTTTTAGAAACTCTTCCCTTTTCTCCTCTTAGGAGAGTTGTAAGCGGTTTTGCTATTTTCGCATAGTCTTTTATGAAACGGCGGTAATAGCCTGATAATCCCAGAAAGGATCGAAGATCTTTTAGACTTTTAGGGTTTGGGAAATTAACAATAGCCTCAACTTTGGCTGGATTTGTTTTTATGCCATTCGAAGATATGACGAACCCTAGGAATTCAACTTCGCGTTTGAAGAATTCGCATTTATCGAGTTGGACCTTCATATTGGCTTCTTCCAATGTTTTGAAGATCTTTTGAATATTCTCTGTATGAGTTTCTTGGTCTCGACTGAATATTATGGTATCGTCTATATAGACGTATTATATCTTTCCGATGTGTTCCCGAAGGATGTCATCGAGGGCTCTTTGGAATATGGCGGGAGCATTTTTCAGCCCAAAGGGGAGTCTGGTAAATTCATATTTACCATTGTTGACTGAGAAAGCGGTTTTCTCTATGTCTGACTTTTTTAGAAGAATTTGGTGGAAGCCACTTTTTAAGTCTAGGACTGTGAAGAAGTTATTGCTTCCAAGATGAGACAAAACTCCGTTGATTTCTGGCATGGGGTAGCGGTCTGATATTGTTGCTGGAACGATCCAGACGGGTGAGTTATACGGGGACCTCGATTTTCTTATTATCCCGTTGTTAAGGAGATCTTGAATTTGTTTTTCCACCTCGTTTTTAAGTGACATCGGGTATGGATAGTACTTGGAGTATATGGGGTTTTCATTAGTGGTGCAAATTTCACCTATGACATTAGTTGTAAAAGTTAGTTTTTCATTTGGCTCGTCAAAAAGAAACGGATGCCTTTTTACTAGGGATTCTATTACCTTACTCTGATGTATAGACATATGGTTCGTTCTGATGTTAATGGAATTAACGTCTTGTGATATCTGGTATTTGATGCAGATGTTAATTTGATCTCGAATTGTCATGTAGTCTTGGCTGGTATGAATTACCGCTGATAGTTCCTTCAAACTAGCATGTCCAAGGATACCGTGGAATGATGTAAGAGATGGTAACAAAAAGAATTTTATTTTTGTGTCGCGAAGACCGAAAAGGCTTATGTATGTATGGTGTGATACCTTAATGCTTCCTGCTACTGACCTAGCGTGAAAGCATTGCTCGTTTTCTATTGGGGTTTCTATAAGGGAAGGTTGTATATAATTTTTATTAGATCCCGTGTCAATAAGGAATCTAAGAATTCTTCCGCTCTTCGTGCGAGATTCAAAGTATGGCAACGAAGAGCCTGTTAATCTAAAAAATGAGTGTCCATAAAATCTGTTTGTTCATGGGTGTCGTCGAATGACGATGCCGCTTCGTTGTATGCGCTCAATTCGTTTTGAGCATGCTGTTCGACATCAACATTTTGTTGAGGGAGGTTTGGAGTTTCTGAGTTTAAATTGTTATATTGGTTTGGGTCATTGAATGTTTGAACAAAAGGTTCCACGTGGAAATTTTGTTGATTAAAGTTTTGCCTTCTTGGCATATTATTATTTGGCCGAAATTGGTTCCTATTCTGTTGGTGTATTTGTTTAAATTGAGCAGAAGGTCCTTGAGTTAAAGGCTCTGCTTTTATTTGGGGCCTTTGGGGATATTGATTTTGGAATGGGTTATACTGGTTGTTTTGATAATTGTTTGGCATGGGCCTAGGGTTATACGGGGGCCTTGCCTGTACTGGTGGTTGGTAATTTGTGTGATACATCGGTCTAGGATTGTATGGGGGTCTTTGTTGAACCTGTGGTATTGGATTCCGAAATTGTCTGTATAATGGTTGTTGAGTTTGAGTTTGGTAAGAACGGACGTTTTAGTTCTCTAATTTCAAACATAAATGTAATGCCTGAGGCAGGTCTACTGGTTCTTTTATACCCAGTAATCGGGGTAGGTCACCTTTAAGACCTCTGACGAAAGTGTCGAGTGCCTTGTCTCTGTATGTTTGTGTTAACAGATGCATGGACTCAGAGCTTATATCCATGCAAGAAAGTTTGCTTAGTATTAAAGATAAATGGGAGTATACGATGTGATAGAATCCTTGGATAGTGCTGTTGCCTTGGACAATTGATTGCATCTGGTATTCTAGCGTACCCAGATCGCGTTTGTCAGCATAGTGCATGACAAGGCACTTGGAAATACATGTCCAATCTGGAGGCGTATTGTAGGATTCTAGAGCGGTGTCGGCACTTCCAATTATTTTATTGCGTATGACGCTTAGAATCCCGAAATATTTGGGAGTTCCTTTGAGATGTTCGTATATTTGCAATATACGATCAACACTTTTCTTCCAGGAGCTAAATTCTCCTGGGTCTCCTGCGAAATCCTTTAGACATCGGACTACGTCCGGTATGTTGTCTAGTTCGTTCAACCTATCTCTAAATTCTGGTGCAATGCTCTGGTCTGTACCAGTGAATTGATTCTGATTGGGGTTAACTACTCGTATGTTTTGGATGATTTCGCGTCCTTGACTTTCAAGGACGCGGTGGACGATAGAAGATATAAGGGATTCAAAATCCGGTGTGGTCTGAATATTTTGACCATTTTGGCGGTTATTGGAATTAATGGCGTTTGTCCGTTGAGGATTGCTATTCAATGCACTCGATTGAAATGAGTTATTGGCACTTTCATTCGCCTGAGTGGGCTGAACTTCCTCTTGCGGTGGTAGGGTCATTACCCGATCTTAACATAGGCATTTTTCTTTTCTTTTTTTTTCTTTTTTTAAAAAAATTCACCAAATGAGATAACACTTTAATTTAATTGATAGGCTGTTTTCCTTTTGATTTTTCTTAAAAGAAATTTTTTTAAAACTTCTTTGTACTTAATTGTGCAACTTTTTTTCACTTTCTTTCGTTTATTCTTTAAATTAATTTCTTAATATATGATTTCTTATGCTAAATTAATATTATGCTTACGCTATAAAAACTGGTGGCAACATGGATGTCCTGGTTTTTTTCTTTCTTCGATCTTGCTGATGCGGCTAGCGTTATTCGCTTCCTGTTCCTCCGCTCCGAGTGGTTAGCTGTAGCGGCTACTAAGGGGCCCTTTATTATTTTTTTCATCAACGACTAGATCACTATTTTACTTTACTATGCTTTTTCTTGCTTAGTTCACTAATTTACTTTACTATTTTTTTTCACTTGCTTAGTTCACTAATTTACTTTACTATTTTTTCTTCACTTTCTTGGTTCACTATTTTACTTAACTATTTTTCCTTTACTTGCTTAGTTCACTATTTTACTTTACTATTTTTCTTTACTTTCTTAGTTCACTATTTTACTTTACTACTGGTTCTTACACTGCTCGGGCGCCAATTAAATAAAACTAAGTTTATTTCTATTTAAAAAAATATTTTTATTGAGGAGAGGCCTCTTTATTTATTTTTATTTTAACTTGCAATTTCGACTGCTACTCCAGAACTAAAACTTAAGTGTAACAAATATAAACTTATTGCCTAGGTTTCCTTATCTCTACGTGCAGGAATGTGGGATTATGGATTGGGATTGGAGGAGGTGTCGTTTGCCAGACGCAGCAACATGCATGTGGAGCGTGGGTTCCTCTGTTGCTGTCGGATGTGATGAGTCTGGGTATCCGGTATCGGTTGTGGAATGCGCTTGGTGTTGACCTGCATGTGGAGCGTGGGTGAATGTTGAATGTGTTTGGTGTTAACTTATACACATCCACTCCGTACGTACACTCCGTCTCACTTGATTAGGAAACAGGTAGTTTCTTGAATTAATTTTACGACTTTTTTTAAATCCTTCGATAATCTGGGGAAAACCAAATGCAATATGAAAGAACACTATATTATTATGTTTATGTTGTAAACAAAAAATGGGATTAAGTAGATAAATTAATTTTTTATGACGCTTTGTCCAATAAGGTCATAGGATTAGTCCTTTCTTTCGTTAGACTTATATGTTATAATTATTATAAAAACAGTCACAAGGAAAAGCATCAGCATGGTTCAGTCCTAATGTAAGAAATCTGATATGCGAACGTGACCAGACCTATAAGTGTTTTAAGCGCTTTCGAAAATGGACTTTTCAATGTTTTTAAAAATTGAGAAATAAAGTTATGAGCGGGAGACGAGAGGCAAAGAGACATTACTTCGTCGCCCGACTAGACCCTTTTAAGGCTAGATATAAACTCGGGAAAAACCTACGGGATATTGGTGTTCTAAAACAAATAAATACTGATTGTATTGACTGCTACGAGCTCAATAAGAAATTTATTTGTCTTCCATATCCGCAAGTTATTGATGAGGCAACGACTCTATCAGCCGAGAACAGCCTGTTTTCCCCGCCAAGTTTTAGCTTTTCATCAGTATTGATGAATCCCTTTTAGAGATTTGTATGTATAAAAGGAAATTCAGTGAAACTTGACGAAATTCATAAGGTTTTCATTAAAGCTTTACTTCCATACATTTCAAAATACATAACACATCGTTTTAACACAATATTTATGTCGAATTTGTTTCCCTCTGCTGGGAAACTAGCTTAGATTCCAAAAAAAAATAAAAAAAAGTTTAGACCAATTGCGATTCTACCATTTCTGTTTAAGGTCTTGGAAAGGATAATGAATACGCAAATACACAAATATTTAAGCAACGAAAATATGTATGTCAGTCCGGATTTCGTCCCAATCATAGCTGTACCAAACTCTTAATAATATTGTTTAAAACATAAGACAAGCTATCGACTCTGGCAATGTAGCTTTTCTCATCCCTCTAGATTTTCTAAGGCGTTTGACACAGTCAACCATAAAGTCCTGTGTACTAAGCTAATGAATCCGTTTAATTTCTCCTTTCTCTCGACTAGGTTAGTTCTATCTTGGACCTCTAATGTTTTCTATGTACATAAATGATTTACCAAATTGCCTGCAAAGCACTGAAGTAGATATGTCCGCTGATGATGTTCAGATACTGAAAAGTTTCGCTCTAGCTTTCTTCAAAAGTGCAGCAGTTTAGGTTAATGAAGATCTACACAACAACAAACAACAAACGTCTGACTTTCCCAAAATGTTCCTTGAACACGATCATATTGCATTTGTCGATTCTGCTTAAAACCTGGGTACAACTTTTAACAAACATAAAACACTTTCTTGGAATTAGGGATGATCGTATGCGATGTTCATCGATGTTCACAAAACATCGATGTTGAGAGACTAAATTTTTTAAGTAAGCAAAACATCGCATAATCGATGTTAAGAACAAAACATCGGCCTTCAATGTTGCCAAAAGAGAACCTAATTTTAATTGAAAATTTTGGATATTTCTTTTCGGGATGTGCTCTCTGTCAATAACGCAATAGACTGAAGGGAAAGCTTCTTGCAAAAATATTATTTTTGCAGTCAATAGACAACAAGTTTTGGGATATATGATGTATATACCTACACTACATGTGTTTATATTTGCTGTATGTATATAATATCCCAAATCTTATATTTACTTAATTACTTACCTACTGCTGCTTTTTTTAACTACTTGTTTATAAATACGATACCTAATAGATAAAATAAATTACTTAAGTATATCGATTCGATTATTATCGATCATCGATGTTGAGCCATCGATGTCGACATCTATTTTTTGCCAACATCGCTCATCCCTACTTGGAATAACCATATCAGATTGACAATCGTGAGAGTTTATGGCGGACTTCGTATGTTTTATATACTTAATGCTGCGTACAATAGTTTATAGTATAGCCAAGTATATCTTCGGATAAAGAAAGTATGACCACATCTCTCAATTTTCCAAACAAATCTTGAAAATATGTTTAAGCTAAGAATATTAAGACTTCTTCACAATATATTGCAAACACGTCAACCACCTTACCTTTACAATAAGATATGTTAGTCGCAGTCTATAAGATCGTTAAACTTTGTGCCACTACATTATATCTTCTTAATATCAGGGCGTTAATTTGTTTTTAAATGTGATACGTCTGTGAAACTCTATTCCCCGTTTTATAAGAATGATAGGCTGTACAAAGCTAGATGAAACTCACGACGTACTTGGAGACATTAATGTAATGTAATGTCATGTCATGTAATGTAATATTGTGAGGTAATGTAATGTAATGTAATGTAATGATGACTGTTCTTTTTGTATGACTTATTTCCTTGTGCAACGTTTGTATACCCTATTCTAAGGGTATATTAATTTTGACGCATAGTTTGTAACATACCTTAATATTGCCCGTAGACCCCTAAAAGTTACTATATTTATGATCAGCATCGATAGTAATGTCGATCTAGCCATGTCCATCCGTCCGTCCGTCCGTCCGTCCGTCTGTCGGCAAAAATTAGGCCTTTAAGGCCTTTAAACTGGACCTAGAGAGCTGAAATTTTAACCATATACTCTCTAGGGTCCCGAAATAATCAAGTTTACGAATTTTTGAAATCCGCCCACAGACACGCCCACAAACTCAAAAAAACAAAATTTTGGAAAAAATCCAATTTTATATGTGATCTATGACTCCTAAAACTGCTCGGGATAAAAAATTTTCAAAATCCGCCCACTGACACGCCCACAAATAAATAAAATAATTTTTTTATACCCTATTCTAAGGGTATATTAATTTTTGAAAATCCAAAGTTTGAGCTAGGCAGCTGAAATTTATAATATATACTCTCTATGGGCCCTTTATGTTCATGTGTAAATATTTTCAAAATCCGCCCACGCCCGTGACACGCCCACAATTAATTTTTTTTTTTTTGAAAATTCAAAGTTTGAGCTAGGGAGCTGAAATTTATAATATATACTCTCTAGGGGCCCTTTATTCTGATGTGTTATTTTTTTTAAATCCGCCTACTGACACGCCCACAATTATATAAAACAATTTTATTGAAACACCCAAGTTTGAGCTAGGGAGCGTTTTTTTTTTTTGATAAAATCGTTTAAATGTTATATAACAAAATATGTAGAGCGTTCTTAACAATTCAACCATACTTAGACTTTTGTCATGCCCACTTATGAGGGATAGGAATAAGAATAGGGTATCCAACAGTGCGCCCAAGCGGACTGTAGCCCGTCCCTATGTTTTATTTTTCTTGTTGTAACTTTATAACTTATTATGTAAATGAATGAACTAAGCTTTGACTGTTAAAGAAGATATTGTATCTTATTGTATAAGTCTATAAAAATAAATATGAAATATGAACTATGAAAAATACCGGAAAGGAAGAGTAAATAAAGCAACAACAAGGAAGGATAGACGGGCGAGACTGATAGCTGCTTCAAATTCAAGACTTCCCTTAAGTAAAATCAGGACAAAAACTAGAGTTGAAGCTAGAAGATCAACTGTTTATCGCGTGATACAACAGTCCAACCATATTAGACACTAAACGAAAAAGAAACCACCATTAAACGCAGCACGCCAAAGTTAACAATTCATTTGTGATATTTGAAAATCCAGTTCTACCCTGCGGTAAAAGCCAAGTGCTCCCCCATATCATCACACCTCCTACCTTGTTGTGCCTTCTATGCATGGTTATTTTCATCCTTCCGCAAATCATAAAAATAATAATTATTTCCATCAGGTCCGTCCAAATAAACCGCTTTTCATCTGAAAAGACGACTCGGCTCCACCTGATGTGGCTTTTTACAAGATCAAGTCGCTTACTTTTGAGTGCTGCGTTCAATGGTGGTTGTTAGCTCGAATTTAGCCAATTTCCTCTTCGGGTAATGAATTTCTTTTACCTATAGTTATAGTTTCTATGAAATTATGTTCTGAACTAATATCCTTTGATCTCCAAATAATGCCTTTATATTTGATTAAAAATATGACAACAGGAAGATTTAGTTATTGTTCGTTGTCAAGTGAGACTAAAAAAGACTTATTTTATGACCGTATTTGGAAATGCATCATAAAACTTGAATTTATCTACAAAATCGCAATTTTTTTCTTGCAGCACAAACATAATCTGTCCTTCTTTCATATTGCATTTAGTTTTTCCCAAATAATCGAAGGATTTAAAAAAAGTCGTAAAATTAAATCAAGAAACTATCTACCTGTTCGTAATCAAGTGAAACGGAGTGTATCTCCAGCCTTCACATTGAATGCGAATAAGCGAAGAAAAGACACCATCAGAGTCCCTAATCCGGTTTAACAAATTATCCTGGCCCCTAAATGACAAATTTCTTGGTGGGCTTTCGCCTTGTTAAATGAGATGGCTTTAAAACTCCCATTTGTGGTCCCTTGATATATTACCGCTTGACTTTGGAGAGGATATCCTTCTTTAAGTTTCCAATTAATTCGAGTGAGAACCGAAGTCGACTAAATCCTTCGAAGGATTGCTGCTTGGGAGGAAATAATTGGACGATGAGAGTGGATTTTTTGCCAGTGGGTGATGGCTTAGGGGATGTAGCCTTGCTCATCATTGAAGTGGAAAATCGAAAGAGACTAGTCTGAGGAATGGGCTGGCAGAAGGGCTTGCAGTATATGGGATGAGCATCGGTGAATGTGGCTTGTCCCGATGTGCCCATTTATTAATGTTAGATAATTCATGAGCACCATTAGTTGCAATAATGACCACGGTGGTCGGCGCGTCCAAAGAGTGGCGTGTAGCGGTAGTCTATTGAGGAGTACCATCCTACAAATTATGCACAATATGTTCTGTTATGTTGTGTCCATTTGTGGCCTATTCGAATACTGAAGTAAAAAAACAGGATTTAGATGGGGGTTGGGGGTATTGATATTTGGACTGGTTCATTGTGTGGTAAGCACCGTAATTTCGAACGGGACTGTGGCCGACCGGCTGGTCATTAGGGGTCCTTTGTTGCAACAAATTCTCATGTAAATTAGTTTCGCTTAATATGATTTATTATTTAATGAATGACACTGGGATCGGCTTCGGCTTTGGCTACGGCTTGGATTGTCGGGTCGGGTCAGTAATTTTCCATTTTTTGTTGCAGTGACACACACGAAAACCCAACAAATGAATTTGCCATGTGGACAATCATTACGAGTAAGTATGTCTAGCAAATAACCAACAATAATTTAAATAAAAAATAGATTTGTTCGTTTTTTAAACAGCTTTTGGAATGCACTAATGCAAAAACTCGTAAATTTGCTGGTTGACATTAGTGTGTGTGCCGAATTAGTAATTTTTATTTTGGTGTGGGACGAAGCCTCAATTGAATCGGGCAAGTAATGCTGCGGTTGAAATCAATATTGGTAAGGCTTGTATTGACCTGCAGCATATGGAAGATAGGTTCGTTAGAGTCATAAGATGTGCGGTGTTTCGGTAGATACAAGGTGGCGCAAAAGTTGTCAGGTTTCGCAAAAGTTGTCACCCGATGTTCTTTCGCTGTAATTTTTTTTATGAATGAAAAACTTTGGTTCTGCTTTTGGATTATGTTAATTGGTATCTTAAGTTTTTTCTGTATCAGTTAACTTCACAAATATCAAAGTAGAATTTACATTTGCCGCCATTTGCAAAAATTATGCTTCTTCCGATAGGAAGATGACTTTTGCGCCACCTTGTATAAGTGACGAGGCATCGTAAATTGCGAGGGTAAGTGCAATAGAATATAGAGTTGTAAAATTGGCCTGAGAGGAGTCGATTAATGAAAATAATGTCTGCAACGTCCCTAAGATCCTAAAGGCTGTTCAAGTTAACAAGATTGAGGCGGTCGTGATAGCAATGTAAGATTAAGTAGCTGTTTCAAGGTAGATCACAAAGAGCAAATCGGAGAAAACGACGTTAGATGCTCTCTTTTCTAGACACATGAAGTCGCTGAAGGGGAGACCACACCTACTTAGGGAGGAGGCGAACAAAAGTAATATAGAGAGATTTGCTCACGTAAGGTTGAAGAATTCTTTGGACCACCGTTTGACGAAGCCAAGTGATGAGTTTACCTTCAGAATTATCTGATCAATATGCGAACGGAATTCAAGTTCTAGGTCGCACAGTATACCAAGGTTGCTAAGAGCTGGAACGTGGGACATATATTATTTCGACCATACAAAAGTAACGTCGCGATAACTTGATTATTTATTTTGAATGACAGTTGGCGATATTCTAGTAATTTTTAAGGCACTGGGGTGGAAAAAGTAAATAGATTTTGTAGAAGAAGTGGTTAATCAATGGGTTTATAAAATTTCGTGTGGTATCGTCAATGAAGAGGGGGGTTACGTTAGATTAGGTTGAAGTGGCAGTCGGAAAAGAAATACACACTTAGACCAATGAATGGTCCACTGTGATACCATGTGGCTCTATTTCAACCCTACTTATTGAACTAGTTATATCTTGTAATGCAGCGCAAGAGACTTTTGACGTCAGTGTTGACTAGATCACTAAGATCATTTGGATTTCCTTTTTTTATAAAAAAAAGAAGAACATTCTAGAATAAAACTCCTAGATGGAGTTTTCTCTCCTCCTATCTCCTCATCTGTGCAGTCTCTGCAGAAATCATTGGAGTAGACGCAAAGCCTTGTTGCACGCTTGCCTATAGGACCGTTTCGGCTGTTGACACCAATTGTGGCACCAATCTGCAGTCTGTTGGAGAAATCAAGTAAATACTTAGAGTGTTTCAGATTCAGCTTAAGCCAAATCTGTTTTATCGCTAGATAAGTGGTACCACTTAAGCATGAGTTTGCATGTAGAGATTGGAATGCCTAAGAAACCTTTATCAGGTAGAAGGCGCTGTGTAGTTCCGTGTTTGGTGAGTTCATCCCCGCTACTAATCGCTGGAATGTCTCTATGACCCAGTTTCCAACACAGGTGAATTTTGAGCTGCTCTGCCATCCCCTTTAGAAGTGTTCGGTATTCTAGGGCTATGATAGAGTTTATAGAGACTGATTCTAGGGACTTGATGGCAGCTTGGCTATCGTAGAGAATGCGGATATCCTTAACTGATATCACTTTTCTTTGAGCCAAGATAAGAACCTCTTTTATCGTCATAGCTTCTGTCTGGAACACGCTACAATGGTTGGGAATACGGAAAGAGAGGCTAAGATTTACCCTGTTGGAGAAAACAACAACACCCACCTCGTCACTGGTTTTTGATCCATCGGTCGGTGTAAAAGTCGATCGCTTTATTATTCAAGAAAGCATCATCCTTCCTGAATGACCTGGAGGGATGGTTACGTGGAAATTATTATCAAATTGTTTCTTGGAAGGGCACTGAATGTGATCAGGATAGTGGCGTTGCCAGTTTCTTGATTAATCCGCTGCGATGAGGCTTTGGGACAAACAGCTGCAAAGCCGAAAGGGGTATGATGAGAATTCATCATTATATTTTTTTTACTTGTTTTTAACGAGAACAAAGGAGAGAAGGGGCCAATGGAGAATTTAAGTGGGATACGTTACGAAGGAGTTAACAGCAAAAAAATGAAAAAGGGGATAAACAAAATAATTTTGCAATTATTGCATACTAGGGGTCGCCTCATGGTCGAAATTCGACCAATTTATTCTATAAGTTGAAAAAGAACAAAGTCGACTGTTATACATATTAATCAGAAAATGAAATTTGTCGACATGGCATTCTCTGATTTCACATGATATTAAATTTTTCCGACATTTTCAAGTAACTTCAAGCATTTTCAAGTAACTTCAAGCATGTCCAAGTAACTTCAAGTATGTTGAAGCATTATCAAGTATCTTCAAGTTTTCAAGCATTTTCAAGTAACTTCAAGCATTTTCAAGTAACTTAAAGTAACTTCAAGCATTTTCAGGTAACTTCAAGTAACTTAAAGCATTTTCAATTCACTTCAAGTAACTTCAAGCATTTTCAAGTACCTTCAAGCATTTTCAAGTAACTTCAAGCATGTCCAAGTAACTTCAAGTAACTTCAAGTATTTTCAAGCGTTTTCAAGTAACTTCAAGCTGGACTTAGTTCCCGTGGACTTATTTCCCTGCACCTCCTTTTCCTTCATTTTATCTCGAAATCACCCATTTCAGTCCAACTATGCTTGTCAAAATGTGGAATAAAAACCAGAATGAATGACATAATATACCTACTTACCTGCGCAGGTCTGTCCAAGAAAATCAAAATAAAAACTGGATGAACTGAAAACTCGTAGCTTCAATAGCACAGTGCATGTGTTCTTGCCTGAGAAGACGCTGGTCTAGGTTCGAATCCCAGTGGAAGTGATGGATTTTCGGGATAAAATGAAGGCAATAAACAGACCAGCACCATAGAAGGAGTCTGATGATCGGTTGTGGCGAACCGTGAAACAGCGCTGTAACTCCAGCCGTCTACTTCACGTGACAAGGATTGTAAGATACACTTTGCTTCAACTGAATAAGCACAAACATTTTCTAAACTACGTTGTCCATTTTTCCAAAACCTTGTTCCGTAATATATCATTTGATGATGCTAACTGTTTGCTTATGATGTTGAGAAAATAAATCGGAGAGCATTCAATATGGCAAAATGCAGTCTTATTTTGCGTCAACTGAATAGACACAAGGTCATTATTTTCACTGCTTATGAGTATTCTGTGGAGATTGACACATTAGATCAACAGTTGAAGTGCTTTAAGTGATTTTTTTTTTATTAATTGTATTTGAAAGAAAAATGGGTAGATCAAAATCTCTAAATAGTTTTGAAAGAGTTAAAATCGATTTGCTAAAAGAAAAAGGGCTAACCGGACGTTCTATAGCTTTCAAAATTAGACGAAGTTTTAGTGCGGTCTATCCTTATTTAAGAAGCAAAGATTTGTGCGGAGAAAACGTGAAAGGAGGTCAAAAAACGGCTACAACAGCAGTTGATCGAATAGTAATTTTAAGATGTGCTTCCAATTCCTGCTGCTCTCCGGCAAAAATAAAGCATAAAGCCGGTATTACTGCAAGCGTTTTAACACTGCGAAGGGTTATCAATAGCGCCAAATATCTAAAACGGATGAAACTTCAAAGGAAGCCACCACTTAACGAGAAACGGAAAAGTATGCGCTTAGAATTCTCTAGACTCCATATGAGTTGGAAAATGAATGGCGTCACATCGTTTTTTTCGGATGAGAAGAAGTTTAATTTTGGTGGCCCTGATGGGTTTAATTATTACTTCCACAATGTGTGGAAAGAAGAACGATTTTTAGCGCCGCATCATAGTCGAGAAGGTGGTGTTATGGTATGGAGAGCAGTTAGCTACTATGGCACTGTTGAGCTTGAGTTCCAAACCTCGAAAATGACTGCATTAAGTTATAAACGAATTTTGGAAAGAAATTTCCCTAAATTTGCAGGCATTTTTGGACCCATAAACTGGACTTTTCAGCAGGAGAACGCCCCCATCCACACGGCGCGCATAATAAAAAATTGGATAGAGAAGCAGAATGTGGAATTGCTTCAATGGCCGCCGTACTCACCGGACCTGAACCTTATAGAAAACGTTTGGGGATGGATAGTACGAAAAGTTTATGAGTCTGGCCGTCAGTTTGAGGACAGAGAATCCCTTATTGCAGCTATTAAATTCGCCTGGAGGGAAATTTCGCTGGACTACATAAAGTGGCTGCACGATTCCATGCCAGATCGAATTTACCAAACTATTACGAATAATGGCGGCAGTACCCACTACTAAAATTAACCAATAAAAAACATTTTAAGAAAAACTTGTTTTATTCAATCCCAATAACTTTTATTTCCAATTTCAATATTTGTGTCTATTCAGTTCATGCAAAATAAAACTGAATTTTTCCATATTGAATGCTTTACAAGAAAACCAGGGAAACAATAGCGTTACTTTTTGAATTATTCTTTCCGATTTATTTTCTCAACATCATAAGCAAACAGTTAGCATCATCAAATGAAGGTTTTGAAAAAGTGGACAACGAATGTTAACAAATGTTTGTGCTTATTCAGTTGAAGCGAAGTGTATATGGTTGTTCATTCAAAAACAATATAAAGAATATTTAGCTTTTGGGGATGAGTCAAGGCTTGTGTGGATAATGAGTAGAACTCCTCGACAATCAGAGTCAATCTTACTTCGGTTAAGATCGTCATCTCGAAAAAACATTAAAAGTAGGAATTATACCTATTATACTATGTAACTATGTTTGATTAGTTTCAGTCAGTAATTATGAATGGTAGGTTCTGGGACTCAGAATGTGGAGAACAATTATGGGTAGGTTATTGGACTCTGAAAGTGTCGCAATGGTACATTGTTGTATGTTGGGCTTTAAAACCTTCTGGAAGTTTGTGCTGTACTGAGCTGTGCTAGGCGTCATCATTATTTTCTCTTTTATATTGCAATATTTGTATACCCTATTCTAATGGTATATATTCATTTTTACTCATAGTTTGTAACATACCTTAATATTACCCGTAGACCCCTAAAAGCTACTATATTTATGATCAGCATCGATAGTAATGTCGATCTAGCCATGTCCATCAGTCCGTCGGCAAAAAGTAGGCCTTTATAATGGACCTAGATAGCTGAAATTTTAATCATTTACTCTCTAGGGTCCCGAAATAATAAAAATAAATTAAGAATTTTTTAAATCCGCCCACAGAGACACGCCTACAAATTCAAAAACACAAATTTTTCGAAAAAAATCAAATTTTGAGCTAGAAAGCTGAAGTTTTTTTATATATGATCCTTGACTCCTAAAACTGATCGGGAGATCGAATTTCTAAAATCCGCCCACTGACCCGCCCACAATTAAATAAAACAATTTTATTTAAAAACGAAAGTTTGAGCTAGGGAGCTGAAACTTATAATAGCCGTGTTACGGTGCTAGTGTATACCCAGCTCAGCATAATTTTATAAATAAAACGCCTAGATCGTATTCTATATTCACTTTTCATTTTTAAGGATGTGTTCGCAGTGTTTGTAATTTAAAAGAGTGTGATTTGGATTATTATTAAAGCAAGGATGCAAATCCAAACGAATTTTTTGAAAGATTTTTGATCATCACAAAATCCTTTGTGTTTGACAGCAAGGAAAAGAACGGATGCTTATTTTTGCCATTTTTTTTTTATTTTTAATTTTTTTTTTTTGTTTAATCGACGAACACATCCACTATCGCTGCATAACAATCGGAATATTTTTGCTCCCAACTTATTTTGCCGCAATCTAGTCGCTTCATGGCATCAACACTCTATGTTCACTTCGTCTTAGTCCTCGACTGCTGACCTCTTTATCTTCAGCACTCCTTTTTGTTATTGTTAACGTGTAAAATTATGCTGAACTGGGTATACACCGAAACACGGCTAATATATACCCTTATATACCCTCTAGGGGCCCTTTATGCTCATGTGAAGATGTCTTCAAAATCCGCCCACTGATACGCCGACAATTTTTTTTTTTTTTTTGCAAAACCAAAGTTTGAGCTAGGGAGCTGAAATTTTTAATATAGACTCTCTAGGTGTCTGATAGGAATAAGAATAGGGTATCCAACAGTTCGCCCAAGCGGACTGTAGCCCGCTCCTATGTTTTTGATATATTCCAGATTTTTTTTTTATTAAAAAAAAGGAAATCCAAATCCCAGAGCAGGACTCGGTAACGGTCCATTGTACTACCAGGCAGAAATCGACCCTTTGGTGTAGAGGCATGTGAATGGGTGGCGTATGTTTTTGTTCCCCATGGGGATTGAACCTGCACCGCACGGGTCACAAGCCAACAAACTAACCTCTACACCGTCACCACCCTTATTCTATATATATTATATATTCTGGATACTTTCGCCAGGCGACATAGGGTCATATTTTAATGTATGGCCTATACTAAAGTGTTTCCTATTAATCCAGCCCAAACATTTACGCTAAAACTCTTAAGCAAACCTTATAAGCAACGCATTTGGAAGAAGTTCTCAAGAATAATTAAATTCTTACCTTTAGAAGGATGTTGTGCGTATTAAATGGGGATTAGAGTCTGGCCAATGGTGTGGTTTGTAGTTCCGTCTCTTGTGAATTGCGCTTCGCCAGTCCACCGAAAAATCGCCGGTTAAATCGTATTCTACGATTTGGGGATTTTAAGAGGAATTTAGTAGGTAAAATAGTTGTTCAACATCATTTTAAGGACATTTTTCAAGGATAAAAATGTCATAAAAAAAATAATGAATTAAAAAATTGAGAAAAATGCATTGAACGGGAAAAAAATTTAACAACCAATTTTGGTAGTTTTGAGTTTAAGGAGTCATAACATTTTTGAAGTTCCATAGAAGAACCCAAAGTGTTTAAGATGCGCTAATAATTGTCTTTTCAAAATGTACAAAATACGTATTGTACTTTTAATCGTTTTGGACTTATAGCGTTTCAAACGGACCAACCGACATGGCAAGAACGACATAACTTTCGATGCTGATCACATTTATAGTAACTTTTAGGGGTCCCTGATCAATATTTAGGCGGCGCAGGGACATAAGTCCCAACTTTTTCTTTTGGGACTTATGTCTCACCAAATATAATTTTTTTTTTGAAAAGCGTAGAGAATTTTCAATGAAGAGCACGCAATAAGAATGTACAGCCAGTCAACAAGTTTTTGGCTCTGTTACCTTGGTTTTGTTTTACGCATTACTTACAATTACCTACAAACAAAATATGGTTATTAACATTTTGCGGAAACAATGCAAAGATGTAATTGGTATCTTAGTTAGTCCAGTTTTTGATCTTGCTACCTAGTGTCATGAAAATGGAAAGTGAGATTGCAAACACTGATAATGCTAATAATTTTGAGTTCTTTCCAGGGCTCAGAAAAAATAGTTCTGTGTTATATGTTAAAAATGAAAAACCATACAACCATTCTGATCTGTGATGATTTTAATAGTTATGTCATTTATGTTATTCATTCTTTACTAATTTATTAAATTTGTGTTCTGTGCTGTTATGGACAAGATCTACTTGTGATTTCGCAACTCATCCCATAAACAGTGCAATGCCTAATGGGGGCATGCAACCTCCCTGCTTGGGGTCACTGTTTGATTTGGAGTAAGTGCGAGGTTTTATTTTAGCACTTGGCCTTATTGCACTTTGGGCAAGTGAATTCGTATGGCGTTATTTCACTTTCAGAAAGCGAAAAGAGGCTATATACTGAAATATGGCTTTCTTTCACTATTGCAAAGTGAAATAAGGCAATATTTTCAAATATGGCCTTATTTCGTTTGGTGTTATATCACGGCACTGTTTTGCTATTTGGAACTTATGTCCCATCTTCGAAAAAATATTTTGGGACTTATGTCCCGATAGTGTGCAATCACAAATCGATTTTGGGAGTTATGTCTCACTTAAGTGAGACATAAGTCCCAAAATAAAAAGTTGGGACTTATGTTCCTGCGCCTATGTAAACATGTTCATTGAAGGAAACATGTTCCATTTTCGTCCCGCTTCCTTTACAACCGATTTCGCACAGAACCTTTGAAATGGAATTCAAAAAACCTTCCCTGCTGCTGAGATTAGAGGCTGTTGGTTCCATTACCTAAGAGCACTTAGGAGATAGTCGTCAAAAACCAGCAATTTTATGGCAACTTTACAACGAACGTTTTAAACTCTTTCATAAGTTTTTTGTTCTTTCCTTACTTAAACCAGCATTGATAAGAGAAGCGTTTGATTTGCTTGAAATAGCAGCACGTAAATACACTTGTTTTGACAAGTTTGTAAAGTATTTTAAAAAACAATGGATATCCAAGGTAATTAACTTGCACAAAATCCCTCTATTTAGTTCGAAATTTATTTTCCTTTTCCAGGACCTATCAAAAGAGTTCTCGATATACTAAAAAGCTATGCGAACTACAAGTATGCTAGTGTTCGGTTTTTTTTTTATTTTTTTTTTTGTAAAAAGGAAAGCCAAATCCCAGAGCACTTAGACTCGGTAACGGTCCATTGCACTGCCAGGCAGAAATCCTGGAGAATGGGTGGCATATGTTGTTGTTCCCCATGGGGATTGAACCTGCACCGCAAGGATCACAAGCCAACCCACTAACCTCTACACCGTCGCCACCCTTGGTGTTCGCGATAGTAACGATAAAAATGATTTGACTCTTTATTTGCTAGTTTTTATGGTGGTTGGTCAAGGCGCAGGGACATAAGTCCCGAATTCTTATAGCTGAAAATGGGACACCAGTCCCGAATGAACAAACAGTTGGAAATATTTTATATTTTATTAACGTTCATAAATTGATAAGTACAACTTAATTAACGAGAATAAATTGAAGAACCGTACCTCGCACCTACTCCAAATCAAACAGTAGCCGTGTTTCTTTGCACGCGGATATAGGCATGGCATTAAAAAAAGACCATCGCCGCTTAAGAATTCATAAAAAAAAACTTGGCAGCACATATGCATCTACACATGCATGACGTTTATTAGTGACACAGCTGTAAGTTGAGTTAAGAAATTTGTATTGAAAATCGTGAAATTCAAAAATATTAATTTCCGACTGTTGAAATTAATGGCAAACATACGAGTACTATTCTAAAATTATAAAAAACAGTTTCACATTGACAGATTTACTAAATTTTGAAAAAAATAATAATAATAAAATCACGAACAAAATATTCGGCGGGATGTGTTAGTGGTCGGCGGGATGTCAAACTTTGACATTTCCTGAAAAATTCATCGCAACAGTTCATCAGAAACGAAGAAAATAGGTTTTGGAAGCACTGTTTATCCCCGCTAAAGTTAGCGTATATATGATAAGTTGTTGTTGTATTTTATATGCAAATTTCAAATTATCCCTATATCCGCGTGCAAAGAAACACGGCTATTGACCCCAAGCAGAGGGGTTGCATGCCCCCCCATATGAATTGCACTGTTTATTGGATTAGTTGCGAAATCGCAAGTAGACTGCTTGGATCACTGTTTGATTTATAGTAGGTGCAAGGGCAAATTGTTGAAAACAGCACAAATGGAAAGAGAAATAACGCTAAATTGGCCTTATTGCGTAAGGCCGTATTTCACGGCACCTGTATAGTGGGACATAAGTCCTGAATTCATTTTTCGGGACTTATGTCCCATTTAAGTGGGTCATAAGGCCCGAATCTATTTCGGGACTTATAACCCACTTAAGTCGGGCAGCGGAACCCCTCACGACTTTTCTGGCAACAGAGAGGCACCGGCCGACCCGTTAAAGGTCAAAATATCAGATAATGCCCTTATATAGGCGAACAGTAGGTGGAAAGAAAAACAATATGGACTTATTATATACTCCTCTCCATAGGCAGTAATAATATTCGCTCGGTGGTCGGGGAAATCACTGGCCACTGCCATTAAGAAGGCCCCCAATCTGAATGGAATACCCTCTGACAACCTCTGCAGAAGCTGCAGAGATGTTAAGGAAGGTTAAGGATTAATCCTGTATTACTGCCGCGCATAATTCTTGGCGACTAGTTCTTGGAAAATCAAGCGATCCCAGGAAGATAGATGTTTGCTGCATCAGCAAGCTCGTCACAAAGTTCAAATGGTTCGACTAACTTGAGGATGGACCCCTTCCTCCGTTTGACGGTATCAGCCACCTCTTCAATGGAGGAGTGTGGCTTCAGGTTCGATTGCAACAGTCACTCCCTGCTACACTCGGTCCATTATGAATGTTTCAATCACTCCCTTGAATGGTTCTAAGCTGTTGCTATCTGATTTAAACATGCAAGTGTTTGTTCAGTAGTCCAAGGCACAGACTGAGCCACTGTGGCCAAGCTACTAAGTCTTCCATTCTTTAACAAACTCTTATTTGATCGTATCAAACAGTTTCATTAAGATGACCATTATTTCAGGGACTTCCTACATCCCTTCGTATAGGTATTTCAAGTCATATAAAATTAATACCCTTACCTTTTCTAGTATGTACATATTTAAAAAAAAAATATTAATCATTAGAAGAGGCGTTGCAACAAACTTTGTTCTGTCGAAACTTTTTCTTCAAAAGATTAATATTTTATCGGACACACAATAAGAGGTTTTTCTATATAAATTGTGCTCAGCTACCTAAACGACCAGTAGTTATACGTTCACCTCACGATGGAACCTTTTAAATCGACTCTTGCCTTGAGATACATTTGGCTTAACCTTCGAATAATGGGATTAAATCCGTTTCCAAAGTATCAAATACTTTACAAATTCTACGGAATTTTTATCAATGTGATAACAGGAGTCGTAGTCCCGATACAACTTATTATTCAACCTTTTTTGTTGGACACGTTTGGCCAACTGATGAACAGCATTCCAAGCAATATAGAATGGATAAGCGGATGCTTCAAATACTATGTGCTGATTGTGTTTCATGAAAAACTACGCCAAAGTCATCAGTACCTAAGGCCACTGGATGCTCGTGTTCAACGGTATGAGGAAGAGGTCAATGTCATTAAACGTATCGTGAGGATTTGTCACCAGGCTGATAAAATACTCGTATATAATGTATGTTACTTTACCTGTTTGACCATCTTCGCGATTATTGGTGCAACAAACAAACAACCGATATTCGTTGCACATATTCCTTGGGATTGGGATTCGACGAATTCCAAATATCTTCTCGCTTTCGTCTATCAATTTGTAACAGGAGGATTTCAATTGATCTTGAATTTGGTAAGTGACTGCTACGCGATTTGCTATTTATACGTGGCTCTTGGGCAGCTGCAAACACTTGGAATGAGAATCGCACGGATTGGCTATGAAAGAGGTGCCACTTTGGATGTGTGTTGAAGTAAGTAGAAAATTGTTTTGGTGGTTGTGTAAATTTGTTATAATGATATTGCACCTTTTGGTTTGGTAACAAGATTTATTGTTAATTTGAATACTTAAGTCTCTATTTTCCTCTATGAGGAGTTTTTCACGTTCTTCATTACCTGCGCTCGACGTGGCCCAAAAGACACTAAGACTTACTGTTCTGAGATAAGCTGCATGTTAACAGACAAAAACAATGTCAAAAGTCTTTCACCTCTCTATCACCCATTTCAGTCCAACTATGCTTGTCGAAATGGAATAGAATTAGAGAAAACACAGAAAGAAACAACCTGAATGAATAACATAATATACTTACAGGAGCAAAAGTTTATCCTAGAAATTGCAAATAAAAACTGGATAAACTCGTGGCTTCAATGGCACAGTGCAAGAGTGCTTGCCTGAGAAGACGCTGGACTAGGTTCGAATCCCAGTGGAAGAAAATGGAATTTCGGGATAAATGAAGGAAAAAGACAGACCAGCACCACATAAGGAGTCTGATGATTGGTTGTGGCTGACCGTGAAACAGCGCTGTAACTCCAGCCGTCCACTTTATGTGGTAAGGAATGTAAGGCTATTCATTCAAAACAAATAAAGGAATTGACGGAAAACAAAAATTAAAACCAGGAAAAATTGTGTGGTATCACATAAAAAACCATTAATCATAAACTTCTGCTTGAATTTTACATAAGTGCGAGCTCCGCAGATTTTCAAATATGAAAGCTCCGCTCGATATTAATAATTGAGGGTTCCACTTAAGTTTTAACTGGGCGTTAGTTTTGAAACAAGAGCATGATAATTAATCACAGTATGTAATGTAGGTACCACTGGCGGAGACTAATAGCTGAGACTTAAGTTCAGCCTGGATGTAAATGTTTTTTTTTATGATTATCCTCCTGAGACCCTGAATGCACATACACTCCACCTCATAATCCTTCGTTAATATGGGAAAAAGAAACTGCAATATATTGTCGGGCGCAGTGGCTCAATGGTTACTAATCGAAAATTCCCCGGTTCAATTCCCGCCGGGGCCAAATAACATCTTGAGTTTTTTTCCACTGCCCCACCTCTTTCGAACGTCTGACAAACATCCAAGAGTATCAATTGTCATAAGAAGCTTCTTTGCCGTTCGGATTCGGCGTAAAATTGTAGGTCCCTTTCCACTTCGATAAGAAAGTGGTTGGAGAAGCTAGGTTTTAGGTTTTAGGCCCTATATGGGCAGTTAATGCATAATATTTTTATTTATTTTTATATGTAAGAAAGATATATTATGTTTATGTTTTTATTTATTTTTATTTAAGTAGATATTTTAAGGCTTACACAGTAAGATATATTATATCTTTTAAAATAGTGATAAGCTGATTAATCGATTTACAAGGAACAATGAGGACTACCATAAAACGAAGAGCATAACACTTAGACATTTAAAAAGAAAAAAAAATAAATAAGAATATAAACGGCCGATTCAAATTCGTAAATACAATAAGATTTAGTTATATGAGAATAATATAAAAACAAGTTTCAACAAATTTTAATTACAAAAATTTTAAATTTGCAAGGAACAAGTAAAATTAACTAGCAGACAAGAAAGATATTAGTTCAGTAGAAAATCTCTTTTTCAATCCTATTTCTCTGATTTGGCGCGGTAAGGAGTTCCAGAGTCTAGTGGCATTAACAAAAAATTGACGTTCAGACGTTAAACAAGAATAGCGCGGGGATACAATATGTTTAGTCCTGATGGATGCACAAAACGTTAAGCGGTTAAAAAGGTTGCGGGGTTGACGTGAATAGATTATATTATGTAACATTAAAATGGTACGCTACTTTAAAAGTGAATCAAACGTAATATTACCGATCCGGAAAGAAAAAAGTGAAATGTGGTCGTATCTTCGAAGACCGAATATATATCGAGCTGTGTTGTTGTAGGCTACATTAAGTTTCCGGCTACTAATCGAGTCGCACTTTCCAAAAACTTCGCAACCGTATGTTAAGGTTGGTCTAATTAAGGTCTCAGCTAAGAGGATCCGCGTTTTCATGGGAATGAAGTATTGAGTCGTCCAAAGAGAACGAAGGATACCATAAACTTTGCCAACTGTTAAGTTAATGTGATCACTCCACGTTAACGTTTTATTAAATAACGTACCCAAATTTTTTGCGGTCTCAACATATTCGATCGGACCATCGTTAAGGTAGATAGGTGGGAAGAATGACGTGTTTAAGATTTTCCTTGAAATGACAATGCATTTAGACTTCTTAGGGTTAATAAGAAGCGAATTTTGTTGCGACCAATTAGAGATTTTATCCAAATCGGAATAAATGCAACTGACGCAATGATCGATTGAGTCAGGTGGACAGCTCATGTGTAGCTGAGTATCGTCAGCATACATTTCAACATATGAGTTAGTGACGATGGAAGGCAACTCATTGACATACAGTGAAAAGAGTAGGGGTCCTAGGATGGAACCTTGGGGAACTCCGCATGTTTTGGGAAGAAAGTCTGACATTCTACTGTTCACATACACAGCCTGCTGACGACCAATCAGATAAGAGGATATTAAACGCACAGCGGAAGAAGAGAAGTTGTATTTACTTGTAAGCTTATTGCATAGTATTGCGGGATTGACGGTGTCAAATGCCTTGAAGAAATCAAGGAGCACTAGAAACGTGATATGATTTTTATCTAAGTTCTGCCTTATGTCGTCGACTACAGTTAAAAGTGCAGTGGTACAACTATGCTTAGCACGGAAATCAGACTGATGAGAACACAATAAATTATTCGAATTAAGATACCTATTAATTTGCTTCTGCATAATTCTTTCAAAGACTTTGGAAAGAAAAGAGAGAATAGCAATAGGGCGAAAATCCTTATCTGTGCGATTCTTGGGAACAGGAATGATTTTCGAATTCTTCCATATTGAAGGGAACACACCTGTTGTAAGGATGTGGTTAAAGGCATTGGTGAGATATGGTAGGTTAGGTTAGGTTAGGTTTATGTGGCTGTCGGCAGAAGCCGACACACTTAGACCAATTTAGGTCCATTGTGATACCACGTATATTATCTACCTCAACTCTGTAGATGGGACTGGCCAACGACACGCGGTTGTTCTCAAACGGTCCCCCATCTACGTACTAACCGCGCCCAACGTCGTTTAATTACGGTGATCTGACGAGAACCGATTAACTGGACGTGGTATAGTCGTTGGTTAAATATGGTAGGATAATAGGCAGAATAATCTTTACGAACTTAGGATGAATGTCATCAACTCCAACAGAGTTAGATTTGATCGAGATTATAAACTCGACCACATCTGCCTGTTCCACGAGAGAAAACTCGAAAGCTTCGGTGCTGTTGGTGATGTTCAGTACATGCGAGGTAGGTGAAAGAGTGGGCCGAGTGCAGGACACAAATCATCGATTTAGTTTATCACCGTCAACATTATCAAGGAGGCGGTTCTGTTGTTTTCCTACACCAATTTCCTTCAAGTTCTTCCACAATCGTTTACCAGAGAATGATGCATTTAATCGTTCAGAGTAATAGCGTTTTTTGGCAGCACGAACTTTGCAGACCACGGTATTACGGAGAGTACGGTATGACCTGTGGTGCTCTTCTAAACGAAAGAGCTTCCATAGGTTATACGCTTCGTCACGTCTTTTCATTAGCTCTCGGATATCACTTGTAAACCATTATTGGCGATATGTCTCACTACCTTAGTTTTAAGGGGCACGTGAGTATTAAAAAGCTGATTAACATTCGATTGTAAGAACTCAACTTGTTGATTTGAAGAAGACATGCAGTATATTAGGTCCCAGTTAACGCTGCGCACATCATTGTCTAAAGCCGTGTAGTCAATGTGTCTGAAATCTCTAAACTCAAATAAATTAGGTAATTCATGATAATTGAAATCAAAGGTAAAATAGATCAAATCGTGTTTTGAAAACCCCGGGGCTGACAATTGGTCATAGAAGAGTGCCTTATTGGTTTCGCTAACAAAGAAAACATCAAGTAAGGTGCTACAAGTATCGGTAAAGTGAGTAGGTGTAGAAGAATTAACGGGAAAAAGATTTATTGAACACATACTATCGATCAAATTTCGTTCAGATAAGAGATCGTTATTTATTTCACCACATACAATGACGTTGGGCGAACAGACAGATATGTCTTCTAACAATGAGGTAAGGTGACAAAGATTAAAATTCTTATTTGGTCGGTAAAAAACTCCGAGAAGAATTGTATCGGTTACGCTTGCAAGGTCCAGAAACAGGAAATCCATCTCGCTATTACCTTTGGACACACAATTTATTTTAACATTACGAAATACACCAGTTCTAATATAAACAGCGACTCCACCACCAACACGATCGACTATGTCACCACGGAAAATTTGATACCCTTCCATACCGTACAATTTATCGTTTAAGTCAGATTCTGAAGGAAACCAGATTTCTGAAACGCAAATAATATCGACCCCAGAAACTACAAACAGATAAGGAAACTCATCCATTTTAGGCGAAAGACTTTGTGCATTAATATGGCAAATCTGAAGGCCAATCTTGTATTTGGAAAATACTTTAATCCAGTGGCGGATCTAGGATCTCGCCTGGGGGGGGGGGGGGGGGGGGGGTCCATAAAATGTATGCTGTCATGACCTAACTTAACCTCATTTTCTCATTCTTTTGATACATTTTGCAGAAACTACGATAGTGCCGCTTGTCTGGACACACGGTTACCACTGCAAACAATTTTAATTCGGAACATCTACTTCGCGACATAATGTCGATAATTTGTTGATACACAGATATATATATGCACCAGTTATGAGTGGCGAAGTAAAAGGAGTACAAGCTCATATCAGATCTCATTTGCCTCTTGCAATCTACGCTCATTGTGCCGCGCATGGCTTCAGTTTGGTCATCAATGCCGCTTGCGGAGTTTCCGGTATATGCGTTAGGAACTATCGGAGCAATAGAAGCATTTTTCCACTGGCCGAATAGACAAAGCATTTTAATGGAAGACATTTTGAAATGCCGAAAAAGAGTGACCGGAGAAAAGAAAAATTGAATTCTTTCGCTGTTTCAAGATGGGCTCAGTCTCATGAAGCAGTTTCAACTTATCTCGAACTTCATCCGGCCGTTATAGAAACATTGGAAGAAATAAAAAAGTGGAAAGATCGAGAGACTTCACAAAAGGCTTCTCAGCTTTTGACCGCGATTTTGACAATCGAATTTCAAATCTTCTGTCATATAATGGAATCGATCAATTCTATCATCATGCCTCTGAATCGGGAATTGCAGACGAAAAATCAAGATCTAAGAGAAGCCACAAAGTTAGCTGATGATGCTACGAATGATATAAAGGAAAAGCGGGAAAACGTTGATTCAAATTTTTGTATCATTTACGACAATGTAGCTGAAATCTCTGTTGCAACGTTGAAACACAAAATGTCGAAGATTATTACAGAATTGCCTTCTACATTCCATTCCTTGATTGATACTTACATTTTTCATCTCCAAAGTCGGTTCAAAAAACACAAATCGATCTTCCACAGTTTCGGACAACTATTTCCTATTTGATGAGGAAAAATGCGCAGATCTTTACAAGTTTTATGACAAAATATTGGACTGTTCAGAAAGGAATTTTATCTCAGAGAGATCAAGATATTCAAAATGCGCACGATGCACTATCAGTGAATAACTTCAGATCGGAATTTTTACTTCCAGAATCAGTTTCTATAACCCATCGAATACTTAACTTTCAATGGTTACGTTATTTTTTAGGTTATCAATGAAACATGTTTCAAAAACGTGAACAAGATCTTACGGGTATTGGCAGTGTTACACGTAACAATAGCAGCTCCAGAACGATCATTTACGACCCTAAGAAGAATAAAAAACTATCTTAGAAGTACAATAGGATGGGAGCGCCTGAATGGACTCGCTTCTTTGAGTATCCATCCTGAAATTGGACTAACGGAAGACGAAATTCTGCAAGAATTCTTCAAAAAACCGCGTAATTTTAAAAACGATTGAGATTTTCTCTAGATTTCGCACTATTGCTAATATGTTGTAGTAGCATGAATTGAATAATAATAATATTATGCAAGACAAAATACGAGAAATCATTTATTTGCACATTACAATCATTTTTGGATTTTCGAATCGTAAAATAGAATATGCAAATTTTCGGCTACAGAATACCAGCATTTCAGATTCAGGACGGTTCGGACCCGATAATCCCCCCCCCCCCCCTTGGATCCACCACTGCTTTAATCATAGAACCCATTATGGTATTACCACCGGTTGCTGGAGAATCCCACCGCTGAATAACCGAATCACGGTCCATTAAATTTGACATAAATAACGAAATAAGATAGAGAGAGAAAGCGAGATGTTTAGATTTGAATAGATCAAATTAAAAATAAAAAATAAAAATAAATAATAAGACTTTATAACAAAACAGAAAACAAAATAAAAAAAAAAAAAAATAAAAAATAAATACAAGAAAAGGAATAAAGTTGGCCGCTACTGTTTCTTCGAATAGGTCGACGAGCTTTTTGAGTTTTCGCATCCATTGATGATATTGGCAAGGTTGTCCAGATTGTCAACAGCAATAGCATTCGGCTTAACGTACACAATTCCGCGCGAAGAATACACGGACACCAATTTCTTTTCTTTTTTGTTGTCCAGTGCACGTTGCATTAACAGATGTTTTTGTTTTGTTAGAGCTTCGTGAATATGGATGTAAACGTCAGATTTTATTCCGATGTCACGCAGTCGAAGTGGACCATTTTTTTGTTTACAATGAGATGTAATTGATGTTAAAATAAAGTTTTTTTCATATGCGGATTGAAACTTAATCAGAATTGGTGGATTACGTGTGTTTTGTTTTGGTCTGACCCGATGAATGTTTTTGAGGGTAGGGGCCTGTACATTAATAACAGTGCTGCAGAGGTGGTTAAAAAGCGATGTCAAATTTTCACCTTGATCAGAGGGTACACCATAAAGTAGGGCATTGGCAGCAATAGATTTGTTCTCCTGAGTCTGGACATATTGCTTTAACGAGTTGACTTCGTATTTAAGAGTTTCCATGGAGCATTGATTTTTTTCGAGATGTATGACTCTTTTATCTATGTCGGCAATACCTTGTTTGATGGCGTTAACTTCTGTCTCGATTTTGGTAAATATCCTCTGCTCGGACTCTACCAGCTTTGAAGACAGCAGATTTACAATAAACTCACTCTGTTTCAAAAGCTTTGCGTGTAATGTTTTCCATGTAAAACGACAGGGGGGTTTCAGTTTGAACATAAGAATTGTTTTGTGGCTGTTCGGTCATGGTAGGGGCTGGCGAGGTAAGGGGAAATTGCACTTGACACTTTTCGGTTTCTTGAAGTTGAGGGGGAGGGGTGACAGGGGGGTAGACCATGGGCGATGACACTTTGCACTGACGAGCTTTGGGTGAACGGAGCATTATTATATATCAGTTTTTATGTTTTTAGTCAGACAAAAGAAAAACTAAGATGAATTTGTATAACTAGGTATTAACGAATGAGCACAACACACGGAATTGTATTTATTTTTAATTACACTATTTGTAACACTTGCTGATGACTACGAATATAACCAGTAAGTAAGATATAACAAATCAACGGAGAAGCGGGGAAAGCACGTCTACTCGGTAGAATTCATCAATTACTTTGTATGTTGTAAAAAAAATGGGTTTAAGTAGATGAATGATGGTTTTCCAAATAAGGTTATATTTCCTATTCTTCTATTCTTTCATGCAGTAAGTAACACCCAAAAACAGGCAATCAATCATATGCTGGGTGGTACTTGCAGCAACAAACCAAATGCCTGTGCTGTGGTTACCATTATAAGGGTACTGTGTCACTAAATCCCTTTAGCTCACGCAAATTACAAAAAAAAATTAATCCATTTGTTCCTTTCACTTGATTTCGAAGAATGACTTTATCTAAATATTATCATATTTTAAATTAAATATAAAGTCATTTAGAGAATAAGGCACGTTGTAAGTTCAAAATATAACTTCATAGAAACAACGACTATGAGTAAAAGAAATTCACTAACCAAAGAGAAAATATGCCGAGTTCGAGCTTAAAAGGAACAAGGCGTTTCGTAGCCGGTTAAATTAGAAGAGGACCAACTGTTCTTCATAGCTATCTTAAGGACCCTGAGGGCTATAGAAACAGCTGGAAAGGAAGAGGAAGCAAAGCAACATTTATTCAGGATCGACGGCTGATGCTGAGAGCTGCTTTAAATTCAAGACTTTCTGTAACTAAATCACGGTGATTGCATTTTTATAAGCAAGTAAATATCCAAACAAATTATAACAAATCATATTATAATTCTTTAATGAGAAATGTAAAAGAATAATTTCATTTAGTTATGGTCGGGCTAATTTAATACAGTTGCGTGTATTTCAGATGCATGTCTATTTATTAATGTGCACATTATGTACAAATTTACAACTTTTGCCTGCAGGTGAGAGGATTGATGTATCTAGCTCTCCAAGTATCATTATTCATTAGCATGATGTAACAGATGTACGTCATAGCGAGCGTGATTGTTGAGTAACTAATTCAAATTAATTTGAGGGTAGTCAACTGATTCCTGGCAGTCCGGAATGCAGATTCCGTTAAAACGTTCGTATGCAATATGAAGCCAACGTCAGCTTATTGGCAGCACTTAGGTTTGCACTAACTAGTTGTAGATAGTGCTTCAAAAGAGTTTGCAAAGACTTTATGGCTATGTTGAATATTCCGTGTCACTTGAATGATGGAAAGTAGGAAATCTTTTAAAAAATATCAAAAGATGGAATCATCTCAAATTTGTGCAAAACAGCTTTGCTTCAAGCACATTAGATTTCACTGCTGAGCGCAATGAAAGAAACAAAGTAAAATTAACTTATACATCAACGAAATCAATTCAGATTTATAATTTTTCATATCGAACTCAAACAAAACTGAATTTATAGTCCAAAAACTTATGAAAAGTATTGCAATATGATTATATGAAAGTATCTACAAATACAATAAAACTCTGCGAAAATGCCTTGAATTGCCTCGTAGTATTTATACCCTCAAATGGCTGAAGTGCATATAATGTGTACATACTAAATTTTATATTTCTTAAATTATTGAAAAAAAATAACGCTTGAAATATGTACCCAAAATATGATAGTCAACCAAAATATTCATTTAAGCGATTATGGGTCTCAGGTTTATGGTTTTGATGTGATCCATAACTTACTGACAAACTTAACGGGCTCCCGACCCGTGAAGAGTCTCTGCCTGAGACACTGCAACGTTCCATCCTCAGCGATCCCGGACACGCTGCTTCCAGTTGTCCAAACGAAGCGTTCTCGCATTTGCGATGGCTTGGTCTTTGAAATAAAGGTTTGGTCTTCCTTTCCTTCTCGATTCTGGGAGCTTGGATTCGAAGATCCTCTTGGCTGGAGCATTATTGTACATTCGCTCAACGTCGGCGAGCTAATGTAGTCGACTTGATTTAACTATTTAGACTACATCCACATCTTGGTACAGCTCATAGAGTTCGCGATTGTATCTTCTCCTCCATTCGCCCACAGGACCAAATATCCGACGGAGTATTTTTCTTTCGAATGAACCCAGGATTAGCTCCATTTTTCTACTTATCGTCCAGCATTCGGCACTATGAAGCAGGACTGGCAGGATTAAGTTTCGATAGAGCATGCATTTTGTCTTTTGAGTGAGAAGTTTTTAAGTTTGAGGATCTTCGACTCCGCACCCCTAGGTTGAGGAGGAAAGGAAGACCGAACCTCCTTTTTAAAGACCAAGCAATAGCGGATGCCAGAGCGCTTGGTCTGGATAACTGGAAGCAGCGTACCCGGGATCGCAAAGGATGGAAGGATGCAGTGTCTCAGGCAGAGATTATTAATGGGTTTATTTTAATTGAAGAACTTAATAAATTTTCTTTAAACAACACTCTTAAATGTTTGTCGGATCATCAGGAGAAGTTAAATAATAGGTACTTCTGAGTAAGATTCAAACCTCACACACTGAGCGGGGTCAGTAGTCTAACACACTTACCATTAAGCCCAACGAACCTTATTTCAAATCTCGTGTCAGTAAAGAGAAATGCTTTTTGTTACCAGACGCCGAAAATAAAAATGTATAAAGTGCGCTGAAAATTAATGGGAATTATACTTACTTACTTAATGGGCTCCCGACCCGTGAGTCTCTGCCTGAGATACTGCAGCGTTCCATCCTCTGCGATCCAGGGCACGCTGCTTCCAGTTCTCCAGACCAAGCGCTCTGGCATCCGCGATGGCTTAGTCTTTAAAACGGAGGTTCGGTCTTCTTTGCCTTCCCGAACCAGGGGGCTGGAAGTCGAAGATCCTCTTGGCTGGAGCGTTGTTTTCCATTCGCATAATGTGGCTGAGAAAATGAAGTCGTCGTGATCTAACTTTTTGGACTACATCCACATCTTGGTATAACTCATAGAGTTCACGGGTGTATCTTCTCCTACATTCGTCCTACTCGCACACAGGATCAAATATCCGACGGAGTATTCTTTCAAAAGAATCCAATATTAGCACACCTTTTCTACTTATCATCCAGGACTCGACTGGTAGGATTAAGGTTCAATAGAGCATGCATTTTGTCGTTTGAGTTAGGAGTTTTGAACCCATTTGTTTCGCTAAACCGAGCTAGCAGCGGTTTCCAAAGGTAATTCTCCGCCAGATCTCCACTAAGGTGTCATTGGCGGAGTTTCTGTCTACTCCTACATAGATGAACTCCTTAACTACCTCGAAGTTATTGCTATCAACAGTGACGTTTTGTCCTATGCTGTGGAGAGATATTTGTTTGTTCTTTGATGCAATGTACGAGGGCGGGTCAATAAGTCCGTGACTTTTTGAATTTCTGACCTCTTTACTGAAACGGCAACACTGCTCCTGTCAGCAGGCATCTGTCAGTTGACTCCTGTCAAAATTTAAACTTGCTGCGTCAGTTAGTTTGTGTTTGACAGCTATTTTTATCAGACTACTCACTAATTTGAGGAGAAAATGGAAAAAAGTGAATTTCGTGTGCTCATTAAGCATTATTTCTTGCGAAAAAAAACCATTACCGAGACCAAGGCTGAGCTTGAAAAATACTATGGGGACTCTGCACCATCGATTTCAATGGTAAAAAAGTGGTTTACTGAATTTCGTTGTGGCCGTACAAGCACTGAAGATGCCGAACGTCCTGGACGCCCAGTTGAGGTCTCTACACCCGAAACAATCGAAAAAATTCACGATATGGTGTTGGCCGACCGAAGATTGAAAGTGCGAGGGATTGTGGAAGCCGTAGGGATCTCGCATGGCTCAGTGGTTTCAATTTTGAATGATCACTTGGGCATGAGAAAGATGGGTGCCGCGTTTGCTCACAGTCGACCACAAACGCAATCGTGTAACAACTTCACAGGAAGGTTTGGCGTTGTTTAATCGCAATATGGAGGAGTTTTTGCGCCGTTTTGTAACCGTGGACGAAACATGGATCCATCACAACACACCAGAGACCAAACAACAGTCAAAACAGTGGGTTTCTAAGGGTGAATCGGCGCCAAAGAAGGCCAAGGTGGGTTTGTCAGAAAATAAAGTTATGGCGACTGTTTTTTGGGATGCACGCGGGATAATCCACATTGACTACCTTCAAAAGGGAAGAACAATCAATGGGGAATATTATGCCAACTTATTGGACCAATTCAATGACGATTTGAAAGAAAATCGACCTCATTTGGCCAAGAAAAAGTTCTTTTCCACCAAGACAATGCAAGGGTGCACACATGTGCAGTTGCCATGGCAAAAAACCATGAATTGGGCTATGAATTACTCCCTCATCCACCCTATTCTCCAGATTTGGCTCCAAGCGACGACTTCTTGTTCCCAAACCTGAAGAAATGGCTTGGTGGAAAAAGATTTGACTCCAATGATGAAGTCATCTCGCAAATAAATGCCTATTTTGAGGACCTCGACAAAACATTTTTTTTGAAAGGGATAAAAAAATTGGAGAAGCGTTGGACAAAGTTTATAGAGCTCAAGGGAGACTACGTTGAAAAATAAAAATTTTTTTTTATCAAAAAATCTGTGTTTTATTCCAAAAGTCACGGACTTATTGACCGGCCCTCGTACTTGGTCTTGTCCTCATTTACTTCAAGACCTTATAGTCATGGCAAAACTTAGCAAATTCCTCAGATTTAAAGCAACTCGTTCAGTCGAATACTATTCGAGTGGGCTTACCCTAATTGGAAAAATAAGATTCTTGACATTTAAGAACTTCTTAAGTGCTGGTACTTTTGACAGGATAAAGCTTCGTATACTTGGAAAACCCGTCAACAACTAAAACAATATTTTTTTTTAAATTTCGCACTGATGAAGGCAAAGGACCATATTGGTCAATGTAGAGAGTCTCAAAACGTTTGTCGCTCTTAAGAATAGTATGCAATATCCCCTCCTTTTTACCAGCTTGTGGCGAAAAATGGATACATCTCAAGCAACTTCTTATTTAATTTTTTATCTTAGCTCTCATGACAGTAAAGAAATATATTTTTCTTAAGAAATCATAATATTTCTCGACACCGACATGACATAGGCTATCGTGGTGAGTTTGAATAACATTTCTTTATATTTGTGGTGGAACATAAAACAAAGCTCATGATTTTACGATAGACAAGGCCGTTTATCAATTCATACAAAGGACTTTCCCTCTCTTCAAGCATTTCTGCAATCCATTTAATCACTTTATCCTTTTGTTGCGATGCAGCAAGTGCAAATTTAACAGATTCTGGCTGGATAGTGAGAACATTATGACAGAGCGCTTTTACGAAAAATCTAGGACCTAGGTGATCCAGAAACGGAATCCTGCGTAAACACCACAGTTCAAGAATATAACGCAAATAATGCCAGCCTAACAGCTGTAACAGGATTTGTTTCTGAAGAACATATTCAATATATAGTCAATAGCTTAAAAATTAAGAAATCTGACAGTATCGATTGTATTCGAAAAATATACATCAAGCATTTGCCTAAATCTGAAATAAGGTATTTAACATTCCTCATAAATGCTTGTTTGAAAACGTAATATTTTTTTGACGCCTGGAGAACAGCAAAAATTATCCCTCTTATTAGCCTCAGCAAAATATTTGAAAAAGTTCTTAAGGTACAAATCGTCAAACATATATGTGATAACAACATATTATATCCTAACGAGCAATTTGGTTTCAGACAGTATCACAATACCTTACAAGTACTGAGAAATTGTACCATGTCCATGTCAAAATGAATGGCTTCGTAGGAAAATCTACTGGAATGGTTCTGTTAGACATCGAAAAGGCATTCGATATTGTTTGGCGAAATGTCTTCTTTTCAAGATGATAAATGAGGTTTTTTGTCTGGTCGTCTATTTAAAGTTCATGTCAATAGTGACGTCTCAAACTTAATAACATTTGATTCAGGTGTCCCCCAAAGGCTCTGTTCTCGGTCACATTTTGTATAATATTTATACATCTAATTTCCCCAAATTACCCAATTGTGGTGCAGCCATTTTTGCTGATGATACTGCAATATATTCATCCCACGAATTCGCTCTCAATATTGCGAGCAATCTAAAAAATGCGATGGAAATATTGCAGAAATATTACTCAAAGTGGAAAATAAATCTAAATAAATATAAAATGCAGGTTCAATCCCAATGGGGAACAACAACATCCGCCACCCATTCACATGCCTCTACACCAAAAGGATGATTTCTGCCTAGTAGTACAATGGACCGTAAGCGAGTCTGAGTGCTCAGGGATTTGGATTTCCTTTTTTATAAAAAAAAAATAAAAAAAAAAAATGGAAGCTATCTTTTTTACAAGAAAAAGAAAGCATTGCTTCCTTCCTACCTTACAAATAATTGTAGTAAGTATTGCTTGGGGCTCCTGTGTTAGTTAGATATGGATATACCTGGATTCAAAATTAATATGTAATGACCAGAATATCAATGCTTTCAACAGATAACAAAGTCATAATTTGTAAAGTTATTTTCCAGGCAATTCTACTTTATATATGTAGGGTTCTTTCTTCGTTAAATAAAAATGACACGGTTTAAACGTTATAAAATTCAATCGGTTTATTCACATGATTCTATTTCACAAACTACTGGGCGAAGCGCACTGCAAAACTACTACTACCTGCGGTGCTGGTTGACGACTGACTGACTGTCTAGGGTTTTGGTCGTCGCTCGTTCGTCTGTTCTTCGTTCTGCTCGGTTGTTCGCTGTGCGTGTGTGTGTAGTAAGTCGTTAGCGTTAGTCTGTCGGTCCTGTCTTCGTATGCCCCAATCCCACATTCAGCTATCCTGACGGCTCATTCGACCCGAATGAAGGAGTCCATATTTTCATATTTTCTGCCACGCTATTGGTTCTCATAGGGCCTTCGTGGTCACCAATTTTATGTACGTCGTATCGGCCATGGTTCAGCCGTTTTACCACCTTGTACGGACCTAAGTATTTCGGTCGCAACTTCATCCCTGTTCCGAACTGAGTGCGCTTGATGGCGACTAACTCATTCTCTGCATACACGCGCTCCGGCTTCCGGTTTTTATCGAACGTTCTCTGGTTCTCGCGTTGTATCGTTACGATATTCTCTCGGGCTTCTTCTCGTAGGTGGTCACGCCCCGCATCTAACTACCTGACTTCTGTATGTTCTAGCCATTCGCGAAGTTCGGGGTAGTCTGGTGAACGCATCTCCAATCCAGTTAGTATTCGGAATGGACTGGACCATCTTTTCGTCAGTTTCTCCCTCAACCTCTCAACCGTCAACCCCAAAATCTCTTCTAAATTCATTTTAATAATTTCAATATAATATACCCAAGCAAAAGTTAAAGTATCGAAAAAGGTATTAAGAATTTAATAATCAAAATTATTTACTACTAAATAAAATACTACGGCAGTGGCAACGCTTATTCTACAACAAACCAAACAATAATTTTAATCCGCAACAGCTGCACTCTCCTTGCGTCTCGGTCGGTTGTCTTCTTCTTCTTCCTTCTTCTGGTCACAAAGAACTGGTTTTCGTTGGAGCGAACAATAGCGATACGGTTGTGTACGATGCCGTACGGTTTCGGTTCACCGCTTATTAATTTTCTGTCTACTTGCACACTCACTTTCGCCTTTTGAGTTGTTGCTCTTTTTTAGACTGTTTTTTTTCTTCGGCACTCTGTTTCACGCACAAGCAAATTTCCGTAGCACACACACACACGGGATTGATGTCGCCGTAATCTCAATTATGCACGATTCTGTATTTTTATTTATTATTTTAATTCTTTAATGAGAATGTAATAATAATCCGATATCCCGGACGAGTCCACACTTGTAGGGTTCTTTCTTCGTTAAATAAAAAAGACACGGTTTAAACGTTATAAAATTCAATCGGTTTATTCACAGGATTCTATTTCACAAAAATACTGGGCGAAGCGCACTGCAAAACTACTACCTACTACCTGCGGTGCTGGTTGACGACTGACTGACTGTCTAGGGTTTTGGTCGTCGCTCGTTCATCTGTTCTTCTTTCTGCTCGATTGTTCGCTGTGCGTGTGTGTGTAGTAAGTCGTTAGCGTTCGTCTGTCGATCCTGTCTCCGTACGCCCCAATCATACATTTATTTATATGAGGCCATGCATTTTGCAATCGATTTTCAGTCTTTATACCTGTTGGAAATTGTATACCCAGAAACTGTTACTACCTATAACAGGTACATATTTTCCCAACAATAAGTCTTAAAGTTAAAGGGTAAATAAGAAACGAAAGCTGGAATTTCCAAGGATTAAACAATGAACTACTTGAAAAGCGTATAAAAAGATGCGCCACTAGGATGAGGGCACATGCAAATTCTTCGAAAGAAAGGAAAAAATGGGTAAAATGTTTACATTTTATGGTCTATTTAGCCTCCTTGCAATCTCTCTTCCTGAGAGTCCCAACTCCTTGAAAGCATGTATTTTTCCTCTTTTTGTCGCTGTCAAAATCTTTCCGGAACCCATTTTTTTAACTAAATATAAACAGTTTTTTTCAACGCCTTTTTAAATATTCTTAACAAAACTTTGAACAAAATCGCTGATGTGAACTCCTGCAACGAACTATTCGCAATGGCCTCAGCTTTTCAAGTAGTTCATTGCTTGATTTTGGGAAATTCCAGCGGTCGTTTCTTATTTACCCTTTAATTTTTTGACTTACTGTTGGGCAAATATGTACCTGTTACAGGTAGTAACAGTTTCTGGATATAAAATTACCAACAGGTATAAACACTGAAAATCGATTGCAAAATGTATTGCCTCATCCTTGTGATCTCCAGAGCATTTTAAAAATATATACATACATACATATATATTATGCACATATTATTTAACCCTTAGTTTATTTACTAATTTATTTATCAACTAATTTATTTATTTATTTATTATTATTATTATTAAGATTATTTTTTTTTAGTAGCTAGAACATTTTTATCGCGTTTGCTTCTTAATATTACTATATTTTGTTTTGCTAGAGTACTAGTATAACCTTGTTAATAATATTCCAGCGGCAAGATAAAATTATCAAATCCCTGTAATGTAAAATATGTGGTAACAACACCAATATTAAAAATTATACGAAGTAAATAAATGTAAGAATTGCATTTCGATTTTAGAGCTGTAGCTCGTTTGGAAAAGAAGAATATTGGGTGTAAAGCTTTGTCCTCCTGGCGCAGAAGCAACACTGCTCCAGACCCTAAGCTGCTTGCATCGCAATGCAACTCAGTTTCTGCAAAGGGATTGTATTTATATACTGAGTAATGGTGCTCCCAAAAGCAGTTCTTTAGAAACTCAAACACCAACAATTCCGTTTCACCAATGGCAAAAGGCCATATAATGGTTTTGAAATAATAGAGAAATCTTTGATGATTGCGGAAATAAGAGCACAAGCCCAGAAATGAATACAAAGCTTTCACGTAAGTCGGTGTATGAAACCGTTTAACTGCACATAATCCATCTGCATTGGGACCTACTCCATTTTGTGAAACCTCATATCCCAAGAAAGCAACTATGAATAAACACTTGTCTAAGCGCAGCTGTAAATTGTTTTTTTTTTACTACCCCATGACCTGCCCTAAGATTGCGAAGTGCTCATCTTTCGTTTCTGATGCAATTAAAAGATCATCGGTGCATGCTAACAGCTTTTCCGACCTAATAAGGTTTTTTAAAATTAGAGTTATATATCTTTGAAATACTGCAGATGCGTTTTTGAGCCCAAAGGGCATCCGCGAAAATTCAAACTGCCCTAATTGTGTTACTAATGCGGTGTATTTGGTGAAATTCACTTTTTAAGTCGAGGAGAGAAAAATATTGCCTCACAATGTATCTAAATGATCCTCTATTAAAGGAAGTGAAAAGAAAGCCTTATTAAGTTGATGAAAGTCAATACATAACCGCAGTTACTCTCACGAATAATTTTGTTTGAAGTTCCAGCTTATGCGCATAAGGAAGACACGTTGGAGCATAATTGAAAACCTAGTTCGCGTCGGTTAAAATAAATAAAAAAAAAAAAATAAATAAAAAAATCTTTATTTTCGTTTTTTCATCATGCTGTTAATTTTAATTAAACTGTAAGTTAATTTCATCCCGGTCAAAAGACAAATCAATATTGAGAATTTAATTTGTATCATGCACATAATTAGAATCAATATTATCAGATAGTTCTTCCTCGTCAACTGAATTTATTTTTTCTTTTGCTAGCGTCAATTTAATATAAGTTTTTTTTGGAAAAAATCTCTAGGTACCTTAAATAATCACGTGTTTCATTGTATTATTTTTAACCATATATAAGTTTGCATAGCTATTATCGATTGTATAGCTATTATCGATTTTAATTTAACCAAATAGCTACTTTACCAAATAGCTATAACGTAAAAATAAAATTATCATAAAATAAATAAAATTATCCGTGGAGGTTTCTACAATTGTTATCAGATATTTTGGAATATATGTCTGTTGGACGAAGCTTATGAGGATCCACGTGTCCATACTCAAAAACACCATGGCAGTCTTCCAAGAACGATGACGGCTGTGTGTTAAGTGACTTCCCTTCTCCGTAAGCATAAGCACTGCTGTTGATTGTGAGCATCTTTGATATGATGCCCCGTTTTCCCACAACTTAAACAATACGCTTTTTCTCTGCGCGGTTTTGCACAAGTAGCGGCAGTTTTGGCACCTTATGCAGTAAAACCATAACCTTTTTCTTTTCGCGGTTTTGGACAATAAGTGGCAGTTGTAGCACCTTTTGCTGTTTCTGTGCCTAAAAGTTAAAACATCTTAAGTCAATTTTGTACACTTTTCAGGAGAGCAATTCTAAACTTTAAAAAGTGCTGTGAAAAAAAAAATATGGGTTGGACACATAAAATTCTTTTGAAAAATTGTAGCAACTTCATTTGAGAATATCGGTGGTCACAAGGCATAACCGCCTAAGTCGGTTTTTTGTACTTTTCAGGAGAGCGGTTTGATGTATAAATTTTATGCTACAAATCAGAAAATCGTTCTTTTAGTATAATTGTTTCACAAAGTTGAAGGTATTATAAGCCTTCGTAAATTGAGTTACTGTATTATGTCCCAAAACTTCCCATTCAATAGTTATTAACAAAAAGAACACTTAAGCTATTATTCCTTATTTAGTGTTGTAAATTCATAAAATCTAAGTCAAGATAGGCGGTTATTCCTTGCGAGTAAAACGAAACACAACACAACTAACTGAACTTAGGTCCTTTTACCCTGCATAACTTTCAAAAAAAAACTCCTAAGTTGAGTTAGGTCGTTATTCCCAGCCGATTTTTTTTAATTTCTTGAAAAACGTATTGACTTAGGTTGTTATCTACCATTTTGATAACTACCATGTTTAACAGAAAAAACTAGAGGAATGGTAAATATTAATTTTAAAAATACTATGTACTTATGCACAATAACGGAATTGAATTTATTCGTTGCAACCTAAGTTAATCGGTGATCTTGTCGTGATAGATATATTTTTTTATTGTTTTTGATTAGATCTACTAAAAAGCATGGGCTAGGTTAATTTATTCTTCCAAACGCAATAATTGTATAAACTTAAGGTTATTCAGTTCAGCTCTAGAATTGAAAATAATAAAAAAAAAACGCAGCATATCAACGTTTACAACATAGAAACCATTTTAATTAGAAAGTAATAGGAAACAAATTAATATGTTAATACAAATTTGGAAGTTAAAGGTGTAGCCAGTACTAAAATGAGAATAAAATTCGCCTTTATTATGAGCTGCATCAAGACCTAAACATCTTCTTCGTTATCAGTTGTTTCTGTCAAATCAGGGTGAGTATTCAGTTCATCCATATTGGTGCGAAGGTTGTCGTAGAAATATGGAACTCGGGGTTGATGAACTGCTTCAGGAAAACTAAATCTCTTTTCTTCTCCTGCGAGATAGACGGAATTTCATCAATTTTTTTATCTTAATGATCTTAAAAGGAGTAGCATTATCCAATGTTTTGTAAAATACCTAATTAAGTAGCGTAGACATCTTACCGTATTCTACGTGAACCTTTCACCGTGTTCATTAAAATGTTTCCAATTAAATTTGATTTTATAGAGATCAGAAAAATTTAGAAAATCATCCGATCTCTTTTCTACAACTTTAATGTTATGGCCCACCGTGTTGACGAATTGGTACTAGTCTCTCGGCACTTCGATTTCCACATTTTTTGTTTTCTTTTTTTTTCTTTCAATTAATGCATGGTCACATTCCATGTGGGTCCTGGCTCGAGAAATTTATGGTCAACGTAGTCCAGATTTTGAGTGTTAAATACCTTAGCCAGAAACACAGCAGCGACAAATGAATTCTTGTTCTGCCCAGTGCACGAATCGCTATAAAAAGTAATTTGATTTGTATCTGCAGATATCGTGCTTAGGAGTTTCGTTTCCACCCCGACGAGCCATAGCTTCATGCCACATAAAACATTGAGCTTCGTTAGTATTTAGATCGTGGACGGTTAGATTAAAGATCCATAATTGACTTTTATAGAAACTAATAGAGTTTCTTAAGAACGGGGTCGGTAAGCATTACTGCAAATCGAAAGCAAACACCCTTATATCTCTAGAAGCCATGGCTTCTATTTTGTCATCTCTCTTCGCTGCATAAGCCATTTCAGCCTTGTATAAATGCATTGATTTTTTTTCCATGAAAACAGTCTTTTTTTCTTCATTTTGTGATATTTTAATATTTGGGACAAATCCGTCATAAGTAGGTACTACATGTATCTACTTTTGGGGCCTTAAATTTAATACCCATAGTCTTAAATATTTGTGAGTATTTTGAAAGGCTCAATGGATTTTCGAATTTTTCTTTATACAAAGCGTGCATAGAAGACAGACTAAGGCTAGCATGCAAATATTTTTTTGATATATCGCGTCGGCTTCTTCTTTTTTGAACAGGTCTTATTAATAGGACTTTCCATTATTTCGTAACTTATTATTATTGTTTGGTGTGATCAGCACGTTCTCTATTTGAGTTCCTCATTTTCAACAGAAAAATTCAATGCAGACTGACTGTCATAACTACTCAAAGATACATTGAAATGCGGATCTTTAACGGAATCATCAGAGTTATCCCATTCAGGCTATCACCGATTTCATCAATTATTTTTGGCTCAAATGGAAAAAGGCAATTTTTTTACACCTATACCTAAATCATTAAAATAATATGTTGAGATTTAGTTCACATACGTTAAAGATTAAATTCGACATTACTTTTAATAAATTTGGGATCAGAATAACTTGTTTGGGCTTTATTTTGTACATTAGGCTCATAATTTGGCAATATATCATATGAATGACAGTCTTCTTTCAACTCAATATTATTTGTGTTATTTTTTTCTTCATTGTTGATGTTAGCTTAATATAAGTTAAGTTTTAATTAGAAACAGTATTGCCAAATACTTAAGAAATTTTAATACCGGTTATTAACGTTTTCACTTTGAGTCGGTCTTATTTCATAGCCCCTGATATTTTTTAGAATAACTTACAAAATTTAGCTTTAAATGTTTATTTTGTAAAATTAATGAATTAAACGTTTGTTTTGATTTACGTAAACAATTAATCAACAGAAATGATCCCTAGCAACTTTGCTAATTTAATGGAAACGCAATAACTCTTTCGATAGGTTGTTAAGGCAAATATTTTATTAAATTTAGTCACAAATTTTTAATCTAGCCATTTGAAAAATGAAAATAGACTAAACCAGAAGTTTATAAAATATGCAATAATAGGATTCAATGGAATATGTATCGTCGAGACGATACTGAAACAGAATCCTTGTAAAGCTCCTCTATTGTTTTGAAACATGACATTTCACTAGAGCCGTAGAGTAATACATTTATTTAAGGCACAAAGTTTTCACTTGCCAAAATTAATTTTATATATACGTTAATTTGTGAGCTTTTAATATTAGGTATCTCTCGCCTTGGATTTCTTTTTTGTTATAAAAAATAAAATAAAACATAATATTTTAATAAACCTTTGGGTTTTTGGCGTTCTGTTAGGATTTTGGCCAATTTTAAAATTTTTTCAGCACGAGACGACATTATAATCACTTTAACTTCACTTCACTTTATTTCACTTGCGACTACACAGAACGGCCTAACTGAAGTTATGACCCAGCTTTTCCAATATTTCTCCTGTAAATAATTTAGGAATAACAGCCTTAGTCGACTTTGGCAGTTATATTTCATTATATAAATTCGGAATAAAAGCCTAACTGCAAATAAGTTGTTCGGATTAAATTTTTCAAATTTGGAAAAACGGCCTAACTCGACTTTAGATGGTCGTCAAATAAAATCTAATTTTGGAATAACAGCCTAAGTCGAGTTAGGGAAATTAAATAACTGATTGCGATATGGAATAACAACCAAACTTAAATTAGTTTTTTTTTGAAAAAATTTAGATTTTGATATTCTTCTCAATACGAATTCCTTATGTCGACTTAGGCTGTTATTCCAAATTACAAATTTTAAAAATAGAAAATGATGAGCAGCCAAACTCAAGTTAGGAAATTAACGTTATAAAATTTTTAAATTTACTCGAGTTAGGCTTTTATGGAAAAATTAAGCTGAGGTAAAAGTGACTTAAGCTGTTAGGTTTTTAGTCAATAACATCTTTAATTAGCATGCTAAAAATATGAAAAAATTATGGTAATAGAGTAAAGCATGCTTAACGCGATGGCATCAATAACTCGAATTCGACCTAACTCGAGTTAAGTGGTTATGATTTGTGGCCACAGAAATTATCAATAAAGTGGCATTAATAGATTTTAATTTTAGATACAAAAAAAACCAACAACATGCTGCACTATTTCTTCGATATCTGAAAAACCAGTTGACCTACAGCGATAAAATAAATATGACTGAATTCTAGATTAAATTATCTATAAAGTGGCATTAATAGATTTTTGTTTTAGATACAAAAAAAAACCAACAACATGCTGCACTATTTCTTCGATATCTGCCAAACCAGTTGACCTACAGCGATCAAATAAATATGACTGAATTCTAGATTAAATTATCTATAAAGTGGCATTAATAGATTTTTGTTTTAGATACAAAAAAAAAACCAACAACATGCTGCACTATTTCTTCGATATCTGCCAAACCAGTTGACCTACAGCGATCAAATAAATATGACTGAATTCTAGATTAAATTATCTATAAAGTGGCATTAATAGATTTTTGTTTTAGATACAAAAAAAAACCAACAACATGCTGCACTATTTCTTCGATATCTGCCAAACCAATTGACCTACAGCGATAAAATAAATATGACTGAATTCTACATTAAATTATCTATAAAGTGGCATTAATAGATTTTTGTTTTAGATGCAAAAAAAACCAACAACATGCTGCACTATTTCTTCGATATCTGCCAAACCAGTTGACCTACAGCGATCAAATAAATCTGACTGAATTCCAGATTAAATTATCTATAAAGTGGCATTAATAGATTTTAATTTTAGATACAAAAAAAAACCAACAACATGCTGCACTATTTCTTCGATATCTGCCAAACCAGTTGACCTACAGCGATAAAATAAATATGACTGAATTCTAGATTAAATTATCTATAAAGTGGCATTAATAGATTTTAATTTCAGATACAAAAAAAACCAACAACATGCTGCACTATTTCTTCGATATCTGCCAAACCAGTTGTCCTACAGCGATCAAATAAATCTGACTGAATTCCAGATTAAATTATCTATAAAGTGGCATTAATAGATTTTTGTTTTAGATACAAAAAAAACCAACAACATGCTGCACTATTTCGTCTATATCTGCCAAACCAGTTGACCTACAGCGATAAAATAAATATGACTGAATTCTAGATTAAATTATCTATAAAGTGGCATTAATAGATTTTAATTTCAGATACAAAAAAACCAAGAACATGCTGCACTATTTCTTCGATATCTGCCAAACCAGTTGACCTACAGCGATAAAATAAATATGACTGAATTCTAGATTAAATTATCTATAAAGTGGCATTAATAGATTTTTGTTTTAGATACAAAAAAAAAAAAACAACAACATGCTGCACTATTTCTTCGATATCTGCCAAATCAGTTGACCTACAGCGATAAAATAAATATGACTGAATTCTAGATTAAATTATCTATAAAGTGGCATTAATAGATTTTTGTTTTAGATACAAAAAAAAACCAACAACATGCTGCACTATTTCTTCGATATCTGCCAAACCAGTTGACCTACAGCGATAAAATAAATATGACTGAATTCTAGATTAAATTATCTATAAAGTGGCATTAATAGATTTTAATTTTAGATACAAAAAAAAATCAACAACATACTGCACTATTTCTTCGATATCTGCCAAACCAGTTGACCTACAGCGATAAAATAAATATGACTGAATTCTAGATTAAATTATCTATAAAGTGGCATTAATAGATTTTAATTTTAGATACAAAAAAAAAACCAACAACATGCTGCACTATTTCTTCGATATCTGCCAAACCAGTTGACCTACAGCGATAAAATAAATATGACTGAATTCTAGATTAAATTATCTATAAAGTGGCATTAATAGATTTTAATTTCAGATACAAAAAAAAACCAACAACATGCTGCACTATTTCTTCGATATCTGCCAAACCAGTTGTCCTACAGCGATCAAATAAATCTGACTGAATTCCAGATTAAATTATCTATAAAGTGGCATTAATAGATTTTTGTTTTAGATACAAAAAAAAAACCAACAACATGCTGCACTATTTCGTCGATATCTGCCAAACCAGTTGACCTACAGCGATAAAATAAATATGACTGAATTCTAGATTAAATTATCTATAAAGTGGCATTAATAGATTTTAATTTCAGATACAAAAAAAAAACCAACAACATGCTGCACTATTTCTTCGATATCTGCCAAACCAGTTGACCTACAGCGATAAAATAAATATGACTGAATTCTAGATTAAATTATCTATAAAGTGGCATTAATAGATTTTTGTTTTAGATACAAAAAAAAACAACAACATGCTGCACTATTTCTTCGATATCTGCCAAACCAGTTGACCTACAGCGATAAAATAAATATGACTGAATTCTAGATTAAATTATCTATAAAGTGGCATTAATAGATTTTTGTTTTAGATACAAAAAAAAACCAACAACATGCTGCACTATTTCTTCGATATCTGCCAAACCAGTTGACCTACAGCGATAAAATAAATATGACTGAATTCTAGATTAAATTATCTATAAAGTGGCATTAATAGATTTTAATTTTAGATACAAAAAAAAATCAACAACATACTGCACTATTTCTTCGATATCTGCCAAACCAGTTGACCTACAGCGATAAAATAAATATGACTGAATTCTAGATTAAATTATCTATAAAGTGGCATTAATAGATTTTAATTTTAGATACAAAAAAAAACCAACAACATGCTGCACTATTTCTTCGATATCTGCCAAACCAGTTGACCTACAGCGATAAAATAAATATGACTGAATTCTAGATTAAATTATCTATAAAGTGGCATTAATAGATTTTAATTTCAGATACAAAAAAAACCAACAACATGCTGCACTATTTCTTCGATATCTGCCAAACCAGTTGTCCTACAGCGATCAAATAAATCTGACTGAATTCCAGATTAAATTATCTATAAAGTGGCATTAATAGATTTTTGTTTTAGATACAAAAGAAAACCAACAACATGCTGCACTATTTCGTCGATATCTGCCAAACCAGTTGACCTACAGCGATAAAATAAATATGACTGAATTCTAGATTAAATTATCTATAAAGTGGCATTAATAGATTTTAATTTCAGATACAAAAAAAAAACCAACAACATGCTGCACTATTTCTTCGATATCTGCCAAACCAGTTGACCTACAGCGATAAAATAAATATGACTGAATTCTAGATTAAATTATCTATAAAGTGGCATTAATAGATTTTTGTTTTAGATACAAAAAAAAACAACAACATGCTGCACTATTTCTTCGATATCTGCCAAACCAGTTGACCTACAGCGATAAAATAAATATGACTGAATTCTAGATTAAATTATCTATAAAGTGGCATTAATAGATTTTTGTTTTAGATACAAAAAAAAACCAACAACATGCTGCACTATTTCTTCGATATCTGCCAAACCAGTTGACCTACAGCGATAAAATAAATATGACTGAATTCTAGATTAAATTATCTATAAAGTGGCATTAATAGATTTTAATTTTAGATACAAAAAAAACCAACAACATGCTGCACTATTTCTTCGATATCTGCCAAACCAGTTGACCTACAGCGATAAAATAAATATGACTGAATTCTAGATTAAATTATCTATAGAGTGGCATTAACAGATTTTAATTTTAGATACAAAAAAAACCAACAACATGCTGCACTATTTCTTCGATATCTGCCAAACCAGTTGACCTACAGCGATAAAATAAATATGACTGAATTCTAGATTAAATTATCTATAAAGTGGCATTAATAGATTTTAATTTTAGATACAAAAAAAAAATCAACAACATACTGCACTATTTCTTCGATATCTGCCAAACCAGTTGACCTACAGCGATAAAATAAATATGAATGAATTCTAGATTAAATTATCTATAAAGTGGCATTAATAGATTTTAATTTTAGATACAAAAAAAAAACCAACAACATGCTGCACTATTTCTTCGATATCTGCCAAACCAGTTGACCTACAGCGATCAAATAAATATGACTGAATTCTAGATTAAATTATCTATAAAGTTGCATTAATAGATTTTAATTTCAGATACAAAAAAAAAACCAACAACATGCTGCACTATTTCTTCGATATCTGCCAAACCAGTTGACCTACAGCGATAAAATAAATATGACTGAATTCCAGATTAAATTATCTATAAAGTGGCATTAATAGATTTTTGTTTTAGATACAAAAAAAAACCAACAACATGCTGCACTATTTCTTCGATATCTGCCAAACCAGTTGACCTACAGCGATAAAATAAATATGACTGAATTCTAGATTAAATTATCTATAAAGTGGCATTAATAGATTTTAATTTCAGATACAAAAAAACCAAGAACATGCTGCACTATTTCTTCGATATCTGCCAAACCAGTTGACCTACAGCGATAAAATAAATATGACTGAATTCTAGATTAAATTATCTATAAAGTGGCATTAATAGATTTTTGTTTTAGATACAAAAAAAAAAAAACAACAACATGCTGCACTATTTCTTCGATATCTGCCAAATCAGTTGACCTACAGCGATAAAATAAATATGACTGAATTCTAGATTAAATTATCTATAAAGTGGCATTAATAGATTTTTGTTTTAGATACAAAAAAAAACCAACAACATGCTGCACTATTTCTTCGATATCTGCCAAACCAGTTGACCTACAGCGATAAAATAAATATGACTGAATTCTAGATTAAATTATCTATAAAGTGGCATTAATAGATTTTAATTTTAGATACAAAAAAAAATCAACAACATACTGCACTATTTCTTCGATATCTGCCAAACCAGTTGACCTACAGCGATAAAATAAATATGACTGAATTCTAGATTAAATTATCTATAAAGTGGCATTAATAGATTTTAATTTTAGATACAAAAAAAAAACCAACAACATGCTGCACTATTTCTTCGATATCTGCCAAACCAGTTGACCTACAGCGATAAAATAAATATGACTGAATTCTAGATTAAATTATCTATAAAGTGGCATTAATAGATTTTAATTTCAGATACAAAAAAAAACCAACAACATGCTGCACTATTTCTTCGATATCTGCCAAACCAGTTGTCCTACAGCGATCAAATAAATCTGACTGAATTCCAGATTAAATTATCTATAAAGTGGCATTAATAGATTTTTGTTTTAGATACAAAAAAAAAACCAACAACATGCTGCACTATTTCGTCGATATCTGCCAAACCAGTTGACCTACAGCGATAAAATAAATATGACTGAATTCTAGATTAAATTATCTATAAAGTGGCATTAATAGATTTTAATTTCAGATACAAAAAAAAAACCAACAACATGCTGCACTATTTCTTCGATATCTGCCAAACCAGTTGACCTACAGCGATAAAATAAATATGACTGAATTCTAGATTAAATTATCTATAAAGTGGCATTAATAGATTTTTGTTTTAGATACAAAAAAAAACAACAACATGCTGCACTATTTCTTCGATATCTGCCAAACCAGTTGACCTACAGCGATAAAATAAATATGACTGAATTCTAGATTAAATTATCTATAAAGTGGCATTAATAGATTTTTGTTTTAGATACAAAAAAAAACCAACAACATGCTGCACTATTTCTTCGATATCTGCCAAACCAGTTGACCTACAGCGATAAAATAAATATGACTGAATTCTAGATTAAATTATCTATAAAGTGGCATTAATAGATTTTAATTTTAGATACAAAAAAAAATCAACAACATACTGCACTATTTCTTCGATATCTGCCAAACCAGTTGACCTACAGCGATAAAATAAATATGACTGAATTCTAGATTAAATTATCTATAAAGTGGCATTAATAGATTTTAATTTTAGATACAAAAAAAAACCAACAACATGCTGCACTATTTCTTCGATATCTGCCAAACCAGTTGACCTACAGCGATAAAATAAATATGACTGAATTCTAGATTAAATTATCTATAAAGTGGCATTAATAGATTTTAATTTCAGATACAAAAAAAACCAACAACATGCTGCACTATTTCTTCGATATCTGCCAAACCAGTTGTCCTACAGCGATCAAATAAATCTGACTGAATTCCAGATTAAATTATCTATAAAGTGGCATTAATAGATTTTTGTTTTAGATACAAAAGAAAACCAACAACATGCTGCACTATTTCGTCGATATCTGCCAAACCAGTTGACCTACAGCGATAAAATAAATATGACTGAATTCTAGATTAAATTATCTATAAAGTGGCATTAATAGATTTTAATTTCAGATACAAAAAAAAAACCAACAACATGCTGCACTATTTCTTCGATATCTGCCAAACCAGTTGACCTACAGCGATAAAATAAATATGACTGAATTCTAGATTAAATTATCTATAAAGTGGCATTAATAGATTTTTGTTTTAGATACAAAAAAAAACAACAACATGCTGCACTATTTCTTCGATATCTGCCAAACCAGTTGACCTACAGCGATAAAATAAATATGACTGAATTCTAGATTAAATTATCTATAAAGTGGCATTAATAGATTTTTGTTTTAGATACAAAAAAAAACCAACAACATGCTGCACTATTTCTTCGATATCTGCCAAACCAGTTGACCTACAGCGATAAAATAAATATGACTGAATTCTAGATTAAATTATCTATAAAGTGGCATTAATAGATTTTAATTTTAGATACAAAAAAAACCAACAACATGCTGCACTATTTCTTCGATATCTGCCAAACCAGTTGACCTACAGCGATAAAATAAATATGACTGAATTCTAGATTAAATTATCTATAGAGTGGCATTAACAGATTTTAATTTTAGATACAAAAAAACCAACAACATGCTGCACTATTTCTTCGATATCTGCCAAACCAGTTGACCTACAGCGATAAAATAAATATGACTGAATTCTAGATTAAATTATCTATAAAGTGGCATTAATAGATTTTAATTTTAGATACAAAAAAAAAATCAACAACATACTGCACTATTTCTTCGATATCTGCCAAACCAGTTGACCTACAGCGATAAAATAAATATGAATGAATTCTAGATTAAATTATCTATAAAGTGGCATTAATAGATTTTAATTTTAGATACAAAAAAAAAACCAACAACATGCTGCACTATTTCTTCGATATCTGCCAAACCAGTTGACCTACAGCGATCAAATAAATATGACTGAATTCTAGATTAAATTATCTATAAAGTGGCATTAATAGATTTTAATTTCAGATACAAAAAAAAAACCAACAACATGCTGCACTATTTCTTCGATATCTGCCAAACCAGTTGACCTACAGCGATAAAATAAATATGACTGAATTCCAGATTAAATTATCTATAAAGTGGCATTAATAGATTTTTGTTTTAGATACAAAAAAAAACCAACAACATGCTGCACTATTTCTTCGATATCTGCCAAACCAGTTGACCTACAGCGATAAAATAAATATGACTGAATTCTAGATTAAATTATCTATAAAGTGGCATTAATAGATTTTAATTTCAGATACAAAAAAAAAACAACAACATGCTGCACTATTTCTTCGATATCTGCCAAACCAGTTGACCTACAGCGATAAAATAAATATGACTGAATTCTAGATTAAATTATCTATAAAGTGGCATTAATAGATTTTTGTTTTAGATACAAAAAAAACCAACAACATGCTGCACTATTTCTTCGATATCTGCCAAACCAGTTGACCTACAGCGATAAAATAAATATGACTGAATTCTAGATTAAATTATCTATAAAGTGGCATTAATAGATTTTAATTTTAGATACAAAAAAAACCAACAACATGCTGCACTATTTCTTCGATATCTGCCAAACCAGTTGACCTACAGCGATAAAATAAATATGACTGAATTCTAGATTAAATTATCTATAGAGTGGCATTAATAGATTTTAATTTTAGATACAAAAAAAACCAACAACATGCTGCACTATTTCTTCGATATCTGCCAAACCAGTTGACCTACAGCGATAAAATAAATATGACTGAATTCTAGATTAAATTATCTATAAAGTGGCATTAATAGATTTTAATTTTAGATACAAAAAAAAAATCAACAACATACTGCACTATTTCTTCGATATCTGCCAAACCAGTTGACCTACAGCGATAAAATAAATATGACTGAATTCTAGATTAAATTATCTATAAAGTGGCATTAATAGATTTTAATTTTAGATACAAAAAAAAACCAACAACATGCTGCACTATTTCTTCGATATCTGCCAAACCAGTTGACCTACAGCGATAAAATAAATATGACTGAATTCTAGATTAAATTATCTATAAAGTGGCATTAATAGATTTTAATTTCAGATACAAAAAAAAACCAACAACATGCTGCACTATTTCTTCGATATCTGCCAAACCAGTTGCCCTACAGCGATCAAATAAATCTGACTGAATTCCAGATTAAATTATCTATAAAGTGGCATTAATAGATTTTTGTTTTAGATACAAAAAAAAACCAACAACATGCTGCACTATTTCTTCGATATCTGCCAAACCAGTTGACCTACAGCGATAAAATAAATATGACTGAATTCTAGATTAAATTATCTATAAAGTGGCATTAATAGATTTTAATTTCAGATACAAAAAAAAACCAACAACATGCTGCACTATTTCTTCGATATCTGCCAAACCAGTTGACCTACAGCGATAAAATAAATATGACTGAATTCTAGATTAAATTATCTATAGAGTGGCATTAATAGATTTTAATTTTAGATACAAAAAAAACCAACAACATGCTGCACTATTTCTTCGATATCTGCCAAACCAGTTGACCTACAGCGATAAAATAAATATGACTGAATTCTAGATTAAATTATCTATAAAGTGGCATTAATAGATTTTAATTTCAGATACAAAAAAAAAACCAACAACATGCTGCACTATTTCTTCGATATCTGCCAAACCAGTTGACCTACAGCGATCAAATAAATCTGACTGAATTCCAGATTAAATTATCTATAAAGTGGCATTAATAGATTTTTGTTTTAGATACAAAAAAAAACCAACAACATGCTGCACTATTTCTTCGATATCTGCCAAACCAGTTGACCTACAGCGATAAAATAAATATGACTGAATTCTAGATTAAATTATCTATAAAGTGGCATTAATAGATTTTAATTTCAGATACAAAAAAAAACCAACAACATGCTGCACTATTTCTTCGATATCTGCCAAACCAGTTGACCTACAGCGATAAAATAAATATGACTGAATTCCAGATTAAATTATCTATAAAGTGGCATTAATAGATTTTTGTTTTAGATACAAAAAAAAACCAACAACATGCTGCACTATTTCTTCGATATCTGCCAAACCAGTTGACCTACAGCGATAAAATAAATATGACTGAATTCTAGATTAAATTATCTATAGAGTGGCATTAATAGATTTTAATTTTAGATACAAAAAAAACCAACAACATACTGCACTATTTCTTCGATATCTGCCAAACCAGTTGACTGAATGCTAGATTAAATTATCTATAAAGTGGCATTAATAGATTTTAATTTTAGATACAAAAAAAAAATCAACAACATACTGCACTATTTCTTCGATATCTGCCAAACCAGTTGACCTACAGCGATAAAATAAATATGACTGAATTCTAGATTAAATTATCTATAAAGTGGCATTAATAGATTTTAATTTTAGATACAAAAAAAAAACCAACAACATGCTGCACTATTTCTTCGATATCTGCCAAACCAGTTGACCTACAGCGATAAAATAAATATGACTGAATTCTAGATTAAATTATCTATAAAGTGGCATTAATAGATTTTAATTTCAGATACAAAAAAAAAACCAACAACATGCTGCACTATTTCTTCGATATCTGCCAAACCAGTTGACCTACAGCGATCAAATAAATCTGACTGAATTCCAGATTAAATTATCTATAAAGTGGCATTAATAGATTTTTGTTTTAGATACAAAAAAAAACCAACAACATGCTGCACTATTTCTTCGATATCTGCCAAACCAGTTGACCTACAGCGATAAAATAAATATGACTGAATTCTAGATTAAATTATCTATAAAGTGGCATTAATAGATTTTAATTTTAGATACAAAAAAAAAATCAACAACATACTGCACTATTTCTTCGATATCTGCCAAACCAGTTGACCTACAGCGATAAAATAAATATGACTGAATTCTAGATTAAATTATCTATAAAGTGGCATTAATAGATTTTAATTTTAGATACAAAAAAAAAACCAACAACATGCTGCACTATTTCTTCGATATCTGCCAAACCAGTTGACCTACAGCGATAAAATAAATATGACTGAATTCTAGATTAAATTATCTATAAAGTGGCATTAATAGATTTTAATTTCAGATACAAAAAAAAAACCAACAACATGCTGCACTATTTCTTCGATATCTGCCAAACCAGTTGACCTACAGCGATCAAATAAATCTGACTGAATTCCAGATTAAATTATCTATAAAGTGGCATTAATAGATTTTTGTTTTAGATACAAAAAAAAACCAACAACATGCTGCACTATTTCTTCGATATCTGCCAAACCAGTTGACCTACAGCGATAAAATAAATATGACTGAATTCTAGATTAAATTATCTATAAAGTGGCATTAATAGATTTTAATTTCAGATACAAAAAAAAACCAACAACATGCTGCACTATTTCTTCGATATCTGCCAAACCAGTTGACCTACAGCGATAAAATAAATATGACTGAATTCCAGATTAAATTATCTATAAAGTGGCATTAATAGATTTTTGTTTTAGATACAAAAAAAAAACCAACAACATGCTGCACTATTTCTTCGATATCTGCCAAACCAGTTGACCTACAGCGATAAAATAAATATGACTGAATTCTAGATTAAATTATCTATAGAGTGGCATTAATAGATTTTAATTTTAGATACAAAAAAAACCAACAACATGCTGCACTATTTCTTCGATATCTGCCAAACCAGTTGACTGAATGCTAGATTAAATTATCTATAAAGTGGCATTAATAGATTTTAATTTTAGATACAAAAAAAAAATCAACAACATACTGCACTATTTCTTCGATATCTGCCAAACCAGTTGACCTACAGCGATAAAATAAATATGACTGAATTCTAGATTAAATTATCTATAAAGTGGCATTAATAGATTTTAATTTTAGATACAAAAAAAAAACCAACAACATGCTGCACTATTTCTTCGATATCTGCCAAACCAGTTGACCTACAGCGATAAAATAAATATGACTGAATTCTAGATTAAATTATCTATAAAGTGGCATTAATAGATTTTAATTTCAGATACAAAAAAAAAACCAACAACATGCTGCACTATTTCTTCGATATCTGCCAAACCAGTTGACCTACAGCGATCAAATAAATCTGACTGAATTCCAGATTAAATTATCTATAAAGTGGCATTAATAGATTTTTGTTTTAGATACAAAAAAAAACCAACAACATGCTGCACTATTTCTTCGATATCTGCCAAACCAGTTGACCTACAGCGATAAAATAAATATGACTGAATTCTAGATTAAATTATCTATAAAGTGGCATTAATAGATTTTAATTTCAGATACAAAAAAAAACCAACAACATGCTGCACTATTTCTTCGATATCTGCCAAACCAGTTGACCTACAGCGATAAAATAAATATGACTGAATTCTAGATTAAATTATCTATAAAGTGGCATTAATAGATTTTTGTTTTAGATACAAAAAAAAACCAACAACATGCTGCACTATTTCTTCGATATCTGCCAAACCAGTTGACCTACAGCGATAAAATAAATATGACTGAATTCTAGATTAAATTATCTATAAAGTGGCATTAATAGATTTTTGTTTTAGATACAAAAAAAACCAACAACATGCTGCACTATTTCTTCTATATCTGCCAAACCAGTTGACCTACAGCGATAAAATAAATATGACTGAATTCTAGATTAAATTATCTATAAAGTGGCATTAATAGATTTTAATTTCAGATACAAAAAAAAACCAACAATATGCTGCACTATTTCTTCGATATCTGCCAAACCAGTTGACCTACAGCGATCAAATAAATCTGACTGAATTCCAGATTAAATTATCTATAAAGTGGCATTAATAGATTTTTGTTTTAGATACAAAAAAAAACCAACAACATGCTGCACTATTTCTTCGATATCTGCCAAACCAGTTGACCTACAGCGATAAAATAAATATGACTGAATTCTAGATTAAATTATCTATAAAGTGGCATTAATAGATTTTAATTTCAGATACAAAAAAAAACCAACAACATGCTGCACTATTTCTTCGATATCTGCCAAACCAGTTGACCTACAGCGATAAAATAAATATGACTGAATTCTAGATTAAATTATCTATAAAGTGGCATTAATAGATTTTTGTTTTAGATACAAAAAAAAACCAACAACATGCTGCACTATTTCTTCGATATCTGCCAAACCAGTTGACCTACAGCGATAAAATAAATATGACTGAATTCTAGATTAAATTATCTATAAAGTGGCATTAATAGATTTTAATTTCAGATACAAAAAAAAACCAACAACATGCTGCACTATTTCTTCGATATCTGCCAAACCAGTTGACCTACAGCGATCAAATAAATCTGACTGAATTCCAGATTAAATTATCTATAAAGTGGCATTAATAGATTTTTGTTTTAGATACAAAAAAAAACCAACAACATGCTGCACTATTTCTTCGATATCTGCCAAACCAGTTGACCTACAGCGATAAAATAAATATGACTGAATTCTAGATTAAATTATCTATAAAGTGGCATTAATAGATTTTAATTTCAGATACAAAAAAAAACCAACAACATGCTGCACTATTTCTTCGATATCTGCCAAACCAGTTGACCTACAGCGATCAAATAAATCTGACTGAATTCCAGATTAAATTATCTATAAAGTGGCATTAATAGATTTTTGTTTTAGATACAAAAAAAAACCAACAACATGCTGCACTATTTCTTCGATATCTGCCAAACCAGTTGACCTACAGCGATCAAATAAATCTGACTGAATTCCAGATTAAATTATCTATAAAGTGGCATTAATAGATTTTTGTTTTAGATACAAAAAAAAACCAACAATATGCTGCACTATTTCTTCGATATCTGCCAAACCAGTTGACCTACAGCGATAAAATAAATATGACTGAATTCTAGATTAAATTATCTATAAAGTGGCATTAATAGATTTTAATTTCAGATACAAAAAAAAACCAACAACATGCTGCACTATTTCTTCGATATCTGCCAAACCAGTTGACCTACAGCGATAAAATAAATATGACTGAATTCTAGATTAAATTATCTATAAAGTGGCATTAATAGATTTTTGTTTTAGATACAAAAAAAAACCAACAACATGCTGCACTATTTCTTCGATATCTGCCAAACCAGTTGACCTACAGCGATAAAATAAATATGACTGAATTCTAGATTAAATTATCTATAAAGTGGCATTAATAGATTTTTGTTTTAGATACAAAAAAAAAACCAACAACATGCTGCACTATTTCTTCGATATCTGCCAAACCAGTTGACCTACAGCGATAAAATAAATATGACTGAATTCTAGATTAAATTATCTATAAAGTGGCATTAATAGATTTTAATTTCAGATACAAAAAAAACCAACAACATGCTGCACTATTTCTTCGATATCTGCCAAACCAGTTGACCTACAGCGATCAAATAAATCTGACTGAATTCCAGATTAAATTATCTATAAAGTGGCATTAATAGATTTTTGTTTTAGATACAAAAAAAAAACCAACAACATGCTGCACTATTTCTTCGATATCTGCCAAACCAGTTGACCTACAGCGATAAAATAAATATGACTGAATTCTAGATTAAATTATCTATAAAGTGGCATTAATAGATTTTAATTTCAGATACAAAAAAAACCAACAACATGCTGCACTATTTCTTCGATATCTGCCAAACCAGTTGACCTACAGCGATAAAATAAATATGACTGAATTCTAGATTAAATTATCTATAAAGTGGCATTAATAGATTTTTGTTTTAGATACAAAAAAAAACCAACAACATGCTGCACTATTTCTTCAATATCTGCCAAACCAGTTGACCTACAGCGATAAAATAAATATGACTGAATTCTAGATTAAATTATCTATAAAGTGGCATTAATAGATTTTAATTTCAGATACAAAAAAAAACCAACAACATGCTGCACTATTTCTTCGATATCTGCCAAACCAGTTGACCTACAGCGATCAAATAAATCTGACTGAATTCCAGATTAAATTATCTATAAAGTGGCATTAATAGATTTTTGTTTTAGATACAAAAAAAAAACCAACAACATGCTGCACTATTTCTTCGATATCTGCCAAACCAGTTGACCTACAGCGATAAAATAAATATGACTGAATTCTAGATTAAATTATCTATAAAGTGGCATTAATAGATTTTTGTTTTAGATACAAAAAAAAACCAACAACATGCTGCACTATTTCTTCGATATCTGCCAAACCAGTTGACCTACAGCGATAAAATAAATATGACTGAATTCTAGATTAAATTATCTATAAAGTGGCATTAATAGATTTTTGTTTTAGATACAAAAAAAAACCAACAACATGCTGCACTATTTCTTCGATATCTGCCAAACCAGTTGACCTACAGCGATAAAATAAATATGACTGAATTCTAGATTAAATTATCTATAAAGTGGCATTAATAGATTTTAATTTTAGATACAAAAAAAACCAACAACATGCTGCACTATTTCTTCGATATCTGCCAAACCAGTTGACCTACAGCGATAAAATAAATATGACTGAATTCTAGATTAAATTATCTATAGAGTGGCATTAATAGATTTTAATTTTAGATACAAAAAAACCAACAACATGCTGCACTATTTCTTCGATATCTGCCAAACCAGTTGACCTACAGCGATAAAATAAATATGACTGAATTCTAGATTAAATTATCTATAAAGTGGCATTAATAGATTTTAATTTCAGATACAAAAAAAAACCAACAACATGCTGCACTATTTCTTCGATATCTGCCAAACCAGTTGACCTACAGCGATAAAATAAATATGACTGAATTCTAGATTAAATTATCTATAAAGTGGCATTAATAGATTTTAATTTCAGATACAAAAAAAACCAACAACATGCTGCACTATTTCTTCGATATCTGCAAAACCAGTTGACCTACAGCGATCAAATAAATCTGACTGAATTCCAGATTAAATTATCTATAAAGTGGCATTAATAGATTTTTGTTTTAGATACAAAAAAAAACCAACAACATGCTGCACTATTTCTTCGATATCTGCCAAACCAGTTGACCTACAGCGATAAAATAAATATGACTGAATTCTAGATTAAATTATCTATAAAGTGGCATTAATAGATTTTAATTTCAGATACAAAAAAAAACCAACAACATGCTGCACTATTTCTTCGATATCTGCCAAACCAGTTGACCTACAGCGATAAAATAAATATGACTGAATTCTAGATTAAATTATCTATAAAGTGGCATTAATAGATTTTTGTTTTAGATACAAAAAAAAACCAACAACATGCTGCACTATTTCTTCGATATCTGCCAAACCAGTTGACCTACAGCGATAAAATAAATATGACTGAATTCTAGATTAAATTATCTATAAAGTGGCATTAATAGATTTTTGTTTTAGATACAAAAAAAAACCAACAACATGCTGCACTATTTCTTCGATATCTGCCAAACCAGTTGACCTACAGCGATAAAATAAATATGACTGAATTCTAGATTAAATTATCTATAAAGTGGCATTAATAGATTTTAATTTTAGATACAAAAAAAACCAACAACATGCTGCACTATTTCTTCGATATCTGCCAAACCAGTTGACCTACAGCGATCAAACAAATATGACTGAATTCTAGATTAAATTATCTATAAAGTGGCATTAATAGATTTTAATTTTAGATACAAAAAAAACCAACAACATGCTGCACTATTTCTTCGATATCTGCCAAACCAGTTGACCTACAGCGATAAAATAAATATGACTGAATTCTAGATTAAATTATCTATAAAGTGGCATTAATAGATTTTAATTTTAGATACAAAAAAAAAATCAACAACATACTGCACTATTTCTTCGATATCTGCCAAACCAGTTGACCTACAGCGATAAAATAAATATGACTGAATTCTAGATTAAATTATCTATAAAGTGGCATTAATAGATTTTAATTTTAGATACAAAAAAAAACCAACAACATGCTGCACTATTTCTTCGATATCTGCCAAACCAGTTGACCTACAGCGATAAAATAAATATGACTGAATTCTAGATTAAATTATCTATAAAATTTGGCAGATATCTATAAAGTGGCATTAATAGATTTTTGTTTTAGATACAAAAAAAAACCAACAACATGCTGCACTATTTCTTCGATATCTGCCAAACCAGTTGACCTACAGCGATAAAATAAATATGACTGAATTCTAGATTAAATTATCTATAAAGTGGCATTAATAGATTTTTGTTTTAGATACAAAAAAAAACAACAACATGCTGCACTATTTCTTCGATATCTGCCAAACCAGTTGACCTACAGCGATCAAATAAATCTGACTGAATTCCAGATTAAATTATCTATAAAGTGGCATTAATAGATTTTTGTTTTAGATACAAAAAAAAAACCAACAACATGCTGCACTATTTCTTCGATATCTGCCAAACCAGTTGACCTACAGCGATAAAATAAATATGACTGAATTCTAGATTAAATTATCTATAAAGTGGCATTAATAGATTTTAATTTCAGATACAAAAAAAACCAACAACATGCTGCACTATTTCTTCGATATCTGCCAAACCAGTTGACCTACAGCGATAAAATAAATATGACTGAATTCTAGATTAAATTATCTATAAAGTGGCATTAATAGATTTTTGTTTTAGATACAAAAAAAAACCAACAACATGCTGCACTATTTCTTCAATATCTGCCAAACCAGTTGACCTACAGCGATAAAATAAATATGACTGAATTCTAGATTAAATTATCTATAAAGTGGCATTAATAGATTTTAATTTCAGATACAAAAAAAAACCAACAACATGCTGCACTATTTCTTCGATATCTGCCAAACCAGTTGACCTACAGCGATCAAATAAATCTGACTGAATTCCAGATTAAATTATCTATAAAGTGGCATTAATAGATTTTTGTTTTAGATACAAAAAAAAAACCAACAACATGCTGCACTATTTCTTCGATATCTGCCAAACCAGTTGACCTACAGCGATAAAATAAATATGACTGAATTCTAGATTAAATTATCTATAAAGTGGCATTAATAGATTTTTGTTTTAGATACAAAAAAAAACCAACAACATGCTGCACTATTTCTTCGATATCTGCCAAACCAGTTGACCTACAGCGATAAAATAAATATGACTGAATTCTAGATTAAATTATCTATAAAGTGGCATTAATAGATTTTAATTTTAGATACAAAAAAAACCAACAACATGCTGCACTATTTCTTCGATATCTGCCAAACCAGTTGACCTACAGCGATAAAATAAATATGACTGAATTCTAGATTAAATTATCTATAGAGTGGCATTAATAGATTTTAATTTTAGATACAAAAAAAACAACAACATGCTGCACTATTTCTTCGATATCTGCCAAACCAGTTGACCTACAGCGATAAAATAAATATGACTGAATTCTAGATTAAATTATCTATAAAGTGGCATTAATAGATTTTAATTTCAGATACAAAAAAAAACCAACAACATGCTGCACTATTTCTTCGATATCTGCCAAACCAGTTGACCTACAGCGATAAAATAAATATGACTGAATTCTAGATTAAATTATCTATAAAGTGGCATTAATAGATTTTAATTTCAGATACAAAAAAAACCAACAACATGCTGCACTATTTCTTCGATATCTGCCAAACCAGTTGACCTACAGCGATCAAATAAATCTGACTGAATTCCAGATTAAATTATCTATAAAGTGGCATTAATAGATTTTTGTTTTAGATACAAAAAAAAACCAATAACATGCTGCACTATTTCTTCGATATCTGCCAAACCAGTTGACCTACAGCGATAAAATAAATATGACTGAATTCTAGATTAAATTATCTATAAAGTGGCATTAATAGATTTTAATTTCAGATACAAAAAAAAACCAACAACATGCTGCACTATTTCTTCGATATCTGCCAAACCAGTTGACCTACAGCGATAAAATAAATATGACTGAATTCTAGATTAAATTATCTATAAAGTGGCATTAATAGATTTTTGTTTTAGATACAAAAAAAAACCAACAACATGCTGCACTATTTCTTCGATATCTGCCAAACCAGTTGACCTACAGCGATAAAATAAATATGACTGAATTCTAGATTAAATTATCTATAAAGTGGCATTAATAGATTTTTGTTTTAGATACAAAAAAAAAACCAACAACATGCTGCACTATTTCTTCGATATCTGCCAAACCAGTTGACCTACAGCGATAAAATAAATATGACTGAATTCTAGATTAAATTATCTATAAAGTGGCATTAATAGATTTTAATTTTAGATACAAAAAAAACCAACAACATGCTGCACTATTTCTTCGATATCTGCCAAACCAGTTGACCTACAGCGATCAAACAAATATGACTGAATTCTAGATTAAATTATCTATAAAGTGGCATTAATAGATTTTAATTTTAGATACAAAAAAACCAACAACATGCTGCACTATTTCTTCGATATCTGCCAAACCAGTTGACCTACAGCGATAAAATAAATATGACTGAATTCTAAATTAAATTATCTATAAAGTGGCATTAATAGATTTTAATTTTAGATACAAAAAAAAACTAACAACATGCTGCACTATATCTTCGATATCTGCCAAACCAGTTGACCTACAGCGATCAAATAAATCTGACTTTATTCTAGATTAAATTATCTAAAAAGTGGCATTAATAGATTTTAATTTTAGATACAAAAAAAAACCAACAACATGCTGCACTATTTCTTCGATATCTGCCAAACCAGTTGACCTACAGCGATAAAATAAATATGACTGAATTCTAGATTAAATTATCTATAAAGTGGCATTAATAGATTTTAATTTTAGATACAAAAAAAAAACAACATGCTGCACTATTTTTTCGATATCTGCCAATCCAGTTGACCTACAGCGATAAAATAAATATGACTTTATTCTAGATTAAATTATCTAAAAAGTGGCATTAATAGATTTTAATTTTAGATACAAAAAAAAACCAACAACATGCTGCACTATTTCTTCGATATCTGCCAAACCAGTTGACCTACAGCGATAAAATAAATATGACTGAATTCTAGATTAAATTATCTATAAAGTGGCATTAATAGATTTTAATTTTAGATACAAAAAAAAACCAACAACATGCTGCACTATTTCTTCGATATCTGCCAAACCAGTTGACCTACAGCGATAAAATAAATATGACTGAATTCTAGATTAAATTATCTATAAAGTGGCATTAATAGATTTTAATTTTAGATACAAAAAAAAAACAACATGCTGCACTATTTTTTCGATATCTGCCAATCCAGTTGACCTACAGCGATAAAATAAATATGACTTTATTCTAGATTAAATTATCTAAAAAGTGGCATTAATAGATTTTAATTTTAGATACAAAAAAAAACCAACAACATGCTGCACTATTTCTTCGATATCTGCCAAACCAGTTGACCTACAGCGATAAAATAAATATGACTTTATTCTAGATTAAATTATCTAAAAAGTGGCATTAATAGATTTTAATTTTAGATACAAAAAAAAACCAACAACATGCTGCACTATTTCTTCGATATCTGCCAAACCAGTTGACCTACAGCGATAAAATAAATATGACTGAATTCTAGATTAAATTATCTATAAAGTGGCATTAATAGATTTTAATTTTAGATACAAAAAAAAAACAACATGCTGCACTATTTTTTCGATATCTGCCAATCCAGTTGACCTACAGCGATAAAAAAAATATGACTGAATTCAAGATTAAATTATCTATAAAGTGGCATTAATAGATTTTAATTTTAGATACAAAAAAAAACCAACAACATGCTGCACTATTTCTTCGATATCTGCCAAACCAGTTGACCTACAGCGATAAAATAAATATGACTGAATTCTAGATTAAATTATCTATAAAGTGGCATTAATAGATTTTAATTTCAGATACAAAAAAAACCAACAACATGCTGCACTATTTCTTCGATATCTGCCAAACCAGTTGACCTACAGCGATCAAATAAATCTGACTGAATTCCAGATTAAATTATCTATAAAGTGGCATTAATAGATTTTTGTTTTAGATACAAAAAAAAACCAACAACATGCTGCACTATTTCTTCGATATCTGCCAAACCAGTTGACCTACAGCGATAAAATAAATATGACTGAATTCTAGATTAAATTATCTATAAAGTGGCATTAATAGATTTTAATTTCAGATACAAAAAAAAACCAACAACATGCTGCACTATTTCTTCGATATCTGCCAAACCAGTTGACCTACAGCGATAAAATAAATATGACTGAATTCTAGATTAAATTATCTATAAAGTGGCATTAATAGATTTTTGTTTTAGATACAAAAAAAAACCAACAACATGCTGCACTATTTCTTCGATATCTGCCAAACCAGTTGACCTACAGCGATAAAATAAATATGACTGAATTCTAGATTAAATTATCTATAAAGTGGCATTAATAGATTTTTGTTTTAGATACAAAAAAAAACCAACAACATGCTGCACTATTTCTTCGATATCTGCCAAACCAGTTGACCTACAGCGATAAAATAAATATGACTGAATTCTAGATTAAATTATCTATAAAGTGGCATTAATAGATTTTAATTTTAGATACAAAAAAAACCAACAACATGCTGCACTATTTCTTCGATATCTGCCAAACCAGTTGACCTACAGCGATCAAACAAATATGACTGAATTCTAGATTAAATTATCTATAAAGTGGCATTAATAGATTTTAATTTTAGATACAAAAAAACCAACAACATGCTGCACTATTTCTTCGATATCTGCCAAACCAGTTGACCTACAGCGATAAAATAAATATGACTGAATTCTAAATTAAATTATCTATAAAGTGGCATTAATAGATTTTAATTTTAGATACAAAAAAAAATCAACAACATACTGCACTATTTCTTCGATATCTGCCAAACCAGTTGACCTACAGCGATAAAATAAATATGACTGAATTCTAGATTAAATTATCTATAAAGTGGCATTAATAGATTTTAATTTTAGATACAAAAAAAAAACCAACAACATGCTGCACTATTTCTTCGATATCTGCCAAACCAGTTGACCTACAGCGATAAAATAAATATGACTGAATTCTAGATTAAATTATCTATAAAATTTGGCAGATATCTATAAAGTGGCATTAATAGATTTTTGTTTTAGATACAAAAAAAAACCAACAACATGCTGCACTATTTCTTCGATATCTGCCAAACCAGTTGACCTACAGCGATAAAATAAATATGACTGAATTCTAGATTAAATTATCTATAAAGTGGCATTAATAGATTTTTGTTTTAGATACAAAAAAAAAACAACAACATGCTGCACTATTTCTTCGATATTTGCCAAACCAGTTGACCTACAGCGATAAAATAAATATGACTGAATTCTAGATTAAATTATCTATAAAGTGGCATTAATAGATTTTTGTTTTAGATACAAAAAAAAACCAACAACATGCTGCACTATTTCTTCGATATCTGCCAAACCAGTTGACCTACAGCGATCAAATAAATATGACTGAATTCTAGATTAAATTATCTATAAAGTGGCGTTAATAGATTCTAATTTTAGATACAAAAAAAAACAACATGCTGCACTATTTCTTCGATATCTGCCAAACCAGTTGACCTACAGCGATAAAATAAATATGACTGAATTCTAGATTAAATTATCTATAAAGTGGCATTAATAGATTTTAATTTTAGATACAAAAAAAAAACAACATGCTGCACTATTTTTTCGATATCTGCCAATCCAGTTGACCTACAGCGATAAAAAAAATATGACTGAATTCAAGATTAAATTATCTATAAAGTGGCATTAATAGATTTTAATTTTAGATACAAAAAAAAACCAACAACATGCTGCACTATTTCTTCGATATCTGCCAAACCAGTTGACCTACAGCGATAAAATAAATATGACTGAATTCTAGATTAAATTATCTATAAAGTGACATTAATAGATTTTAATTTTAGACACAAAAAAAACCAACAACATGCTGCACTATTTCTTCGATATCTGCCAAACCAGTTGACCTACAGCGATAAAATAAATATGATTGAATTCTAGATTAAATTATCTATAGAGTGGCATTAATAGATTTTAATTTTAGATACAAAATAAAACCAACAACATGCTGCACTATTTCTTCGATATCTGCCAAACCAGTTGACCTACAGCGATAAAATAAATATGACTGAATTCTAGATTAAATTATCTATAAAGTGGCATTAATAGATTTTAATTTTAGATACAAAAAAAAAACAACATGCTGCACTATTTTTTCGATATCTGCCAATCCAGTTGACCTACAGCGATAAAAAAAATATGACTGAATTCAAGATTAAATTATCTATAAAGTGGCATTAATAGATTTTAATTTTAGATACAAAAAAAAACCAACAACATGCTGCACTATTTCTTCGATATCTGCCAAACCAGTTGACCTACAGCGATAAAATAAATATGACTGAATTCTAGATTAAATTATCTATAAAGTGACATTAATAGATTTTAATTTTAGATACAAAAAAAAACCAACAACATGCTGCACTATTTCTTCGATATCTGCCAAACCAGTTGACCTACAGCGATAAAATAAATATGACTGAATTCTAGATTAAATTATCTATAAAATTTGGCAGATATCTATAAAGTGGCATTAATAGATTTTTGTTTTAGATACAAAAAAAAACCAACAACATGCTGCACTATTTCTTCGATATCTGCCAAACCAGTTGACCTACAGCGATAAAATAAATATGACTTTATTCTAGATTAAATTATCTAAAAAGTGGCATTAATAGATTTTAATTTTAGATACAAAAAAAAACCAACAACATGCTGCACTATTTCTTCGATATCTGCCAAACCAGTTGACCTACAGCGATAAAATAAATATGACTGAATTCTAGATTAAATTATCTATAAAGTGGCATTAATAGATTTTAATTTTAGATACAAAAAAAAAACAACATGCTGCACTATTTTTTCGATATCTGCCAATCCAGTTGACCTACAGCGATAAAAAAAATATGACTGAATTCAAGATTAAATTATCTATAAAGTGGCATTAATAGATTTTAATTTTAGATACAAAAAAAAACCAACAACATGCTGCACTATTTCTTCGATATCTGCCAAACCAGTTGACATTAATAGATTTTAATTTTAGATACAAAAAAAAACCAACAACATGCTGCACTATTTCTTCGATATCTGCCAAACCAGTTGACCTACAGCGATAAAATAAATATGACTGAATTCTAGATTAAATTATCTATAAAATTTGGCAGATATCTATAAAGTGGCATTAATAGATTTTTGTTTTAGATACAAAAAAAAACCAACAACATGCTGCACTATTTCTTCGATATCTGCCAAACCAGTTGACCTACAGCGATAAAATAAATATGACTGAATTCTAGATTAAATTATCTATAAAGTGGCATTAATAGATTTTTGTTTTAGATACAAAAAAAAACAACAACATGCTGCACTATTTCTTCGATATTTGCCAAACCAGTTGACCTACAGCGATAAAATAAATATGACTGAATTCTAGATTAAATTATCTATAAAGTGGCATTAATAGATTTTTGTTTTAGATACAAAAAAAAACCAACAACATGCTGCACTATTTCTTCGATATCTGCCAAACCAGTTGACCTACAGCGATCAAATAAATATGACTGAATTCTAGATTAAATTATCTATAAAGTGGCGTTAATAGATTCTAATTTTAGATACAAAAAAAAACAACATGCTGCACTATTTCTTCGATATCTGCCAAACCAGTTGACCTACAGCGATAAAATAAATATGACTGAATTCTAGATTAAATTATCTATAAAGTGGCATTAATAGATTTTAATTTTAGATACAAAAAAAAAACAACATGCTGCACTATTTTTTCGATATCTGCCAATCCAGTTGACCTACAGCGATAAAAAAAATATGACTGAATTCAAGATTAAATTATCTATAAAGTGGCATTAATAGATTTTAATTTTAGATACAAAAAAAAACCAACAACATGCTGCACTATTTCTTCGATATCTGCCAAACCAGTTGACCTACAGCGATAAAATAAATATGACTGAATTCTAGATTAAATTATCTATAAAGTGACATTAATAGATTTTAATTTTAGACACAAAAAAAAACCAACAACATGCTGCACTATTTCTTCGATATCTGCCAAACCAGTTGACCTACAGCGATAAAATAAATATGATTGAATTCTAGATTAAATTATCTATAGAGTGGCATTAATAGATTTTAATTTTAGATACAAAATAAAACCAACAACATGCTGCACTATTTCTTCGATATCTGCCAAACCAGTTGACCTACAGCGATAAAATAAATATGACTGAATTCTAGATTAAATTATCTATAAAGTGGCATTAATAGATTTTAATTTTAGATACAAAAAAAAAACAACATGCTGCACTATTTTTTCGATATCTGCCAATCCAGTTGACCTACAGCGATAAAAAAAATATGACTGAATTCAAGATTAAATTATCTATAAAGTGGCATTAATAGATTTTAATTTTAGATACAAAAAAAAACCAACAACATGCTGCACTATTTCTTCGATATCTGCCAAACCAGTTGACCTACAGCGATAAAATAAATATGACTGAATTCTAGATTAAATTATCTATAAAGTGACATTAATAGATTTTAATTTTAGATACAAAAAAAAACCAACAACATGCTGCACTATTTCTTCGATATCTGCCAAACCAGTTGACCTACAGCGATAAAATAAATATGACTGAATTCTAGATTAAATTATCTATAAAATTTGGCAGATATCTATAAAGTGGCATTAATAGATTTTTGTTTTAGATACAAAAAAAAACCAACAACATGCTGCACTATTTCTTCGATATCTGCCAAACCAGTTGACCTACAGCGATAAAATAAATATGACTTTATTCTAGATTAAATTATCTAAAAAGTGGCATTAATAGATTTTAATTTTAGATACAAAAAAAAACCAACAACATGCTGCACTATTTCTTCGATATCTGCCAAACCAGTTGACCTACAGCGATAAAATAAATATGACTGAATTCTAGATTAAATTATCTATAAAGTGGCATTAATAGATTTTAATTTTAGATACAAAAAAAAAACAACATGCTGCACTATTTTTTCGATATCTGCCAATCCAGTTGACCTACAGCGATAAAAAAAATATGACTGAATTCAAGATTAAATTATCTATAAAGTGGCAATAATAGATTTTAATTTTAGATACAAAAAAAAACCAACAACATGCTGCACTATTTCTTCGATATCTGCCAAACCAGTTGACCTACAGCGATAAAATAAATATGACTGAATTCTAGATTAAATTATCTATAAAGTGACATTAATAGATTTTAATTTTAGACACAAAAAAAACCAACAACATGCTGCACTATTTCTTCGATATCTGCCAAACCAGTTGACCTACAGCGATAAAATAAATATGATTGAATTCTAGATTAAATTATCTATAGAGTGGCATTAATAGATTTTAATTTTAGATACAAAATAAAACCAACAACATGCTGCACTATTTCTTCGATATCTGCCAAACCAGTTGACCTACAGCGATAAAATAAATATGACTGAATTCTAGATTAAATTATCTATAAAGTGGCATTAATAGATTTTAATTTTAGATACAAAAAAAAACCAACAACATGCTGCACTATTTCTTCGATATCTGCCAAACCAGTTGACCTACAGCGATAAAATAAATATGACTTTATTCTAGATTAAATTATCTATAAAGTGGCATTAATAGATTTTAATTTTAGATACAAAAAAAAACTAACAACATGCTGCACTATATCTTCGATATCTGCCAAACCAGTTGACCTACAGCGATAAAATAAATATGACTGAATTCTAGATTAAATTATCTATAAAGTGGCATTAATAGATTTTTGTTTTAGATACAAAAAAAAACCAAAAACATGCTGCACTATTTCTTCGATATCTGCCAAACCAGTTGACCTACAGCGATAAAATAAATATGACTGAATTCTAGATTAAATTATCTATAAAGTGGCATTAATAGATTTTTGTTTTAGATACAAAAAAAAACCAACAACATGCTGCACTATTTCTTCGATATCTGCCAAACCAGTTGACCTACAGCGATCAAATAAATATGACTGAATTCTAGATTAAATTATCTATAAAGTGGCATTAATAGATTTTTGTTTTAGATACAAAAAAAAAACAACATGCTGCACTATTTCTTCGATATCTGCCAAACCAGTTGACCTACAGCGATAAAATAAATATGACTGAATTCTAGATTAAATTATCTAAAAAGTGGCATTAATAGATTTTAATTTTAGATACAAAAAAAAACAACAACATGCTGCACTATTTCTTCGATATCTGCCAAACCAGTTGACCTACAGCGATCAAATAAATATGACTGAATTCTAGATTAAATTATCTATAAAGTGGCATTAATAGATTTTTGTTTTAGATACAAAAAAAAACCAACAACATGCTGCACTATTTCTTCGATATCTGGCATTAATAGATTTTTGTTTTAGATACAAAAAAAAACCAACAACATGCTGCACTATTTCTTCGATATCTGCCAAACCAGTTGACCTACAGCGATAAAATAAATATGACTGAATTCTAGATTAAATTATCTATAAAGTGGCATTAATAGATTTTAATTTCAGATACAAAAAAAACCAACAACATGCTGCACTATTTCTTCGATATCTGCCAAACCAGTTGACCTACAGCGATAAAATAAATATGACTGAATTCTAGATTAAATTATCTATAAAGTGGCATTAATAGATTTTTGTTTTAGATACAAAAAAAAACAAACAACATGCTGCACTATTTCTTCGATATCTGCCAAACCAGTTGACCTACAGCGATAAAATAAATATGACTGAATTCTAGATTAAATTATCTATAAAGTGGCATTAATAGATTTTAATTTCAGATACAAAAAAAAACCAACAACATGCTGCACTATTTCTTCGATATCTGCCAAACCAGTTGACCTACAGCGATCAAATAAATCTGACTGAATTCCAGATTAAATTATCTATAAAGTGGCATTAATAGATTTTTGTTTTAGATACAAAAAAAAAACCAACAAAATGCTGCACTATTTCTTCGATATCTGCCAAACCAGTTGACCTACAGCGATAAAATAAATATGACTGAATTCTAGATTAAATTATCTATAAAGTGGCATTAATAGATTTTTGTTTTAGATACAAAAAAAAAACCAACAACATGCTGCACTATTTCTTCGATATCTGCCAAACCAGTTGACCTAAAGCGATAAAATAAATATGACTGAATTCTAGATTAAATTATCTATAAAGTGGCATTAATAGATTTTTGTTTTAGATACAAAAAAAAACCAACAACATGCTGCATTATTTCTTCGATATCTGCCAAACCAGTTGACCTACAGCGATAAAATAAATATGACTGAATTCTAGATTAAATTATCTATAAAGTGGCATTAATAGATTTTAATTTCAGATACAAAAAAAAACCAACAACATGCTGCACTATTTCTTCGATATCTGCCAAACCAGTTGACCTACAGCGATAAAATAAATATGACTGAATTCTAGATTAAATTATCTATAAAGTGGCATTAATAGATTTTTGTTTTAGATACAAAAAAAAAACCAACAACATGCTGCACTATTTCTTCGATATCTGCCAAACCAGTTGACCTAAAGCGATAAAATAAATATGACTGAATTCTAGATTAAATTATCTATAAAGTGGCATTAATAGATTTTTGTTTTAGATACAAAAAAAAACCAACAACATGCTGCACTATTTCTTCGATATCTGCCAAACCAGTTGACCTACAGCGATAAAATAAATATGACTGAATTCTAGATTAAATTATCTATAAAGTGGCATTAATAGATTTTAATTTTAGATACAAAAAAAAACCAACAACATGCTGCACTATTTCTTCGATAACTGCCAAACCAGTTGACCTACAGCGATAAAATAAATATGACTGAATTCTAGATTAAATTATCTATAGAGTGGCATTAATAGATTTTAATTTTAGATACAAAAAAAACCAACAACATGCTGCACTATTTCTTCGATATCTGCCAAACCAGTTGACCTACAGCGATAAAATAAATATGACTGAATTCTAGATTAAATTATCTATAAAGTGGCATTAATAGATTTTAATTTCAGATACAAAAAAAAACCAACAACATGCTGCACTATTTCTTCGATATCTGCCAAACCAGTTGACCTACAGCGATAAAATAAATATGACTGAATTCTAGATTAAATTATCTATAAAGTGGCATTAATAGATTTTAATTTTAGATACAAAAAAAAAACAACATGCTGCACTATTTTTTCGATATCTGCCAATCCAGTTGACCTACAGCGATAAAAAAAATATGACTGAATTCAAGATTAAATTATCTATAAAGTGGCATTAATAGATTTTAATTTTAGATACAAAAAAAAACCAACAACATGCTGCACTATTTCTTCGATATCTGCCAAACCAGTTGACCTACAGCGATAAAATAAATATGACTGAATTCTAGATTAAATTATCTATAAAGTGACATTAATAGATTTTAATTTTAGACACAAAAAAAACCAACAACATGCTGCACTATTTCTTCGATATCTGCCAAACCAGTTGACCTACAGCGATAAAATAAATATGATTGAATTCTAGATTAAATTATCTATAGAGTGGCATTAATAGATTTTAATTTTAGATACAAAATAAAACCAACAACATGCTGCACTATTTCTTCGATATCTGCCAAACCAGTTGACCTACAGCGATAAAATAAATATGACTGAATTCTAGATTAAATTATCTATAAAGTGGCATTAATAGATTTTAATTTTAGATACAAAAAAAAACCAACAACATGCTGCACTATTTCTTCGATATCTGCCAAACCAGTTGACCTACAGCGATAAAATAAATATGACTTAATTCTAGATTAAATTATCTATAAAGTGGCATTAATAGATTTTAATTTTAGATACAAAAAAAAACTAACAACATGCTGCACTATATCTTCGATATCTGCCAAACCAGTTGACCTACAGCGATAAAATAAATATGACTGAATTCTAGATTAAATTATCTATAAAGTGGCATTAATAGATTTTTGTTTTAGATACAAAAAAAAACCAAAAACATGCTGCACTATTTCTTCGATATCTGCCAAACCAGTTGACCTACAGCGGTAAAATAAATATGACTGAATTCTAGATTAAATTATCTATAAAGTGGCATTAATAGATTTTTGTTTTAGATACAAAAAAAAACCAACAACATGCTGCACTATTTCTTCGATATCTGCCAAACCAGTTGACCTACAGCGATCAAATAAATATGACTGAATTCTAGATTAAATTATCTATAAAGTGGCATTAATAGATTTTTGTTTTAGATACAAAAAAAAAACAACATGCTGCACTATTTCTTCGATATCTGCCAAACCAGTTGACCTACAGCGATAAAATAAATATGACTGAATTCTAGATTAAATTATCTAAAAAGTGGCATTAATAGATTTTAATTTTAGATACAAAAAAAAACAACAACATGCTGCACTATTTCTTCGATATCTGCCAAACCAGTTGACCTACAGCGATCAAATAAATATGACTGAATTCTAGATTAAATTATCTATAAAGTGGCATTAATAGATTTTTGTTTTAGATACAAAAAAAAACCAACAACATGCTGCACTATTTCTTCGATATCTGGCATTAATAGATTTTTGTTTTAGATACAAAAAAAAACCAACAACATGCTGCACTATTTCTTCGATATCTGCCAAACCAGTTGACCTACAGCGATAAAATAAATATGACTGAATTCTAGATTAAATTATCTATAAAGTGGCATTAATAGATTTTAATTTCAGATACAAAAAAAAAACCAACAACATGCTGCACTATTTCTTCGATATCTGCCAAACCAGTTGACCTACAGCGATAAAATAAATATGACTGAATTCTAGATTAAATTATCTATAAAGTGGCATTAATAGATTTTTGTTTTAGATACAAAAAAAAACCAACAACATGCTGCACTATTTCTTCGATATCTGCCAAACCAGTTGACCTACAGCGATAAAATAAATATGACTGAATTCTAGATTAAATTATCTATAAAGTGGCATTAATAGATTTTAATTTCAGATACAAAAAAAAAACCAACAACATGCTGCACTATTTCTTCGATATCTGCCAAACCAGTTGACCTACAGCGATAAAATAAATATGACTGAATTCTAGATTAAATTATCTATAAAGTGGCATTAATAGATTTTAATTTCAGATACAAAAAAAAAACAACAACATGCTGCACTATTTCTTCGATATCTGCCAAACCAGTTGACCTACAGCGATCAAATAAATATGACTGAATTCTAGATTAAATTATCTATAAAGTGGCATTAATAGATTTTTGTTTTAGATACAAAAAAAAACCAACAACATGCTGCACTATTTCTTCGATATCTGGCATTAATAGATTTTTGTTTTAGATACAAAAAAAAACCAACAACATGCTGCACTATTTCTTCGATATCTGCCAAACCAGTTGACCTACAGCGATAAAATAAATATGACTGAATTCTAGATTAAATTATCTATAAAGTGGCATTAATAGATTTTAATTTCAGATACAAAAAAAAAACCAACAACATGCTGCACTATTTCTTCGATATCTGCCAAACCAGTTGACCTACAGCGATAAAATAAATATGACTGAATTCTAGATTAAATTATCTATAAAGTGGCATTAATAGATTTTTGTTTTAGATACAAAAAAAAACCAACAACATGCTGCACTATTTCTTCGATATCTGCCAAACCAGTTGACCTACAGCGATAAAATAAATATGACTGAATTCTAGATTAAATTATCTATAAAGTGGCATTAATAGATTTTAATTTCAGATACAAAAAAAAAACCAACAACATGCTGCACTATTTCTTCGATATCTGCCAAACCAGTTGACCTACAGCGATCAAATAAATCTGACTGAATTCCACATTAAATTATCTATAAAGTGGCATTAATAGATTTTTGTTTTAGATACAAAAAGAAAACCAACAACATGCTGCACTATTTCTTCGATATCTGCCAAACCAGTTGACCTACAGCGATAAAATAAATATGACTGAATTCTAGATTAAATTATCTATAAAGTGGCATTAATAGATTTTTGTTTTAGATACAAAAAAAAAACCAACAACATGCTGCACTATTTCTTCGATATCTGCCAAACCAGTTGACCTAAAGCGATAAAATAAATATGACTGAATTCTAGATTAAATTATCTATAAAGTGGCATTAATAGATTTTTGTTTTAGATACAAAAAAAAACCAACAACATGCTGCACTATTTCTTCGATATCTGCCAAACCAGTTGACCTACAGCGATAAAATAAATATGACTGAATTCTAGATTAAATTATCTATAAAGTGGCATTAATAGATTTTAATTTCAGATACAAAAAAAAACCAACAACATGCTGCACTATTTCTTCGATATCTGCCAAACCAGTTGACCTACAGCGATAAAATAAATATGACTGAATTCTAGATTAAATTATCTATAAAGTGGCATTAATAGATTTTTGTTTTAGATACAAAAAAAAAACCAACAACATGCTGCACTATTTCTTCGATATCTGCCAAACCAGTTGACCTAAAGCGATAAAATAAATATGACTGAATTCTAGATTAAATTATCTATAAAGTGGCATTAATAGATTTTTGTTTTAGATACAAAAAAAAAACCAACAACATGCTGCACTATTTCTTCGATATCTGCCAAACCAGTTGACCTACAGCGATAAAATAAATATGACTGAATTCTAGATTAAATTATCTATAAAGTGGCATTAATAGATTTTAATTTTAGATACAAAAAAAAACCAACAACATGCTGCACTATTTCTTCGATATCTGCCAAACCAGTTGACCTACAGCGATAAAATAAATATGACTGAATTCTAGATTAAATTATCTATAGAGTGGCATTAATAGATTTTAATTTTAGATACAAAAAAAACCAACAACATGCTGCACTATTTCTTCGATATCTGCCAAACCAGTTGACCTACAGCGATAAAATAAATATGACTGAATTCTAGATTAAATTATCTATAAAGTGGCATTAATAGATTTTAATTTCAGATACAAAAAAAAACCAACAACATGCTGCACTATTTCTTCGATATCTGCCAAACCAGTTGACCTACAGCGATAAAATAAATATGACTGAATTCTAGATTAAATTATCTATAAAGTGGCATTAATAGATTTTAATTTCAGATACAAAAAAAACCAACAACATGCTGCACTATTTCTTCGATATCTGCCAAACCAGTTGACCTACAGCGATCAAATAAATCTGACTGAATTCCAGATTAAATTATCTATAAAGTGGCATTAATAGATTTTTGTTTTAGATACAAAAAAAACCAACAACATGCTGCACTATTTCTTCGATATCTGCCAAACCAGTTGACCTACAGCGATAAAATAAATATGACTGAATTCTAGATTAAATTATCTATAAAGTGGCATTAATAGATTTTAATTTCAGATACAAAAAAAAACCAACAACATGCTGCACTATTTCTTCGATATCTGCCAAACCAGTTGACCTACAGCGATAAAATAAATATGACTGAATTCTAGATTAAATTATCTATAAAGTGGCATTAATAGATTTTTGTTTTAGATACAAAAAAAAAACCAACAACATGCTGCACTATTTCTTCGATATCTGCCAAACCAGTTGACCTACAGCGATAAAATAAATATGACTGAATTCTAGATTAAATTATCTATAAAGTGGCATTAATAGATTTTTGTTTTAGATACAAAAAAAAACCAACAACATGCTGCACTATTTCTTCGATATCTGCCAAACCAGTTGACCTACAGCGATAAAATAAATATGACTGAATTCTAGATTAAATTATCTATAAAGTGGCATTAATAGATTTTAATTTTAGATACAAAAAAAACCAACAACATGCTGCACTATTTCTTCGATATCTGCCAAACCAGTTGACCTACAGCGATAAAATAAATATGACTGAATTCTAGATTAAATTATCTATAGAGTGGCATTAATAGATTTTAATTTTAGATACAAAAAAAACCAACAACATGCTGCACTATTTCTTCGATATCTGCCAAACCAGTTGACCTACAGCGATAAAATAAATATGACTGAATTCTAGATTAAATTATCTATAAAGTGGCATTAATAGATTTTAATTTTAGATACAAAAAAAAATCAACAACATACTGCACTATTTCTTCGATATCTGCCAAACCAGTTGACCTACAGCGATAAAATATATATGACTGAATTCTAGATTAAATTATCTATAAAGTGGTATTAATAGATTTTAATTTTAGATACAAAAAAAAACCAACAACATGCTGCACTATTTCTTCGATATCTGCCAAACCAGTTGACCTACAGCGATAAAATAAATATGACTGAATTCTAGATTAAATTATCTATAAAATTTGGCAGATATCTATAAAGTGGCATTAATAGATTTTTGTTTTAGATACAAAAAAAAACCAACAACATGCTGCACTATTTCTTCGATATCTGCCAAACCAGTTGACCTACAGCGATAAAATAAATATGACTGAATTCTAGATTAAATTATCTATAAAGTGGCATTAATAGATTTTTGTTATAGATACAAAAAAAAAACAACAACATGCTGCACTATTTCTTCGATATTTGCCAAACCAGTTGACCTACAGCGATAAAATAAATATGACTGAATTCTAGATTAAATTATCTATAAAGTGGCATTAATAGATTTTTGTTTTAGATACAAAAAAAAAACCAACAACATGCTGCACTATTTCTTCGATATCTGCCAAACCAGTTGACCTACAGCGATCAAATAAATATGACTGAATTCTAGATTAAATTATCTATAAAGTGGCATTAATAGATTTTTGTTTTAGATACAAAAAAAAACCAACAACATGCTGCACTATTTCTTCGATATTTGCCAAACCAGTTGACCTACAGCGATAAAATAAATATGACTGAATTCTAGATTAAATTATCTATAAAGTGGCATTAATAGATTTTTGTTTTAGATACAAAAAAAAACCAACAACATGCTGCACTATTTCTTCGATATCTGCCAAACCAGTTGACCTACAGTGATCAAATAAATATGACTGAATTCTAAATTAAATTATCTATAAAGTGGCATTAATAGATTTTAATTTTAGATACAAAAAAAAACAACATGCTGCACTATTTCTTCGATATCTGCCAATCCAGTTGACCTACAGCGATAAAAAAAATATGACTGAATTCTAGATTAAATTATCTATAAAGTGGCATTAATAGATTTTAATTTTAGATACAAAAAAAAAACAACATGTTGCACTATTTCTTCGATATCTGCCAATCCAGTTGACCTACAGCGATAAAAAAAATATGACTGAATTCTAGATTAAATTATCTATAAAGTGGCATTAATAGATTTTAATTTTAGATACAAAAAAAAAACCAACAACATGCTGCACTATTTCTTCGATATCTGCCAAACCAGTTGACCTACAGCGATAAAATAAATATGACTGAATTCTAGATTAAATTATCTATAGAGTGGCATTAATAGATTTTAATTTTAGATACAAAAAAAACCAACAACATGCTGCACTATTTCTTCGATATCTGCCAAACCAGTTGACCTACAGCGATAAAATAAATATGACTGAATTCTAGATTAAATAATCTATAAAGTGGCATTAATAGATTTTAATTTTAGATACAAAAAGAAACCAACAACATGCTGCACTATTTCTTCGATATCTGCCAAACCAGTTGACCTACAGCGATAAAATAAATATGACTGAATTCTAGATTAAATTATCTATAAAGTGTCATTAATAGATTTTTGTTTTAGATACAAAGAAAAACCAAAAACAATTTAATCTAGAATTCAGTCATATTTATTTTATCGCTGTAGGTCAACTGGTTTGGCAGATATCGAAGAAATAGTGCAGCATGTTGTTGGTTTTTTTTGTATCTAAAACAAAAATCTATTAATGCCACTTTATAGATAATTTAATCTAGAATTCAGTCATATTTATTTGATCGCTGTAGGTCAACTGGTTTGGCAGATATCGAAGAAATAGTGCAGCATGTTGTTGGTTTTTTTTTGTATCTAAAATTAAAATCTATTAATGCCACTTTATAGATAATTTAATCTAGAATTCAGTCATATTTATTTGATCGCTGTAGGTCAACTGGTTTGGCAGATATCGAAGAAATAGTGCAGCATGTTGTTGGTTTTTTTTTGTATCTAAGATTAAATTATCTAACAACGTGCATTTATAGATTTTGTATCTAGATACAAACAAAAAAGTTCAACTTTTTGAATTTTAGCTCCCAGATGCTGCACGGTTTCTTTGATATCTCCCAAACCAGTTGACCTAGAGCAATAAAGGTAGGTCAACTGTTTATTTGATCGCTGTAGGTCAACTGGTTTGGCAGATATCGAAGAATTAGTGCAGCATGTTGTTGTTTTTTTTTGTATCTAAAATTAAAATCTATTAATGCCACTTTATAGATAATTTAATCTAGAATTCAGTCATATTTGTTGGATCGCTGTAGGTCAACTGGTTTGGCAGATATCGAAGAAATAGTGCAGCATGTTGTTGGTTTTTTTTTTTGTATCTAAAATTAAAATCTATTAATGCCACTTTATAGATAATTTAATCTAGAATTCAGTAATATTTATTTTATCGATGTAGGTCAACTGGTTTGGCAGATATCGAAGAAATAGTGCAGCATGTTGTTGGTTTTTTTTTGTATCTAAAATTAAAATCTATTAATGCCAGTTTATAGACAATTTAATCTAAAATTGTATCTAAAATTAAAATCTATTAATGCCACTCTATAGATAATTTAATCTAGAATTCAGTCATATTTATTTTATCGCTGTAGGTCAACTGGTTTGGCAGATATCGAAGAAATAGTGCAGCATGTTGTTGGTTTTTTTTTGTATCTAAAATTAAAATCTATTAATGCCACTTTATAGACAATTTAATCTAAAATTCAGTCATATTTATTTTATCGCTGTAGGTCAACTGGTTTGGCAGATATCGAAGAAATAGTGCAGCATGTTGTTGGTTTTTTTTGTATCTAAAATTAAAATCTATTAATGCCGCTTTATAGATAATTTAATCTAGAATTCAGTCATATTTATTTTATCGCTGTAGCTCAACTGGTTTGGCAGATATCGAAGAAATACTGCAGCATGTTGTTGGTTTTTTTTTGTATCTAAAACAAAAATCTATTAATGCCACTTTATAGATAAATTAATCTAGAATTCAGTCATATTTATTTTATCGCTGTAGGTCAACTGGTTTGGCAGATATCGAAGAAATAGTGCAGCATGTTGTTGGTTTTTTTTTGTATCTAAAACAAAAAATCTATTAATGCCACTTTATAGATAATTTAATCTAGAATTCAGTCATATTTATTTGATCGCTGTAGGTCAACTGGTTTGGCAGATATCGAAGAAATAGTGCAGCATGTTGTTGGTTTTTTTTTGTATCTAAAATTAAAATCTATTAATGCCACTTTATAGATAATTTATTCTAGAATTCAGTTATATTTATTTTGTCGCTGTAGGTCAACTGGTTTGGCAGATATCGAAGAAATAGTGCAGCATGTTGTTGGTTTTTTTTGTATCTAAGATTAAATTATCTAACAACGTGCATTTATAGATTTTGTATCTAGATACAAACAAAAAAGTTCAACTTTTTGAATTTTAGCTCCCAGATGCTGCACGGTTTCTTCGATATCTCCCAAACCAGTTGACCTACAGCGATATAATTAAGTTGCCTGAATTCTAGATTAAATTATCTAACAACGTGCATTTATAGATTTTGTATCTAGATACAAACAAAAAAGTTAAACTTTTTGAATTTTAGCTCCCAGATGCTGCACGGTTTCTTTGATATCTCCCAAACCAGTTGACCTAGAGCAATAAAGTTAAGTTGCCTGAATTCTTGATTAAATTATCTAACAACGTGCATTTATAGATTTTGTATCTAGATACAAACAAAAAAGTTCAACTTTTTGAATTTTAGCTCCCAGATGCTGCACGGTTTCTTCGATATCTCCCAAACCAGTTGACCTACAGCGATATAATTAATTTTCCTAAATTCTAAATTAAATTATCTAACAACGTGCATTTATAGATTTTGTATCTAGATACAAACAAAAAAGTTCAACTTTTTGAATTTTAGCTCCCAGATGCTGCACGGTTTCTTCGATATCTCCCACACCAGTTGACCTAGAGCAATAAAGTTAAGTTGCCTGAATTCTAGATTAAATTATCTAACAACGTGCATTTATAGAATTTGTATCTAGATACAAACAAAAAAGTTCAACTTTTTGAATTTTAGCTCCCAGATGCTGCACGGTTTCTTCGATATCTCCCAAACCAGTTGACCTAGAGCAATAAAGTTAAGTTGCCTGAATTCTAGATTAAATTATCTAACAACGTGCATTTATAGATTTTGTATCTAGATACAAACAAAAAAGTTCAACTTTTTGAATTTTAGCTCCCAGATGCTGCAAGGTTTCTTCGATATCTCCCAAACCAGTTGACCTAGAGCAATAAAGTTAAGTTGCCTGAATTCTAGATTAAATTATCTAACAACGTGCATTTATAGATTTTGTATCTAAATACAAACAAAAAAGTTCAACTTTTTGAATTTTAGCTCCCAGATGCTGCACAGTTTCTTCGATATCTCCTAAACCAGTTGACCTAGAGCAATAAAGTTAAGTTGCCTGAATTCTAGATTAAATTATCTAACAACGTGCATTTATAGATTTTGTATCTAGATACAAACAAAAAAGTTCAACTTTTTGAATTTTAGCTCCGAGATGCTGCACGGTTTCTTCGATATCTCCCAAACCAGTTGACCTACAGCGATATAAATAATTTTCCTGAATTCTAGATTAAATTATCTAACAACGTGCATTTATAGATTTTGTATCTAGATACAAACAAAAAAGTTCAACTTTTTGAATTTTAGCTCCCAGATGCTGCACGGTTTCTTCGATATCTCCCAAACCAGTTGACCTAGAGCAATAAAGTTAAGTTGCCTGAATTCTAGATTAAATTATCTAACAACGTGCATTTATAGATTTTGTATCTAGATACAAACAAAAAAGTTCAACTTTTTGAATTTTAGCTCCCAGATGCTGCACGGTTTCTTCGATATCTCCTAAACCGGTTGACCTAGAGCAATAAAGTTATGTTGCCTGAATTCTAGATTAAATTATCTAACAACGTGCATTTATAGATTTTGTATCTAGATACAAACAAAAAAGTTCAACTTTTTGAATTTTAGCTCCCAGATGCTGCACGGTTTCTTTGATATCTCCCAAACCAGTTGACCTAGAGCAATAAAGTTAAGTTGCCTGAATTCTAGATTAAATTATCTAACAACGTGCATTTATAGATTTTGTATCTAGATACAAACAAAAAAGTTCAACTTTTTGAATTTTAGCTCCCAGATTCTGCACGGTTTCTTCGATATCTCCTAAACCAGTTGACCTAGAGCAATAAAGTTAAGTTGCCTGAATTCTAGATTAAATTATCTAACAACGTGCATTTATAGATTTTGTATCTAGATACAAACAAAAAAGTTCAACTTTTTGAATTTTAGCTCCCAGATGCTGCACGGTTTCTTCGATATCTCCTAAACCAGTTGACCTAGAGCAATAAAGTTAAGTTGCCTGAATTCTAGATTAAATTATCTAACAACGTGCATTTATAGATTTTGTATCTAGATACAAACAAAAAAGTTCAACTTTTTGAATTTTAGCTCCCAGATGCTGCACGGTTTCTTCGATATCTCCTAAACCAGTTGACCTACAGCGATATAATTAATTTTCCTGAATTCTAGATTAAATTATCTAACAACGTGCATTTATAGATTTTGTATCTAGATACAAACAAAAAAGTTCAACTTTTTGAATTTTAGCTCCCAGATGCTGCACGGTTTCTTCGATATCTCCCAAATCAGTTGACCTACAGCAATATAATTAAGTTGCCTGAATTCTAGATTAAATTATCTAACAACGTGCATTTATAGATTTTGTATCTAGATACAAACAAAAAAGTTCAACTTTTTGAATTTTAGCTCCCAGATGCTGCACGGTTTCTTCGATATCTCCCAAACCAGTTGACCTACAGCGATATAATTAATTTTCCTGAATTCTAGATTAAATTATCTAACAACGTGCATTTATAGATTTTGTATCTAGATACAAACAAAAAAGTTCAACTTTTTGAATTTTAGCTCCCAGATGCTGAACGGTTTCTTCGATATCTCCTAAACCAGTTGACCTAGAGCAATAAAGTTAAGTTGCCTGAATTCTAGATTAAATTATCTAACAACGTGCATTTATAGATTTTGTATCTAGATACAAACAAAAAAGTTCAACTTTTTGAATTTTAGCTCCCAGATGCTGCACGGTTTCTTCGATATCTCCTAAACCAGTTGACCTAGAGCAATAAAGTTAAGTTGCCTGAATTCTAGATTAAATTATCTAACAACGTGCATTTATAGATTTTGTATCTAGATACAAACAAAAAAGTTCAACTTTTTGAATTTTAGCTCCCAGATGCTGCACGGTTTCTTCGATATCTCCCAAACCAGTTGACCTAGAGCAATAAAGTTAAGTTGCCTGAATTCTAGATTAAATTATCTAACAACGTGCATTTATAGATTTTGTATCTAGATACAAACAAAAAGTTCAACTTTTTGAATTTTAGCTCCCAGATGCTGCACGGTTTCTTCGATATCTCCTAAACCAGTTGACCTAGAGCAATAAAGTTAAGTTGCCTGAATTCTAGATTAAATTATCTAACAACGTGCATTTATAGATTTTGTATCTAGATACAAACAAAAAAGTTCAACTTTTTGAATTTTAGCTCCCAGATGCTGCACGGTTTCTTCGATATCTCCTAAACCAGTTGACCTACAGCGATATAATTAATTTTCCTGAATTCTAGATTAAATTATCTAACAACGTGCATTTATAGATTTTGTATCTAGATACAAACAAAAAAGTTCAACTTTTTGAATTTTAGCTCCCAGATGCTGAACGGTTTCTTCGATATCTCCTTAACCAGTTGACCTAGAGCAATAAAGTTAAGTTGCCTGAATTCTAGATTAAATTATCTAACAACGTGCATTTATAGATTTTGTATCTAGATACAAACAAAAAAGTTCAACTTTTTGAATTTTAGCTCCCAGATGCTGCACGGTTTCTTCGATATCTCCTAAACCAGTTGACCTAGAGCAATAAAGTTAAGTTGCCTGAATTCTAGATTAAATTATCTAACAACGTGCATTTATAGATTTTGTATCTAGATACAAACAAAAAAGTTCAACTTTTTGAATTTTAGCTCCCAGATGCTGCACGGTTTCTTCGATATCTCCCAAACCAGTTGACCTAGAGCAATAAAGTTAAGTTGTCTGAATTCTAGATTAAATTATCTAACAACGTGCATTTATAGATTTTGTATCTAGATACAAACAAAAAGTTCAACTTTTTGAATTTTAGCTCCCAGATGCTGCACGGTTTCTTCGATATCTCCTAAACCAGTTGACCTAGAGCAATAAAGTTAAGTTGCCTGAATTCTAGATTAAATTATCTAACAACGTGCATTTATAGATTTTGTATCTAGATACAAACAAAAAAGTTCAACTTTTTGAATTTTAGCTCCCAGATGCTGCACGGTTTCTTCGATATCTCCTAAACCAGTTGACCTAGAGCAATAAAGTTAAGTTGCCTGAATTCTAGATTAAATTATCTAACAACGTGCATTTATAGATTTTGTATCTAGATACAAACAAAAAAGTTCAACTTTTTGAATTTTAGCTCCCAGATGCTGCACGGTTTCTTCGATATCTCCCAAACCAGTTGACCTACAGCGATATAATTAATTTTCCTGAATTCTAGGTTAAATTATCTAACAACGTGCATTTATAGATTTTGTATCTAGATACAAACAAAAAAGTTCAACTTTTTGAATTTTAGCTCCCAGATGCTGCACGGTTTCTTCGATATCTCCCAAACCAGTTGACCTAGAGCAATAAAGTTAAGTTGCCTGAATTCTAGATTAAATTATCTAACAACGTGCATTTATAGATTTTGTATCTAGATACAAACAAAAAAGTTCAACTTTTTGAATTTTAGCTCCCAGATGCTGCACGGTTTCTTATTAAAATCTATTAATGCCACTTTATAGATAATTTAATCTAGAATTCAGTCATATTTATTTGAAAGCTGTAGGTCAACTGGTTTGGCGGATATCGAAGAAATAGTGCAGCATGTTGTTGGTTTTTTTTTGTATCTAAAACAAAAATCTATTAATGCCACTTTATAGATAATTTAATCTAGAATTCAGTCATATTTATTTGATCGCTGTAGGTCAACTGGTTTGGCAGATATCGAAGAAATAGTGCAGCATGTTGTTGGTTTTTTTTTTTGTATCTAAAATTAAAATCTATTAATGCCATTTTATAGATAATTTAATCTAGAATTCAGTCATATTTATTTGATCGCTGTAGGTCAACTGGTTTGGCAGATATCGAAGAAATAGTGCAGCATGTTGTTCGTTTTTTTTGTATCTAAAATTAAAATCTATTAATGCCACTTTATAGATAATTTAATCTAGAATTCAGTCATATTTATTTTGTCGCTGTAGGTTAACTGGTTTGGCAGATATCGAAGAAATAGTGCAGCATGTTGTTGGTTTTTTTTTTGTATCTAAAATTAAAATCTATTAATGCCACTTTATAGATAATTTAATCTAGAATTCAGTCATATTTATTTTATCGCTGTAGCTCAACTGGTTTGGCAGATATCGAAGAAATAGTGCAGCATGTTGTTGTTTTTTTTTTTGTATCTAAAATTAAAATCTATTAATGTCACTTTATAGATAATTTAATCTAGAATTCAGTCATATTTATTTGATCGCTGTAGGTCAACTGGTTTGGCAGATATCGAAGAAATAGTGCAGCATGTTGTTGGTTTTTTTTTTTTGTATCTAAAATTAAAATCTATTAATGCCACTTTATAGATAATTTAATCTAGAATTCAGTCATATTTATTTGATCGCTGTAGGTCAACTGGTTTGGCAGATATCGAAGAAATAGTGCAGCATGTTGTTGGTCAACTGGTTTGGCAGATATCGAAGAAATAGTGCAGCATGTTGTTGGTTTTTTTTTGTATCTAAAATTAAAATCTATTAATGCCACTTTATAGATAATTTAATCTAGAATTCAGTCATGTTTATTTGATCGCTGTAGGTCAACTGGTTTGGCAGATATCGAAGAAATAGTGCAGCATGTTGTTAGTTTTTTTTTGTATCTAATATTAAAATCTATTAATGCCGCTTTATAGATAATTTAATCTAGAATTCAGTCATATTTATTTTATCGCTGTAGGTCAACTGGTTTGGCAGATATCGAAGAAATAGTGCAGCATGTTGTTGGTTTTTTTTGTATCTAAAATTAAAATCTATTAATGCCACTTTATAGATAATTTAATCTAGAATTCAGTCATATTTATTTGATCGCTGTAGGTCAACTGGTTTGGCAGATATCGAAGAAATAGTGCAGCATGTTGTTGGTTTTTTTTGTATCTAGAATTAAAATCTATTAATGCCACTTTATAGATAATTTAATCTAGAATTCAGTCATATTTATTTTATCGCTGTAGGTCAACTGGTTTGGCAGATATCGAAGAAATAGTGCAGCATGTTGTTGGTTTTTTTTTGTATCTAAAATTAAGCCACTTTATAGATAATTTAATCTAGAATTCAGTCATATTTATTTGATCGCTGTAGGTCAACTTGTTTGGCAGATATCGAAGAAATAGTGCAGCATGTTGTTGGTTTTTTTTTGTATCTAAAACAAAAATCTATTAATGCCACTTTATATATAATTTTATCTAGAATTCAGTCATATTTATTTGATCGCTGTAGGTCAACTGGTTTGGCAGATATCGAAGAAATAGTGCAGCATGTTGTTGGTTTTTTTTGTATCTAAAATTAAAATCTATTAATCCCATTTTATAGATAATTTAATCTAGAATTCAGTCATATTTATTTGATCGCTGTAGGTCAACTGGTTTGGCAGATATCGAAGAAATAGTGCAGCATGTTGTTGGTTTTTTTTTGTATCTAAAACAAAAATCTATTAATGCCACTTTATAGATAATTTTATCTAGAATTCAGTCATATTTATTTGATCGCTGTAGGTCAACTGGTTTGGCAGATATCGAAGAAATAGTGCAGCATGTTGTTGGTTTTTTTTTTTGTATCTAAAATTAAAATCTATTAATGCCACTTTATAGATAATTTAATCTAGAATTCAGTCATATTTATTTAATCGGTGGAGGTCAACTGGTTTGGCAGATATCGAAGAAATAGTGCAGCATGTTGTTGGTTTTTTTTTGTATCTAAAATTAAAATCTATTAATCCCATTTTATAGATAATTTAATCTAGAATTCAGTCATATTTATTTGACCGCTGTAGGTCAACTGGTTTGGCAGATATCGAAGAAATAGTGCAGCATGTTGTTGGTTTTTTTTGTATCTAAAACAAAAATCTATTAATGCCACTTTATAGATAATTTAATCTAGAATTCAGTCATATTTATTTTATCGCTGTATGTCAACTGGTTTGGCAGATATCGAAGAAATAGTGCAGCATGTTGTTGGTTTTTTTTTGTATCTAAAACAAAAATCTATTAATGCCACTTTATAGATAATTTATTCTAGAATTCAGTTATATTTATTTTATCGCTGTAGGTCAACTGGTTTGGCAGATATCAAAGAAATAGTGCAGCATGTTGTTGGTTTTTTTTGTATCTAAAATTAAAATCTATTAATGCCACTTTATAGATAATTTAATCTAGAATTCAGTCATATTTATTTGAAAGCTGTAGGTCAACTGGTTTGGCGGATATCGAAGAAATAGTGCAGCATGTTGTTGGTTTTTTTTTGTATCTAAAACAAAAATCTATTAATGCCACTTTATAGATAATTTAATCTAGAATTCAGTCATATTTATTTGATCGCTGTAGGTCAACTGGTTTGGCAGATATCGAAGAAATAGTGCAGCATGTTGTTGGTTTTTTTTTTGTATCTAAAATTAAAATCTATTAATGCCATTTTATAGATAATTTAATCTAGAATTCAGTCATATTTATTTGATCGCTGTAGGTCAACTGGTTTGGCAGATATCGAAGAAATAGTGCAGCATGTTGTTCGTTTTTTTTGTATCTAAAATTAAAATCTATTAATGCCACTTTATAGATAATTTAATCTAGAATTCAGTCATATTTATTTTGTCGCTGTAGGTTAACTGGTTTGGCAGATATCGAAGAAATAGTGCAGCATGTTGTTGGTTTTTTTTTTGTATCTAAAATTAAAATCTATTAATGCCACTTTATAGATAATTTAATCTAGAATTCAGTCATATTTATTTTATCGCTGTAGCTCAACTGGTTTGGCAGATATCGAAGAAATAGTGCAGCATGTTGTTGGTTTTTTTTTTGTATCTAAAATTAAAATCTATTAATGTCACTTTATAGATAATTTAATCTAGAATTCAGTCATATTTATTTGATCGCTGTAGGTCAACTGGTTTGGCAGATATCGAAGAAATAGTGCAGCATGTTGTTGGTTTTTTTTTTTGTATCTAAAATTAAAATCTATTAATGCCACTTTATAGATAATTTAATCTAGAATTCAGTCATATTTATTTGATCGCTGTAGGTCAACTGGTTTGGCAGATATCGAAGAAATAGTGCAGCATGTTGTTGGTCAACTGGTTTGGCAGATATCGAAGAAATAGTGCAGCATGTTGTTGGTTTTTTTTTGTATCTAAAATTAAAATCTATTAATGCCACTTTATAGATAATTTAATCTAGAATTCAGTCATGTTTATTTGATCGCTGTAGGTCAACTGGTTTGGCAGATATCGAAGAAATAGTGCAGCATGTTGTTGGTTTTTTTTTGTATCTAATATTAAAATCTATTAATGCCGCTTTATAGATAATTTAATCTAGAATTCAGTCATATTTATTTTATCGCTGTAGGTCAACTGGTTTGGCAGATATCGAAGAAATAGTGCAGCATGTTGTTGGTTTTTTTTTGTATCTAAAATTAAAATCTATTAATGCCACTTTATAGATAATTTAATCTAGAATTCAGTCATATTTATTTGATCGCTGTAGGTCAACTGGTTTGGCAGATATCGAAGAAATAGTGCAGCATGTTGTTGGTTTTTTTTGTATCTAGAATTAAAATCTATTAATGCCACTTTATAGATAATTTAATCTAGAATTCAGTCATATTTATTTTATCGCTGTAGGTCAACTGGTTTGGCAGATATCGAAGAAATAGTGCAGCATGTTGTTGGTTTTTTTTTGTATCTAAAATTAAGCCACTTTATAGATAATTTAATCTAGAATTCAGTCATATTTATTTGATCGCTGTAGGTCAACTTGTTTGGCAGATATCGAAGAAATAGTGCAGCATGTTGTTGGTTTTTTTTTGTATCTAAAACAAAAATCTATTAATGCCACTTTATAGATAATTTTATCTAGAATTCAGTCATATTTATTTGATCGCTGTAGGTCGACTGGTTTGGCAGATATCGAAGAAATAGTGCAGCATGTTGTTGGTTTTTTTTGCATCTAAAACAAAAATCTATTAATGCCACTTTATAGATAATTTAATCTAGAATTCAGTCATATTTATTTGATCGCTGTAGGTCAACTGGTTTGGCAGATATCGAAGAAATAGTGCAGCATGTTGTTGGTTTTTTTTTGTATCTAAAACAAAAATCTATTAATGCCACTTTATAGATAATTTAATCTAGAATTCAGTCATATTTATTTGATCGCTGTAGGTCAACTGGTTTGGCAGATATCGAAGAAATAGTGCAGCATGTTGTTGGTTTTTTTTTTGTATCTAAAACAAAAATCTATTAATGCCACTTTATAGATAATTTTATCTAGAATTCAGTCATATTTATTTGATCGCTGAAGGTCAACTGGTTTGGCAGATATCGAAGAAATAGTGCAGCATGTTGTTGGTTTTTTTTTTGTATCTAAAACAAAAATCTATTAATGCCACTTTATAGATAATTTTATCTAGAATTCAGTCATATTTATTTGATCGCTGTAGGTCAACTGGTTTGGCAGATATCGAAGAAATAGTGCAGCATGTTGTTGGTTTTTTTTTGTATCTGAAATTAAAATCTATTAATGCCACTTTATAGATAATTTAATCTAGAATTCAGTCATATTTATTTGATCGCTGTAGGTCAACTAGTTTGGCAGATATCGAAGAAATAGTGCAGCATGTTGTTGGTTTTTTTTGTATCCAAAATTAAAATCTATTAATGCCACTTTATAGATAATTTAATCTAGAATTCAGTCATATTTATTTTATCGGTGGAGGTCAACTGGTTTTGCAGATATCGAAGAAATAGTGCAGCATGTTGTTGGTTTTTTTTTGTATCTAAAATTAAAATCTATTAATGCCACTTTATAGATAATTTAATCCAGAATTCAGTCATATTTATTTTATCGCTGTAGGTCAACTGGTTTGGCAGATATCGAAGAAATAGTGCAGCATGTTGTTGGTTTTTTTTTTGTATCTAAAACAAAAATCTATTAATGCCACTTTATAGATAATTTAATCTGGAATTCAGTCAGATTTATTTGATCGCTGTAGGTCAACTGGTTTGGCAGATATCGAAGAAATAGTGCAGCATGTTGTTGTTTTTTTTTTGCATCTAAAACAAAAATCTATTAATGCCACTTTATAGATAATTTAATGTAGAATTCAGTCATATTTATTTGATCGCTGTAGGTCAACTGGTTTGGCAGATATCGAAGAAATAGTGCAGCATGTTGTTGTTTTTTTTTTGCATCTAAAACAAAAATCTATTAATGCCACTTTATAGATAATTTAATGTAGAATTCAGTCATATTTATTTGATCGCTGTAGGTCAACTGGTTTGGCAGATATCGAAGAAATAGTGCAGCATGTTGTTGGTTTTTTTTTGTATCTAAAACAAAAATCTATTAATGCCACTTTATAGATAATTTAATCTAGAATTCAGTCATATTTATTTGATCGCTATAGGTCAACTGGTTTGGCAGATATCGAAGAAATAGTGCAGCATGTTGTTGGTTTTTTTTGTATGTAAAATTAAAATCTATTAATGCCACTTTATAGATAATTTAATCTAGAATTCAGTCATATTTATTTTATCGCTGTAGGTCAACTGGTTTGGCAGATATCGAAGAAATAGTGCAGCATGTTGTTGGTTTTTTTTTGTATCTAAAACAAAAATCTATTAATGCCACTTTATAGATAATTTAATCTGGAATTCAGTCAGATTAATTTGATCGCTGTAGGTCAACTGGTTTGGCAGATATCGAAGAAATAGTGCAGCATGTTGTTGGTTTTTTTTTGCATCTAAAACAAAAATCTATTAATGCCACTTTATAGATAATTTAATGTAGAATTCAGTCATATTTATTTGATCGCTGTAGGTCAACTGGTTTGGCAGATATCGAAGAAATAGTGCAGCATGTTGTTGGTTTTTTTTGTATCCAAAATTAAAATCTATTAATGCCACTTTATAGATAATTTAATCTAGAATTCAGTCATATTTATTTGATCGCTGTAGGTCAACTGGTTTGGCAGATATCGAAGAAATAGTGCAGCATGTTGTTGGTTTTTTTTGTATGTAAAATTAAAATCTATTAATGCCACTTTATAGATAATTTAATCTAGAATTCAGTCATATTTATTTTATCGCTGTAGGTCAACTGGTTTGGCAGATATCGAAGAAATAGTGCAGCATGTTGTTGGTTTTTTTTTGTATCTAAAATTAAGCCACTTTATAGATAATTTAATCTAGAATTCAGTCATATTTATTTGATCGCTGTAGGTCAACTTGTTTGGCAGATATCGAAGAAATAGTGCAGCATGTTGTTGGTTTTTTTTTGTATCTAAAACAAAAATCTATTAATGCCACTTTATAGATAATTTTATCTAGAATTCAGTCATATTTATTTGATCGCTGTAGGTCAACTGGTTTGGCAGATATCGAAGAAATAGTGCAGCATGTTGTTGGTTTTTTTTTGTATCTAAAATTAAAATCTATTAATCCCATTTTATAGATAATTTAATCTAGAATTCAGTCATATTTATTTGATCGCTGTAGGTCAACTGGTTTGGCAGATATCGAAGAAATAGTGCAGCATGTTGTTGGTTTTTTTTTGTATCTAAAACAAAAATCTATTAATGCCACTTTATAGATAATTTTATCTAGAATTCAGTCATATTTATTTGATCGCTGTAGGTCAACTGGTTTGGCAGATATCGAAGAAATAGTGCAGCATGTTGTTGGTTTTTTTTTTGTATCTAAAATTAAAATCTATTAATGCCACTTTATAGATAATTTAATCTAGAATTCAGTCATATTTATTTTATCGGTGGAGGTCAACTGGTTTGGCAGATATCGAAGAAATAGTGCAGCATGTTGTTGGTTTTTTTTTGTATCTAAAACAAAAATCTATTAATGCCACTTTATAGATAATTTAATCTGGAATTCAGTCAGAATTATTTGATCGCTGTAGGTCGACTGGTTTGGCAGATATCGAAGAAATAGTGCAGCATGTTGTTGGTTTTTTTTGCATCTAAAACAAAAATCTATTAATGCCACTTTATAGATAATTTAATGTAGAATTCAGTCATATTTATTTGATCGCTGTAGGTCAACTGGTTTGGCAGATATCGAAGAAATAGTGCAGCATGTTGTTGGTTTTTTTTTGTATCTAAAACAAAAATCTATTGATGCCACTTTATAGATAATTTAATCTAGAATTCAGTCATATTTATTTGATCGCTGTAGGTCAACTGGTTTGGCAGATATCGAAGAAATAGTGCAGCATGTTGTTGGTTTTTTTTTGTATCTAAAACAAAAATCTATTAATGCCACTTTATAGATAATTTTATCTAGAATTCAGTCATATTTATTTGATCGCTGAAGGTCAACTGGTTTGGCAGATATCGAAGAAATAGTGCAGCATGTTGTTGGTTTTTTTTTTGTATCTAAAACAAAAATCTATTAATGCCACTTTATAGATAATTTTATCTAGAATTCAGTCATATTTATTTGATCGCTGTAGGTCAACTGGTTTGGCAGATATCGAAGAAATAGTGCAGCATGTTGTTGGTTTTTTTTTGTATCTGAAATTAAAATCTATTAATGCCACTTTATAGATAATTTAATCTAGAATTCAGTCATATTTATTTGATCGCTGTAGGTCAACTAGTTTGGCAGATATCGAAGAAATAGTGCAGCATGTTGTTGGTTTTTTTTGTATCCAAAATTAAAATCTATTAATGCCACTTTATAGATAATTTAATCTAGAATTCAGTCATATTTATTTTATCGGTGGAGGTCAACTGGTTTTGCAGATATCGAAGAAATAGTGCAGCATGTTGTTGGTTTTTTTTTGTATCTAAAATTAAAATCTATTAATGCCACTTTATAGATAATTTAATCCAGAATTCAGTCATATTTATTTTATCGCTGTAGGTCAACTGGTTTGGCAGATATCGAAGAAATGTTGTTGGTTTTTTTTTGTATCTAAAATTAAAATCTATTAATGCCACTTTATAGATAATTTAATCTAGAATTCAGTCATATTTATTTTATCGCTGTAGGTCAACTGGTTTGGCAGATATCGAAGAAATAGTGCAGCATGTTGTTGGTTTTTTTTTGTATCTAAAATTAAAATCTATTAATGCCACTTTATAGATAATTTAATCTAGAATTCAGTCATATTTATTTTATCGGTGGAGGTCAACTGGTTTGGCAGATATCGAAGAAATAGTGCAGCATGTTGTTGGTTTTTTTTGTATCCAAAATTAAAATCTATTAATGCCACTTTATAGATAATTTAATCTAGAATTCAGTCATATTTATTTTATCGGTGGAGGTCAACTGGTTTTGCAGATATCGAAGAAATAGTGCAGCATGTTGTTGGTTTTTTTTTTGTATCTAAAATTAAAATCTATTAATGCCACTTTATAGATAATTTAATCTAGAATTCAGTCATATTTATTTTATCGCTGTAGGTCAACTGGTTTGGCAGATATCGAAGAAATAGTGCAGCATGTTGTTGGTTTTTTTTTGTATCTAAAACAAAAATCTATTAATGCCACTTTATAGATAATTTAATCTGGAATTCAGTCAGATTTATTTGATCGCTGTAGGTCAACTGGTTTGGCAGATATCGAAGAAATAGTGCAGCATGTTGTTGGTTTTTTTTTGCATCTAAAACAAAAATCTATTAATGCCACTTTATAGATAATTTAATGTAGAATTCAGTCATATTTATTTGATCGCTGTAGGTCAACTGGTTTGGCAGATATCGAAGAAATAGTGCAGCATGTTGTTGGTTTTTTTTTGTATCTAAAACAAAAATCTATTAATGCCACTTTATAGATAATTTAATCTAGAATTCAGCCATATTTATTTGATCGCTGTAGGTCAACTGGTTTGGCAGATATCGAAGAAATAGTGCAGCATGTTGTTGGTTTTTTTTTGTATCTAAAACAAAAATCTATGAATGCCACTTTATAGATAATTTAATCTAGAATTCAGTCATATTTATTTGATCGCTGTAGGTCAACTGGTTTGGCAGATATCGAAGAAATAGTGCAGCATGTTGTTGGTTTTTTTTTGCATCTAAAACAAAAATCTATTAATGCCACTTTATAGATAATTTAATGTAGAATTCAGTCATATTTATTTGATCGCTGTAGGTCAACTGGTTTGGCAGATATCGAAGAAATAGTGCAGCATGTTGTTGGTTTTTTTTGTATCCAAAATTAAAATCTATTAATGCCACTTTATAGATAATTTAATCTAGAATTCAGTCATATTTATTTGATCGCTGTAGGTCAACTGGTTTGGCAGATATCGAAGAAATAGTGCAGCATGTTGTTGGTTTTTTTTGTATGTAAAATTAAAATCTATTAATGCCACTTTATAGATAATTTAATCTAGAATTCAGTCATATTTATTTTATCGCTGTAGGTCAACTGGTTTGGCAGATATCGAAGAAATAGTGCAGCATGTTGTTGGTTTTTTTTTGTATCTAAAATTAAGCCACTTTATAGATAATTTAATCTAGAATTCAGTCATATTTATTTGATCGCTGTAGGTCAACTTGTTTGGCAGATATCGAAGAAATAGTGCAGCATGTTGTTGGTTTTTTTTTGTATCTAAAACAAAAATCTATTAATGCCACTTTATAGATAATTTTATCTAGAATTCAGTCATATTTATTTGATCGCTGTAGGTCAACTGGTTTGGCAGATATCGAAGAAATAGTGCAGCATGTTGTTGGTTTTTTTTTGTATCTAAAATTAAAATCTATTAATCCCATTTTATAGATAATTTAATCTAGAATTCAGTCATATTTATTTGATCGCTGTAGGTCAACTGGTTTGGCAGATATCGAAGAAATAGTGCAGCATGTTGTTGGTTTTTTTTTGTATCTAAAACAAAAATCTATTAATGCCACTTTATAGATAATTTTATCTAGAATTCAGTCATATTTATTTGATCGCTGTAGGTCAACTGGTTTGGCAGATATCGAAGAAATAGTGCAGCATGTTGTTGGTTTTTTTTTTGTATCTAAAATTAAAATCTATTAATGCCACTTTATAGATAATTTAATCTAGAATTCAGTCATATTTATTTTATCGGTGGAGGTCAACTGGTTTGGCAGATATCGAAGAAATAGTGCAGCATGTTGTTGGTTTTTTTTTGTATCTAAAATTAAAATCTATTAATCCCATTTTATAGATAATTTAATCTAGAATTCAGTCATATTTATTTGATCGCTGTAGGTCAACTGGTTTGGCAGATATCGAAGAAATAGTGCAGCATGTTGTTGGTTTTTTTTTGTATCTAAAACAAAAATCTATTAATGCCACTTTATAGATAATTTAATCTGGAATTCAGTCAGAATTATTTGATCGCTGTAGGTCGACTGGTTTGGCAGATATCGAAGAAATAGTGCAGCATGTTGTTGGTTTTTTTTGCATCTAAAACAAAAATCTATTAATGCCACTTTATAGATAATTTAATGTAGAATTCAGTCATATTTATTTGATCGCTGTAGGTCAACTGGTTTGGCAGATATCGAAGAAATAGTGCAGCATGTTGTTGGTTTTTTTTTGTATCTAAAACAAAAATCTATTGATGCCACTTTATAGATAATTTAATCTAGAATTCAGTCATATTTATTTGATCGCTGTAGGTCAACTGGTTTGGCAGATATCGAAGAAATAGTGCAGCATGTTGTTGGTTTTTTTTTGTATCTAAAACAAAAATCTATTAATGCCACTTTATAGATAATTTTATCTAGAATTCAGTCATATTTATTTGATCGCTGAAGGTCAACTGGTTTGGCAGATATCGAAGAAATAGTGCAGCATGTTGTTGTTTTTTTTTTTGTATCTAAAACAAAAATCTATTAATGCCACTTTATAGATAATTTTATCTAGAATTCAGTCATATTTATTTGATCGCTGTAGGTCAACTGGTTTGGCAGATATCGAAGAAATAGTGCAGCATGTTGTTGGTTTTTTTTTGTATCTGAAATTAAAATCTATTAATGCCACTTTATAGATAATTTAATCTAGAATTCAGTCATATTTATTTGATCGCTGTAGGTCAACTAGTTTGGCAGATATCGAAGAAATAGTGCAGCATGTTGTTGGTTTTTTTTGTATCCAAAATTAAAATCTATTAATGCCACTTTATAGATAATTTAATCTAGAATTCAGTCATATTTATTTTATCGGTGGAGGTCAACTGGTTTTGCAGATATCGAAGAAATAGTGCAGCATGTTGTTGGTTTTTTTTTGTATCTAAAATTAAAATCTATTAATGCCACTTTATAGATAATTTAATCCAGAATTCAGTCATATTTATTTTATCGCTGTAGGTCAACTGGTTTGGCAGATATCGAAGAAATGTTGTTGGTTTTTTTTTGTATCTAAAATTAAAATCTATTAATGCCACTTTATAGATAATTTAATCTAGAATTCAGTCATATTTATTTTATCGCTGTAGGTCAACTGGTTTGGCAGATATCGAAGAAATAGTGCAGCATGTTGTTGGTTTTTTTTTGTATCTAAAATTAAAATCTATTAATGCCACTTTATAGATAATTTAATCTAGAATTCAGTCATATTTATTTTATCGGTGGAGGTCAACTGGTTTGGCAGATATCGAAGAAATAGTGCAGCATGTTGTTGGTTTTTTTTGTATCCAAAATTAAAATCTATTAATGCCACTTTATAGATAATTTAATCTAGAATTCAGTCATATTTATTTTATCGGTGGAGGTCAACTGGTTTTGCAGATATCGAAGAAATAGTGCAGCATGTTGTTGGTTTTTTTTTTGTATCTAAAATTAAAATCTATTAATGCCACTTTATAGATAATTTAATCTAGAATTCAGTCATATTTATTTTATCGCTGTAGGTCAACTGGTTTGGCAGATATCGAAGAAATAGTGCAGCATGTTGTTGGTTTTTTTTTGTATCTAAAACAAAAATCTATTAATGCCACTTTATAGATAATTTAATCTGGAATTCAGTCAGATTTATTTGATCGCTGTAGGTCAACTGGTTTGGCAGATATCGAAGAAATAGTGCAGCATGTTGTTGGTTTTTTTTTGCATCTAAAACAAAAATCTATTAATGCCACTTTATAGATAATTTAATGTAGAATTCAGTCATATTTATTTGATCGCTGTAGGTCAACTGGTTTGGCAGATATCGAAGAAATAGTGCAGCATGTTGTTGGTTTTTTTTTGTATCTAAAACAAAAATCTATTAATGCCACTTTATAGATAATTTAATCTAGAATTCAGCCATATTTATTTGATCGCTGTAGGTCAACTGGTTTGGCAGATATCGAAGAAATAGTGCAGCATGTTGTTGGTTTTTTTTTGTATCTAAAACAAAAATCTATGAATGCCACTTTATAGATAATTTAATCTAGAATTCAGTCATATTTATTTGATCGCTGTAGGTCAACTGGTTTGGCAGATATCGAAGAAATAGTGCAGCATGTTGTTGGTTTTTTTTTGCATCTAAAACAAAAATCTATTAATGCCACTTTATAGATAAGTTAATCTAGAATTCAGTCATATTTATTTTATCGCTGTAGGTCAACTGGTTTGGCAGATATCGAAGAAATAGTGCAGCATGTTGTTGGTTTTTTTTTGTATCTAAAACAAAAATCTATTAATGCCACTTTATAGATAATTTAATCTGGAATTCAGTCAGATTTATTTGATCGCTGTAGGTCAACTGGTTTGGCAGATATCGAAGAAATAGTGCAGCATGTTGTTGGTTTTTTTTTGCATCTAAAACAAAAATCTATTAATGCTACTTTATAGATAATTTAATGTAGAATTCAGTCATATTTATTTGATCGCTGTAGGTCAACTGGTTTGGCAGATATCGAAGAAATAGTGCAGCATGTTGTTGGTTTTTTTTTGTATCTAAAACAAAAATCTATTAATGCCACTTTATAGATAATTTAATCTAGAATTCAGTCATATTTATTTGATCGCTGTAGGTCAACTGGTTTGGCAGATATCGAAGAAATAGTGCAGCATGTTGTTGGTTTTTTTTTGTATCTAAAACAAAAATCTATTAATGCCACTTTATAGATAATTTAATCTAGAATTCAGTCATATTTATTTGATCGCTGTAGGTCAACTGGTTTGGCAGATATCGAAGAAATAGTGCAGCATGTTGTTGGTTTTTTTTTGCATCTAAAACAAAAATCTATTAATGCCACTTTATAGATAAGTTAATCTAGAATTCAGCCATATTTATTTGATCGCTGTAGGTCAACTGGTTTGGCAGATATCGAAGAAATAGTGCAGCATGTTGTTGGTTTTTTTTTGTATCTAAAACAAAAATCTATTAATGCCACTTTATAGATAATTTAATCTGGAATTCAGTCAGATTTATTTGATCGCTGTAGGTCAACTGGTTTGGCAGATATCGAAGAAATAGTGCAGCATGTTGTTGGTTTTTTTTTGCATCTAAAACAAAAATCTATTAATGCCACTTTATAGATAATTTAATGTAGAATTCAGTCATATTTATTTGATCGCTGTAGGTCAACTGGTTTGGCAGATATCGAAGAAATAGTGCAGCATGTTGTTGGTTTTTTTTTGTATCTAAAACAAAAATCTATTAATGCCACTTTATAGATAATTTAATCTAGAATTCAGCCATATTTATTTGATCGCTGTAGGTCAACTGGTTTGGCAGATATCGAAGAAATAGTGCAGCATGTTGTTGGTTTTTTTTTGCATCTAAAACAAAAATCTATTAATGCCACTTTATAGATAATTTAATGTAGAATTCAGTCATATTTATTTGATCGCTGTAGGTCAACTGGTTTGGCAGATATCGAAGAAATAGTGCAGCATGTTGTTGGTTTTTTTTTGTATCTAAAACAAAAATCTATTAATGCCACTTTATAGATAATTTAATCTAGAATTCAGCCATATTTATTTGATCGCTGTAGGTCAACTGGTTTGGCAGATATCGAAGAAATAGTGCAGCATGTTGTTGGTTTTTTTTGTATGTAAAATTAAAATCTATTAATGCCACTTTATAGATAATTTAATCTAGAATTCAGTCATATTTATTTTATCGGTGGAGGTCAACTGGTTTGGCAGATATCGAAGAAATAGTGCAGCATGTTGTTGGTTTTTTTTTGTATCTAAAATTAAAATCTATTAATGCCACTTTATAGTTAATTTAATCTAGAATTCAGTCATATTTATTTGATCGCTGTAGGTCAACTGGTTTGGCAGATATCGAAGAAATAGTGCAGCATGTTGTTGGTTTTTTTTTGTATCTAAAACAAAAATCTATTAATGCCACTTTATAGATAATTTAATCTAGAATTCAGTCATATTTATTTGATCGCTGTAGGTCAACTTGTTTGGCAGATATCGAAGAAATAGTGCAGCATGTTGTTGGTTTTTTTTGTATCTAAAACAAAAATCTATTAATGCCACTTTATAGATAATTTAATCTAGAATTCAGTCATATTTATTTTATCGGTGGAGGTCAACTGGTTTGGCAGATATCGAAGAAATAGTGCAGCATGTTGTTGGTTTTTTTTTGTATCTAAAATTTAAATCTATTAATGCCACTTTATAGATAATTTAATCTAGAATTCAGTCATATTTATTTGATTGCTGTAGGTCAACTGGTTTGGCAGATATCGAAGAAATAGTGCAGCATGTTGTTGGTTTTTTTTTGTATCTAAAACAAAAATCTATTAATGCCACTTTATAGATAATTTAATCTAGAATTCAGTCATATTTATTTGATCGCTGTAGGTCAACTGGTTTGGCAGATATCGAAGAAATAGTGCAGCATGTTGTTGGTTTTTTTTTTGTATCTAAAACAAAAATCTATTAATGCCACTTTATAGATAATTTAATCTAGAATTCAGTCATATTTATTTGATCGCTGTAGGTCAACTGGTTTGGCAGATATCGAAGAAATAGTGCAGCATGTTGTTGGTTTTTTTTGTATCTAAAACAAAAATCTATTAATGCCACTTTATAGATAATTTAATCTGGAATTCATTCAGATTTATTTGATCGCTGTAGGTCAACTGGTTTGGCAGATATCGAAGAAATAGTTCAGCATGTTGTTGGTTTTTTTTTTGCATCTAAAACAAAAATCTATTAATGCCACTTTATAGATAATTTAATGTAGAATTCAGTCATATTTATTTGATCGCTGTAGGTCAACTGGTTTGGCAGATATCGAAGAAATAGTGCAGCATGTTGTTGGTTTTTTTTTGTATCTAAAACAAAAATCTATTAATGCCACTTTATAGATAATTTAATCTAGAATTCAGTCATATTTATTTGATCGCTGTAGGTCAACTGGTTTGGCAGATATCGAAGAAATAGTGCAGCATGTTGTTGGTTTTTTTTTGTATCTAAAACAAAAATCTATTAATGCCACTTTATAGATAATTTAATCTAGAATTCAGTCATATTTATTTGATCGCTGTAGGTCAACTGGTTTGGCAGATATCGAAGAAATAGTGCAGCATGTTGTTGGTTTTTTTTTGTATCTAAAACAAAAATCTATTAATGCCACTTTATAGATAATTTAATCTAGAATTCAGTCATATTTATTTGATCGCTGTAGGTCAACTGGTTTGGCAGATATCGAAGAAATAGTGCAGCATGTTGTTGGTTTTTTTTTGTATCTAAAACAAAAATCTATTAATGCCACTTTATAGATAATTTAATCTGGAATTCAGTCAGATTTATTTGATCGCTGTAGGTCAACTGGTTTGGCAGATATCGAAGAAATAGTGCAGCATGTTGTTGGTTTTTTTTTGCATCTAAAACAAAAATCTATTAATGCCACTTTATAGATAATTTAATGTAGAATTCAGTCATATTTATTTGATCGCTGTAGGTCAACTGGTTTGGCAGATATCGAAGAAATAGTGCAGCATGTTGTTGGTTTTTTTTTGTATCTAAAACAAAAATCTATTAATGCCACTTTATAGATAATTTAATCTAGAATTCAGTCATATTTATTTGATCGCTGTAGGTCAACTGGTTTGGCAGATATCGAAGAAATAGTGCAGCATGTTGTTGGTTTTTTTTTTGTATCTAAAACAAAAATCTATTAATGCCACTTTATAGATAATTTAATCTAGAATTCAGTCATATTTATTTGATCGCTGTAGGTCAACTGGTTTGGCAGATATCGAAGAAATAGTGCAGCATGTTGTTGGTTTTTTTTTGTATCTAAAATTAAAATCTATTAATGCCACTTTATAGATAATTTAATCTGGAATTCATTCAGATTTATTTGATCGCTGTAGGTCAACTGGTTTGGCAGATATCGAAGAAATAGTTCAGCATGTTGTTGGTTTTTTTTTGCATCTAAAACAAAAATCTATTAATGCCACTTTATAGATAATTTAATGTAGAATTCAGTCATATTTATTTGATCGCTGTAGGTCAACTGGTTTGGCAGATATCGAAGAAATAGTGCAGCATGTTGTTGGTTTTTTTTTTGTATCTAAAACAAAAATCTATTAATGCCACTTTATAGATAATTTAATCTGGAATTCATTCAGATTTATTTGATCGCTGTAGGTCAACTGGTTTGGCAGATATCGAAGAAATAGTTCAGCATGTTGTTGGTTTTTTTTTGCATCTAAAACAAAAATCTATTAATGCCACTTTATAGATAATTTAATGTAGAATTCAGTCATATTTATTTGATCGCTGTAGGTCAACTGGTTTGGCAGATATCGAAGAAATAGTGCAGCATGTTGTTGGTTTTTTTTTGTATCTAAAACAAAAATCTATTAATGCCACTTTATAGATAATTTAATCTAGAATTCAGTCATATTTATTTGATCGCTGTAGGTCAACTGGTTTGGCAGATATCGAAGAAATAGTGCAGCATGTTGTTGGTTTTTTTTTGTATCTAAAACAAAAATCTATTAATGCCACTTTATAGATAATTTAATCTAGAATTCAGTCATATTTATTTGATCGCTGTAGGTCAACTGGTTTGGCAGATATCGAAGAAATAGTGCAGCATGTTGTTGGTTTTTTTTGTATCTAAAACAAAAATCTATTAATGCCACTTTATAGATAATTTAATCTAGAATTCAGTCATATTTATTTGATCGCTGTAGGTCAACTGGTTTGGCAGATATCGAAGAAATAGTGCAGCATGTTGTTGGTTTTTTTTTGTATCTAAAACAAAAATCTATTAATGCCACTTTATAGATAATTTAATCTAGAATTCAGTCATATTTATTTGATCGCTGTAGGTCAACTGGTTTGGCAGATATCGAAGAAATAGTGCAGCATGTTGTTGGTTTTTTTGTATCTAAAATTAAAATCTATTAATGCCACTTTATAGATAAATTAATCTAGAATTCAGTCATATTTATTTTATCGCTGTAGGTCAACTGGTTTGGCAGATATCGAAGAAATAGTGCAGCATGTTGTTGTTTTTTTTTGTATCTAAAATTAAAATCTATTAATGCCACTTTATAGATAAATTAATCTAGAATTCAGTCATATTTATTTTATCGCTGTAGGTCAACTGGTTTGGCAGATATCGAAGAAATAGTGCAGCATGTTGTTGTTTTTTTTTGTATCTAAAATTAAAATCTATTAATGCCACTTTATAGATAATTTAATCTAGAATTCAGTCATATTTATTTTATCGCTGTAGGTCAACTGGTTTGGAGATATCGAAGAAATAGTGCAGCATGTTGTTGGTTTTTTGTTGTATCTAAAATTAAAATCTATTAATGCCACTTTATAGATAATTTAATCTAGAATTCAGTCATATTTATTTTATCGCTGTAGGTCAACTGGTTTGGCAGATATCGAAGAAATAGTGCAGCATGTTGTTGGTTTTTTTTTGTATCTAAAACAAAAATCTATTAATGCCACTTTATAGATAATTTAATCTAGAATTCAGTCATATTTATTTGATCGCTGTAGGTCAACTGGTTTGGCAGATATCGAAGAAATAGTGCAGCATGTTGTTGGTTTTTTTTTGTATCTAAAACAAAAATCTATTAATGCCACTTTATAGATAATTTAATCTGGAATTCAGTCAGATTTATTTGATCGCTGTAGGTCAACTGGTTTGGCAGATATCGAAGAAATAGTGCAGCATGTTGTTGGTTTTTTTTTGCATCTAAAACAAAAATCTATTAATGCCACTTTATAGATAATTTAATGTAGAATTCAGTCATATTTATTTGATCGCTGTAGGTCAACTGGTTTGGCAGATATCGAAGAAATAGTGCAGCATGTTGTTGGTTTTTTTTTGTATCTAAAACAAAAATCTATTAATGCCACTTTATAGATAGTTTAATCTAGAATTCAGTCATATTTGTTTGATCGCTGTAGGTCAACTGGTTTGGCAGATATCGAAGAAATAGTGCAGCATGTTGTTGGTTTTTTTTGTATCTAAAACAAAAATCTATTAATGCCACTTTATAGATAATTTAATCTAGAATTCAGTCATATTTATTTGATCGCTGTAGGTCAACTGGTTTGGCAGATATCGAAGAAATAGTGCAGCATGTTGTTGGTTTTTTTTTGTATCTAAAACAAAAATCTATTAATGCCACTTTATAGATAATTTAATCTAGAATTCAGTCATATTTATTTGATCGCTGTAGGTCAACTGGTTTGGCAGATATCGAAGAAATAGTGCAGAATGTTGTTGGTTTTTTTTGTATCTAAAATAAAAATCTATTAATGCCACTTTATAGATAATTTAATATAGAATTCAGTCATATTTATTTTATCGGTGGAGGTCAACTGGTTTGGCAGATATCGAAGAAATAGTGCAGCATGTTGTTGGTTTTTTTTTGTATCTAAAATTTAAATCTATTAATGCCACTTTATAGATAATTTAATCTAGAATTCAGTCATATTTATTTGATTGCTGTAGGTCAACTGGTTTGGCAGATATCGAAGAAATAGTGCAGCATGTTGTTGGTTTTTTTTTGTATCTAAAACAAAAATCTATTAATGCCACTTTATAGATAATTTAATCTAGAATTCAGTCATATTTATTTGATCGCTGTAGGTCAACTGGTTTGGCAGATATCGAAGAAATAGTGCAGCATGTTGTTGGTTTTTTTTTTGTATCTAAAACAAAAATCTATTAATGCCACTTTATAGATAATTTAATCTAAAATTCAGTCATATTTATTTGATCGCTGTAGGTCAACTGGTTTGGCAGATATCGAAGAAATAGTGCAGCATGTTGTTGGTTTTTTTTTTGTATCTAAAACAAAAATCTATTAATGCCACTTTATAGATAATTTAATCTAGAATTCAGTCATATTTATTTGATCGCTGTAGGTCAACTGGTTTGGCAGATATCGAAGAAATAGTGCAGCATGTTGTTGGTTTTTTTTTGTATCTAAAACAAAAATCTATTAATGCCACTTTATAGATAATTTAATCTGGAATTCATTCAGATTTATTTGATCGCTGTAGGTCAACTGGTTTGGCAGATATCGAAGAAATAGTTCAGCATGTTGTTGGTTTTTTTTGCATCTAAAACAAAAATCTATTAATGCCACTTTATAGATAATTTAATGTAGAATTCAGTCATATTTATTTGATCGCTGTAGGTCAACTGGTTTGGCAGATATCGAAGAAATAGTGCAGCATGTTGTTGGTTTTTTTTTGTATCTAAAACAAAAATCTATTAATGCCACTTTATAGATAATTTAATCTAGAATTCAGTCATATTTATTTGATCGCTGTAGGTCAACTGGTTTGGCAGATATCGAAGAAATAGTGCAGCATGTTGTTGGTTTTTTTTTGTATCTAAAACAAAAATCTATTAATGCCACTTTATAGATAATTTAATCTGGAATTCATTCAGATTTATTTGATCGCTGTAGGTCAACTGGTTTAGCAGATATCGAAGAAATAGTTCAGCATGTTGTTGGTTTTTTTTGCATCTAAAACAAAAATCTATTAATGCCACTTTATAGATAATTTAATGTAGAATTCAGTCATATTTATTTGATCGCTGTAGGTCAACTGGTTTGGCAGATATCGAAGAAATAGTGCAGCATGTTGTTGGTTTTTTTTTGTATCTAAAACAAAAATCTATTAATGCCACTTTATAGATAATTTAATCTAGAATTCATTCAGATTTATTTGATCGCTGTAGGTCAACTGGTTTGGCAGATATCGAAGAAATAGTTCAGCATGTTGTTGGTTTTTTTTTGTATCTAAAACAAAAATCTATTAATGCCACTTTATAGATAATTTAATCTAGAATTCAGTCATATTTGTTTGATCGCTGTAGGTCAACTGGTTTGGCAGATATCGAAGAAATAGTGCAGCATGTTGTTGGTTTTTTTTTGTATCTAAAACAAAAATCTATTAATGCCACTTTATAGATAATTTAATCTAGAATTCAGTCATATTTATTTGATCGCTGTAGGTCAACTGGTTTGGCAGATATCGAAGAAATAGTGCAGCATGTTGTTGGTTTTTTTTTGTATCTAAAACAAAAATCTATTAATGCCACTTTATAGATAATTTAATCTGGAATTCATTCAGATTTATTTGATCGCTGTAGGTCAACTGGTTTGGCAGATATCGAAGAAATAGTTCAGCATGTTGTTGGTTTTTTTTTGCATCTAAAACAAAAATCTATTAATGCCACTTCATAGATAATTTAATCTAGAATTCAGTCATATTTATTTGATCGCTGTAGGTCAACTGGTTTGGCAGATATCGAAGAAATAGTGCAGAATGTTGTTGGTTTTTTTTTGTATCTAAAACAAAAATCTATTAATGCCACTTTATAGATAATTTAATCTAGAATTCAGTCATATTTATTTGATCGCTGTAGGTCAACTGGTTTGGCAGATATCGAAGAAATAGTGCAGCATGTTGTTGGTTTTTTTTGTATGTAAAATTAAAATCTATTAATGCCACTTTATAGATAAATTAATCTAGAATTCAGTCATATTTATTTTATCGCTGTAGGTCAACTGGTTTGGCAGATATCGAAGAAATAGTGCAGCATGTTGTTGTTTTTTTTTGTATCTAAAATTAAAATCTATTAATGCCACTTTATAGATAATTTAATCTAGAATTCAGTCATATTTATTTTATCGCTGTAGGTCAACTGGTTTGGCAGATATCGAAGAAATAGTGCAGTATGTTGTTGGTTTTTTGTTGTATCTAAAATTAAAATCTATTAATGCCACTTTATAGATAATATAATCTAGAATTCAGTCATATTTATTTTATCGGTGGAGGTCAACTGGTTTGGCAGATATCGAAGAAATAGTGCAGCATGTTGTTGGTTTTTTTTTGTATCTAAAATTAAAATCTATTAATGCCACTTTATAGATAATTTAATCTAGAATTCAGTCATATTTATTTGATCGCTGTAGGTCAACTGGTTTGGCAGATATCGAAGAAATAGTGCAGCATGTTGTTGGTTTTTTTTTGTATCTAAAACAAAAATCTATTACGGCCACTTTATAGATAATTTAATCTGGAATTCAGTCAGATTTATTTGATCGCTGTAGGTCAACTGGTTTGGCAGATATCGAAGAAATAGTGCAGCATGTTGTTGGTTTTTTTTTGCATCTAAAACAAAAATCTATTAATGCCACTTTATAGATAATTTAATGTAGAATTCAGTCATATTTATTTGATCGCTGTAGGTCAACTGGTTTGGCAGATATCGAAGAAATAGTGCAGCATGTTGTTGGTTTTTTTTTGTATCTAAAACAAAAATCTATTAATGCCACTTTATAGATAATTTAATCTAGAATTCAGTCATATTTGTTTGATCGCTGTAGGTCAACTGGTTTGGCAGATATCGAAGAAATAGTGCAGCATGTTGTTGGTTTTTTTTTGTATCTAAAACAAAAATCTATTAATGCCACTTTATAGATAATTTAATCTAGAATTCAGTCATATTTATTTGATCGCTGTAGGTCAACTGGTTTGGCAGATATCGAAGAAATAGTGCAGCATGTTGTTGGTTTTTTTTTGTATCTAAAACAAAAATCTATTAATGCCACTTTATAGATAATTTAATCTGGAATTCATTCAGATTTATTTGATCGCTGTAGGTCAACTGGTTTGGCAGATATCGAAGAAATAGTTCAGCATGTTGTTGGTTTTTTTTTGCATCTAAAACAAAAATCTATTAATGCCACTTTATAGATAATTTAATGTAGAATTCAGTCATATTTATTTGATCGCTGTAGGTCAACTGGTTTGGCAGATATCGAAGAAATAGTGCAGCATGTTGTTGGTTTTTTTTTGTATCTAAAACAAAAATCTATTAATGCCACTTTATAGATAATTTAATCTAGAATTCAGTCATATTTATTTGATCGCTGTAGGTCAACTGGTTTGGCAGATATCGAAGAAATAGTGCAGCATGTTGTTGGTTTTTTTTTTGTATCTAAAACAAAAATCTATTAATGCCACTTTATAGATAATTTAATCTGGAATTCATTCAGATTTATTTGATCGCTGTAGGTCAACTGGTTTGGCAGATATCGAAGAAATAGTTCAGCATGTTGTTGGTTTTTTTTTGCATCTAAAACAAAAATCTATTAATGCCACTTTATAGATAATTTAATGTAGAATTCAGTCATATTTATTTGATCGCTGTAGGTCAACTGGTTTGGCAGATATCGAAGAAATAGTGCAGCATGTTGTTGGTTTTTTTTTGTATCTAAAACAAAAATCTATTAATGCCACTTTATAGATAATTTAATCTAGAATTCAGTCATATTTATTTGATCGCTGTAGGTCAACTGGTTTGGCAGATATCGAAGAAATAGTGCAGCATGTTGTTGGTTTTTTTTTGTATCTAAAACAAAAATCTATTAATGCCACTTTATAGATAATTTAATCTAGAATTCAGTCATATTTATTTGATCGCTGTAGGTCAACTGGTTTGGCAGATATCGAAGAAATAGTGCAGCATGTTGTTGGTTTTTTTTTGTATCTAAAACAAAAATCTATTAATGCCACTTTATAGATAATTTAATCTAGAATTCAGTCATATTTATTTGATCGCTGTAGGTCAACTGGTTTGGCAGATATCGAAGAAATAGTGCAGCATGTTGTTGGTTTTTTTTTCGTATCTAAAACAAAAATCTATTAATGCCACTTTATAGATAATTTAATCTAGAATTCAGTCATATTTATTTGATCGCTGTAGGTCAACTGGTTTGGCAGATATCGAAGAAATAGTGCAGCATGTTGTTGGTTTTTTTTGTATGTAAAATTAAAATCTATTAATGCCACTTTATAGATAAATTAATCTAGAATTCAGTCATATTTATTTTATCGCTGTAGGTCAACTGGTTTGGCAGATATCGAAGAAATAGTGCAGCATGTTGTTGTTTTTTTTTTTGTATCTAAAATTAAAATCTATTAATGCCACTTTATAGATAATTTAATCTAGAATTCAGTCATATTTATTTTATCGCTGTAGGTCAACTGGTTTGGCAGATATCGAAGAAATAGTGCAGCATGTTGTTGGTTTTTTGTTGTATCTAAAATTAAAATCTATTAATGCCATTTTATAGATAATTTAATCTAGAATTCAGTCATATTTATTTGATCGCTGTAGGTCAACTGGTTTGGCAGATATCGAAGAAATAGTGCAGCATGTTGTTGGTTTTTTTTTGTATCTAAAACAAAAATCTATTAATGCCACTTTATAGATAATTTAATCTGGAATTCAGTCAGATTTATTTGATCGCTGTAGGTCAACTGGTTTGGCAGATATCGAAGAAATAGTGCAGCATGTTGTTGGTTTTTTTTTGCATCTAAAACAAAAATCTATTAATGCCACTTTATAGATAATTTAATGTAGAATTCAGTCATATTTATTTGATCGCTGTAGGTCAACTGGTTTGGCAGATATCGAAGAAATAGTGCAGCATGTTGTTGGTTTTTTTTTGTATCTAAAACAAAAATCTATTAATGCCACTTTATAGATAATTTAATCTAGAATTCAGTCATATTTGTTTGATCGCTGTAGGTCAACTGGTTTGGCAGATATCGAAGAAATAGTGCAGCATGTTGTTGGTTTTTTTTTGTATCTAAAACAAAAATCTATTAATGCCACTTTATAGATAAATTAATCTAGAATTCAGTCATATTTATTTTATCGCTGTAGGTCAACTGGTTTGGCAGATATCGAAGAAATAGTGCAGCATGTTGTTGTTTTTTTTTTTGTATCTAAAATTAAAATCTATTAATGCCACTTTATAGATAATTTAATCTAGAATTCAGTCATATTTATTTTATCGCTGTAGGTCAACTGGTTTGGCAGATATCGAAGAAATAGTGCAGCATGTTGTTGGTTTTTTGTTGTATCTAAAATTAAAATCTATTAATGCCACTTTATAGATAATTTAATCTAGAATTCAGTCATATTTATTTGATCGCTGTAGGTCAACTGGTTTGGCAGATATCGAAGAAATAGTGCAGCATGTTGTTGGTTTTTTTTTGTATCTAAAACAAAAATCTATTAATGCCACTTTATAGATAATTTAATCTGGAATTCAGTCAGATTTATTTGATCGCTGTAGGTCAACTGGTTTGGCAGATATCGAAGAAATAGTGCAGCATGTTGTTGGTTTTTTTTTGCATCTAAAACAAAAATCTATTAATGCCACTTTATAGATAATTTAATGTAGAATTCAGTCATATTTATTTGATCGCTGTAGGTCAACTGGTTTGGCAGATATCGAAGAAATAGTGCAGCATGTTGTTGGTTTTTTTTTGTATCTAAAACAAAAATCTATTAATGCCACTTTATAGATAATTTAATCTAGAATTCAGTCATATTTGTTTGATCGCTGTAGGTCAACTGGTTTGGCAGATATCGAAGAAATAGTGCAGCATGTTGTTGGTTTTTTTTTGTATCTAAAACAAAAATCTATTAATGCCACTTTATAGATAATTTAATCTAGAATTCAGTCATATTTATTTGATCGCTGTAGGTCAACTGGTTTGGCAGATATCGAAGAAATAGTGCAGCATGTTGTTGGTTTTTTTTTTGCATCTAAAACAAAAATCTATTAATGCCACTTTATAGATAATTTAATCTAAAATTCAGTCATATTTATTTGATCGCTGTAGGTCAACTGGTTTGGCAGATATCGAAGAAATAGTGCAGCATATTGTTGGTTTTTTTGTATCTAAAACAAAAATCTATTAATGCCACTTTATAGATAATTTAATCTAGAATTCAGTCATATTTATTTGATCGCTGTAGGTCAACTGGTTTGGCAGATATCGAAGAAATAGTGCAGCATGTTGTTGGTTTTTTTTGTATGTAAAATTAAAATCTATTAATGCCACTTTATAGATAAATTAATCTAGAATTCAGTCATATTTATTTTATCGCTGTAGGTCAACTGGTTTGGCAGATATCGAAGAAATAGTGCAGCATGTTGTTGTTTTTTTTTTGTATCTAAAATTAAAATCTATTAATGCCACTTTATAGATAATTTAATCTAGAATTCAGTCATATTTATTTTATCGCTGTAGGTCAACTGGTTTGGCAGATATCGAAGAAATAGTGCAGCATGTTGTTGGTTTTTTGTTGTATCTAAAATTAAAATCTATTAATGCCACTTTAAAGATAATTTAATCTAGAATTCAGTCATATTTATTTTATCGGTGGAGGTCAACTGGTTTGGCAGATATCGAAGAAATAGTGCAGCATGTTGTTGGTTTTTTTTTGTATCTAAAATTAAAATCTATTAATGCCACTTTATAGATAATTTAATCTAGAATTCAGTCATATTTATTTTATCGCTGTAGGTCAACTGGTTTGGCAGATATCGAAGAAATAGTGCAGCATGTTGTTGTTTTTTTTTTTGTATCTAAAATTAAAATCTATTAATGCCACTTTATAGATAATTTAATCTAGAATTCAGTCATATTTATTTTATCGCTGTAGGTCAACTGGTTTGGCAGATATCGAAGAAATAGTGCAGCATGTTGTTGGTTTTTTTTGTATGTAAAATTAAAATCTATTAATGCCACTTTATAGATAAATTAATCTAGAATTCAGTCATATTTATTTTATCGGTGGAGGTCAACTGGTTTGGCAGATATCGAAGAAATAGTGCAGCATGTTGTTGGTTTTTTTTTTGTATCTAAAATTAAAATCTATTAATGCCACTTTATAGATAATTTAATCTAGAATTCAGTCATATTTATTTGATCGCTGTAGGTCAACTGGTTTGGCAGATATCGAAGAAATAGTGCAGCATGTTGTTGGTTTTTTTTTGTATCTAAAACAAAAATCTATTAATGCCACTTTATAGATAATTTAATCTGGAATTCAGTCAGATTTATTTGATCGCTGTAGGTCAACTGGTTTGGCAGATATCGAAGAAATAGTGCAGCATGTTGATGGTTTTTTTTTGCATCTAAAACAAAAATCTATTAATGCCACTTTATAGATAATTTAATGTAGAATTCAGTCATATTTATTTGATCGCTGTAGGTCAACTGGTTTGGCAGATATCGAAGAAATAGTGCAGCATGTTGTTGGTTTTTTTTTTGTATCTAAAACAAAAATCTATTAATGCCACTTTATAGATAATTTAATCTAGAATTCAGTCATATTTGTTTGATCGCTGTAGGTCAACTGGTTTGGCAGATATCGAAGAAATAGTGCAGCATGTTGTTGGTTTTTTTTTGTATCTAAAACAAAAATCTATTAATGCCACTTTATAGATAATTTAATCTAGAATTCAGTCATATTTATTTGATCGCTGTAGGTCAACTGGTTTGGCAGATATCGAAGAAATAGTGCAGCATGTTGTTGGTTTTTTTTTGTATCTAAAACAAAAATCTATTAATGCCACTTTATAGATAATTTAATCTAGAATTCAGTCATATTTATTTGATCGCTGTAGGTCAACTGGTTTGGCAGATATCGAAGAAATAGTGCAGCATGTTGTTGGTTTTTTTTTGTATCTAAAACAAAAATCTATTAATGCCACTTTATAGATAATTTAATCTAGAATTCAGTCATATTTATTTGATCGCTGTAGGTCAACTGGTTTGGCAGATATCGAAGAAATAGTGCAGCATGTTGTTGGTTTTTTTTGTATGTAAAATTAAAATCTATTAATGCCACTTTATAGATAAATTAATCTAGAATTCAGTCATATTTATTTTATCGCTGTAGGTCAACTGGTTTGGCAGATATCGAAGAAATAGTGCAGCATGTTGTTGTTTTTTTTTTGTATCTAAAATTAAAATCTATTAATGCCACTTTATAGATAATTTAATCTAGAATTCAGTCATATTTATTTTATCGCTGTAGGTCAACTGGTTTGGCAGATATCGAAGAAATAGTGCAGCATGTTGTTGGTTTTTTTTTGTATCTAAAATTAAAATCTATTAATGCCACTTTATAGATAATTTAATCTAGAATTCAGTCATATTTATTTTATCGGTGGAGGTCAACTGGTTTGGCAGATATCGAAGAAATAGTGCAGCATGTTGTTGGTTTTTTTTTGTATCTAAAATTAAAATCTATTAATGCCACTTTATAGATAATTTAATCTAGAATTCAGTCATATTTATTTGATCGCTGTAGGTCAACTGGTTTGGCAGATATCGAAGAAATAGTGCAGCATGTTGTTGGTTTTTTTTTTGTATCTAAAACAAAAATCTATTAATGCCACTTTATAGATAATTTAATCTGGAATTCAGTCAGATTTATTTGATCGCTGTAGGTCAACTGGTTTGGCAGATATCGAAGAAATAGTGCAGCATGTTGTTGGTTTTTTTTTGCATCTAAAACAAAAATCTATTAATGCCACTTTATAGATAATTTAATGTAGAATTCAGTCATATTTATTTGATCGCTGTAGGTCAACTGGTTTGGCAGATATCGAAGAAATAGTGCAGCATGTTGTTGGTTTTTTTTTTATCTAAAACAAAAATCTATTAATGCCACTTTATAGATAATTTAATCTAGAATTCAGTCATATTTATTTGATCGCTGTAGGTCAACTGGTTTGGCAGATATCGAAGAAATAGTGCAGCATGTTGTTGGTTATTTTTTGTATCTAAAATTAAAATCTATTAATGCCACTTTATAGATAATTTAATCTAGAATTCAGTCATATTTATTTTATCGCTGTAGGTCAACTGGTTTGGCAGATATCGAAGAAATAGTGCAGCATGTTGTTGGTTTTTTTTTTGTATCTAAAACAAAAACCTATTAATGCCACTTTATAGATAATTTAATCTAGAATTCACTCATATTTATTTGATCGCTGTAGGTCAACTGGTTTGGTAGATATCGAAGAAATAGTGCATCATGTTGTTGGTTATTTTTTGTATCTAAAATTAAAATCTATTAATGCCACTTTATGGATAATTTAATCTAGAATTCAGTCATATTTATTTTATCGCTGTAGGTCAACTGGTTTGGCAGATATCGAAGAAATAGTGCAGCATGTTGTTGTTTTTTTTTTGTATCTAAAATTAAAATCTATTAATGCCACTTTATAGATAATTTAATCTAGAATTCAGTCATATTTATTTTATCGATGTAGGTCAACTGGTTTGGCAGATATCGAAGAAATAGTGCAGCATGTTGTTGGTTTTTTTTGTATCTAAAATTAAAATCTATTAATGCCACTTTATAGATAATTTAATCTAGAATTCAGTCATATTTATTTTATCGGTGGAGGTCAACTGGTTTGGCAGATATCGAAGAAATAGTGCAGCATGTTGTTGGTTTTTTTTTGTATCTAAAATTAAAATCTATTAATGCCACTTTATAGATAATTTAATCTAGAATTCAGTCATATTTATTTTATCGCTGTAGGTCAACTGGTTTGGCAGATATCGAAGAAATAGTGCAGCATGTTGTTGGTTTTTTGTTGTATCTAAAATTAAAATCTATTAATGCCACTTTATAGATAATTTAATCTAGAATTCAGTCATATTTATTTGATCGCTGTAGGTCAACTGGTTTGGCAGATATCGAAGAAATAGTGCAGCATGTTGTTGGTTTTTTTTTGTATCTAAAACAAAAATCTATTAATGCCACTTTATAGATAATTTAATCTGGAATTCAGTCAGATTTATTTGATCGCTGTAGGTTAACTGGTTTGGCAGATATCGAAGAAATAGTGCAGCATGTTGTTGGTTTTTTTTTGCATCTAAAACAAAAATCTATTAATGCCACTTTATAGATAATTTAATGTAGAATTCAGTCATATTTATTTGATCGCTGTAGGTCAACTGGTTTGGCAGATATCGAAGAAATAGTGCAGCATGTTGTTGGTTTTTTTTTGTATCTAAAACAAAAATCTATTAATGCCACTTTATAGATAATTTAATCTAGAATTCAGTCATATTTGTTTGATCGCTGTAGGTCAACTGGTTTGGCAGATATCGAAGAAATAGTGCAGCATGTTGTTGGTTTTTTTTTTGTATCTAAAACAAAAATCTATTAATGCCACTTTATAGATAATTTAATCTAGAATTCAGTCATATTTATTTGATCGCTGTAGGTCAACTGGTTTGGCAGATATCGAAGAAATAGTGCAGCATGTTGTTGGTTTTTTTTTTGCATCTAAAACAAAAATCTATTAATGCCACTTTATAGATAATTTAATCTAGAATTCAGTCATATTTATTTGATCGCTGTAGGTCAACTGGTTTGGCAGATATCGAAGAAATAGTGCAGCATGTTGTTGTTTTTTTTTTGTATCTAAAATTAAAATCTATTAATGCCACTTTATAGATAATTTAATCTAGAATTCAGTCATATTTATTTTATCGCTGTAGGTCAACTGGTTTGGCAGATATCGAAGAAATAGTGCAGCATGTTGTTGGTTTTTTGTTGTATCTAAAATTAAAATCTATTAATGCCACTTTATAGATAATTTAATCTAGAATTCAGTCATATTTATTTTATCGGTGGAGGTCAACTGGTTTGGCAGATATCGAAGAAATAGTGCAGCATGTTGTTGGTTTTTTTTTGTATCTAAAATTAAAATCTATTAATGCCACTTTATAGATAATTTAATCTAGAATTCAGTCATATTTATTTTATCGCTGTAGGTCAACTGGTTTGGCAGATATCGAAGAAATAGTGCAGCATGTTGTTGTTTTTTTTTTTTGTATCTAAAATTAAAATCTATTAATGCCACTTTATAGATAATTTAATCTAGAATTCAGTCATATTTATTTTATCGCTGTAGGTCAACTGGTTTGGCAGATATCGAAGAAATAGTGCAGCATGTTGTTGGTTTTTTTTGTATGTAAAATTAAAATCTATTAATGCCACTTTATAGATAAATTAATCTAGAATTCAGTCATATTTATTTTATCGGTGGAGGTCAACTGGTTTGGCAGATATCGAAGAAATAGTGCAGCATGTTGTTGGTTTTTTTTGTATCTAAAATTAAAATCTATTAATGCCACTTTATAGATAATTTAATCTAGAATTCAGTCATATTTATTTGATCGCTGTAGGTCAACTGGTTTGGCAGATATCGAAGAAATAGTGCAGCATGTTGTTGGTTTTTTTTTGTATCTAAAACAAAAATCTATTAATGCCACTTTATAGATAATTTAATCTGGAATTCAGTCAGATTTATTTGATCGCTGTAGGTCAACTGGTTTGGCAGATATCGAAGAAATAGTGCAGCATGTTGATGGTTTTTTTTTGCATCTAAAACAAAAATCTATTAATGCCACTTTATAGATAATTTAATGTAGAATTCAGTCATATTTATTTGATCGCTGTAGGTCAACTGGTTTGGCAGATATCGAAGAAATAGTGCAGCATGTTGTTGGTTTTTTTTTTGTATCTAAAACAAAAATCTATTAATGCCACTTTATAGATAATTTAATCTAGAATTCAGTCATATTTGTTTGATCGCTGTAGGTCAACTGGTTTGGCAGATATCGAAGAAATAGTGCAGCATGTTGTTGGTTTTTTTTTGTATCTAAAACAAAAATCTATTAATGCCACTTTATAGATAATTTAATCTAGAATTCAGTCATATTTATTTGATCGCTGTAGGTCAACTGGTTTGGCAGATATCGAAGAAATAGTGCAGCATGTTGTTGGTTTTTTTTTGTATCTAAAACAAAAATCTATTAATGCCACTTTATAGATAATTTAATCTAGAATTCAGTCATATTTATTTGATCGCTGTAGGTCAACTGGTTTGGCAGATATCGAAGAAATAGTGCAGCATGTTGTTGGTTTTTTTTTGTATCTAAAACAAAAATCTATTAATGCCACTTTATAGATAATTTAATCTAGAATTCAGTCATATTTATTTGATCGCTGTAGGTCAACTGGTTTGGCAGATATCGAAGAAATAGTGCAGCATGTTGTTGGTTTTTTTTGTATGTAAAATTAAAATCTATTAATGCCACTTTATAGATAAATTAATCTAGAATTCAGTCATATTTATTTTATCGCTGTAGGTCAACTGGTTTGGCAGATATCGAAGAAATAGTGCAGCATGTTGTTGTTTTTTTTTGTATCTAAAATTAAAATCTATTAATGCCACTTTATAGATAATTTAATCTAGAATTCAGTCATATTTATTTTATCGCTGTAGGTCAACTGGTTTGGCAGATATCGAAGAAATAGTGCAGCATGTTGTTGGTTTTTTTTGTATCTAAAATTAAAATCTATTAATGCCACTTTATAGATAATTTAATCTAGAATTCAGTCATATTTATTTTATCGGTGGAGGTCAACTGGTTTGGCAGATATCGAAGAAATAGTGCAGCATGTTGTTGGTTTTTTTTTGTATCTAAAATTAAAATCTATTAATGCCACTTTATAGATAATTTAATCTAGAATTCAGTCATATTTATTTGATCGCTGTAGGTCAACTGGTTTGGCAGATATCGAAGAAATAGTGCAGCATGTTGTTGGTTTTTTTTTTGTATCTAAAACAAAAATCTATTAATGCCACTTTATAGATAATTTAATCTGGAATTCAGTCAGATTTATTTGATCGCTGTAGGTCAACTGGTTTGGCAGATATCGAAGAAATAGTGCAGCATGTTGTTGGTTTTTTTTTGCATCTAAAACAAAAATCTATTAATGCCACTTTATAGATAATTTAATGTAGAATTCAGTCATATTTATTTGATCGCTGTAGGTCAACTGGTTTGGCAGATATCGAAGAAATAGTGCAGCATGTTGTTGGTTTTTTTTTTTATCTAAAACAAAAATCTATTAATGCCACTTTATAGATAATTTAATCTAGAATTCAGTCATATTTATTTGATCGCTGTAGGTCAACTGGTTTGGCAGATATCGAAGAAATAGTGCAGCATGTTGTTGGTTATTTTTTGTATCTAAAATTAAAATCTATTAATGCCACTTTATAGATAATTTAATCTAGAATTCAGTCATATTTATTTTATCGCTGTAGGTCAACTGGTTTGGCAGATATCGAAGAAATAGTGCAGCATGTTGTTGGTTTTTTTTTGTATCTAAAACAAAAACCTATTAATGCCACTTTATAGATAATTTAATCTAGAATTCACTCATATTTATTTGATCGCTGTAGGTCAACTGGTTTGGTAGATATCGAAGAAATAGTGCAGCATGTTGTTGGTTATTTTTTGTATCTAAAATTAAAATCTATTAATGCCACTTTATGGATAATTTAATCTAGAATTCAGTCATATTTATTTTATCGCTGTAGGTCAACTGGTTTGGCAGATATCGAAGAAATAGTGCAGCATGTTGTTGGTTTTGTTTTTGTACTTAAAACAAAAACCTATTAATGACACTTTATAGATAATTTAATCTAGAATTCAGTCATATTTATTTGATCGCTGTAGGTCAACTGGTTTGGCAGATATCGAAGAAATAGTGCAGCATGTTGTTGGTTTTTTTTTGTATCTAAAACAAAAATCTATTAATGCCACTTTATAGATAATTTAATCTAGAATTCAGTCATATTTATTTGATCGCTGTAGGTCAACTGGTTTGGCAGATATCGAAGAAATAGTGCAGCATGTTGTTGGTTTTTTTTCGTATCTAGAATTAAAATCTATTAATGCCATTTTATAGATAATTTAATCTAGAATTCAGTCATATTTATTTTATCGGTGGAGGTCAACTGGTTTGGCAGATATCGAAGAAATAGTGCAGCATGTTGTTGTTTTTTTTTTGTATCTAAAATTAAAATCTATTAATCCCATTTTATAGATAATTTAATCTAGAATTCAGTCATATTTATTTGATCGCTGTAGGTCAAATTGTTTGGCAGATATCGAAGAAATAGTGCAGCATGTTTTTGGTTTTTTTTTGTATCTAAAACAAAAATCTATTAATGCCACTTTATAGATAATTTAATCTGGAATTCAGTCAGAATTATTTGATCGCTGTAGGTCAACTGGTTTGGCAGATATCGAAGAAATAGTGCAGCATGTTGTTGGTTTTTTTTTGCATCTTAAACAAAAATCTATTAATGCCACTTTATAGATAATTTAATGTAGAATTCATTCATATTTATTTGATCGCTGTAGGTCAACTGGTTTGGCAGATATCGAAGAAATAGTGCAGCATGTTGTTGGTTTTTTTTTGTATCTAAAACAAAAATCTATTAATGCCACTTTATAGATAATTTAATCTAGAATTCAGTCATATTTATTTTATCGGTGGAGGTCAACTGGTTTGGCAGATATCGAAGAAATAGTGCAGCATGTTGTTGGTTTTTTTTTGTATCTAAAACAAAAATCTATTAATGCCACTTTATAGATAATTTTATCTAGAATTCAGTTATATTTATTTGATCGCTGTAGGTCAACTGGTTTGGCAGATATCGAAGAAATAGTGCAGCATGTTGTTGGTTTTTTTTTGTATCTAAAACAAAAATCTATTAATGCCACTTCATAGATAATTTAATCTAGAATTCAGTCATATTTATTTGATCGCTGTAGGTCAACTGGTTTGGCAGACATCGAAGAAATAGTGCAGCATGTTGTTGGTTTTTTTTGTATCCAAAATTAAAATCTATTAATGCCACTTTATAGATAATTTAATCTAGAATTCAGTCATATTTATTTTATCGCTGTAGGTCAACTGGTTTGGCAGATATCGAAGAAATAGTGCAGCATGTTGTTTTTTTTTGTGTATCTAAAATCAAAATCTATTAATGCCACTTTATAGATAATTTAATCTAGAATTCAGTCATATTTATTTTATCGCTGTAGGTCAACTGGTTTGGCAGATATCGAAGAAATAGTGCAGCATGTTGTTGGTTTTTTTTTGTATCTAAAACAAAAACCTATTAATGCCACTTTATAGATAATTTAATCTAGAATTCAGTCATATTTATTTTATCGCTGTAGGTCAACTGGTTTGGCAGATATCGAAGAAATAGTGCAGCATGTTGTTGGTTTTTTTTTGTATCTAAAACAAAAATCTATTAATGCCACTTTATAGATAATTTAATCTAGAATTCAGTCATATTTATTTGATCGCTGTAGGTCAACTGGTTTGGCAGATATCGAAGAAATAGTGCAGCATGTTGTTGGTTTTTTTTTGTATCTAAAACAAAAATCTATTAATCCCACTTTATAGATAATTTTATCTAGAATTCAGTCATATTTATTTGATCGCTGTAGGTCAACTGGTTTGGCAGATATCGAAGAAATAGTGCAGCATGTTGTTGGTTTTTTTTTTGTATCTAAAACAAAAATCTATTAATGCCACTTTATAGATAATTTAATCTAGAATTCAGTCATATTTATTTGATCGCTGTAGGTCAACTGGTTTGGCAGATATCGAAGAAATAGTGCAGCATGTTGTTGGTTTTTTTTTGTATCTAAAACAAAAATCTATTAATGCCACTTTATAGATAATTTAATCTGGAATTCAGTCAGATTTATTTGATCGCTGTAGGTCAACTGGTTTGGCAGATATCGAAGAAATAGTGCAGCATGTTGTTGGTTTTTTTTTGCATCTAAAACAAAAATCTATTAATGCCACTTTATAGATAATTTAATGTAGAATTCAGTCATATTTATTTGATCGCTGTAGGTTAACTGGTTTGGCAGATATCGAAGAAATAGTGCAGCATGTTGTTGGTTTTTTTTTTGTATCTAAAACAAAAATCTATTAATGCCACTTTATAGATAATTTAATCTAGAATTTAGCCATATTTATTTGATCGCTGTAGGTCAACTGGTTTGGCAGATATCGAAGAAATAGTGCAGCATGTTGTTGGTTTTTTTTTGTATCTAAAACAAAAATCTATTAATGCCACTTTATAGATAATTTAATCTAGAATTCAGTCATATTTATTTGATCGCTGTAGGTCAACTGGTTTGGCAGATATCGAAGAAATAGTGCAGCATGTTGTTGGTTTTTTTTTGTATCTAAAACAAAAATCTATAAATGCCACTTTATAGATAATTTAATCTAGAATTCAGTCATATTTATTTGATCGCTGTAGGTCAACTGGTTTGGCAGATATCGAAGAAATAGTGCAGCATGTTGTTGGTTTTTTTTGTATGTAAAATTAAAATCTATTAATGCCACTTTATAGATAAATTAATCTAGAATTCAGTCATATTTATTTTATCGCTGTAGGTCAACTGGTTTGGCAGATATCGAAGAAATAGTGCAGCATGTTGTTGGTTTTTTTTGTATCTAAAATTAAAATCTATTAATGCCACTTTATAGATAATTTAATCTAGAATTCAGTCATATTTATTTTATCGCTGTAGGTCAACTGGTTTGGCAGATATCGAAGAAATAGTGCAGCATATTGTTGGTTTTTTTTGTATCTAAAACAAAAATCTATTAATGCCACTTTATAGATAATTTAATCTAGAATTCAGTCATATTCATTTGATCGCTGTAGGTCAACTGGTTTGGCAGATATCGAAGAAATAGTGCAGCATGTTGTTGGTTTTTTTTTGTATCTAAAATTAAAATCTATTAATGCCACTTTATAGATAATTTATTCTAGAATTCAGTTATATTTATTTTATCGCTGTAGGTCAACTGGTTTGGCAGATATCGAAGAAATAGTGCAGCATGTTGTTGGTTTTTTTTGTATCTAAAATTAAAATCTATTAATGCCACTTTATAGATAATTTAATCTAGAATTCAGTCATATTTATTTGACCGCTGTAGGTCAACTGGCTTGGCGGATATCGAAGAAATAGTGCAGCATGTTGTTGGTTTTTTTTTGTATCTAAAACAAAAATCTATTAATGCCACTTTATAGATAATTTAATCTAGAATTCAGTCATATTTATTTGATCGCTGTAGGTCAACTGGTTTGGCAGATATCGAAGAAATAGTGCAGCATGTTGTTGGTTTTTTTTTTGTATCTAAAATTAAAATCTATTAATGCCACTTTATATATAATTTAATCTAGAATTCAGTCATATTTATTTGATCGCTGTAGGTCAACTGGTTTGGCAGATATCGAAGAAATAGTGCAGCATGTTGTTCGTTTTTTTTGTATCTAAAATTAAAATCTATTAATGCCACTTTATAGATAATTTAATACAGAATTCAGTCATATTTATTTTGTCGCTGTAGGTTAACTGGTTTGGCAGATATCGAAGAAATAGTGCAGCATGTTGTTGGTTTTTTTTTGTATCTAAAATTAAAATCTATTAATGCCACTTTATAGATAATTTAATCTAGAATTCAGTCATATTTATTTTATCGCTGTAGCTCAACTGGTTTGGCAGATATCGAAGAAATAGTGCAGCATGTTGTTGGTTTTTTTTTTGTATCTAAAATTAAAATCTATTAATGTCACTTTATAGATAATTTAATCTAGAATTCAGTCATATTTATTTGATCGCTGTAGGTCAACTGGTTTGGGAGATATCGAAGAAATAGTGCAGCATGTTGTTGGTTTTTTTTTGTATCTAAAATTAAAATCTATTAATGCCACTTTATAGATAATTTAATCTAGAATTCAGTCATATTTATTTGATCGCTGTAGGTCAACTGGTTTGGCAGATATCGAAGAAATAGTGCAGCATGTTGTTGGTCAACTGGTTTGGCAGATATCGAAGAAATAGTGCAGCATGTTGTTGGTTTTTTTTGTATCTAAAATTAAAATCTATTAATGCCACTTTATAGATAATTTAATCTAGAATTCAGTCATATTTATTTGATCGCTGTAGGTCAACTGGTTTGGCAGATATCGAAGAAATAGTGCAGCATGTTGTTGTTTTTTTTTTTGTATCTAATATTAAAATCTATTAATGCCGCTTTATAGATAATTTAATCTAGAATTCAGTCATATTTATTTTATCGCTGTAGGTCAACTGGTTTGGCAGATATCGAAGAAATAGTGCAGCATGTTGTTGGTTTTTTTTATATCTAAAATTAAAATCTATTAATGCCACTTTATAGATAATTTAATCTAGAATTCAGTCATATTTATTTTATCGCTGTAGGTCAACTGGTTTGGCAGATATCGAAGAAATAGTGCAGCATGTTGTTGGTTTTTTTTTGTATCTAAAATTAAAATCTATTAATGCCACTTTATAGATAATTTAATCTAGAATTCAGTCATATTTATTTGATCGCTGTAGGTCAACTGGTTTGGCAGATATCGAAGAAATAGTGCAGCATGTTGTTGGTTTTTTTTTGTATCTAGAATTAAAATCTATTAATGCCACTTTATAGATAATTTAATCTAGAATTCAGTCATATTTATTTTATCGCTGTAGGTCAACTGGTTTGGCAGATATCGAAGAAATAGTGCAGCATGTTGTTGGTTTTTTTTTTGTATCTAAAATTAAGCCACTTTATAGATAATTTAATCTAGAATTCAGTCATATTTATTTTATCGCTGTAGGTCAACTGGTTTGGCAGATATCGAAGAAATAGTGCAGCATGTTGTTGGTTTTTTTTGTATCTAAAATTAAAATCTATTAATGCCACTTTATAGATAATTTAATCTAGAATTCAGTCATATTTATTTGATCGCTGTAGGTCAACTGGTTTGGCAGATATCGAAGAAATAGTGCAGCATGTTGTTGGTTTTTTTTTGTATCTAGAATTAAAATCTATTAATGCCACTTTATAGATAATTTAATCTAGAATTCAGTCATATTTATTTTATCGCTGTAGGTCAACTGGTTTGGCAGATATCGAAGAAATAGTGCAGCATGTTGTTGGTTTTTTTTTGTATCTAAAATTAAGCCACTTTATAGATAATTTAATCTAGAATTCAGTCATATTTATTTTATCGCTGTAGGTCAACTGGTTTGGCAGATATCGAAGAAATAGTGCAGCATGTTGTTGGTTTTTTTTGTATCTAAAATTAAAATCTATTAATGCCACTTTATAGATAATTTAATCTACAATTCAGTCATATTTATTTTATCGCTGTAGGTCAACTGGTTTGGCAGATATCGAAGAAATAGTGCAGCATGTTGTTGTTTTTTTTTTGTATCTAAAATTAAAATCTATTAATGCCACTTTATAGATAATTTAATCTAGAATTCAGTCATATTTATTTTATCGCTGTAGGTCAACTGGTTTGGCAGATATCGAAGAAATAGTGCAGCATGTTGTTGTTTTTTTTTGTATCTAAAATTAAAATCTATTAATGCCACTTTATAGATAATTTAATCTAGAATTCAGTCATATTTATTTGATCGCTGTAGGTCAACTGGTTTGGCAGATATCGAAGAAATAGTGCAGCATGTTGTTGGTTTTTTTTTGTATCTAAAACAAAAATCTATTAATGCCACTTTATATATAATTTAATCTAGAATTCAGTCATATTTATTTGATCGCTGTAGGTCAACTTGTTTGGCAGATATCGAAGAAATAGTGCAGCATGTTGTTGGTTTTTTTTTGTATCTAAAATTAAAATCTATTAATGCCACTTTATAGATAATTTAATCTAGAATTCAGTCATATTTATTTTATCGCTGTAGGTCAACTGGTTTGGCAGATATCGAAGAAATAGTGCAGCATGTTGTTGTTTTTTTTTGTATCTAAAATTAAAATCTATTAATGCCACTTTATAGATAATTTAATCTAGAATTCAGTCATATTTATTTTATCGCTGTAGGTCAACTGGTTTGGCAGATATCGAAGAAATAGTGCAGCATGTTGTTGGTTTTTTTTTGTATCTAAAATTAAAATCTATTAATGCCACTTTATAGATAATTTAATCTAGAATTCAGTCATATTTATTTGATCGCTGTAGGTCAACTGGTTTGGCAGATATCGAAGAAATAGTGCAGCATGTTGTTGGTTTTTTTTTTTGTATCTAGAATTAAAATCTATTAATGCCACTTTATAGATAATTTAATCTAGAATTCAGTCATATTTATTTGATCGCTGTAGGTCAACTGGTTTGGCAGATATCGAAGAAATAGTGCAGCATGTTGTTGGTTTTTTGTTGTATCTAAAATTAAAATCTATTAATGCCACTTTATAGATAATTTAATCTAGAATTCAGTCATATTTATTTTATCGGTGGAGGTCAACTGGTTTGGCAGATATCGAAGAAATAGTGCAGCATGTTGTTGGTTTTTTTTTGTATCTAAAATTAAAATCTATTAATGCCACTTTATAGATAATTTAATCTAGAATTCAGTCATATGTATTTGATCGCTGTAGGTCAACTGGTTTGGCAGATATCGAAGAAATAGTGCAGCATGTTGTTGGTTTTTTTTTGTATCTAAAACAAAAATCTATTAATGCCACTTTATAGATAATTTAATCTGGAATTCAGTCAGATTTATTTGATCGCTGTAGGTCAACTGGTTTGGCAGATATCGAAGAAATAGTGCAGCATGTTGTTGGTTTTTTTTTTATCTAAAATTAAAATCTATTAATGCCACTTTATAGAAAATTTAATCTAGAATTCAGTCATATTTATTTTATCGCTGTAGGTCAACTGGTTTGGCAGATATCGAAGAAATAGTGCAGCATGTTGTTGGTTTTTTTTGTATCTAAAATTAAAATCTATTAATGCCACTTTATAGATAATTTAATCTAGAATTCAGTCATATTTATTTGATCGCTGTAGGTCAACTGGTTTGGCAGATATCGAAGAAATTGTGCAGCATGTTGTTGGTTTTTTTGGTATCTAGAATTAAAATCTATTAATGCCACTTTATAGATAATTTAATCTAGAATTCAGTCATATTTATTTTATCGCTGTAGGTCAACTGGTTTGGCAGATATCGAAGAAATAGTGCAGCATGTTGTTGGTTTTTTGTTGTATCTAAAATTAAAATCTATTAATGCCACTTTATAGATAATTTAATCTAGAATTCAGTCATATTTATTTTATCGGTGGAGGTCAACTGGTTTTGCAGATATCAAAGAAAAAGTGCAGCATGTTGTTGGTTTTTTTTTGTATCTAAAATTAAAATCTATTAATGCCACTTTATAGATAATTTAATCTAGAATTCAGTCATATTTATTTGATCGCTGTAGGTCAACTGGTTTGGCAGATATCGAAGAAATAGTGCAGCATGTTGTTTGGTTTTTTTTTGTATCTAAAATTAAAATCTATTAATGCCACTTTATAGATAATTTAATCTAGAATTCAGTCATATTTATTTTATCGCTGTAGGTCAACTGGTTTGGCTGATATCGAAGAAATAGTGCAGCATGTTGTTGGTTTTTTTTTGTATCTAAAATTAAAATCTATTAATGCCACTTTATAGATAATTTAATCTAGAATTCAGTCATATTTATTTGATCGCTGTAGGTCAACTGGTTTGGCAGATATCGAAGAAATAGTGCAGCATGTTGTTGGTTTTTTTTTGTATCTAGAATTAAAATCTATTAATGTCACTTTATAGATAATTTAATCTAGAATTCAGTCATATTTATTTTATCGCTGTAGGTCAACTGGTTTGGCAGATATCGAAGAAATAGTGCAGCATGTTGTTGGTTTTTTGTTGTATCTAAAATTAAAATCTATTAATGCCACTTTATAGATAATTTAATCTAGAATTCAGTCATATTTATTTTATCGGTGGAGGTCAACTGGTTTGGCAGATATCGAAGAAATAGTGCAGCATGTTGTTGGTTTTTTTTTGTATCTAAAATTAAAATCTATTAATGCCACTTTATAGATAATTTAATCTAGAATTCAGTCATATTTATTTGATCGCTGTAGGTCAACTGGTTTGGCAGATATCGAAGAAATAGTGCAGCATGTTGTTGGTTTTTTTTTGTATCTAAAACAAAAATCTATTAATGCCACTTTATAGATAATTTAATCTGGAATTCAGTCAGTTTTATTTGATCGCTGTAGGTCAACTGGTTTGGCAGATATCGAAGAAATAGTGCAGCATGTTGTTGGTTTTTTTTGTACCTAAAATTAAAATCTATTAATGCCACTTTATAGATAATTTAATCTAGAATTCAGTCATATTTATTTTATCGCTGTAGGTCAACTGGTTTGGCAGATATCGAAGAAATAGTGCAGCATGTTGTTGTTTTTTTTGTATCTAGAATTAAAATCTATTAATGCCACTTTATAGATAATTTAATCTGGAATTCAGTCATATTTATTTTATCGCTGTAGGTCAACTGGTTTGGCAGATATCGAAGAAATAGTGCAGCATGTTGTTGGTTTTTTGTTGTATCTAAAATTAAAATCTATTAATGCCACTTTATAGATAATTTAATCTAGATTTCAGTCATATTTATTTTATCGGTGGAGGTCAACTGGTTTTGCAGATATCGAAGAAATAGTGCAGCATGTTGTTGGTTTTTTTTGTATCTAAAATTAAAATCTATTAATGCCACTTTATAGATAATTTAATCTAGAATTCAGTCATATTTATTTGATCGCTGTAGGTTAACTGGTTTGGCAGATATCGAAGAAATAGTGCAGCATGTTGTTGGTTTTTTTTTGTATCTAAAATTAAAATCTATTAATGCCACTTTATAGATAATTTAATCTAGAATTCAGTCATATTTATTTTATCGCTGTAGGTCAACTGGTTTGGCAGATATCGAAGAAATAGTGCAGCATGTTGTTGGTTTTTTTTTGTATCTAAAATTAAAATCTATTAATGCCACTTTATAGATAATTTAATCTAGATTTCAGTCATATTTATTTTATCGGTGGAGGTCAACTGGTTTTGCAGATATCGAAGAAATAGTGCAGCATAATGTTGGTTTTTTTTTGTATCTAAAATTAAAATCTATTAATGCCACTTTATAGATAATTTAATCTAGAATTCAGTCATATTTATTTGATCGCTGTAGGTCAACTGGTTTGGCAGATATCGAAGAAATAGTGCAGCATGTTGTTGGTTTTTTTTGTATCTAAAATTAAAATCTATTAATGCCACTTTATAGATAATTTAATCTAGAATTCAGTCATATTTATTTGATCGCTGTAGGTCAACTGGTTTGGCAGATATCGAAGAAATAGTGCAGCATGTTGTTGGTTTTTTTTTTGTATCTAGATTTAAAATCTATTAATGTCACTTTATAGATAATTTAATCTAGAATTCAGTCATATTTATTTTATCGCTGTAGGTCAACTGGTTTGGCAGATATCGAAGAAATAGTGCAGCATGTTGTTGGTTTTTTGTTGTATCTAAAATTAAAATCTATTAATGCCACTTTATAGATAATTTAATCTAGAATTCAGTCATATTTATTTTATCGGTGGAGGTCAACTGGTATGGCAGATATCGAAGAAATAGTGCAGCATGTTGTTGGTTTTTTGTTTGTATCTAAAATTAAAATCTATTAATGCCACTTTATAGATAATTTAATCTAGAATTCAGTCATATTTATTTGATCGCTGTAGGTCAACTGGTTTGGCAGATATCGAAGAAATAGTGCAGCATGTTGTTGGTTTTTTTTTGTATCTAAAACAAAAATCTATTAATGCCACTTTATAGATAATTTAATCTGGAATTCAGTCAGATTTATTTGATCGCTGTAGGTCAACTGGTTTGGCAGATATCGAAGAAATAGTGCAGCATGTTGTTGGTTTTTTTTTGTATCTAAAATTAAAATCTATTAATGCCACTTTATAGATAATTTAATCTAGAATTCAGTCATATTTATTTTATCGCTGTAGGTCAACTGGTTTGGCAGATATCGAAGAAATAGTGCAGCATGTTGTTGGTTTTTTTTGTATCTAAAATTAAAATCTATTAATGCCACTTTATAGATAATTTAATCTAGAATTCAGTCATATTTATTTGATCGCTGTAGGTCAACTGGTTTGGCAGATATCGAAGAAATAGTGCAGCATGTTGTTGGTTTTTTTGTATCTAGAATTAAAATCTATTAATGCCACTTTATAGATAATTTAATCTAGAATTCAGTCATATTTATTTTATCGCTGTAGGTCAACTGGTTTGGCAGATATCGAAGAAATAGTGCAGCATGTTGTTGGTTTTTTGTTGTATCTAAAATAAAAATCTATTAATGCCACTTTATAGATAATTTAATCTAGAATTCAGTCATATTTATTTTATCGGTGGAGGTCAACTGGTTTTGCAGATATCGAAGAAATAGTGCAGCATGTTGTTGGTTTTTTTTTTTGTATCTAAAATTAAAATCTATTAATGCCACTTTATAGATAATTTAATCTAGAATTCAGTCATATTTATTTGATCGCTGTAGGTCAACTGGTTTGGCAGATATCGAAGAAATAGTGCAGCATGTTGTTGGTTTTTTTTTGTATCTAGAATTAAAATCTATTAATGTCACTTTATAGATAATTTAATCTAGAATTCAGTCATATTTATTTTATCGCTGTAGGTCAACTGGTTTGGCAGATATCGAAGAAATAGTGCAGCATGTTGTTGGTTTTTTGTTGTATCTAAAATTAAAATCTATTAATGCCACTTTATAGATAATTTAATCTAGAATTCAGTCATATTTATTTTATCGGTGGAGGTCAACTGGTTTGGCAGATATCGAAGAAATAGTGCAGCATGTTGTTGGTTTTTTTTTGTATCTAAAATTAAAATCTATTAATGCCACTTTATAGATAATTTAATCTAGAATTCAGTCATATTTATTTGATCGCTGTAGGTCAACTGGGCAGATATCGAAGAAATAGTGCAGCATGTTGTTGGTTTTTTTTTTGTATCTAAAACAAAAATCTATTAATGCCACTTTATAGATAATTTAATCTGGAATTTAGTCAGATTTATTTGATCGCTGTAGGTCAACTGGTTTGGCAGATATCGAAGAAATAGTGCAGCATGTTGTTGTTTTTTTTTGTATCTAAAATTAAAATCTATTAATGCCACTTTATAGATAATTTAATCTAGAATTCAGTCATATTTATTTTATCGCTGTAGGTCAACTGGTTTGGCAGATATCGAAGAAATAGTGCAGCATGTTGTTGGTTTTTTGTTGTATCTAAAATTAAAATCTATTAATGCCACTTTATAGATAATTTAATCTAGAATTCAGTCATATTTATTTTATCGGTGGAGGTCAACTGGTTTTGCAGATATCGAAGAAATAGTGCAGCATGTTGTTGGTTTTTTTTTGTATCTAAAATTAAAATCTATTAATGCCACTTTATAGATAATTTAATCTAGAATTCAGTCATATTTATTTGATCGCTGTAGGTCAACTGGTTTGGCAGATATCGAAGAAATAGTGCAGCATGTTGTTGGTTTTTTTTTTTGTATCTAGAATTAAAATCTATTAATGTCACTTTATAGATAATTTAATCTAGAATTCAGTCATATTTATTTTATCGCTGTAGGTCAACTGGTTTGGCAGATATCGAAGAAATAGTGCAGCATGTTGTTGGTTTTTTTTTTTGTATCTAAAATTAAAATCTATTAATGCCACTTTATAGATAATTTAATCTAGAATTCAGTCATATTTATTTGATCGCTGTAGGTCAACTGGTTTGGCAGATATCGAAGAAATAGTGCAGCATGTTGTTGGTTTTTTTTTGTATCTAAACAAAAATCTATTAATGCCACTTTATAGATAATTTAATCTGGAATTCAGTCAGATTTATTTGATCGCTGTAGGTCAACTGGCTTGGCAGATATCGAAGAAATAGTGCAGCATGTTGTTGGTTTTTTTTTGTATCTAAAATTAAAATCTATTAATGCCACTTTATAGATAATTTAATCTAGAATTCAGTCATATTTATTTGATCGCTGTAGGTCAACTGGTTTGGCAGATATCGAAGAAATAGTGCAGCATGTTGTTGGTTTTTTTTGTATCTAGAATTAAAATCTATTAATGCCACTTTATAGATAATTTAATCTAGAATTCAGTCATATTTATTTTATCGCTGTAGGTCAACTGGTTTGGCAGATATCGAAGAAATAGTGCAGCATGTTGTTGGTTTTTTTTTGTATCTAAAACAAAAATCTATTAATGCCACTTTATAGATAATTTAATCTGGAATTCAGTCAGATTTATTTGATCGCTGTAGGTCAACTGGTTTGGCAGATATCGAAGAAATGGTGCAGCATGTTGTTGGTTTTTTTTTGTATCTAAAATTAAAATCTATTAATGCCACTTTATAGATAATTTAATCTAGAATTCAGTCATATTTATTTTATCGCTGTAGGTCAACTGGTTTGGCAGATATCGAAGAAATAGTGCAGCATGTTGTTGGTTTTTTTTTTGTATCTAAAATTAAAATCTATTAATGCCACTTTATAGATAATTTAATCTAGAATTCAGTCATATTTATTTGATCGCTGTAGGTCAACTGGTTTGGCAGATATCGAAGAAATAGTGCAGCATGTTGTTGGTTTTTTTGTATCTAGAATTAAAATCTATTAATGCCACTTTATAGATAATTTAATCTAGAATTCAGTCATATTTATTTTATCGCTGTAGGTCAACTGGTTTGGCAGATATCGAAGAAATAGTGCAGCATGTTGTTGGTTTTTTGTTGTATCTAAAATTAAAATCTATTAATGCCACTTTATAGATAATTTAATCTAGAATTCAGTCATATTTATTTTATCGGTGGAGGTCAACTGGTTTTGCAGATATCGAAGAAATAGTGCAGCATGTTGTTGGTTTTTTTTTGTATCTAAAATTAAAATCTATTAATGCCACTTTATAGATAATTTAATCTAGAATTCAGTCATATTTATTTGATCGCTGTAGGTCAACTGGTTTGGCAGATATCGAAGAAATAGTGCAGCATGTTGTTGGTTTTTTTTTTTGTATCTAGAATTAAAATCTATTAATGTCACTTTATAGATAATTTAATCTAGAATTCAGTCATATTTATTTTATCGCTGTAGGTCAACTGGTTTGGCAGATATCGAAGAAATAGTGCAGCATGTTGTTGGTTTTTTGTTGTATCTAAAATTAAAATCTATTAATGCCACTTTATAGATAATTTAATCTAGAATTCAGTCATATTTATTTTATCGGTGGAGGTCAACTGGTTTGGCAGATATCGAAGAAATAGTGCAGCATGTTGTTGGTTTTTTTTTGTATCTAAAATTAAAATCTATTAATGCCACTTTATAGATAATTTAATCTAGAATTCAGTCATATTTATTTGATCGCTGTAGGTCAACTGGGCAGATATCGAAGAAATAGTGCAGCATGTTGTTGGTTTTTTTTTGTATCTAAAACAAAAATCTATTAATGCCACTTTATAGATAATTTAATCTGGAATTCAGTCAGATTTATTTGATCGCTGTAGGTCAACTGGTTTGGCAGATATCGAAGAAATAGTGCAGCATGTTGTTGGTTTTTTTTGTATCTAAAATTAAAATCTATTAATGCCACTTTATAGATAATTTAATCTAGAATTCAGTCATATTTATTTTATCGCTGTAGGTCAACTGGTTTGGCAGATATCGAAGAAATAGTGCAGCATGTTGTTGGTTTTTTGTTGTATCTAAAATTAAAATCTATTAATGCCACTTTATAGATAATTTAATCTAGAATTCAGTCATATTTATTTTATCGGTGGAGGTCAACTGGTTTTGCAGATATCGAAGAAATAGTGCAGCATGTTGTTGGTTTTTTTTTGTATCTAAAATTAAAATCTATTAATGCCACTTTATAGATAATTTAATCTAGAATTCAGTCATATTTATTTGATCGCTGTAGGTCAACTGGTTTGGCAGATATCGAAGAAATAGTGCAGCATGTTGTTGGTTTTTTTTTTGTATCTAGAATTAAAATCTATTAATGTCACTTTATAGATAATTTAATCTAGAATTCAGTCATATTTATTTTATCGCTGTAGGTCAACTGGTTTGGCAGATATCGAAGAAATAGTGCAGCATGTTGTTGGTTTTTTGTTGTATCTAAAATTAAAATCTATTAATGCCACTTTATAGATAATTTAATCTAGAATTCAGTCATATTTATTTTATCGGTGGAGGTCAACTGGTTTGGCAGATATCGAAGAAATAGTGCAGCATGTTGTTGGTTTTTTTTTTGTATCTAAAATTAAAATCTATTAATGCCACTTTATAGATAATTTAATCTAGAATTCAGTCATATTTATTTGATCGCTGTAGGTCAACTGGTTTGGCAGATATCGAAGAAATAGTGCAGCATGTTGTTGGTTTTTTTTTGTATCTAAAACAAAAATCTATTAATGCCACTTTATAGATAATTTAATCTGGAATTCAGTCAGATTTATTTGATCGCTGTAGGTCAACTGGCTTGGCAGATATCGAAGAAATAGTGCAGCATGTTGTTGGTTTTTTTTTGTATCTAAAATTAAAATCTATTAATGCCACTTTATAGATAATTTAATCTAGAATTCAGTCATATTTATTTGATCGCTGTAGGTCAACTGGTTTGGCAGATATCGAAGAAATAGTGCAGCATGTTGTTGGTTTTTTTTGTATCTAGAATTAAAATCTATTAATGCCACTTTATAGATAATTTAATCTAGAATTCAGTCATATTTATTTTATCGCTGTAGGTCAACTGGTTTGGCAGATATCGAAGAAATAGTGCAGCATGTTGTTGGTTTTTTGTTGTATCTAAAATTAAAATCTATTAATGCCACTTTATAGATAATTTAATCTAGAATTCAGTCATATTTATTTTATCGGTGGAGGTCAACTGGTTTGGCAGATATCGAAGAAATAGTACAGCATGTTGTTGGTTTTTTTTTGTATCTAAAATTAAAATCTATTAATGCCACTTTATAGATAATTTAATCTAGAATTCAGTCATATTTATTTGATCGCTGTAGGTCAACTGGTTTGGCAGATATCGAAGAAATAGTGCAGCATGTTGTTGGTTTTTTTGTATCTAGAATTAAAATCTATTAATGCCACTTTATAGATAATTTAATCTAGAATTCAGTCATATTTATTTTATCGCTGTAGGTCAACTGGTTTGGCAGATATCGAAGAAATAGTGCAGCATGTTGTTGGTTTTTTGTTGTATCTAAAATTAAAATCTATTAATGCCACTTTATAGATAATTTAATCTAGAATTCAGTCATATTTATTTTATCGGTGGAGGTCAACTGGTTTTGCAGATATCGAAGAAATAGTGCAGCATGTTGTTGGTTTTTTTTTTGTATCTAAAATTAAAATCTATTAATGCCACTTTATAGATAATTTAATCTAGAATTCAGTCATATTTATTTGATCGCTGTAGGTCAACTGGTTTGGCAGATATCGAAGAAATAGTGCAGCATGTTGTTGGTTTTTTTTTGTATCTAGAATTAAAATCTATTAATGTCACTTTATAGATAATTTAATCTAGAATTCAGTCATATTTATTTTATCGCTGTAGGTCAACTGGTTTGGCAGATATCGAAGAAATAGTGCAGCATGTTGTTGGTTTTTTGTTGTATCTAAAATTAAAATCTATTAATGCCACTTTATAGATAATTTAATCTAGAATTCAGTCATATTTATTTTATCGGTGGAGGTCAACTGGTTTGGCAGATATCGAAGAAATAGTGCAGCATGTTGTTGGTTTTTTTTTGTATCTAAAATTAAAATCTATTAATGCCACTTTATAGATAATTTAATCTAGAATTCAGTCATATTTATTTGATCGCTGTAGGTCAACTGGGCAGATATCGAAGAAATAGTGCAGCATGTTGTTGGTTTTTTTTTTGTATCTAAAACAAAAATCTATTAATGCCACTTTATAGATAATTTAATCTGGAATTTAGTCAGATTTATTTGATCGCTGTAGGTCAACTGGTTTGGCAGATATCGAAGAAATAGTGCAGCATGTTGTTGGTTTTTTTTGTATCTAAAATTAAAATCTATTAATGCCACTTTATAGATAATTTAATCTAGAATTCAGTCATATTTATTTTATCGCTGTAGGTCCACTGGTTTGGCAGATATCGAAGAAATAGTGCAGCATGTTGTTGGTTTTTTGTTGTATCTAAAATTAAAATCTATTAATGCCACTTTATAGATAATTTAATCTAGAATTCAGTCATATTTATTTTATCGGTGGAGGTCAACTGGTTTTGCAGATATCGAAGAAATAGTGCAGCATGTTGTTGGTTTTTTTTTGTATCTAAAATTAAAATCTATTAATGCCACTTTATAGATAATTTAATCTAGAATTCAGTCATATTTATTTGATCGCTGTAGGTCAACTGGTTTGGCAGATATCGAAGAAATAGTGCAGCATGTTGTTGGTTTTTTTTTTTGTATCTAGAATTAAAATCTATTAATGTCACTTTATAGATAATTTAATCTAGAATTCAGTCATATTTATTTTATCGCTGTAGGTCAACTGGTTTGGCAGATATCGAAGAAATAGTGCAGCATGTTGTTGGTTTTTTGTTGTATCTAAAATTAAAATCTATTAATGCCACTTTATAGATAATTTAATCTAGAATTCAGTCATATATATTTTATCGGTGGAGGTCAACTGGTTTGGCAGATATCGAAGAAATAGTGCAGCATGTTGTTGGTTTTTTTTTTTGTATCTAAAATTAAAATCTATTAATGCCACTTTATAGATAATTTAATCTAGAATTCAGTCATATTTATTTGATCGCTGTAGGTCAACTGGTTTGGCAGATATCGAAGAAATAGTGCAGCATGTTGTTGGTTTTTTTTTGTATCTAAACAAAAATCTATTAATGCCACTTTATAGATAATTTAATCTGGAATTCAGTCAGATTTATTTGATCGCTGTAGGTCAACTGGCTTGGCAGATATCGAAGAAATAGTGCAGCATGTTGTTGGTTTTTTTTTGTATCTAAAATTAAAATCTATTAATGCCACTTTATAGATAATTTAATCTAGAATTCAGTCATATTTATTTGATCGCTGTAGGTCAACTGGTTTGGCAGATATCGAAGAAATAGTGCAGCATGTTGTTGGTTTTTTTTGTATCTAGAATTAAAATCTATTAATGCCACTTTATAGATAATTTAATCTAGAATTCAGTCATATTTATTTTATCGCTGTAGGTCAACTGGTTTGGCAGATATCGAAGAAATAGTGCAGCATGTTGTTGGTTTTTTTTTGTATCTAAAACAAAAATCTATTAATGCCACTTTATAGATAATTTAATCTGGAATTCAGTCAGATTTATTTGATCGCTGTAGGTCAACTGGTTTGGCAGATATCGAAGAAATGGTGCAGCATGTTGTTGGTTTTTTTTTGTATCTAAAATTAAAATCTATTAATGCCACTTTATAGATAATTTAATCTAGAATTCAGTCATATTTATTTTATCGCTGTAGGTCAACTGGTTTGGCAGATATCGAAGAAATAGTGCAGCATGTTGTTGGTTTTTTTTTTGTATCTAAAATTAAAATCTATTAATGCCACTTTATAGATAATTTAATCTAGAATTCAGTCATATTTATTTGATCGCTGTAGGTCAACTGGTTTGGCAGATATCGAAGAAATAGTGCAGCATGTTGTTGGTTTTTTTGTATCTAGAATTAAAATCTATTAATGCCACTTTATAGATAATTTAATCTAGAATTCAGTCATATTTATTTTATCGCTGTAGGTCAACTGGTTTGGCAGATATCGAAGAAATAGTGCAGCATGTTGTTGGTTTTTTGTTGTATCTAAAATTAAAATCTATTAATGCCACTTTATAGATAATTTAATCTAGAATTCAGTCATATTTATTTTATCGGTGGAGGTCAACTGGTTTTGCAGATATCGAAGAAATAGTGCAGCATGTTGTTGGTTTTTTTTTTGTATCTAAAATTAAAATCTATTAATGCCACTTTATAGATAATTTAATCTAGAATTCAGTCATATTTATTTGATCGCTGTAGGTCAACTGGTTTGGCAGATATCGAAGAAATAGTGCAGCATGTTGTTGGTTTTTTTTTTGTATCTAGAATTAAAATCTATTAATGTCACTTTATAGATAATTTAATCTAGAATTCAGTCATATTTATTTTATCGCTGTAGGTCAACTGGTTTGGCAGATATCGAAGAAATAGTGCAGCATGTTGTTGGTTTTTTGTTGTATCTAAAATTAAAATCTATTAATGCCACTTTATAGATAATTTAATCTAGAATTCAGTCATATTTATTTTATCGGTGGAGGTCAACTGGTTTGGCAGATATCGAAGAAATAGTGCAGCATGTTGTTGGTTTTTTTTTGTATCTAAAATTAAAATCTATTAATGCCACTTTATAGATAATTTAATCTAGAATTCAGTCATATTTATTTGATCGCTGTAGGTCAACTGGGCAGATATCGAAGAAATAGTGCAGCATGTTGTTGGTTTTTTTTTGTATCTAAAACAAAAATCTATTAATGCCACTTTATAGATAATTTAATCTGGAATTCAGTCAGATTTATTTGATCGCTGTAGGTCAACTGGTTTGGCAGATATCGAAGAAATAGTGCAGCATGTTGTTGGTTTTTTTTGTATCTAAAATTAAAATCTATTAATGCCACTTTATAGATAATTTAATCTAGAATTCAGTCATATTTATTTTATCGCTGTAGGTCAACTGGTTTGGCAGATATCGAAGAAATAGTGCAGCATGTTGTTGGTTTTTTGTTGTATCTAAAATTAAAATCTATTAATGCCACTTTATAGATAATTTAATCTAGAATTCAGTCATATTTATTTTATCGGTGGAGGTCAACTGGTTTTGCAGATATCGAAGAAATAGTGCAGCATGTTGTTGGTTTTTTTTTGTATCTAAAATTAAAATCTATTAATGCCACTTTATAGATAATTTAATCTAGAATTCAGTCATATTTATTTGATCGCTGTAGGTCAACTGGTTTGGCAGATATCGAAGAAATAGTGCAGCATGTTGTTGGTTTTTTTTTTTGTATCTAGAATTAAAATCTATTAATGTCACTTTATAGATAATTTAATCTAGAATTCAGTCATATTTATTTTATCGCTGTAGGTCAACTGGTTTGGCAGATATCGAAGAAATAGTGCAGCATGTTGTTGGTTTTTTGTTGTATCTAAAATTAAAATCTATTAATGCCACTTTATAGATAATTTAATCTAGAATTCAGTCATATTTATTTTATCGGTGGAGGTCAACTGGTTTGGCAGATATCGAAGAAATAGTGCAGCATGTTGTTGGTTTTTTTTTTGTATCTAAAATTAAAATCTATTAATGCCACTTTATAGATAATTTAATCTAGAATTCAGTCATATTTATTTGATCGCTGTAGGTCAACTGGTTTGGCAGATATCGAAGAAATAGTGCAGCATGTTGTTGGTTTTTTTTTGTATCTAAAACAAAAATCTATTAATGCCACTTTATAGATAATTTAATCTGGAATTCAGTCAGATTTATTTGATCGCTGTAGGTCAACTGGCTTGGCAGATATCGAAGAAATAGTGCAGCATGTTGTTGGTTTTTTTTTGTATCTAAAATTAAAATCTATTAATGCCACTTTATAGATAATTTAATCTAGAATTCAGTCATATTTATTTGATCGCTGTAGGTCAACTGGTTTGGCAGATATCGAAGAAATAGTGCAGCATGTTGTTGGTTTTTTTTGTATCTAGAATTAAAATCTATTAATGCCACTTTATAGATAATTTAATCTAGAATTCAGTCATATTTATTTTATCGCTGTAGGTCAACTGGTTTGGCAGATATCGAAGAAATAGTGCAGCATGTTGTTGGTTTTTTGTTGTATCTAAAATTAAAATCTATTAATGCCACTTTATAGATAATTTAATCTAGAATTCAGTCATATTTATTTTATCGGTGGAGGTCAACTGGTTTGGCAGATATCGAAGAAATAGTACAGCATGTTGTTGGTTTTTTTTTGTATCTAAAATTAAAATCTATTAATGCCACTTTATAGATAATTTAATCTAGAATTCAGTCATATTTATTTGATCGCTGTAGGTCAACTGGTTTGGCAGATATCGAAGAAATAGTGCAGCATGTTGTTGGTTTTTTTTTTGTATCTAAAATTAAAATCTATTAATGCCACTTTATAAATAATTTAATCTAGAATTCAGTCATATTTATTTTATCGCTGTAGGTCAACTGGTTTGGCAGATATCGAGGAAATAGTGCAGCATGTTGTTGGTTGTTTGTTGTATCTAAAATTAAAATCTTTTAATGCCACTTTACAGATAATTTAATCTAGAATTCAGTCATATTTATTTTATCGGTGGAGGTCAACTGGTTTTGCAGATATCGAAGAAATAGTGCAGCATGTTGTTGGTTTTTTTTGTATCTAAAATTAAAATCTATTAATGCCACTTTATAGATAATTTAATCTAGAATTCAGTCATATTTATTTGATCGCTGTAGGTCAACTGGTTTGGCAGATATCGAAGAAATAGTGCAGCATGTTGTTGGTTTTTTTTTTTGTATCTAGAATTAAAAGCTATTAATGTCACTTTATAGATAATTTAATCTAGAATTCAGTCATATTTATTTTATCGCTGTAGGTCAACTGGTTTGGCAGATATCGAAGAAATAGTGCAGCATGTTGTTGGTTTTTTGTTGTATCTAAAATTAAAATCTATTAATGCCACTTTATAGATAATTTAATCTAGAATTCAGTCATATTTATTTTATCGGTGGAGGTCAACTGGTTTGGCAGATATCGAAGAAATAGTGCAGCATGTTGTTGTTTTTTTTTTTGTATCTAAAATTAAAATCTATTAATGCCACTTTATAGATAATTTAATCTAGAATTCAGTCATATTTATTTGATCGCTGTAGGTCAACTGATTTGGCAGATATCGAAGAAATAGTGCAGCATGTTGTTGGTTTTTTTTTGTATCTAAAACAAAAATCTATTAATGCCACTTTATAGATAATTTAATCTGGAATTCAGTCAGATTTATTTGATCGCTGTAGGTCAACTGGTTTGGCAGATATCGAAGAAATAGTGCAGCATGTTGTTGGTTTTTTTTTGTATCTAAAATTAAAATCTATTAATGCCACTTTATAGATAATTTAATCTAGAATTCAGCCATATTTATTTGCTCGCTGTAGGTCAACTGGTTTGGCAGATATCGAAGAAATAGTGCAGCATGTTGTTGGTTTTTTTTTGTATCTAAAATTAAAATCTATTAATGCCACTTTATAGATAATTTAATCTAGAATTCAGTCATATTTATTTTATCGCTGTAGGTCAACTGGTTTGGCAGATATCGAAGAAATAGTGCAGCATGTTGTTGGTTTTTTGTTGTATCTAAAATTAAAATCTATTAATGCCACTTTACAGATAATTTAATCTAGAATTCAGTCATATTTATTTTATCGGTGGAGGTCAACTGGTTTTGCAGATATCGAAGAAATAGTGCAGCATGTTGTTGGTTTTTTTTGTATCTAAAATTAAAATCTATTAATGCCACTTTATAGATAATTTAATCTAGAATTCAGTCATATTTATTTGATCGCTGTAGGTCAACTGGTTTGGCAGATATCGAAGAAATAGTGCAGCATGTTGTTGGTTTTTTTTTTGTATCTAGAATTAAAAGCTATTAATGTCACTTTATAGATAATTTAATCTAGAATTCAGTCATATTTATTTTATCGCTGTAGGTCAACTGGTTTGGCAGATATCGAAGAAATTGTGCAGCATGTTGTTGGTTTTTTGTTGTATCTAAAATTAAAATCTATTAATGCCACTTTATAGATAATTTAATCTAGAATTCAGTCATATTTATTTTATCGGTGGAGGTCAACTGGTTTGGCAGATATCGAAGAAATAGTGCAGCATGTTGTTGTTTTTTTTTTTGTATCTAAAATTAAAATCTATTAATGCCACTTTATAGATAATTTAATCTAGAATTCAGTCATATTTATTTGATCGCTGTAGGTCAACTGATTTGGCAGATATCGAAGAAATAGTGCAGCATGTTGTTGGTTTTTTTTTGTATCTAAAACAAAAATCTATTAATGCCACTTTATAGATAATTTAATCTGGAATTCAGTCAGATTTATTTGATCGCTGTAGGTCAACTGGTTTGGCAGATATCGAAGAAATAGTGCAGCATGTTGTTGGTTTTTTTTTGTATCTAAAATTAAAATCTATTAATGCCACTTTATAGATAATTTAATCTAGAATTCAGCCATATTTATTTGCTCGCTGTAGGTCAACTGGTTTGGCAGATATCGAAGAAATAGTGCAGCATGTTGTTGGTTTTTTTTTGTATCTAAAATTAAAATCTATTAATGCCACTTTATAGATAATTTAATCTAGAATTCAGTCATATTTATTTTATCGCTGTAGGTCAACTGGTTTGGCAGATATCGAAGAAATAGTGCAGCATGTTGTTGGTTTTTTGTTGTATCTAAAATTAAAATCTATTAATGCCACTTTATAGATAATTTAATCTAGAATTCAGTCATATTTATTTTATCGGTGGAGGTCAACTGGTTTGGCAGATATCGAAGAAATAGTGCAGCATGTTGTTGGTTTTTTTTTTTGTATCTAAAATTAAAATCTATTAATGCCACTTTATAGATAATTTAATCTAGAATTCAGTCATATTTATTTGATCGCTGTAGGTCAACTGATTTGGCAGATATCGAAGAAATAGTGAAGCATGTTGTTGGTTTTTTTTTGTATCTAAAACAAAAATCTATTAATGCCACTTTATAGATAATTTAATCTGGAATTTAGTCAGATTTATTTGATCGCTGTAGGTCAACTGGTTTGGCAGATATCGAAGAAATAGTGCAGCATGTTGTTGGTTTTTTTTGTATCTAAAATTAAAATATATTAATGCCACTTTATAGATAATTTAATCTAGAATTCAGTCATATTTATTTGATCGCTGTAGGTCAACTGGTTTGGCAGATATCGAAGAAATAGTGCAGCATGTTGTTGGTTTTTTTTTGTATCTAAAATTAAAATCTATTAATGCCACTTTATAGATAATTTAATCTAGAATTCAGTCATATTTATTTGATCGCTGTAGGTCAACTGGTTTGGCAGATATCGAAGAAATAGTGCAGCATGTTGTTGGTTTTTTTTTGTATCTAAAACAAAAATCTATTAATGCCACTTTATAGATAATTTAATCTGGAATTCAGTCAGATTTATTTGATCGCTGTAGGTCAACTGGTTTGGCAGATATCGAAGAAATAGTGCAGCATGTTGTTGGTTTTTTTTTGCATCTAAAACAAAAATCTATTAATGCCACTTTATAGATAATTTAATGTAGAATTCAGTCATATTTATTTGATCGCTGTAGGTCAACTGGTTTGGCAGATATCGAAGAAATAGTGCAGCATGTTGTTGGTTTTTTTTGTATCTAAAACAAAAATCTATTAATGCCACTTTATAGATAATTTAATCTGGAATTCAGTCAGATTTATTTGATCGCTGTAGGTCAACTGGTTTGGCAGATATCGAAGAAATAGTGCAGCATGTTGTTCGTTTTTTTTGCATCTAAAACAAAAATCTATTAATGCCACTTTATAGATAATTTAATGTAGAATTCAGTCATATTTATTTGATCGCTGTAGGTCAACTGGTTTGGCAGATATCGAAGAAATAGTGCAGCATGTTGTTGGTTTTTTTTGTATCTAAAACAAAAATCTATTAATGCCACTTTATAGATAATTTAATCTAGAATTCAGCCATATTTATTTGATCACTGTAGGTCAACTGGTTTGGCAGATATCGAAGAAATAGTGCAGCATGTTGTTGGTTTTTTTTTGTATCTAAAACAAAAATCTTTTAATGCCACTTTATAGATAATTTAATCTAGAATTCAGTCATATTTATTTGATCGCTGTAGGTCAACTGGTTTGGCAGATATCGAAGAAATAGTGCAGCATGTTGTTGGTTTTTTTTGTATCTAAAACAAAAATCTATTAATGCCACTTTATAGATAATTTAATCTAGAATTCAGTCATATTTATTTGATCGCTGTAGGTCAACTGGTTTGGCAGATATCGAAGAAATAGTGCAGCATGTTGTTGGTTTTTTTTGTATGTAAAATTAAAATCTATTAATGCCACTTTATAGATAAATTAATCTAGAATTCAGTCATATTTATTTTATCGCTGTAGGTCAACTGGTTTGGCAGATATCGAAGAAATAGTGCAGCATGTTGTTGGTTTTTTTTTGTATCTAAAATTAAAATCTATTAATGCCACTTTATAGATAATTTAATCTAGAATTCAGTCATATTTATTTTATCGCTGTAGGTCAACTGGTTTGGCAGATATCGAAGAAATAGTGCAGCATGTTGTTGGTTTTTTTTTGTATCTAAAACAAAAATCTATTAATGCCACTTTATAGATAATTTAATCTGGAATTCAGTCAGATTTATTTGATCGCTGTAGGTCAACTGGTTTGGCAGATATCGAAGAAATAGTGCAGCATGTTGTTGGTTTTTTTTTGTATCTAAAATTAAAATCTATTAATGCCACTTTATAGATAATTTAATCTAGAATTCAGTCATATTTATTTTATCGCTGTAGGTCAACTGGTTTGGCAGATATCGAAGAAATAGTGCAGCATGTTGTTGGTTTTTTTTGTATCTAAAATTAAAATCTATTAATGCCACTTTATAGATAATTTAATCTAGAATTCAGTCATATTTATTTGATCGCTGTAGGTCAACTGGTTTGGCAGATATCGAAGAAATAGTGCAGCATGTTGTTGGTTTTTTTTTGTATCTAAAACAAAAATCTATTAATGCCACTTTATAGATAATTTAATCTAGAATTCAGCCATATTTATTTGATCGCTGTAGGTCAACTGGTTTGGCAGATATCGAAGAAATAGTGCAGCATGTTGTTGGTTTTTTTTTGTATCTAAAATTAAAATCTATTAATGCCACTTTATAGATAATTTAATCTAGAATTCAGTCATATTTATTTGATCGCTGTAGGTCAACTGGTTTGGCAGATATCGAAGAAATAGTGCAGCATGTTGTTGGTTTTTTTTGTATGTAAAATTAAAATCTATTAATGCCACTTTATAGATAAATTAATCTAGAATTCAGTCATATTTATTTCATCGCTGTAGGTCAACTGGTTTGGCAGATATCGAAGAAATAGTGCAGCATGTTGTTGGTTTTTTTTGTATCTAAAATTAAAATCTATTAATGCCACTTTATAGATAATTTAATCTAGAATTCAGTCATATTTATTTTATCGCTGTAGGTCAACTGGTTTGGCAGATATCGAAGAAATAGTGCAGCATGTTGTTGGCTTTTTGTTGTATCTAAAATTAAAATCTATTAATGCCACTTTATAGATAATTTAATCTAGAATTCAGTCATATTTATTTTATCGGTGGAGGTCAACTGGTTTGGCAGATATCGAAGAAATAGTGCAGCATGTTGTTGGTTTTTTTTTGTATCTAAAATTAAAATCTATTAATGCCACTTTATAGATAATTTAATCTAGAATTCAGTCATATTTATTTGATCGCTGTAGGTCAACTGGTTTGGCAGATATCGAAGAAATAGTGCAGCATGTTGTTGGTTTTTTTTTGTATCTAAAACAAAAATCTATTAATGCCACTTTATAGATAATTTAATCTAGAATTCAGTCATATTTATTTGATCGCAGTAGGTCAACTGGTTTGGCAGATATCGAAGAAATAGTGCAGCATGTTGTCGGTTTTTTTTTTGTATCTAAAACAAAAATCTATTAATGCCACTTTATAGATAATTTAATCTAGAATTCAGTCATATTTATTTGATCGCTGTAGGTCAACTGGTTTGGCAGATATCGAAGAAATAGTGCAGCATGTTGTTGGTTTTTTTTTGTATCTAAAACAAAAATCTATTAATGCCACTTTATAGATAATTTAATCTAGAATTCAGTCATATTTATTTGATCGCTGTAGGTCAACTGGTTTGGCAGATATCGAAGAAATAGTGCAGCATGTTGTTGGTTTTTTTTTTTGTATCTAAAACAAAAATCTATTAATGCCACTTTATAGATAATTTAATCTGGAATTCATTCAGATTTATTTGATCGCTGTAGGTCAACTGGTTTGGCAGATATCGAAGAAATAGTGCAGCATGTTGTTGGTTTTTTTTTGCATCTAAAACAAAAATCTATTAATGCCACTTTATAGATAATTTAATGTAGAATTCAGTCATATTTATTTGATCGCTGTAGGTCAACTGGTTTGGCAGATATCGAAGAAATAGTGCAGCATGTTGTTGGTTTTTTTTTGTATCTAAAACAAAAATCTATTAATGCCACTTTATAGATAATTTAATCTAGAATTCAGTTATATTTATTTGATCGCTGTAGGTCAACTGGTTTGGCAGATATCGAAGAAACAGTGCAGCATGTTGTTGGTTTTTTTTTTTGTATCTAAAACAAAAATCTATTAATGCCACTTTATAGATAATTTAATCTAGAATTCAGTCATATTTATTTGATCGCTGTAGGTCAACTGGTTTGGCAGATATCGAAGAAATAGTGCAGCATGTTGTTGGTTTTTTTTTGTATCTAAAATTAAAATCTATTAATGCCACTTTATAGATAATTTAATCTAGAATTCAGTCATATTTATTTTATCGCTGTAGGTCAACTGGTTTGGCAGATATCGAAGAAATAGTGCAGCATGTTGTTGGCTTTTTGTTGTATCTAAAATTAAAATCTATTAATGCCACTTTATAGATAATTTAATCTAGAATTCAGTTATATTTATTTGATCGCTGTAGGTCAACTGGTTTGGCAGATATCGAAGAAACAGTGCAGCATGTTGTTGGTTTTTTTTTTGTATCTAAAACAAAAATCTATTAATGCCACTTTATAGATAATTTAATCTAGAATTCAGTCATATTTATTTGATCGCTGTAGGTCAACTGGTTTGGCAGATATCGAAGAAATAGTGCAGCATGTTGTTGGTTTTTTTTTTGTATGTAAAATTAAAATCTATTAATGCCACTTTATAGATAAATTAATCTAGAATTCAGTCATATTTATTTTATCGCTGTAGGTCAACTGGTTTGGCAGATATCGAAGAAATAGTGCAGCATGTTGTTGGTTTTTTTTTGTATCTAAAACAAAAATCTATTAATGCCACTTTATAGATAATTTAATCTGGAATTCAGTCAGATTTATTTGATCGCTGTAGGTCAACTGGTTTGGCAGATATCGAAGAAATAGTGCAGCATGTTGTTGGTTTTTTTTTTGTATCTAAAATTAAAATCTATTAATGCCACTTTATAGATAATTTAATCTAGAATTCAGTCATATTTATTTTATCGCTGTAGGTCAACTGGTTTGGCAGATATCGAAGAAATAGTGCAGCATGTTGTTGGTTTTTTTTGTATCTAAAATTAAAATCTATTAATGCCACTTTATAGATAATTTAATCTAGAATTCAGTCATATTTATTTGATCGCTGTAGGTCAACTGGTTTGGCAGATATCGAAGAAATAGTGCAGCATGTTGTTGGTTTTTTGTTGTATCTAAAATTAAAATCTATTAATGCCACTTTATAGATAATTTAATCTAGAATTCAGTCATATTTATTTTATCGGTGGAGGTCAACTGGTTTGGCAGATATCGAAGAAATAGTGCAGCATGTTGTTGGTTTTTTGTTGTATCTAAAATTAAAATCTATTAATGCCACTTTATAGATAATTTAATCTAGAATTCAGTCATATTTATTTTATCGGTGGAGGTCAACTGGTTTGGCAGATATCGAAGAAATAGTGCAGCATGTTGTTGGTTTTTTTTTTGTATCTAAACAAAAATCTATTAATGCCACTTTATAGATAATTTAATCTGGATTTCAGTCAGATTTATTTGATCGCTGTAGGTCAACTGGTTTGGCAGATATCGAAGAAATAGTGCAGCATGTTGTTGGTTTTTTTTTGCATCTAAAACAAAAATCTATTAATGCCACTTTATAGATAATTTAATGTAGAATTCAGTCATATTTATTTGATCGCTGTAGGTCAACTGGTTTGGCAGATATCGAAGAAATAGTGCAGCGTGTTGTTGGTTTTTTTTGTATGTAAAATTAAAATCTATTAATGCCACTTTATAGATAAATTAATCTAGAATTCAGTCATATTTATTTTATCGCTGTAGGTCAACTGGTTTGGCAGATATCGAAGAAATAGTGCAGGATAATGTTGGTTTTTTTTTGTATCTAAAATTAAAATCTATTAATGCAATTTTATAGATAATTTAATCTAGAATTCAGTCATATTTATTTTATCGCTGTAGGTCAACTGGTTTGGCAGATATCGAAGAAATAGTGCAGGATAATGTTGGTTTTTTTTTGTATCTAAAATTAAAATCTATTAATGCAATTTTATAGATAATTTAATCTAGAATTCAGTCATATTTATTTTATCGCTGTAGGTCAACTGGTTTGGCAGATATCGAAGAAATAGTGCAGGATAATGTTGGTTTTTTTTTGTATCTAAAATTAAAATCTATTAATGCAATTTTATAGATAATTTAATCTAGAATTCAGTCATATTTATTTTATCGCTGTAGGTCAACTGGTTTGACAGATATCGAAGAAATAGTGCAGGATAATGTTGGTTTTTTTTTGTATCTAAAATTAAAATCTATTAATGCAATTTTATAGATAATTTAATCTAGAATTCAGTCATATTTATTTTATCGCTGTAGGTCAACTGGTTTGGCAGATATCGAAGAAATAGTGCAGGATAATGTTGGTTTTTTTTTGTATCTAAAATTAAAATCTATTAATGCAATTTTATAGATAATTTAATCTAGAATTCAGTCATATTTATTTTATCGCTGTAGGTCAACTGGTTTGGCAGATATCGAAGAAATAGTGCAGGATAATGTTGGTTTTTTTTTGTATCTAAAATTAAAATGTATTAATGCAATTTTATAGATAATTTAATCTAGAATTCAGTCATATTTATTTTATCGGTGGAGGTCAACTGGTTTGGCAGATATCGAAGAAATAGTGCAGCATGTTGTTGGTTTTTTTTTGTATCTAAAATTAAAATCTATTAATGCCACTTTATAGATAATTTAATCTAGAATTCAGCCATATTTATTTGATCGCTGTAGGTCAACTGGTTTGGCAGATATCGAAGAAATAGTGCAGGATAATGTTGGTTTTTTTTTGTATCTAAAATTAAAATCTATTAATGCAATTTTATAGATAATTTAATCTAGAATTCAGTCATACTTATTTTATCGCTGTAGGTCAACTGGTTTGGCAGATATCGAAGAAATAGTGCAGGATAATGTTGGTTTTTTTTTGTATCTAAAATTAAAATCTATTAATGCAATTTTATAGATAATTTAATCTAGAATTCAGTCATATTTATTTTATCGCTGTAGGTCAACTGGTTTGGCAGATATCGAAGAAATAGTGCAGGATAATGTTGGTTTTTTTTTGTATCTAAAATTAAAATCTATTAATGCAATTTTATAGATAATTTAATCTAGAATTCAGTCATATTTATTTTATCGCTGTAGGTCAACTGGTTTGGCAGATATCGAAGAAATAGTGCAGGATAATGTTGGTTTTTTTTTGTATCTAAAATTAAAATCTATTAATGCAATTTTATAGATAATTTAATCTAGAATTCAGTCATATTTATTTTATCGGTGGAGGTCAACTGGTTTGGCAGATATCGAAGAAATAGTGCAGCATGTTGTTGGTTTTTTTTTGTATCTAAAATTAAAATCTATTAATGTCACTTTATAGATAATTTAATCTAGAATTCAGTCATATTTATTTGATCGCTGTAGGTCAACTGGTTTGGCAGATATCGAAGAAATAGTGCAGCATGTTGTTGGTTTTTTTTTGCATCTAAAACAAAAATCTATTAATGCCACTTTATAGATAATTTAATCTAGAATTTAGTCATATTTATTTTATCGCTGTAGGTCAACTGGTTTGGCAGATATCGAAGAAATAGTGCAGGATAATGTTGGTTTTTTTTTGTATCTAAAATTAAAATCTATTAATGCAATTTTATAGATAATTTAATCTAGAATTCAGTCATATTTATTTTATCGCTGTAGGTCAACTGGTTTGGCAGATATCGAAGAAATAGTGCAGGATAATGTTGGTTTTTTTTTGTATCTAAAATTAAAATCTATTAATGCAATTTTATAGAAATTTATCTAGAATTCAGTCATATTTATTTTATCGCCTGTTAGGTCAACTGGTTTGGCAGATATCGAAGAAATAGTGCAGGATAATGTTGGTTTTTTTTTGTATCTAAAATTAAAATCTATTAATGCAATTTTATAGATTAATTAATCTAGAATTCAGTCATATTTATTTTATCGCTGTAGGTCAACTGGTTTGGCAGATATCGAAGAAATAGTGCAGGATAATGTTGGTTTTTTTTTGTATCTAAAATTAAAATCTATTAATGCAATTTTATAGATAATTTAATCTAGAATTCAGTCAGTATTTATTTTATCGCTGTAGGTTCAACTGGTTTGGCAGATATCGAAGAAATAGTGCAGGATAATGTTGGTTTTTTTTTGTATCTAAAATTAAAATCTATTAATGCAATTTTATAGATAATTTAATCTAGAATTCAGTCATATTTATTTTATCGCTGTAGGGTCAACTGGTTTGGCAGATATCGAAGAAATAGTGCAGGATAATGTTTGGTTTTTTTTTGTATCTAAAATTAAAATCTATTAATGCAATTTTATAGATAATTTAATCTAGAATTCAGTCAAATTATTTTTATCGCTGTAGGTCAACTGGTTTGGCAGATATCGAAGAAATAGTGCAGGATAATGTTGGTTTTTTTTGTATCTAAAATTAAAATCTATTAATGCAATTTTATAGATAATTTAATCTAGAATTCAGTCATATTTATTTTATCGCTGTAGGTCAACTGGTTTGGCAGATATCGAAGAAATAGTGCAGGATAATGTTGGTTTTTTTTGTATCTAAATTAAAATCTATTAATGCAATTTTATAGATAATTTAATCTAGAATTCAGTCATATTTATTTTATCGCTGTAGGTCAACTGGTTTGGCAGATATCGAAGAAAATAGTGCAGGATAATGTTGGTTTTTTTTGTATCTAAAATTAAAATCTATTAATGCAATTTTATAGATAATTTAATCTAGAATTCAGTCATATTTATTTTATCGCTGTAGGTCAACTGGTTTGGCAGATATCGAAGAAATAGTGCAGGATAATGTTGGTTTTTTTGTATCTAAAATTAAAATCTATTAATGCAATTTTATAGATAATTTAATCTAGAATTCAGTCATATTTATTTTATCGCTGTAGGTCAACTGGTTTGGCAGATATCGAAGAAATAGTGCAGGATAATGTTGGTTTTTTTTTGTATCTAAAATTAAAATCTATTAATGCAATTTTATAGATAATTTAATCTAGAATTCAGTCATATTTATTTTATCGCTGTAGGTCAACTGGTTTGGCAGATATCGAAGAAATAGTGCAGGATAATGTTGGTTTTTTTTTGTATCTAAAATTAAAATCTATTAATGCAATTTTATAGATAATTTAATCTAGAATTCAGTCATATTTATTTTATCGCTGTAGGTCAACTGGTTTGGCAGATATCGAAGAAATAGTGCAGGATAATGTTGGTTTTTTTTTGTATCTAAAATTAAAATCTATTAATGCAATTTTATAGATAATTTAATCTAGAATTCAGTCATATTTATTTTATCGCTGTAGGTCAACTGGTTTGGCAGATATCGAAGAAATAGTGCAGGATAATGTTGGTTTTTTTTTGTATCTAAAATTAAAATCTATTAATGCAATTTTATAGATAATTTAATCTAGAATTCAGTCATATTTATTTTATCGCTGTAGGTCAACTGGTTTGGCAGATATCGAAGAAATAGTGCAGGATAATGTTGGTTTTTTTTTGTATCTAAAATTAAAATCTATTAATGCAATTTTATAGATAATTTAATCTAGAATTCAGTCATATTTATTTTATCGCTGTAGGTCAACTGGTTTGGCAGATATCGAAGAAATAGTGCAGGATAATGTTGGTTTTTTTTTGTATCTAAAATTAAAATCTATTAATGCAATTTATAGATAATTTAATCTAGAATTCAGTCATATTTATTTTATCGCTGTAGGTCAACTGGTTTGGCAGATATCGAAGAAATAGTGCAGGATAATGTTGGTTTTTTTTTGTATCTAAAATTAAAATCTATTAATGCAATTTTATAGATAATTTAATCTAGAATTCAGTCATATTTATTTTATCGCTGTAGGTCAACTGGTTTGGCAGATATCGAAGAAATAGTGCAGGATAATGTTGGTTTTTTTTTTGTATCTAAAATTAAAATCTATTAATGCAATTTTATAGATAATTTAATCTAGAATTCAGTCATATTTATTTTATCGCTGTAGGTCAACTGGATTGGCAGATATCGAAGAAATAGTGCAGGATAATGTTGGTTTTTTTTTTGTATCTAAATTAAAATCTATTAATGCAATTTTATAGATAATTTAATCTAGAATTCAGTCATATTTATTTTATCGCTGTAGGTCAACTGGTTTGGCAGATATCGAAGAAATAGTGCAGGATAATGTTGGTTTTTTTTTGTATCTAAAATTAAAATCTATTAATGCAATTTATAGATAATTTAATCTAGAATTCAGTCATATTTATTTTATCGCTGTAGGTCAACTGGTTTGGCAGATATCGAAGAAATAGTGCAGGATAATGTTGGTTTTTTTTGTATCTAAAATTAAAATCTATTAATGCAATTTTATAGATAATTTAATCTAGAATTCAGTCATATTTATTTTATCGCTGTAGGTCAACTGGTTTGGCAGATATCGAAGAAATAGTGCAGGGATAATGTTGGTTTTTTTTTGTATCTAAAATTAAAATCTATTAATGCAATTTTATAGATAATTTAATCTAGAATTCAGTCATATTTATTTTATCGCTGTAGGTCAACTGGTTTGGCAGATATCGAAGAAATAGTGCAGGATAATGTTGGTTTTTTTTTGTATCTAAAATTAAAATCTATTAATGCAATTTTATAGATAATTTAATCTAGAATTCAGTCATATTTATTTTATCGCTGTAGGTCAACTGGTTTGGCAGATATCGAAGAAATAGTGCAGGATAATGTTGGTTTTTTTTTGTATCTAAAATTAAAATCTATTAATGCAATTTTATAGATAATTTAATCTAGAATTCAGTCATATTTATTTTATCGCTGTAGGTCAACTGGTTTTGGCAGATATCGAAGAAATAGTGCAGGATAATGTTGGTTTTTTTTGTATCTAAAATTAAAATCTATTAATGCAATTTTATAGATAATTTAATCTAGAATTCAGTCATATTTATTTTATCGCTGTAGGTCAACTGGTTTGGCAGATATCGAAGAAATAGTGCAGGATAATGTTGTTTTTTTTTGTATCTAAAATTAAAATCTATTAATGCAATTTTATAGATAATTTAATCTAGAATTCAGTCATATTTATTTTATCGCTGTAGGTCAACTGGTTTGGCAGATATCGAAGAAATAGTGCAGGATAATGTTGGTTTTTTTTTGTATCTAAAATTAAAATCTATTAATGCAATTTTATAGATAATTTAATCTAGAATTCGTCATATTTATTTTATCGCTGTAGGTCAACTGGTTTGGCAGATATCGAAGAAATAGTGCAGGATAATGTTGGTTTTTTTTTGTATCTAAAATTAAAATCTATTAATGCAATTTTATAGATAATTTAATCTAGAATTCAGTCATATTTATTTTATCGCTGTAGGTCAACTGGTTTGGCAGATATCGAAGAAATAGTGCAGGATAATGTTGGTTTTTTTTTGTATCTAAAATTAAAATCTATTAATGCAATTTTATAGATAATTTAATCTAGAATTCAGTCATATTTATTTTATCGCTGTAGGTCAACTGGTTTGGCAGATATCGAAGAAATAGTGCAGGATAATGTTGGTTTTTTTTGTATCTAAAATTAAAATCTATTAATGCAATTTTATAGATAATTTAATCTAGAATTCAGTCATATTTATTTTATCGCTGTAGGTCAACTGGTTTGGCAGATATCGAAGAAATAGTGCAGGATAATGTTGGTTTTTTTTTGTATCTAAAATTAAAATCTATTAATGCAATTTTATAGATAATTTAATCTAGAATTCAGTCATATTTATTTTATCGCTGTAGGTCAACTGGTTTGGCAGATATCGAAGAAATAGTGCAGGATAATGTTGGTTTTTTTTTGTATCTAAAATTAAAATCTATTAATGCAATTTTATAGATAATTTAATCTAGAATTCAGTCATATTTATTTTATCGCTGTAGGTCAACTGGTTTGGCAGATATCGAAGAAATAGTGCAGGATAATGTTGGTTTTTTTTTGTATCTAAAATTAAAATCTATTAATGCAATTTTATAGATAATTTAATCTAGAATTCAGTCATATTTATTTTATCGCTGTAGGTCAACTGGTTTGGCAGATATCGAAGAAATAGTGCAGGATAATGTTGGTTTTTTTTTGTATCTAAAATTAAAATCTATTAATGCAAACTTTATAGATAATTTAATCTAGAATTCAGTCATATTTATTTTATCGCTGTAGGTCAACCTGGTTTGGCAGATATCGAAGAAATAGTGCAGGATAATGTTGGTTTTTTTTTGTATCTAAAATTAAAATCTATTAATGCAATTTATAGATAATTTAATCTAGAATTCAGTCATATTTATTTTATCGCTGTAGGTCAACTGGTTTGGCAGATATCGAAGAAATAGTGCAGGATAATGTTGGTTTTTTTTTGTATCTAAAATTAAAATCTATTAATGCAATTTTATAGATAATTTAATCTAGAATTCAGTCATATTTATTTTATCGCTGTAGGTCAACTGGTTTGGCAGATATCGAAGAAATAGTGCAGGATAATGTTGGTTTTTTTTTGTATCTAAAATTAAAATCTATTAATGCAACTTTATAGATAATTTAATCTAGAATTCAGTCATATTTATTTTATCGCTGTAGGTCAACTGGTTTGGCAGATATCGAAGAAATAGTGCAGGATAATGTTGGTTTTTTTTTGTATCTAAAATTAAAATCTATTAATGCAATTTTATAGATAATTTAATCTAGAATTCAGTCATATTTATTTATCGCTGTAGGTCAACTGGTTTGGCAGATATCGAAGAAATAGTGCAGGATAATGTTGGTTTTTTTTTTGTATCTAAAATTAAAATCTATTAATGCAATTTTATAGATAATTTAATCTAGAATTCAGTCATATTTATTTTATCGCTGTAGGTCAACTGGTTGGCAGATATCGAAGAAATAGTGCAGGATAATGTTGGTTTTTTTTTGTATCTAAAATTAAAAATCTATTAATGCAATTTTATAGATAATTTAATCTAGAATTCAGTCATATTTATTTTATCGCTGTAGGTCAACTGGTTTGGCAGATATCGAAGAAATAGTGCAGGATAATGTTGGTTTTTTTTTGTATCTAAAATTAAAATCTATTAATGCAATTTTATAGATAATTTAATCTAGAATTCAGTCATATTTATTTTATCGCTGTAGGTCAACTGGTTTGGCAGATATCGAAGAAATAGTGCAGGATAATGTTGGTTTTTTTTTGTATCTAAAATTAAAATCTATTAATGCAATTTTATAGATAATTTAATCTAGAATTCAGTCATATTTATTTTATCGCTGTAGGTCAACTGGTTTGGCAGATATCGAAGAAATAGTGCAGGATAATGTTGTTTTTTTTTGTATCTAAAATTAAAATCTATTAATGCAATTTTATAGGTAATTTAATCTAGAATTCAGTCATATTTATTTTATCGCTGTAGGTCAACTGGTTTGGCAGATATCGAAGAAATAGTGCAGGATAATGTTGGTTTTTTTTTGTATCTAAAATTAAAATCTATTAATGCAATTTTATAGATAATTTAATCTAGAATTCAGTCATATTTATTTTATCGCTGTAGGTCAACTGGTTTGGCAGATATCGAAGAAATAGTGCAGGATAATGTTGGTTTTTGTTTGTATCTAAAATTAAAATCTATTAATGCAATTTTATAGATAATTTAATCTAGAATTCAGTCATATTTATTTTATCGCTGTAGGTCAACTGGTTTGGCAGATATCGAAGAAATAGTGCAGGATAATGTTGGTTTTTTTTGTATCTAAAATTAAAATCTATTAATGCAATTTTATAGATAATTTAATCTAGAATTCAGTCATATTTATTTTATCGCTGTAGGTCAACTGGTTTGGCAGATATCGAAGAAATAGTGCAGGATAATGTTGGTTTTTTTTTGTATCTAAAATTAAAATCTATTAATGCAATTTTATAGATAATTTAATCTAGAATTCAGTCATATTTATTTTATCGCTGTAGGTCAACTGGTTTGGCAGATATCGAAGAAATAGTGCAGGATAATGTTGGTTTTTTTTTGTATCTAAAATTAAAATCTATTAATGCAATTTTATAGATAATTTAATCTAGAATTCAGTCATATTTATTTTATCGCTGTAGGTCAACTGGTTTGGCAGATATCGAAGAAATAGTGCAGGATAATGTTGGTTTTTTTTTGTATCTAAAATTAAATCTATTAATGCAATTTATAGATAATTTAATCTAGAATTCAGTCATATTTATTTTATCGCTGTAGGTCAACTGGTTTGGCAGATATCGAAGAAATAGTGCAGGATAATGTTGGTTTTTTTTGTATCTAAAATTAAAATCTATTAATGCAATTTTATAGATAATTTAATCTAGAATTCAGTCATATTTATTTTATCGCTGTAGGTCAACTGGTTTGGCAGATATCGAAGAAATAGTGCAGGATAATGTTGGTTTTTTTTTGTATCTAAAATTAAAATCTATTAATGCAACTTTATAGATAATTTAATCTAGAATTCAGTCATATTTATTTTATCGCTGTAGGTCAACTGGTTTGGCAGATATCGAAGAAATAGTGCAGGATAATGTTGGTTTTTTTTGTATCTAAAATTAAAATCTATTAATGCAATTTTATAGATAATTTAATCTAGAATTCAGTCATATTTATTTTATCGCTGTAGGTCAACTGGTTTGGCAGATATCGAAGAAATAGTGCAGGATAATGTTGGTTTTTTTTGTATCTAAAATTAAAATCTATTAATGCAATTTTATAGATAATTTAATCTAGAATTCAGTCATATTTATTTTATCGCTGTAGGTCAACTGGTTTGGCAGATATCGAAGAAATAGTGCAGGATAATGTTGGTTTTTTTTTGTATCTAAAATTAAAATCTATTAATGCAACTTTATAGATAATTTAATCTAGAATTCAGTCATATTTATTTTATCGCTGTAGGTCAACTGGTTTGGCAGATATCGAAGAAATAGTGCAGGATAATGTTGGTTTTTTTTTGTATCTAAAATTAAAATCTATTAATGCAATTTTATAGATAATTTAATCTAGAATTCAGTCATATTTATTTTATCGCTGTAGGTCAACTGGTTTGGCAGATATCGAAGAAATAGTGCAGGATAATGTTGGTTTTTTTTTGTATCTAAAATTAAAATCTATTAATGCAATTTTATAGATAATTTAATCTAGAATTCAGTCATATTTATTTTATCGCTGTAGGTCAACTGGTTTGGCAGATATCGAAGAAATAGTGCAGGATAATGTTGGTTTTTTTTTGTATCTAAAATTAAAATCTATTAATGCAATTTTATAGATAATTTAATCTAGAATTCAGTCATATTTATTTTATCGCTGTAGGTCAACTGGTTTGGCAGATATCGAAGAAATAGTGCAGGATAATGTTGGTTTTTTTTTGTATCTAAAATTAAAATCTATTAATGCAATTTTATAGATAATTTAATCTAGAATTCAGTCATATTTATTTTATCGCTGTAGGTCAACTGGTTTGGCAGATATCGAAGAAATAGTGCAGGATAATGTTGGTTTTTTTTTGTATCTAAAATTAAAATCTATTAATGCAATTTTATAGATAATTTAATCTAGAATTCAGTCATATTTATTTTATCGCTGTAGGTCAACTGGT